>CM062805.1:1230608658-1231348223 GCA_031772625.1 Pinus tabuliformis | reverse complement strand
TGGACTACTACAAGCATCACGATTCAGAGTGGAAATGTGAGGTTATTTCCATGGATTTCATCACATGGTTGCCAAAGACAGTGAAACAACATGATTCCATTATGGTCATTGTGGATACATTAACAAAGGTTGCACACTTCATTCTGGTGAAGTCTATGTTCTCAGCTAGAGACGTGGCACAAGTATTCATCATAGATGTGGTCAAATTGCATGGTGTTTCAAAGAATATTGTGTTAGAAAGGGATGCAAAGTTGACAAGTTCTGGAAGGAGTTATTTGCAAGTTTGGGCACAAACGTGGCCTTCAGCACAACTTATCATCCATAGACAGATGGAAAAACAGAGAGGGTCAACAGGATATTGGAGGACATGTTGAGGATATATGTGATGCATAAACAATGGAAGTGGGAAGAGTATCTCCCCTTGGTAGAGTTCACATATAACAACAATTATTAGGGGTCACTGAAGATGAGCCCTTTTGAGGAATTTTGTGGGCGGAGTTGTAACACTCCCATCAGTTGGAGTGATCCGGTTAGAAGGGTATTGATTGGACCATATATGTTGGCAGACATGGAATAGGAAATTCAGGTGATCAATAAGAATCTAAAGGCAACACGGGATAGGAAGAAGAGTTATGCTGATATGAACAAGTTGTTTAAGGAGTTCCAGGTTGGGGAATAGGTGTACTTGTGCATCAAACTAAAAAAGAGCTCCTTGTGGATTGACTCATGTGCCAAACTGGCACCACGGTTTTGTGGACCCTTCAATATCATTGAGAGGATTCAGCCAGTAGCCTATCGGCTTGCACTGCCTACGATAGTGAAATTCCATGATGTTTTCGATGTCTCAATGCTTAAGAAGTATGTTAAAGATGTTGATAATGTGATTGAATGGTCTTTATTAAAGGTGGAAACAAATGGAGAATTCCAGCCAGAGCCTCAGTGTATATTGCAAAAAAAGGTGCTCATGCTACGAAATAGAGAAATTGAGCAAGTTAAAGTGCAATGGAAGCACTTTGGACCCGATGAAGCTACATGGGAGATGGCAGACTAGATGCGGGCCATGTATCCTTCCTTGTTTTCCAGTTGAGGCAAAGAAACTTTGACATGGTGGTTTGGTATATGCTTTATGGTGGTCTAGTATATGCTTTATGATGGTTTGATATATGCTTTATTATGGTTTGGTAAATGCTATATGATGTTTTGATATATGCTTAGAGGTGGTTTTTAGTACATGTTTTGGTATATGATTTGACATATGTTTTTGTTATATAGTTTTGGTAATGTTGTTATATGTACACATGTATATGGATGTAAATACCACCATGAGCTATGTTATAAACCTCTACTATGTAGTATGGGTGTCATGTTATTATGATTATGTTTTCATGTTACTATGTTATCACGTGATTATTTTATCATGATGTTATGATGTCATGTGAATTGGTAATCAACAATATGATCATTGTAAATACCGTAATGAGATATGTTATAAAGCTCCACTATGCGGTACGTTATCATGTTGTCATGATATTTTGTTTTGAGAAGATATTTCATTGTAAATATTGCATCGAACTGTGTTATAAAGCTCCATGAGTTGTATGTCTTCTTTTAGCCAGTTGTTGAATTATATGTGTGATTGAACACTGAGGACGGTGTCCCCCAAGGGGGAGGGTTCTGTAACAACCCTGGTGAAAATTCCATGCAATAAAAGTTAAAAACAATAACCACGGTTGATAAGACACTTAGGCCAAGCTGAATGTTGGGAAAGACATCCTAGTGTGTATTCATTTGGTTGCTTATGGCTAAGGAAATTGATGAGCCCCAAAAATGGATAATTATTTGGGCTCATTCAACCTCCTAATTCGACTTAATCCACTATTCTCATTAGTTTATTGCATGTTTCTGATTATATTTATGCTAATAGAGTGAATTGGGTTAGTCATTATGCCAACAAGTCTAATGTGTGCTTTGGTAGCTTTTTTGGTCAATTTGGAGACAAAATCAAGGGTTGAAATGAGCACTTGGCAGCCAAATTCGCGGAGAGGATTTGTAGGTAGGTGTCCCCTTCATTTATGGGCCCTTACCTTGAATTCTCCACCATCAGCTCGGAGTTCAAGGGCCACCAAATCAATTAACACAAGGGCAGCCAAGCAAGTCAAGTAGGACTGCTATTAACTGCAAGTTTTGGGTAGCCGAGTCCCTAAAGTTTAGGAGGACTGTTGGGGTCCTCAATTTGTATAAATAAGAGGGCTTATGGCCTCATTTCAGTTAGTCACTTTATAGTTATTTTGTAGTCATTTTTTAGTCATGGTGTAGGCAGAAGTTAGCTAGTTTGTAGTTCGATTTTTAGGCAGTAGATTAGCTTTGCTCTCAGCACATTTTCAAGTTCTCCTTGTGGATAGTTTTTGGAATGTAACATTTTTGCTCAATAAAGATGAATCCAGCTCTAAATCTCTCTTAGGAGGCTGTAGCTCTTGGGGTTGGGCCCATCTCAAGTGCCCAGTACCTCCTTTCTTTACTTTCATGTGTCTTTGCTGCATTCTTAGAATAAAATCTACTATTTAGATTTAAATCTTGTTTTGTTATTTAGGTTGCTTTTGATGAGTAAAATAACTTTTCATGCTCAGATTTAGTTGATCGGTTGCTAACAGAAAA
The DNA here is from genome assembly GCA_031772625.1 of Pinus tabuliformis. Lineage (NCBI taxonomy): Eukaryota > Viridiplantae > Streptophyta > Pinopsida > Pinales > Pinaceae > Pinus > Pinus tabuliformis. The sequence continues at coordinate 1,231,345,568 of CM062805.1, read as the reverse complement.
AGCTTCAAGAAAAGGGCCAACAAACAGTTGTGGTTTCACCTCTCCCTCAGTGGGATCAAGAGCTGTGACTAGGATGACTTTGCTGCCCACAAAAACACTGATTTTGCTTTGCCATGCAATCACTAGTGTTTGATCTTCATGTGTAGAAGTTGGTTACAAGTTTAGACTTTTGTTTGCTTAGTTGCATGAGTTAAAATACATGGTTTCATTGCATTCTCTTTACTGACAGCTAACAAATTAGGTCAACGTAACTAGGTCTTTGAATTTACAAGTGTTTGTTGGTTCAGATTGGAAAACGACTTGCAGAGCACCTGTACCACTCCTTCATCTGCTTATTCTCCATCAGCACCATCCACTCCACCCTCTACTTAGAATCCTTACCTCACGTTTGCCACATTTGCTCACACAACCCTAGTTTTTGTACATCATTGTTTTAGCCTTCTTTGAGCCAACTTAGCTATCTACACCTTCTCACCACTCCATCCACCAGTCCCTGGGCCACTTCAGACCCCTATCCTACCTCCATATCCATTCATGCATCTTCCCTCACTCACCCATCCTCCAAAATCCAATTTTTAAACATCCTGTAGAAATTTCTGAACATCCTGTAGAAATTCCTGAAACATCGTGTAGAACCCCTGCAAACTTCCTGTAGAAGCTCACGAATGAGGTTTCTTGATAGACAAACTATGTGAAACTCTCTTGAAGGGTGTTAGGGACCCCTTAGGCCCTCTCTGAACCTTCCCGACCTCTTCCAAGCATTTCCTCTCACCAATCCACCTCTGCATAGTCAAAAACAGTTAAATTGTATGCATGATAATTGTGACAACTTATTCAAAAATACAAAAAGATGTTTTCTTCAGATAGTGATAAGTTAGACACATGCATTTTACCTTCCTAGAAGTCAATGGCATCTCTTTTAGTAGCTTGCATCCTCTTTTTCGCATCAGTAGGGCTAATTGGTAAAATTAGGGTTTGCCAGGGTTTGCATTTCCTTTCCGCTTTCCAGTTTCTTTCTGCAAGTAAATTAGCCCCTTTGAGTTAGATTTCATTCATCAGTTAAAAAGCTTCTTCTAAGAGCTCATAGAAGTTGGCTTAAGCTCCTAGCAGATTTGTGCCAGCTGACCAAGTGACAGTTGCGGCAAGAGCTAGTACTTGTGCATATAGCACTGTCGCTTCCAAGTTTGTTACGAACTACCGGGTTGATAAAATTAAAGAAGGGAGTTCCAGGAGTTGCAACATTATTGCTGCAATACTGGGGCCCACCATCTTTTTGGTGCCGTTACCGGGGAAGCGTCAGAGTATTGGTGATTTCTGCTTTTCTTCTATTCTCCACTACAACCTTCTGCTAAGTAGTTTATTTCATTTCCATTATGCAATTTCCTTTTTGCAAAAGTAGATTAGAATTTCCCACTTTCATAGATTAGCATTTCAATTCCGCAATTTCATTTCTGCAAGCGTAGATTAGCATTTCAATTCCTCAAGCATAGCCTAGCATTTCATTCCTGCAATTTCATTTTAGCAAAATAGATTAGTCCTTTCCTGCTTTCATTTCAATTCCACATTTTCATTTCAGCAATATAGTTAGTTGCAGTTCAATCTATTTTAGTTTTTGATGGTACAAGCAGAAAAAAGCAAAAATCAACCAAAAAGATTTCCTTTCATGCCTTGTAGGAGTAAAGATAATTTAGAAAAATATTTGCACAACACCCCCCACTGCCTCACACAACCAACCTTCTCTCTTCTTCGATGGCTGTGATTAAGAAGAAGCCCTAGGTGGACATCAAGGCATCTTTAAAGAACCTCTAGGGGAGAAGAAGAAGAAAACATTCCTCTGGAGCGAATGGATACAAGCAGAAATGTTGGGAGCAGTACCTTATCCAAAAATGAATTTGCAAATTAGATCGAAGATTTCAAGAGTGATATGAAGCAGTTTCTTGCCATGCAACTGGATACCTTGCAAATCCAAAGGAAGCAAGAGAAAGTCAAAAGGGCTTTGGCCATCTTCTGTCCCAGGTGCACCAGAAAGCATCCTAGGAACAAATGTCCATTGCACTCCATAGAAGTGTGTTTTGTTTGTGAAAGAGACCATCCTACGAATCAGTGCCCTTCCTTGCCTGGAATCAAAGCTGCCTATCAAAGGGCTAAAGGAGCCACTGAACCACTCTATTATATGAACCAAAGGAGGCCACATAGACCTAGATCTTACCAGTCGGAACTGCAAAGGACATCCGATACCTATTATGACCTCTATCAAGCCACTTTCATGCCTTCTTTGGGTCCCCCTGCTCATCCTTTCTGGTTCACACCTCCTCCTTGTTCCTTCACAGATCCATATTATGCCCTACCAGTTTCTCATTCGTTTCACTCTTATGCTCAGCCACAGCCTCAGTGGAATGCACCTCATCAGGGGTGGAGGCCCTAGTACAACTCTCATCTGGCTCCTTTGCCTCCACCACCTGCCGAACCACAACCCCATACACATCCATCTCAAATCTACACCCCCACTCAACTACTCATACCACCATTTCCAAACCTGTCCATTGGAGTAGCTCAACACAATTGCAATGCTAGGACACAACATGTCCAAATGACTCCTCCTGAGCTCAATGATCTTCACCAAAGCTCAGGAAGAGTGTTGCAAAATAGAGATTATATTGACAACATTGAAGGACCAAAGGCAATAGAAAATTCCAAAGAGGAGATCAAAGAACCATGGGTTGCACTTGATGAAGAGAAGAGATCAGAATCAGAGATCGAGAGAGTTCCCTCATGGTTACCATCAAATCTTCCATGTATTCAAGAGAAAGATCAACAAAAAGAGGAAGATGAGGAAGTCATGTTAGAAGGTGAAATGAAACATGATCCAGATCAGCAAAAGAACCAAGGATCTCAGAGCTATATTGAGATATGGTTTCAGACGGTCACTAATTTGCAGCGGTACTCTCTTCCTCAGCTATGTTTGATCCCTTCAAAGTCAGATCATTTGGTCTCTGAAATCCGGATAGCTGTCCAAGCATGCATTTCAAGCCTCCACATCATCTTGTCTCTAATCTCGATGTGCACATGGCTCCATTGGAAGTATTCTTATACTTGAAAAGAATTTTGTTTTTCAAGTAGGGTAGGGTAGAAAAAAGAGAAAAAATAAAAAAAGAAAGAAAAAATGAAAAAATGGAAAGAAGAGGGAAAATCTAAGGTGAAAACCTCCTCGGAGACGCCTTAGATTGGCTCATTGACTGAAAACCTCCATGAGGCGGTCAATGGGTTGAAAAAAAAAAGAAGAAAAAAGAGAATAAGATCTCTGGGTGAAAACCTCCCTTGGAAGCGCCCAGGGCAGGAAATTAGGGTGAAAACCTCCATGAGGCGCCCTAGTTGTTAATTAAAAAAAAAAAGAGAAAAAAAAAAGAAAAATAAACCTAATTTCCATTAGATAATTGCAGGTTGCAAGAAGGACATTGCAGGTCAGGAGGATCACTCAAAACAAAGACAAAGGAAGTTCTATGCCTTCTACAGGAAGTTCTGTGTCTTCTACAGGAAGCCTACAAACGAGCCAAAATTGATCTCTGAAGAGGACCTAAAGGCCGAGAATCTTTCCATGAGGCCTGAAAGCATCCATGTTTCCATCCCTCACCCTTTTCCATCATTTTTTCCATCTCATTGTACTTCTTTCCTCAAAATTGTGTGTTCTACAGGAAGTTCCTGTAGAAATTATAGGATTTCTACAGGAAGCTAGAAATGGATTTGAAAAAGGTATTTTGGCAAACATGATAACTTCCTCAAGGGTTCAGAATTCCTCCTGCAATCTTCAAACTCCTCCTCCATCATCTCCATGCCTACATCACAGCCAAAGCACAGTTTTTCTTTCCATGCAAAAACTTGCAGACTGCTTTGAAGAAAAAATACATAGAACAAAATTTGCTTTTGCCCTAAATTGAAAACCATGCATCCATTTGAAAAACAGTTTTATGGGGAATTGTATAGGGACGATGGCAACATGCCCGAGCAATTTCAGCCCATTCCGGTGCATGGTTTTCAAGAAATCTGCCTCCATCACCGTCAGCCATTTTTGCATTTTCTCCATATCCGTGCATCCATTTCAAAACCTGTTTCATGGGGAGATGCATATGGGTGATAGTAACCTACCCAAGAAGTTTCAGCCAATTCCGTTGCACGGTTTCTGAGAAATGGATCTCTGAAATCTTCATCCATTTTCCATTTTTCTCGAAATATGTGCATCCATTGATAGCAATTTTGCTATGGGAGGTGCATCATGATGATAGGAACATGCTTAGCAAGTTTCAGATCGATCCGATCTATCGTTCGGGAGCAATGGTGAAAACAAGTTTTGATCCTGTGAAAATTCAGTAGCAGCAGCTTGAGGGTGCAGATCTAAACGTGGAAATGAACTCCTGCAGCTTAGATCTGGCTAGAGGATACCTGCACAAGCAAAATAACCACACATCAGATAGCAAATAGCTTATAGCACAAATGAGCCATCATGCAACCATCGAAACAGATGCATGCAGCAGCAAAAAGCACCTCACAGCAACCATTTGACTTCAGGTTGCAGGAACACAATGCGGAAAGGGGGCTTCCCAACACAAGCAGAAGGGTCACTACCAAGTTCCCAGGCATCCTCACATCCATCCCCTCCAAACTTCTCTAGGAAAAGGAGCACAGGCAGTGGGAAGAAGCAAAGAGAAAAGCATGGTTTCATGACTGGGAAGAGGACATCACTTCAGAAGCTTAGCATGACAGGGAGGCCACCAGGGCCATCAAAGATGAGGAGATAGATTGGTTGCTCACAGGATGAGCAACACTTTCAGTAGGGGGGTGACGATGAGCCCCAAAAATGGATAATTATTTGGGCTCATTCAACCTCCTAATTCGACTTAATCCACCATTCTCATTAGTTTATTGCATGTTTCTGATTATATTTATGCTAATAGAGTGAATTGGGTTAGTCATTATGCCAACAAGTCTAATGTGTGCTTTGTGTAGCCTTTTTGGTCAATTTGGAGACAAAATCAAGGGTTGAAATGAGCACTTGGCAGCCAAATTCGCGGAGAGGATTTGTAGGTAGGTGTCCCCTTCATTTATGGGCCCTTACCTTGAATTCTCCACCATCAACTCGGAGTTCAAGGGCCACCAAATCAATTAACACAAGGGCAGCCAAGCAAGTCAAGTAGGACTGTTGTTAACTGCAAGTTTTGGGCAGCCGAGTCCCTAAAGTTTAGGAGGACTGTTGGGGTCCTCAATTTGTATAAATAAGAGGGCTTATGGCCTCATTTCAGTTAGTCACTTTATAGTCATTTTGTATTCATTTTTTAGTCATGGTGTAGGCAGAAGTTAGCTAGTTTGTAGTTCGATTTTTAGGCAGTAGATTAGCTTTGCTCTCAGCACATTTTCAAGTTCTCCTTGTGGACAGTTTTTGGAATGTAACATTTCTTGCTCAATAAAGATGAATCCAGCTTTTCACTAGCTCTAAATCTCTCTTAGGAGGTTGTAGCTCTTGGGGTTGGGCCCATCTCAAGTGCCCAATACCTCCTTTGTTTACTTTCATGTGTCTTTGCTGCATTCTTAGAATAAAATCTACTATTTAGATTTAAATCTTGTTTTGTTATTTAGGTTGTTTCTGATGAGTAAAATAAATTTTCATGCTCAGATTTAGTTGATCGGTTGCTAACAGAAAAAGCTTCAAGAAAAGGGCCAAAAAACATCTTTGGTTTCACCTCTCCCTCAGTGGGATTAGGAGCTGTGACTAGGATGACTTTACTGCCCACAAAAACACTGATTTTGCTTTGCCATGCAATCACTAGTGTTTGATCTTCATGTGTAGAAGTTGGTTACAAGTTCAGACTTTCATTTTCTTAGTTGCATGAGTTAAAATACATGGTTTCATTGCAGGTCACACTTCTGTTCATTCTCTTTATTGACAGCTAGCAAATTAGGTCAACGTAACTAGGTCTTTGAATTTACAAGTCTTTGTTGGTTCAGATTGGAAAACGACTTGCAGAGCACCTATACCACTCCTTCATCTGCTTATTCTCCATCAGCACCATCCACTCCACCCTCTACTTAGAATCCTTACCTCACGTTTGCCACATTTGCTCACATAACCCTAGTTTTTGTACATCATTGTTTTAGCCTTCTTTGAGCCAACTTAGCTATCTACACCTTCTCACCACTCCATCCACCAAAACCTGGGCCACTTCAGACCCCTATCCTACCTCCATATCCATTCATGCATCTTCCCTCACTCACCCATCCTCCAAAATCCAATTTTTAAACATCCTGTAGAAATTTCTGAACATCCTGTAGAAATTCCTGAAACATCGTGTAGAACCCCTGCAGACTTCCTGTAGAAGCTCACGAATGAGGTTTCTTGATAGCCAAACTCTGTGAAACTCTCTGGAAGGGTGTTAGGAACCCCTTAGGCCCTCTCTAAACCTTCCTGACCTCTTCCAAGCATTTCCTCTCGCCAATCCACCTCTGCACAGTCAAAAACAATTAAATTGTATGCATGATAATTGTGACAACTTATTCAAAAATACAAAAAGACGTTTTCTTCAAATAGTGATAACTTAGACACATGCATTTTACCTTCCTATAAGTCAATGGCATCTCTTTCAATAGCTTGCATCCTCTTTTTTGCATCAATAGGGCTAGCTGGTAAAATTAGGGTTTCCTAGGGGTTTGCATTTCCTTTCCGCTTTCCAGTTTCTTTCTGCAAGTAAATTAGCCCCTTTGAGTTAGCTTTCATTCATCAGTTAAAAAGCTTCTTCTAAGAGCTCATAGAAGTTGGCTTAAGCTCCTAGCGGACTTGTGCCAGCTGACCAAGTGACAGCTGCGGCAAGAGCTAGTACTTGTGCATACAGCACTGTCGCTTCCAAGTTTGTTACGAACTACCGGGTTGATAAAATTAAAGAAGGGAGTTCCAGGAGTTGCAGCATTATTGCTGCAATACTGGGGCCCAGCAAAAATTAGCAAAGGCAATGGCTAAGACTTTGGAAGGGAAAAATGACATTTTGGCACAATTATTTATTAAAATAATGGAAATTATGAGAAAAAGGAGGTGAAAGGTCACAGGTTTCATGTGAGAGGGAAAATGAATGAAAACAATGGAAACTGAAGAAAATAGATGCCTGATTCATAAAAAGGCTTCTAAGGATCAGTTGGTAACCTTTTTTCAGTTCAGTGTTGGAGCACTCTCATTATTCTCTCTCTCTCACACTCTTGGGAACTTAGAGTTTTCTTGGAGCACTTCGGCATTGGAGCAAGAAAGGAAAAGAAGGAAATGGATGACAAAGATCAAGCAGGGAAAGGCAGGATCAAGCGGATACAACATGATTCATTGCAGGTATCGACTTTCATGTGTATTTTCCTTGCTAGATTTGGCATGCATTGGATTTCATGTGTTTCTTTTCTACCATGGCATGGGTTTTTCTAGGTGTGACAATATTTTCAGCCTAGCCTTCCCATTTCATGGTTTCTCATATTTGGTTTATGTGCGATGGACGCATTAGATTTGAAGTTGAGTGGGGTGGATCTTTGAATTGACAAACACATGGTGTAGTTGTCCCTAAACCAGACTGAGGATCATGAAGCCACTGGCCTAGTAACCCCTGAACCAAACTATGGGTTGCGATAAATCCATATTGTGTGCCTTGGTGGGCCTATGAATCCTTGTCGTGAATGACGGGATATACTGTAAATCCAAGAGGTGGATTTTCTCTCTGTTGGGCGTAGTGGTTCCAGGATAGTCGTTTCGAGATGGAATGCATGGTAAATCCTAGGGAGTATGTCTCGGTGTAAGGCCTAGTGATCCCTGGAACATACTATGGATGCACAGTAAAGCTTGAGAGATTAGGAGGCACTCAAATTTTTCATGGTGTAGGCAGAGAACTCTGGTGGCATCCACATTGATTGGTGTTTTTTTATATGTTCTATGAGTCCCACATTCATGCTTGGAATATGGTAGGGGGGTGATTGGATGAAGAGAGACTTGGCTCAACCAATCTATGGTCAAGTGAAATGTGGTAATCCCATCTCCAGTTTTTTCATTGCATTTATTAATGTGAAATTCATTGTCTTGATTTTCATGTGCAAATGTATTGATGTGTATATGAATTTTGATGGTTGATATGTTTATGGTATTTCTTGTTCCTATTATGTTGGTTATATGTATGTGTTGTGGCAGTAGATATGTATGGCTCTCAACATGTTTTTACTTGTTTATGAATGGATAATGTATTTGTGTCCTAATAAATGACAAGGAAATGGATGACATGAGGAAATAATGGTTCATGACTATTCCCAGATAAGTATGACATCCCTACACTTAATTCTGTTGTTTACACCTATAACTTACATGTTGATGATATGTTTGATGAAATGCTTGGCATGGCTAGTAGGGGTCTAGATATGGTCTTGTTCAGTTCATTTCTTTGGCATCATTGTTTATCTGTACTCTTACTGGTTTTAAGTTATCATCCAATTCTGGACAGTGTTCTGGGTGTGGGCCTGAAAAGGTGGCTCAAATCCCAGAATTTTGACCAAACAGTGCATTCTCCTAGAGACTAATGCATTTATCTCAGGGCTGGAGAGCATTTTAACTCGCTTGGGCTGTGTCTGGGGAGCGTTACTCTGGCCTAGGTTGGTCAAAACTTCAGTAGGACCTAGGGGCAAGTTATTTAAAGTGTTTGTTGGGTTCTTGTGGGTCTTGAGACTGGTGTTGGATGTTTGTGTGTTATAATTCTATTGATTCCACTTCTTTAAGGTCAACTAGGAGGTCAAATCCCATCATAGTAGCATCTCGTTGCATGTTTACCTTGGTTGGCTAGTTACTTGGGTAGATGTGGGAGGAGGGTGTTACACTTTTGTCACTATATTTCCTATGAATAATGTAAGGATGTCCATATACATTGTTAATTATAGAAATGTATGATGTACACTGAAAGGATTTAGTTGTCATTATTTAATTTATAATGGTGAATATTAACAAATATTTTAATAAAAATAATATGTTAAATTTAAATTTAAGTGTTTATTTTAAATTTATATAATTATTACTTATTAGTAATAAATTTTTAGTTTAAATTAGGATTTCTAAATTTCTTTGTTTTTGTAGTTATATAAATTGAATAGTTAGTAAAATGTTGATAGGTATCAATCTACAATAAACATCAAAAGACTTATCTTATGATACATCTCACATTACCAAGACTAAAAATATAATAAAAATTAAGAAAATTATAAACTTATTTTGCATTATTATTATGGTTAGTAATTATAAAAATAATTAATGTATGTGTCGAAGATATGTACATTTAAAAACACATGTAACAAGATTCATAACCATGGAGATTCACTCTCACTTTACCATGGAAGTTCTTAGCCTAACTTTATTATAATATCATGGTTTATCTGTACCACATACCCAAAAAATTATAACTCATTTCATAGTGTATATATATAAAATAAAAAAGTACATAACTACCTTTGGGATAGATTTCAACCATCTATATGTCATTATTACTAAAAATATTTCATGGATATTCTCTAAGGTTAAATGTTTACCATCCACTTATTAATTATTAATATTTAATTAGGATTCTGGAAACCTATTCCAAAATAGACATGCGTATGGGAAAAAATATAGATTTTGCAATTAAATTTATTATTTTATTTTTATTTTTTCTTAATAATTTTATACTAATATAGTAATAAATATACATCAATAATAATAATATATTAATATATTAATAACTATACATCAATAATAATAATAATACCATTTCCTTGAAGTGATTTTATTGCTAAATTCCATTACGGTATACATACTCTACTCCTTTTGGATTTGAACTATGACTCTAAGGATGAAACACATGTTCTAAATGGTTAATCTCAATCATACATTAATCTATACTTTAACACATTAATAAAAAAATATTAATACATAACTATATATAAATATAATTATACATAGAAATAACTATACATAAAATAATTATACATAGACATAACTATACAGTAATGTATAGATATTTATGAATTTATAGGCATTAGTTAATTTATCAACATTAGCTAGTTTATCAACATTAGTAGACATTTATACAATCATTAGTAAACAAAGAGTTGAAATTAGAATGTGAAATTTTTTGTCATCATAGAGTGATGAACAAAAAATGGTGTCACATTATGATGTTGCAATGTGGTGAATAAAAAATGATTTCACAATGTGAAGAATAACAAACAATGTTGCAATGTGAGGAACAAAAAATAATGTCATGACAAGAAAAAACAACAAACAATGTCACAATAGCAATAAAAACAGTGTTGCATTGTCTATATCAACAACCATAGTCAACTTGGGAATCATGTTCAACCTTAGTAAACATGAGAATCATAGTCAACCATGGCCAACATGGGTGCCATGGTCAACCATAGTCACCATGGGCATCATGGTCAACCATGGTTGACTAAAATCATCTATGGGTAAATGTCGACAAAACAATCAACACCACAATGTCACAAACAAAATTGATATCACGGTGTGATGATCAACATAAAATAATACATTAATATGTATAAATTAATAGACTAATCTACATATTAACAATTTGATAACAATATTATAATACATTAATATATACAGTTATACATTAATGTAATCATTTATAAACAAAAAATTGAATTTGTCACAATCTAACAAACAAAATTATCATCGTAGTGTGATGAAAAATAAATGATTTTTCATACTCAACATGGTCAACCATAGTCACAAGTGCGTCATGGTAAATCACGGTCGACTCCAATCATCTAGAGATAGATGTTGACCAAAAGATCAATGTTGTAAAGTGAAAATCAAAATTGACATCACAATGTGATGAACAACAAAAAATATTATATTGTGATCTCGCAATGTGATGAACAACAAAAAATATTATATTGTGATCTTGCAATGTGATGAACAACAAAAGATATTGCAATGTGAAAAACAATAAGTGATGTTGCAAGTGGAAAATAAATGTGACAAAAATGATGTCTCAATGTAATGAACAAGAAATGATTTTGAAATGTGGCAAACAACAAGTGATGTTGTAGTGTGAGTAATGGCAAACAACATCATAATGTGATGAATAGTAAAATATATTCAAATATGACAAACAACAAATGCCATTCCAAAGTGAAAAACAATAAACAAAGTTGCATGTGATGAAAAACAAAATAACATCAAGATGCGACAAACAATAAACATCATGGAGTGTGATGAATAACAAATGAAATCGCAATGTGACAAACAACAAACATCATCACAATTGGGAAAAAATGATCCCACGATGTGATAAACAAAACCATTGTCAACCATGGGCAATAATTATCGACTCTTAGTTGTACGTGGTCAAACATGATTAACTGAGGTCATCCATAGGTAAGAACTTTCAACCATAGACACCATCTTCAACCATCATCAAAATAGTCAAACTGGGTCAAACCATGTTCATAATTGTCTACATGGTTGAACATGGTTATTTATGGCTAACCATGATCAACAAGGTCAAGATAGCCAATCGTTATTAACATGCACATCGTGGTCAACCATAATCATTTACAGGTAAACAATGATAACCTTGTTCTACCATGTTCATCCATGGACAACCATATATTGACCATAGTTAACCTTTGTCGTATAAGCTTAACCTTGCTCAAACATTGTCACCAAATTGAACTATAGTCGAACTTTCTCAACCATGTTAAAAAAAGATCAACCATGGTCATCATGTTTATCCACGATCAACATGATCAAACCATGGAAAACCATGGCCAACATGTATACCCATAGCAAAACTTGATCAATCATAGTAACCCATGATCAACCATAGTAAATGATGTTCAACTATACTGAACATGGAATACCATGGTAAATATGTAGTACCATGGTCACATATAGTCAACCAAGGTCAAACAGAGATCTATTATGGTTTGCAACATTAAAAAAATTTCAAGTATTTTCGACATGCCCAAAAATGCTCAACTACGCTCCTATAATCAATCATAGTCAACTATAGTTAAACAACCGCAACCATTATCAACAATAACTTACCATATTTATAACCATAATGAGCTAAATTTTGATCCTAGTCAACCATGGGTGAACAAGCTCAACCAAAATCAAAGATCATCAAGCAACCTCAACCATAGTTGAACATGGTCCCCAAGTTCAACCATGTTCAAAATTGTTCACCATTAGTCAAAAAATCTCAACCATGGTCTACCATGTTCATCCATGGTCATCCATTGCATACCATAGTCTACCATGGACAACATGGTCAACAATGGTTTACCTTAGAAAAATATGGTCAACATGGACTAGCACGGTCATATATGATCAACCAATATGAAATGTGTTCAAGCTAAGGCAAACAATGGTTTGCATGGTTAACCATGTTCAACTACTATCAACCATAATGAATCATAATTAACTATAGTTAACAATTACAACCATGGTTAATCATAACCTACCCATATTTAACAATAGCCAACAAAGGTGAACAATGGAATCAATGGTCTGTGGTTCCCATGGCTGACCATTGTATACCATGGTCAACCATCGTAAACTATAATCTATCATAAACAACTTTAGTTTAACATGGATAACTATGAACACCCATAGTTAACCATTTATTGATCACAATCCACCCATTTTAACCATAACTTTACCATATTTAAATATACTAAACCAAGGTCAGATATAGTCTACCATTAACAACATGGTCAACCATGTTCAACAATGATCAACATGGTCAAACCATGGACTACCATTGTCACTTATGGCAACGAAGGTCAACCCAAGGTGAACCATGCTTTTCTTGGTCAAACATGGTCAATTAAGAACCGCACTTTGCTCACTCTCAGAGAATTGTACACATTGAATAATTTTGTAATAAGGCCTATGATGTATGAGTTGGATCACTATAGTTTCCCCATTAGTTTGAGCTTTATTTGAGTCAAAATACATCTAGATGACAAATAACTAAAGGGCCTTGAAAGCTTGAAGTAACAATAGTGATTTGCAAAAAAACTTGAATGTAATTAACTTAAACAAGAAATGCTCATTTAAAGGATTCTTGGAAATAAAATGAGCCTTGCTCAAACAATTAATCAAACACCTCAAATGTTAAAATCATGTATTGAAACTTTGAAACCTATATGTCAATGACAACATAACCCATGGGGGCTTCACTGGGGAAGCAATACCATACCATGTGCATTCATATTGGAGGATATATATTGAGGAAAAAAAGACATAATATATTGAGCATATATTGGGGGTAATTGGTTTTTATATTGGAAAGTATAAAAAAATGGAGCTCAAAGTTAAAGAAAAAATATAAATGGGTATAACAAATGTTAATGGAAAAATGGATACCTACAGTATCTAGTGAAAGTAGAGGTCTTTTAAATTGGGAAGGTATATTGGATTCATATTGGTAGGGGGTTAAATAATGTGTTTTTTATAGATATTTTCCAATATGTAGTCAAATTAGGGGTATTGTTTAATATGCCACAAACACACATGATATGTCAAAGGTTCATTGACTAGTGAAGCCCCGTGACATAACCAAAGGCAAAATTACCCATAAGTTATTCTTACAACTACCATTCATTTATCATCATTGGAAGGTTTGGAGTCCAATCATCATCATTTCTGACAATAAATTAAAGAAGCATACTACTATTGTTACAAATATTAGTTTAACGATATAGAAATAATTTTAGATTAATATTTATTGTTTTTATTAGATTATAATTACATTATTATTTACATTATTTTATTTTAAAGACATTTAATTAATCATTTCCAATAAGCCTCAAATTTTTGGGTAAAAATCCCATAGTGGTAATTGGACCCATTTAATCAGTCAAAATCATTATCCCAAATAGAAAAGAGTCTAATTGGGATCATGACTTTGTGATTTCATAAATATTTCTTAGTCAATTTTGGGATCACCATATTTTTATAAAAAATCCTAGGTATATTTGAGATTTATAGAACTTGACACTCTTTTTTCCTTAGGACATTTCAAACCCTAGCATTTATAGTGTAGATAGTTGAAAAAATAGTTATGTTGGAATATTAAGAATTTGTGAGTTATGTCAATGCAGTAATATTGACATAGAACTAATATCTCTAAACATTCCTTCCTACACAATTGTGGATACCTATCTCAAAATACCCTTTATGTGACATTGATTACGATGTTATAGCTCATAAGTTGATCTGAAATCACTCGTGAATGATCTCAGTTAATTAATGAAGGTATTACAGACTTATGTGCTAGGGGGTGTCTATGTTATTTTATGCAATGGATCGATAAGATTGCAAAATACATAGACACTAAAACAGTAAGAGAACACAGTAGCAAACACATAGAACACAACAAACTTAATAAGGAGTTCACCCAATCCTCTTGGGCTATATCTCCTGGTCCAGCCTTCAGTGGTGGCCTTTTTATTGTGTCTTAAAAAGCAGATTTTTACAACAGTGAACTCAAATTGAGTCTCACTTAACAGATAATGATCAGTAGGACTATACTTGGATCCCCCAAGTCTCTAGAGTACACAGACTCCCCTTACTGAAACTCGAACTCAACCGGTCTCAGTTGTATGAGTCCAATTTGGTACTCAATACCTGACAGATATACACAGAGGAGTTGCTTGAACCTCTCAATCCTTCTTTGGAGTTCACAGACCCTCAGATTCTCTTTGTCTCTGTCTACTCGATGCTTCCTTTGCTCTGCAGGTTAGCTCGGATTCTCTGCTCTCTACAATTTTTGCTTCTCTCTCTCTTTGCTCTCCTTTTCTGCTTCCCCTGCTTTCTCTGTCTGTTTGTGGCTTAAAGCCAATCTGCTCCCTGATTGTTCGTTTCTGTTTCCCGGCTCTCTGGATCTCCTACCTCTATCCGCTAGAATTCCCCTTCTCTACGTCATCATCACTATAACACTTCACAGAGAGGTGGCCACCTGTTTCCTCATGAACTGAGTGTCAGTTCTCTTTGAACGATCTTTATTTTCGTTGCTCCAAGATTTCCCGCGAAACTGATTCTTATACCAACTCATCGGTCATGCCGGATCTCAAATCTTATGTGACTCAGCCTATTTCCCTGTCGAATCCAGTCACCCATTGGATTGCTTCTCTGCCATTGATCTGGAGCCTCCAGATCCTATGGTCTCTGTCCATATTGCGTGGGTAAGTAGCATGACCTTTACTCGCATGATGTGAGCAATTTTCTCTCTCATCCACTGGACACGTGTCACCTAGTGTATGGCATCGAGCGGGACTCGGTCGAACCTGCTTACCGCTTGAGGTCCTTCCGATATCCTGCCGGTTTTAGCACGGGGCCCGCCTTATGATGGAATCGGCGATTTCCATACGATTCTATTCTTTTCCCCATGACCGAGCGCTCGAGGCTTTCCTTCACTGAGGGGGATGCCCTTTAGCACTAAACACGTATCATAAACTGCCTTTGTTTTTGGATTTGACCTCTCGTTTGCCAATTTGCGCCAGCGAATGGTTACCATGGGCCAATGGTCTGTGCGCTTTGACTGAGGGTCCTTGTTGCTCCATGCTGACCACAAATTGCCATTGTTTAGAGGTTACTTCTGATAAGATCGATATCCATAGCACTTTGAAACTTCTGTTATGAGTTTTACAGAGTTCAGGAAACTGTGAGAGTGTTTGAGGATCTAATTCGGATCACGGCCTTCCCAATGAAAAAGATTTTGGACCACCAAAAGTTGGTTTCAAGCATCGACTAAGTGAGGGTATAACTGTCTCACTTGCCCAATCTCTATCAATTTTTCATTGCTTGGCTTTGAACCCTTGAGTCCAATCCTGAGGTACTCAACATCTCCCTGGCGTGTCGTCCTCACCTTCCTGTCCAGGACTGTGTCTTCCTGTAATTCATTCAGATATTAAGGTAACAAATCATCAATAGAAGGCAATTGACTCTGCTCTTCGGGATCTTCAATTAATGAAGGTTCAAATAGTCTCAAGTTTTCTGCATTAACGACTGAGTAGATGTGCATGTAAGCTGGTAAATCAAGGTGAAAAGCATTCTCACCAATTTTCTCAAGTATCTTGAAAGGTCCATACCTTATTGGCTTTAGCTTTTTACCTTCACCTTGCATTCTGTCTTTGCTGATATACAGCCAGACTTGATCACCAACTTGGAAACTATGCTCCATCTGATGCTTGTCATGCCTTGCCTTGTATTTGGCTTGGCTCTTTTCCAGCTGTTCCTGTACTGCCTGGTGAATCTCTTGGATTTGTTCAATGAACTTGGTTGCCTTGTCCACATCATTGTGTCCATCAACTGTTATGTCTTTACCAAAGACAAAATCCAAGGGAGACCTTGGTGTGAAACCAAAACAGGTCTCAAAAGGAGATCTCTGTGTAGAAGAATGTTTTGCTCAGTTGTAAGCATGCTGCACATAACACAAATGTTCATCCCAAAGTTTGGGATGCTTGCTGCAATAGCCTCTGAGCAACTGGATCACTGTCCTGTTGACCACTTCTGTCTGGCCATCTGTTTGTGGATGAAAGGCTGTGCTTTTCTTCAGTTTGGTGTCCATCAATTCCCACAGACTCGACCAAAACTTCCCAACAAATCGGGTGTCTCGATCAGATACAATGGAAGTGGGTAATCCAAAATGAACCCATACATGTTGAAAGAACAACTTTGCAGTTTGTTCAGCTGTAATCTGTTTATTACAAGGTATCAAAATACACATTTTGCTGAACCTATCCACAACAACATATAAATAGTCATGACCTTTCCTAGATTTAGGCAGTCCTCCAACAAAGTCCATGGAAATACTTTCCCAAGGATGAGAAGGAACTGGTAGTGGAGTGTACAAGCCTAGTTTTCTATTGCTGGGCTTGATTTTAGCACACATGGTACACCCTCTTGCATATCTAGAAACTGTCTCATTCATTTACTCTTTCAATTTATGGAATGCATAGCTTCCCACAATGATACAAGAGTTGGTCTTTAATGTGATAATCCAATTCTTCTACTCGTTTGCCTTGACATAAAGTTGCATATACATCTCTAAAATCTATATCTTGAGCATATTGTTCAATGTAGCTCTCATGCAATACTGAGTTATGCTTAAGTATCGTAGATGCATTTATAATTGGTCTGGATAACATATCTGCAACTTTATTGTGTATGCCCTTTTATATCTGATGACTAAATGAAACTGTTGTAGAAAACCCATCCATCTATAGTTTCTTGATTGCTACAACTTAGTTTGGGAGTGTAGATATTGAAGTGGTTGATGATCAGTATGTATAACTATCTCTTTGCCCATTAAGTAATGTTTCCACTTTTTCACACTCTGTACTAATGCATACAATTCTTTATCATATGTGGGATAGTTAACTACTGCAGAATTAAATGTCTTAGAATGATAATATATGGGTTTACCATGTTGTATCAACACTGCTCCCATGGCATAGTCACTGGCATCCGTTTGGATCTCAAATGGTCTTTGAAGATCAGGCAGTGCTAGTACTGGTGTTGTATTAATATTTTCTTTCAAGGTGTCGAAGGCTTTCTGCTGTTTGCCTCCCCACTAAAACACCTTGTTCAATCCTGTTAAAGCATGGAAGGGAGCTGCAATTAAGGAAAAGTTAGAAATGAACTTTCTCCAACATTGTGCTGCTCCTAAGAAGCTTCTAACTTCTGTAGTAGATTTGGGTTTAGGCCAATTTACAATGATTTCCACCTTAGAGGGATCCATCTTCAATTCACCACCCCTACTATATGACCCAAATAATTCAAAGATGTTTTGCCAAATTCGCATTTTGAGAGTTTAACATAAAGTTTTTCTCTTTTCAAAACATCTAGTGTCTTCTTAACATGCTTTAAATGTTCTTCCCATGTTTCTCTAAATATAATAATGTCATCCAAATATACCATAACAAAATCATCAAGAAAAGGTCTGAGTACATCATTCATTATTATCATGAAAGTAGCAAGAGCATTAGTTAAGCCAAAAGGCATAACCAGCCACTCATACAATCCCTGCTTTGTTTTGAAAGAAGTCTTCCATGCATCTTGTTCTGAAACTCTAACATGATGATATCCACTATGCAAGTATAACTTGGAAAAATAAACAGTTTCTTTCAATTGATGTAATAGATCATCTATGCTAGGAAGGGGATAACGATTTTTTATCGTTATCTTATTCAGTGCTCGATAATCAATGCACATTCTCCACGAGCCATATTTCTTTCTCACCAAAATGAATGGAGACCCACATGGTGATGTGCTAGGTCTGATGAACCCCTTCTCGAGCAACTCCTGCACTTGCTTCTTGAATTTTGCATTCTCTAAAGCGGACAACCTGTACATTCTGATGTTAGGCAATGGAGCATCTTGCTGCAAATTAATATCATGCGCTATTTCCTTTTTGGGTGGCAGACCTTTAGGTTCTTGAAACAAGATATCATATTCTGAAACAATTTTTCTAAATCAGCTTGCTATTTAGCATCACAACCCTCAAATACATTGGTTTTATCAGGTTTCTTTTCCTTTACAACCATTAGTAAAAATTGTTTGCATGAATTTACAATTCGTTTCATCTGCCCTGAGTTTATGAGAGTATAATTATTCTTGAGCTTATGAGCCCTTACAAAGTATTCAATTCCATCTTTAACGAGTAGATACTTGTTCTTAGCTCTATAGAAAATAGCTTTTCTATCATACAAGTAGGGACTTCCCAAAACAATTCCACATATATCCAAAGGAACTATATCTAACTCAACCTCATCTACAAATGCTGACCCAAAAGAAAACTTAAGTTTACATTGTCTAGTCACTTGTAGTTGTGCTTTATCACTTAACCAACCTAATGGGTATGGTTTCTTGTGAGGTGTAGTCAGTAATCCCAACTTCTTTACAATTGCTTCAGAAATTAAATTTACTTGTGAGCCACTATCAAACAAAGTATCAATCTTTTGATGCTTGGAAATAACTCGAATATGGAAAAGCTCATGTCTTTTTCTCTCATTTTCTTCATTATTAGTAGATTGTGCAGAATTACCATTAGATGCTTTAGAATTTTTACCTTTTATACCTATGGCTGCAATGGTTATTTCATCTCCTGAGCCCGACCCCAAATCTTTCTGAATAGCTACAACATTCTTTTTCTTCTTGCCCTCAAACTTCTTAGGTCTCAGCTCCAGATGCAGAATCCAGTAGTGCTCATCATCATGCCCATCCTTCTTACAGTGAGTGCATGAAGACTTGCTTTTCTGTGCAGTGTTGGCCTTCCTCTCTTTCCATTTCTGTTTTCTTTTCTCTTAATTCTTGCTTGCAATGGGCTTGGATGATCCTCCAACTTTTGGGTTCCCATTCTTTCCTCTAGCTTCTAGATTCTTAGCTTGAACAGATACCTCATCTATACTAGTGGGATTAAACATGAGGATAGTGTGCCTCATGTAGCTGTGTAGACCACCTATGTACTTCAATAGAGTCTCAGGTGAGTCTAATGAAATTCCTAGAATCAAAGATCTTTTCCTAAATTCTTGGGTGTAACCTTGTACACTTCGCCCTTTCAATTGGCGAAGAGTTTACCAGCTCATCATGGCTTGCTACATGTAAGCTAGTGGATAGAACTGCGTTTTGATTGCAGAAACAAATTCACTCCAGACAGAAATAATCTTACCATGTTTCTTCTTGTCAGCTTGTGTCCTGCCTTCCCACCATACCAAGGCAGTGCCTCCGAGGGGTAGGTTGGCCAGTTGAATCTTACTCTTGTCTAAGTCGATACTCTGCACTTTGCAATAAACATCGATTTGTCTGATCCAATTATCCAGCTTCTTTGCATTCAACTCTCCATCATATATTGGTAAATCCAATTTAACATCTAATTTAATCAAAGATGTCTTCTTTTTATATTCAGGGCTATTAGGAGGCGTGAGAAAGTTTTCTTCTTTCCCTTTTCCTTTTGAGTGGTCATGGAGGAGAGATTCTTCTTCTCCTTTTTCTTTGGAGTGTGATGAATCTCCATCTTTACCTTTCTTAAACTCCCTATACATTTCCTCTACCATGGACCTCATGGCCAGGAAACTATCTATGAATTGGGGGTCTAGTCCCAAGGGACTTTCTTCTGACATTTTCTTCTTAGGACAGACTCTTCCAATTTCCAAGTTAGTTTCGAGCAACTCTCCTTCTCCTAATTTAAGCTTTGATTTAAGTAGCATTCAACAACAAAATCTGGCACAAGCTTGTCTAATCTTAACAACCTAGTTGCTATGATACCACTTAATCTGAAATCACTCGTGAATGATCTCAGTTAATTAATGAAGGTATTACAGACTTATGTGCTAGGGGGTGTCTATGTTATTTTATGCAATGGATCGATAAGATTGCGAAATACACAAACATTGAAATAGTAAGAGAACACAGTAGCAAACACATAAAACACAACAAACTTAAGAAGGAGTTCACTCAATCCTCCTGGGCTATGTCTCCTGGTCCAGCCTTCAGTGGTGGCCTTTCTATTGTGTCTTAAAAGGAACAATTTTACAACACTGAGCTCAAATTGAGTCTCACTTAACAGATAATGATCAGTAGGACTGTACTTGGATCCCCCAAGTCTCTAGAGTACACAGACTCCCCTTACTGAAACTCGACCTCAACCGGTCTCAGTGGTATGAGTCCAATCTGGTACTATATACCTGACAGGTATACACAGAGGAGTTACTTGAACCTCTCAAGCCTTCTCTGGAGTTCACAGACCCTCGGACTCCCTCTGTCTTTGTCTGCTCAATGTTGCCTCTTCTCTGCATGTCAGCTCAACTTCTCTGTTCTCTGCAATTTTTGCTTCTCTCTCTCTTTGCTCTCTTTTCCTGCTTCCCCTGCTTTCTTTGTCTGTTTGTGGCTTAAAGCCAATTTTCTCCCGGACTGTTCGTTTCTGTTTCCCGGCTCTCTCTATCTCCTACCTCTGTTTGCTGGAATTCCCCTGCTCTGCATCATCATCACTGTAACGCTTCACAGAGAGGTGGCCACCTATTTCCTCACGAACTGAGTGTCAGTTCTCTTTGAACGGTCATTATTTCTGTTGCTCCAAGATTGCCTGTGAAACTGATTCCTCTGCCAACTCATCAGTCATGCCGGATCTCAAATCTGAAGTGACTCAGCCTATTTCCCTGTCGAATCTGGTCACCCATCGGATTGCTTCTCCACCATTGATCTGGGGCCTCCAAATCCTATGGTCTCTGTCCATATCGCGAGGGTAAGTAGCATGACCTTTACTCGCATGATGTGAGTGGTTTTCTCGCTCATCCACTGGATGCGTGTCACCTAGTGTATGGCATCAGGCGGGACTCGGTCGAACCCGCTTACCACTTGAGGTCCTTCCGATATCCTACCGGTTTTAGTGCAAGGCCCGCCTTCCGACGGAATCAGCGATTTCCATACAGTTCTATGCTTTTCCTCGTGACCGAGTGCTTGGGGCTTTCCTTCACTAAGGGGGACACCCAAACTGCCTTTGTTTTTGAATTTGACCTCCCATTTTCCAATTTGCGCCAACGCGCGGTTACCATGGGCCAATGGTCTGTGCGCTTTGACCGAGGGTCCTCATTGCTCTGTGCTGACCACAAATTGCCATTGTTTAGAGGTTACTTCTCATAAGCTCGATATCCATAGCACTTTGAAACTTCTGTTATGAGTTTTACAGAGTTCAGGAAACTGTAAGAGTGTTTGAGGATCCAATCGAATCATAAGTAATCCTTTTTCTTATGGATTTGACATACTAATATAGGTAATATATCTTAGCAATGCCCTTGAAATGCATTGATTACATTGATATATTTCTCAAATAACCCTTTTGTTGGATCTTGAGGATGATGCAATCCTGTAGGAACTCTACCATGGATAGAAATACCAATAATATGGAAACCACCATAAGGACATTGCCCACAAATGTGCACAAACATGAGGACCTCAACACCAAGTTCATCTTTGTCAATTTTAGGCTTGATTTTCAGTGTGATGACCTCATAACTAAGTTTCACTAATCAAACCAGCTCACTATGATTCTTAAGTCCAACTATATTCAATTAGATCTATAGGTAAGGGGTATTCTTCTAATGGGGTAGGGTATTACATAGGGTTACTCCTTTAGGATAACCAAAAAAAGTGTAGCATAGATTCCCAAAGTGAAACTACAAACGATTTATTTTAGTTCTAATTCCTTGGGTTACTTAAAAGGAACAATGTTCTGTCCCCAAGGAATTACTAATGGCCTAACAAAACCTAGAGGTGGTGTGTTATTCTTGGATCATGATCATTAGTAATGGTTATCATGGCATACAAAGTCATATGGGAGTTACATTTCTTAGAATGTGTTTCTGAAAGCAACTTATGGATGGTTTGAAACATATACACATTATTTGGGAAGGTTGGGCTAGTTGCACCAAATAGGCACAATTGCGGAATTTATAGAAGTCTTTGAGAAATTGGAAATCCAAATAAATGGAACGACCTATTCATTTTTTAAATAATGCTTTATTAGTGATAAAAGAAGGTATTTGAACATGTATATTGATGTACAACCCCACTACTTGATTTGATGCCTTCCAAAATGATAGAGATGCACAAATAGTGGAAAATGCATAAAATTAAAGGCTCGTTTCTATTCCTCAACCGTGGTTCCCTATAGAACTGACCACCACCCTCTCCTCCCCTTAGACCTTACAAGTTCATATTTAACCTAGGAAGAAGAAAATAAATAGCAAAGCTTCAAAATTTGTTGTGATTGAGATGAAACATATTTCAAATGGCATAGATATAAGGAACCAAATTATTTCAAATTGATGTGTCCCGATTTCACACCCTGGGGAAATTTTCCAGGACCCCACCCAAAGATAGAATCAATAGATCACACACATCTCATCAAGAAGAATCCACCCTAGAACTTTCTCAAGAGGAAGCATGAATTTCCCTCCATTCTTTATTAAGAATTTTAGAACCCTGAACCTTGATATTGACTAGATATATTAAAAATTAAGAGTTGATTTTCATAATTGATAGTGTCAAACCCCTAATTTTCTTCATTGGTGAGTAGTATAATACCTCTACTTTTAATTTAATTTGGTGCAGAATTTTAAATTATGTTAGTTGATAGTCATATGATGAGATGTGATGGAAAATGTGAGAATGCAAAACTCCAAATGAGGAACTATTAATTCAAATCCCAAATTTTAAATAATAAAATGGGTGATTGTGTTTTCATGTTTTAAGTTAATTGTTGCAAAGATTTGACATGGTTACTATGTATTTCAAGGAATTGTGCTTGATATTTTATAATAATGGCCATCAATATTCTCTCAACAGGCTCAAGTATAACTCTTGGAAATTATCAACCCTCATTGTATGGATAAGGTATTGAGGAAAGGCCACTTTGGAATTATTTCCCAATTCAACATCATCAAAGTTTTGGTCATATCTCCATAGGAAATCCACTTATATTTATGGTTGATCTCTATTAAGCATTAATATATATTTGAAGAAACCCGTGATTTATACTCCTCATGAAGTGAACATATACTCAATCTTGATATTCCAATATTTATATCTATTCAACCACTTGTTGTGTCTCCTTATAGGAACCCTTTTCCAAAAATTAATGATTTTGAAAGGATTATTGAAGATGTATTTTAAGCTGGTGTCAAAGTCCCAATACTATCCCTTACTCCCCCCTCATATTCACGGCATTAAAAAGGAAGGAAATTGTTCCATGTTTCATAAATTCCTTGCTCTCATTAAGTTGACTATTAAAGACAAATTTCCCATATTGGTTATTGATGATTTATTAGAAGAGTTTCATGGTACCAAGTTTCTTCATTAAACTCAATTTTTGCCTAAGATGCCACCAAATGCAAATAATGGAGGTGGAAATTCCTAGCATGAACTTCCTCACACATGAAATACATTAGGAGTTTGCAGTGATTCCTTTTAGGCATTGTAATGCCCCATATACCTTTAATAGCCTCATGAATAATCTTATTAAGCCCTTCCTGCGTAATTTCATGTTAATTTTTTTTATGATGTCTTGATTTATGTTAAAATATAGGAAGTACATGCTAAGTATGTTGATAACTCCTTCTTATTGCTCTAAGATAACTAGTTGTTCCTAAAACATTTCATATTTTGTTTTGGCACTTGCAAAGTGGAATGCTTAGGTCTAATAGTCAATAATGATGGGTTGTGCATCGATCCCAAGAATATTTATGCATAGTTGATTACAACGTATGACTTTGAAAATCTTACGATATTTCATAGGGATCATGGATCACTATAGGAAGTTTGTGAAGAAGTATGAGTAAATTTCAACCCCACTAACTACCTTTATAAAAAAATGTGAGTCTATGTTTGGAATGATGCCATCTCAAAGAATATTTCATCTTTAAAGGAAACCATGGGTACTACACTTATTTTAGCAAAACTTAATTTTAGTAAGACATTCCTATTGTAATTTGATTCCTTAAGTAAAGGTATTAGCACAATGTTGATTCAAAAGGGACAAAAAAAAGTTACCAACTTAAGGAGAATTGTACCGAGTTCTCAATTTTTATAGGTTGCAAAAAATCATTCGATTTTGGAAAGTGTTAATGTAGAATCAACCCTTTTTTTAAGCATATTTTTGACGCTTTAAATTTTCTTATGTATTAAGTATGTACATTTTTTTAAATGTTAGTGATTTTCAGGCCAATTTTGAAAAGTATCGATGCAACATCAACCCTTTTTTTTGTTTATTTTTGACACTTTAAATTGTTTAATATATTAAGTATGGATATTTTTTTTAAATGTTGTTCATTTTCATGCGGACTTTTGAAAGCATTTATATAGGATCAATTTTTTATTCCTTTTTTGGGGGTATGGTAGGGACGGGAGGACAAAGTCATATTTTTGTCACTTTAAATTTTCTTATGTCTTAAGTATGTGCATTTTTTTAAATATTAGTTGTTTAACCATTTTTCAAATTGTCTTCTTCTTCTACTCCATTTTCTTCCTTAGATGTCTGTTTCTTAAGTGTTTTTCAAGTTTGTGTTTTTTATTTCTCTTTGCAATATTTTTTGTAATGAGATTTGTAATTTTTTTACAAAGATAAAAAAAAATGTAATAATATCAATATTTTGAAGTTAGGATTTTATATAGATTTGTGTATCATTAATTCATATTTCAATACACATAAAATAATTGTAACTAAAAAAAATATTTTGAATGGTTGACTCAAAATGCACTTTTTGAAGATACATGTAACTAAAAAAATACATATTATCATATTTTTTTCGCTAAAAATGGCATGTCAAATAAATGATTTTTATGGAAAATTTTGAAAAAATAACAAATTTTATAAAAAAATTTTGGATTTTACATCCAAAAATAATAATATTTGATGTTTTTTTTCAAAAATAATTATTCAAGTGAAATTTTAAGTAAAAATAACAATTTAAAAAAAAAACCAACTTTAAACAAAAAGGCTAAACAACATTAAAAAAAATAAATGAATAAACCAATAAATAAATAAAATAATATAATTTAGTAAAAATCAATATTTTAAAAATGCAGAAAGAAAAAATTAAAAAAACAAAAATATATTAAAAAGTATATATATATATATATATATATAATAAAAATAAAACATTGTTAGAAAATGATTAAAAAAAATAGAAAAAAAATCATAATTGAATTGAATATATTAAAAAATCATTTGAATATATTAAAAAATTATTTTATATATTATATATATATATATATATATATATATATATATATATTTTAATTTATAGACGAAATGACCTTTTTCCACGATCAATTTTTAGGTTAATTTTAATCAAAATCCAACAGAGACTTTTAAAAACTTGAGTTTAAATTGTTTAATCTGAATAATTCAAGTGCTCCAAGGGTTTTCAAGGGTGATGAATCCATTTATGTGTCCAAAAATGTATTTTAAACAATAAAAAATCTTGAAATTGTACTGACAAATTTTAGTAAATTCCGGTGAAAAATGTTATTTTGTCTATAAGTTAAACTAACTAACTAACTATATATATATATATATATATATATATATATATATATATAATAATAAATTAAATGTGATCTCCACCCTAATATGCTTTCAAAATGCTTCCACCCTAGTGGTGGCCCTTTAGCCTGGTGCTAGGATGAGGAAACTAGTTTAATTTTTTTGATGTTTCTTCCTAAGAAAATGATATATCTATATATATATATAATTAATTTTTGAAATTGTGTTATATATATGTTTTTTATTTTTATTTATTTATTTCAATTTTTTATTTTATTTTATTTTTAAACCTGGATAGTTTGGTATTGAAAAGGAGTGAAAAATTGGTTGCACGGCCATATCCCTTTACATTTTTTTTTGTAAGCTTAGGTGGGACCTTCTCATTTTCGAGTTTTTACATGTCCGTTATTCACCCCATTTCCAGAGAGGGTAGCACAAGAATCGAACCCAAGATCTCCGGTTCGGTGAGACTTCATTTCCACAGCCATTGCCACTTGAGCTACCCCATGCGGACTCCATGTCCCTTTACATTTAACCATGCTTCCAACCCAAAATTACACTCCAGACAGGCAAAATAGAGCGAATAGTTTCTAACAAAAGTCCCAAACATCCTAAGCAGAATTCTGTTGTGCAACTACTTCTAGCACCTCCGAAAACTACCGTATATGCATATATATTTACATAACATCAACATTTAAAAAAAAATAAGAACCAACATTTCCGTTAAGAACCAACATTTCCATGCCCTTTGCGAGGGTCGCTTCCACTATTTCTAGGGGTGGCTACATCACGAACTCCAGTCCCGACCACCGCGCTGCACATGAGGATGTCTTCCACCACTAGTTGTTCCAGCTTGGCTACATGCACGTCGAGGGCCTAATAAAGTGCCTGTATCTCCTCCCTTAAAAGACATCCACCAATCCTTGTATTAACTTGTGTATTATATTGACCAATAATTCAAAGGACCAACGTCCTTCTTCGACTGCAGTACTGCGCTACTGTAAGACCTCCAGTAAGCGCTCAATTGTCCCGGAGAGGGTTTTATCATGCTTCTTTGAATGTTTGGTTTGCATTTATGGGATTAATCACCCATCCTCCCACAAACATTAGTGAATTCATGGAATTGGAAAGTTAATTTTTTCACCATGATTTTCTATTAGCTCTTCTTGGGCCATAGTGGCTCCCAATTTTGCCATTGCGTCCACTTTTGAATTATATTCTCAAAGGATGTGATAGAATTAAATTTGTTCAAAGGATTGTATCAATCTAGCGATTTGATGTAAAATTGGGGAGGTTGTATCAGGGAACATCACTTGGAGGGTGTTGAGTTGTCTAATTACTATTAATGAGTCTCTATACACTATAAATTTTCCTATGCCATGGGTCTTGGCCAAGTCTAACCCGTACCATAATGCCAAATATTCAGCGTGGTTATTGGTTGTGATTTCCACCCCAAACATAATTTGATTCCTCATATTCTTCAAGGCCCAATAGGACCTCTCTTTCTCCTGTTGCCCCCTTATTTTTTATGTTTGAATTCTCATCTTTATGGAATATATGTATGTGTGTTTTTTTTTCTTTATACTATTTTTTTTTCTTTTTTAATTTTCATTTTTAATTTATCTTTTTCAATGTTTTAATTTAATTTAATTTATTTATTATTATTATTATTTTTGGTTGGTTTATGATTTAATTTAATTTTTTTAATTTATTAACTAATTAAATATTTTTTGTTGTCGTAGGGGTTGTGTCTACATGTTTGACTAGAAACCTAAGCCCAGTATCTATTAATTTGATATTCCATTTTTGAGTTTTTCTTACAATGAATTAAGTTTGCCTCCACTATGTGTTAATTTGATAGTTGATTTTTAAGTTTTCATTGCAATCTGTCAAGCATGCCCCCACTATGTTTCAATTTGATGGTTTATTTTCAAGTTTTCATTGCAATGTGCCAAGTTGTCTTAGGTTAAGATGTTAAAATAACTATATTTTTAGCATTTGGTATAATGGCTCTTTGATTTAAGTATTTATTTTAAAGATTTTTTAGTCATGATATTTGATCTCAGAGTATGTTGGATATATAAGGTTTTTATAGTCATGATATTTGTTTTTAATTCCATTGTTGAAAAATGATGAAATTTTAAGGTTTTTCAAAATCGTAATATTTGATCTTTAATGCCATGGTTGAAAAAAAAAAAAAAAAATTAGGTTTTTTAGAGTCATGATATTTATGTTCAATGACATGGTTGAAAATTGCTGGAATTTTAAGATTTTTTGGAATCGTGATATTTTATTTTTAACATGTTATTGAAAACCATTGGAATTTTAATGATTTTTGGAGTCATGATACTTTACTTTTAATGGCATGTTGGAATTAAGCAAAAAAACATTGTTTCAATGTCAACACTTTTTTATTTCAGGTTGTTTTTCCATGTTTGTTGCACAAAGATTTTAATTTTTAATACCATTGTTAAAAAAATTGAAATTTTAACCCAAAAAAAAGTGTTGATGGTGTCAAGTTTCATACACTTTTCATTTCAAGGTGATTTTTCATGTTGTTTGCACCAAAATAATTGGTTTTTACTGCCATTTTTAAAAAATATTGAAAATTTATCCGGAAAAAAGAAAAAAAGAAAAAAAAACATGTTCTAGCATCAACAATTTTCATTTTCAGGCTATTCTTTCATGTTTTTTTGGCTAGAGTTCTAGTTTTGAGGTTACAATTCTCATTAAGCGGTAACATTGTTACAATGACTAACATTTACAAGTAAACAATTGTATTAAAGAAATGTGAGAAATTTCACTTATGCAAAATTTATGATGTTCATGTTCATGTTTCATGCTGTCAGAACTTGGCATTTGTATCTCATTAAGAGGTGCTTACATATGAACATGGACAATCATAAATTGACAAATTTTTTGGAACATGATTTTTATCCCAAAAAGAAACACATATGGGCACTATGATTTTTAGATATGATGACAAGATCATATACACGAATGGAAAAGAGAATGAGGTGGTTGATGCTTTAGGTTAAAAATATTAGGAGGAAGGATCTCTTTTTTCTTTGTCATTACTCATACCAAATTAGGTCATAAAATTCCAACAATAATTGTTAGTAAATGACATAGTGGTTCAATTCATATAAAAACTTTTGAATGACCCTAGTTCCCCTAAGAATTATACTTATAACTAGGATATCTTCAATATAAAGGTCATATTTTTCTATTACATAATTTGTTTTCACACATTGAGTGTTATAGGAGGAAGGATCTCTCTTTTCTTTGTCCTTACTCATACCAAATTAGGTCATAAAATTCCAACAATAATTGTTAAATGACATAGTGGTTCAATTCATACAAAAATTTTGAATGACCCTAGTTCCCTCGAGAAATATACTTAGAACTAGGATATCTTCAATATAAAGATCATATTTTTTTATTACATATTTTTTTTTCACATATTGAGTGTTATAGGAGTTACATTCATCTACTACAATAGTTTGCTTTAACTTTTAGAAAACCTACGAATGAGCTAAGGGCTCTTTCTTTTGGATAAGCATGAAAAATGACATTCTTGGTTTTATTATTGAATTTGACAATTGTCAATGGAAGAAGGGTGAATTGGTTAGACTCCCAATGCTTTGCAACCATATTTAATCCTTTCTCGTAGATGGAATAACACTTTAATGTATTTTATTTTAGGCTTTCTGAAAGCCAATGAAAAATTGATCATCATGATGGTGATTGGCAACCTTTCCAAAGATGTTGACTTTGTGCCTTACAACATCCATTTATGCTCCCTGTCATGGACCAAGTCTTCATGGATTATATTTTTAAGTTACATGGCATTCCCTTATCCATTGTGTTAGATCATAACTCCACCTATGCTAGCAAATTTTGGTAAGAATTTTTAATCTATGAAGCAACAACTTGAACACGTGGACAACTTATTACCCCAATGTCAATGGTCAAACTGAGGTGGTTAATAAATTCTTGGAAACCTACTTATGTTGTGTTACAATGGATTAAGAGAAGCAATGGGTTCAATGGCTACCACTTGTTCAATGGTGGTGCAACACCACTTTTCAAATGTCTTATTATGAAGTTATTTATGGCCAAAAAACTACCTTTTTGGCACTTCTTATCCACCAAGAGCATCCAAGGTTTAGGAAGTGGATCACATGCTTAGCACGAAAACAAATATTCTCTATGCACTTAATAATGATCTAGTTTTGGCTTGAAATTTATTACAACAACATGCTAACCAACATTGCTATGAATGTTCTATGAATGTTCTTTTGAAGAAGGAGATCATGTGTTCCTTCATGTCAGACCCAATAAATAGTCCTCTCTCAAGGGAAAAAACCTCTTAGATTTTAGCACAAAATTGCTATGGATACCAATAGATATTCTCATACATTAAAGTAGATGCATAATAATTCGCACTTCCATCCACTCCAAGATTCAACCAATATTTATGTGTCCTATTTGAAGAAGGTTGTGGCACAAAATTGGCTTACTATTTGCGTACTATTCTCAAATTCTTTATTTCATGAACTTTTTGGCTCACAAAAAGATTAGGAAGCATCTTATTTGAATTTTCAATTTGCAAGGTCTCCATCATGATCTCGCTAAAATCAGTGATGATAAGATCTTCAGTGCCCAATACCAACAACATTCCTCTGTCCTAACCGGTGAAACAATTATTTGACAAAGTTGGTGGGTCCGGACAACGATAACCTCTGAGTTAACAAAACAAGAATTTCCTGCGGACTGCTTACCGATTTCAAACCTCCAGTACAATGTAAATCTCCAGTTCAAATTCTATAAGAGCATTTCGTGGCAAGCCAATTCATTCATCATGGTCTGTAAGAACCGGTTGTTTGGGTCGTCTGCCTTGGATGCAATCTCTACTCTAATCGGAGTTCTGAAAAAAATATCGGCCATTTTAATTCAGTTGTTTTAGGGCTCTGAATTGGCTTGAATATGTGGAGCCCTTCCAACAATGTGCACGCTGATGTGTATGGACGCGCAAAGAAAAAATGCAGCAGCAAATCTCTGGTAACCGACATTACGTCAACTTTGCTGTGATCGTGCTCTTGTCGATCGAACCTTCCGTTTGCTCTAGCGGTGGCCGACTTTTTGATCACTCCATGGTTGTCAAGTCGGTTTGCAAGCACACTCGATATCCCGCCCGCTGTGTCTCGTCGATGATTTCCTATCCCCGAAATCAGACGGCGACGCCTCGCGGTTTGATGTATGTGGCAATGAGGGTGAGCATGGAACGGGCATGGAAAGCCCACGACATGGCGTTCAGTCTGCGAAATAAGAAAATGAATAACAGAGAACGTGCTGCGTGGCGAGACTGTGTGAAGCACTTTGAAGCCACAGCTGAGCATATCAACGTTTGTTTCAGCAATAACTATGAGGAAAAAGATATCCCGACCTGGCTGAGCGCAGCTTTGACAAGCCTCGACACATGCATCAGTGGCTTTCGCGACATGAATTTGTCTGCTACGAATCCTATAAGAGCTCTCATAGCGTCGACCGCCGTGAATGTGTCGGAATTAGTGAGCAACTCGCTTTCCATGTACTATCTTCATACCCGATCGAACAAACGACGCCTGTTGTCTACGGGCGATCAAGCCGCGTTCGATTCCCACTACGGTCGCGTTGAAGGAGATGGATTCCCAGAATGGGTGTCCGTGGGGGACCGAAGGCTGTTACAGTCGACGGCCGCACAAGCGAATGTGGTGGTTGCCCAAGACGGTTCCGGAAATTATCGAACGATCGGGCAAGCAGTAAAGGCTGCGCCTCAGCAAAGCAGTAAGAGATACGTCATCTACATCAAGGCGGGTGTTTACCAAGAGACTGTCAATATTCCCAAGTCGATGCCGAATTTGATGTTTATTGGAGACGGCAAGGATCGAAGCGTGGTTACGGGAAGCAAGAACGTCGTGGACGGTTCGACTAAGTACAGCTCCGCAACTTTCGGTAAGAGTTGTGAAAATATTTAGTTGGTCCGAATAATTGACAGCGTTTCTCTAAAGAGATTAATGATTGAAATGGTTATTTCATCATATATTTTAGAAATTAAAAAATATTATAAAAATTGATTAAATTATAATTTTATTTTAAATTATTATTAATATTTAAAATATATATATATTTATAAAAACATGTAACGAAATAATAGATCAAAATTACAAGTTATTATCCTATGATATTTTTAATTTATTATCTTATGATATTTTTAATTAAATAATTTATAAGGAAAAAAATGACATAATTATTTAGAGATAAATATTAGTTTTTAATTTATAATTAGTATTAAAAATATTATGTAGAAAAAAATATATCCACACATTTGGCATTCTATTTTATTTAATTTTTATTTGTAACATTGAATTTTTATTATTTAATATTTTTTTTTTCCTTTGGAAAAAAGTCGTAATTTCTATTAATGGTAAGAAATTACATTCTGTAGATGCCGTAGCATATGCATGGTGAGGCTAGATAATCTCTCCATTTGTGAGAATATCCCAAAAATGAGGTAACTGTCTCTTCACAGTTTTATCTATATGCTTTCCTACCTTTCTTTTTTTCCATCTATGCTTTCCTATCTTTTTTTTTTCACTTTCACCTAACCTTCATTGTTGGGCATGGCCCATCTATGCTTTCCTACCTTTTTTTTTTTCCACTTTCACCCAACCTTCATTGTTGGGCATGGCTGTTACCATAGACAGTGGTACTTCATTTGTGGCTGCCAGGATTTCTTTTTCATAATCTGAGCTTTCTGTAGAGTGTGCTCGCTTGCTTCCTCCAATATCTTGCCCTGGGATGCAATTCTCACTTTGGTGCTGTGAATTGGTTGTCTTTAGAACTGTTGCAGATTCAATCTGATTTTCATCATTCTGTGGGTTGTGTGGAATGCTTTTTTCACTGAGTTCTGGATTATTTCCTAGATATTATGCTTCTTGAAATATGTTGGTAGTTTCTGTGTTTTTTTGATCTTCTATGTCATTTGTCCATGTGGTTAAAAACTGTCATCCTTTCAGCTTTGGTGGTTATCTCATTTTCCTGTCTTTTTTGTTTTGTGGGCATGCACTTTGTAGATGACCTGTTTGACGACATATGCGGTATCTGAAGGCAGTATTTTCATAATCCAGTCGCTGGGCCCAATGCTTTTCGTTGTGGAGTAAGAGGATGTGGCCTGGTAATCCTTGACTGAGGTCAACCTCCACACATATCCTTGCAAATGTATAGATATCCTTGGAAACGGGTTCATTATCTACTTTTACGAATTTCCCCATGGCGTTGCCAATGCCTTCTAATACTCTGATGTGCCAAAAGTGAAGAGGTAGGTTGTATAGCTTTATCCCCACGGGCATTTTGAAAACCACCATGGTCTTTGGGTCAAAATCCGGAAACCAAGATGTCACAAAAAGTCCAGCATTACCCCAGAACCATGGTCCCTCGTTAAATGCATATTCCTTGTCATTCACTGTGTCGAATTTGACAATAAAAAACCCTTTTGAGCAGAGGTGGATATTGCAGTTTTATGTCCATATGGAGTAAATCCATTCACGAAGGGCTTCCGGTTTGGGCCAAAAACCATTAAACCTGCATATCACTGCTTTAGATAAATAATCAGCATGTATTTCATTTACCTCGGGTATAGAAATTGTTAGTGCAGGGCTCTGTGTTGTCTGCTCGACGATGTAGGCACCAGGGGTTGTAGCTTGTTGTTTTGTTTGCGCTTGTGATTCCATCTTCCCTTTTACTGCATCTTTGAAGGAAACCGGTCCTTTTGAGCTTGTGCCAGAACAGCCTCCGCGGAGTCTTGTACTGAGGCAGATGGTTGAGTCGTTGCCTATGTCATATTCTTT
Organism: Pinus tabuliformis; assembly: GCA_031772625.1. NCBI lineage: Eukaryota > Viridiplantae > Streptophyta > Pinopsida > Pinales > Pinaceae > Pinus > Pinus tabuliformis. The sequence continues at coordinate 1,231,311,565 of CM062805.1, read as the reverse complement.
TAGTTTGCGCTCCTCCTGCAATACTTTTCTTGTGTGGATCAGGAGTTGTTTGCAGGGTGGAATTCCTATCCTGTCTTGTATCCTCTGTTTAAGTGTTTTTATCTCCTCCCACCTCCCTATCTTGATGCATACTGTGTTCCCTTCCATAGTTCTAATAAAGAGGGTACATTGTTTACCTTCGATCATTTCAGAAGCAGATGCTTTAGGATCCAAAATTGGGGTGTTTGCTTGTTCCTGCCCAATCGTCGCAACTCTATGTTCCCTGATCTAATCTACGATGTGGGACTGTGATTCAGGGTGTAGTGGAGCCTTTCTGTGAGCAGGCCTCCAGTTCGCCAAATCTATTGAAATAGTGGCAGATCTGAGGTTAATACCCCATTTCAGATCCCTTGTGGTTTCAAGAAGCACTTGATCTAGAGTATGGTATCGGATCCCCCAGAAATTGTTCAGCTCTGGCTTCCTGAGGTCGTTCACATAACAGTCTCTGCCTTTAAGGGCGACATCATTCTGATCTGCACCATCAGTTGCATAGTCATCCTTTGCTGCGTTCTGTTTGTGTACAGCTCCCGTTCCAGATCCGGGTGTGTCTTCCAGCTTGGGTGGGGTAGTTCAGGATGGGGAGACTGATTTCTCTGCAGATCGGATGGCGTGACAGGCTGCGTGATAGAAGATGGGTTCTATTGGCTCTTTTAGTAGGTTTGGAGTGGAGTCGTTTCGGCGAGATGTTGCAGCATCTGCGTTTGTCGACGTCTTTGTTCCCTCTTCAGTGATCACAGAAGCACTTCTCCGCCTCCCAGCTCCGAACTGCCATTCGAGTACAGCATGGCCTGAGATAGGCTTTTGAATGAAGTGCCTTGTAGGTCAGACTGCCAGATCCAGTGCTGGGTTGCCAGATTTAGCATTATGGAAGCTAGATCTAGCATTCTGGGCGCCGAATATCCATTGATCTTGGGACTGATTCTGTGTAACATTGATCTTGGGACTGATTCTGTGTAAAAATGATGGCTGCAAAAACCCTTACCTTTTGTTTCATGTGCGCTCCATTTCCCGCACTCCCTGTGCTTGTCAGGCCACTTGGGTGGCCGTCTCTGCGTCCCATTGCCACCTCTCGAGCTTCTGTTCCGCCTTCTGCCTGCCCCATTGGATTCTTTGTGCTCAGGGTTATGAAAAGATCCGTAGTTCGGTAGAGGATTTGGGCCATGGGCCATTCTACAAGAGGCTCAAGCGTCATGCGGCCGTTGAATCCTCTTCTGCTCGATGGCTCCCATCCCTTGTGGCCTGTGAGCAGGCCTGTTGACGCGCAGTTAAACCTCGGTGCTGCCATCGCAATCCCGTTTTCCGCAGGAGATTTTCCATTATTTCTTTTTAGGTTACGTTATAGCTCCAATCTATTTAATATTATCTTGTTATAATGTAAGATGTAAATAAAATATATTGATATTTATTTTGAATTAACATTTATTAACTATATATTAATAATTGATGTTTATTAAAATTTATTAATTATATATATAATAATGTGTTTGTACATTATTAACAATTAATTATTTTTTAAATATTTAAAAATTATCAATAATTAAATAAATTATTATTATTATTATTATTTCTTCTAAAATAGAATTTCAAGAATTTTAATTTAATTATTAAATGGATGATTAAGATTGAAATTTCATGGAATATTGTAACATATTCATAATACCATACCAAATTTTGCTTCTTTAATTAAATGGATTAATTTAAAAGGAAAAAATGAAATAAAATGAATTATGGTTTTTAAGCCTATATTATTTGATAGGTTATAGTATTAGTAAAATCTTTTTTAAAACTCCAGAATCTTAATTTTATAATTTTGATAACAATGTTATATGTATTATAAAGTAATTCACATTTATTAACGATTTAATAACCAGGGGATTAATCCTAGCAACAATATAGAAAAAACCACTTGGATGATTGTTATGTCGATTCAATGGAGGGTTTAGTGTTTCCTGGTATAAATGGATTCAGTTTTTCTCACAACGATATCTAAAGGAATTCTACAATTTCTCATCTCATTGAACAAATTGTCTAATGGTTGTGCAGCGGTGTTTGGGAACGGATTCATCGCAAGAGACATGACGTTCGAGAACACGGCGGGGCCGCAGAAACAGCAGGCTGTTGCACTGCTGGTGGGGGCAGACCAGTCGGTCCTGTACAGGTGCAGCATGAAAGGTTACCAGGACACCTTATACGTCTATTCCCTCCGACAATTCCACCGCGAAGTCGACATCTATGGCACCGTCGACTTCATCTTCGGCAACGCGGCGGTAGTAATCCAAAACAGCAACATCTTCGTGAGAAGACCCGCGGTTGGGCAGATGAACACAATCACAGCTCAGGGAAGAACAGATCCCAACCAGAACACCGGAATCTCAATTCACAACTCTGTTATAAGTGCAGCGCCCGACCTGCAACCCGTCGTGGGTTCCGTCCAAACATATCTGGGAAGGCCGTGGAAGGCATACTCTCGCACCGTCTTCATGCAGTCAAACCTCGGCGGCCTCATCAACTCCGCCGGGTGGTTGCCATGGAGCGGAAACTTTGCACTGAGTACGCTCTATTATGGCGAGTACATGAACACAGGCGCTGGTGCAGGAACATCACAGCGTGTGACATGGCCTGGTTTTCATGTTATCACCAGTTCTTCTGTAGCGGCCCAGTTCACAGTTGGGCAATTAATTTCCGGATCTTCCTGGATTTCAGCCACCTCAGTGCCATTCACCTTAGGAATTAACTGATAACAATAAATATCACAAAGTCGCAGCTATATTTCTTGTTTGTCTTCTCAATGTTGAAAATAAGGTTGCTAGGTAGTCTGAACTAAATGCCAAATGCCAGGCACTCACCAAACCCATAGTTATGCTGCCTCTTTTGACTTTCACTCATTGACTTCCAATGAGCTGTTTAAAGATGTTTTAGTTAGTAAACATAGATTAATGTAGATCGTTGCAGTGGATAAGATGTTTTGCAATATATTTCGTTTAAATAAAATTGACTTTTACTCTTCTCCGATCATTGAACTTTATTTTTTGGTTGAACTTTATTTAATGTATATAGTTGTAGCTCATAAGATATTTTATGATAAGAAATTTTGTTTTAAATAATATGAGTTTGGTTAATAAAATTAGAATCGATGGAGCTTGGTTCATAAATTTAGAATTGATGGAGACAATTTTTTTTTCAAGGTGGTTTACAGATATTGAGTGGCCACTACATCCATTGGAAATCTAGGTCACATTATGAGCTTGGTTCATAAAATTAGAATTGATGGAGAAAAAGTTTATTTTCAAGGTGGTTCATGGCTACAACCAGTAGAAAATCCAGGTCGCACTATGAGCTTGGTTCATAAAATTAGAATTGATGTAGAAAAACTTTTTTTCAAGGTGGTTCATGGACACTAAGTACAACTTTTTTTTCAAGGTGGTTCAACGAAACTGAGTGGCCGACACATCCATGGAAAAATCCACCGCCACATCCACAGGAAAATCCACCCCATCCACAGGAAAATCTAGGTAGATCAACCCAAAGGGATCTACCCACCAACCAAACTAGCACCACGGAAAAATTCACCGCCACATCCCTGGGAAACTCCACCACATCCACGGGAAAATCGAGTTAGATCAACCCAAAGGAATCTACCCACCGGCCAAACTAGCAAGGCCTAATTTTTTTTCAAGGTGGTTCACGATTCACGGGAAAATCCACCAAATTTTTTCAAGGTGGTTCACGATCCACGGGAAAATCTACCACAGCCATAGGAAAATCTAGGTAGATTAACCCAAAGGGGTCTACCCACCGGCCAAACTAGCACCATGGAAAAATCCATCGCCACATCCCTGGGAAAATCCACCACATCCATGGGAAAATCCAGGCAGATCAACCCAAAGGGATCTACCCACCAGCCAAACTAGCAAGGCCTAACTTATTTTTCAAGGTGGTTCATGGAAACTAAGTGGCCGCCACATCCACGGGAAAATCCACTTATATCAATCCAAAGGGGTCTACCCACCGACCAAACTAGAAAGGTGTAACCCCAAGGTTGTTGAGGCGATTTGACCCCATGACCTCCCGATAGGGAAGGCACTTAGCAAAAAGAACTTGACCAACTAAGCTATCCCTTCAGGGTTTGATGAAGACAAACTTAAGCATCAAAGAATCATTTAAAAACCCTTGAAATGTCCCTCCATATATTTGATATTATTGTGGCAACCATAATTACCAAGCTTGAATTTGAATTCAATAAAAATTTAATTGAATAACTTTTTAATTGGAAAAATTGTAGACAGATATATCTAGTTTTCTTCCTTTAACAATGATTCATTTTACTATTTTTTTTCCTTATTCATTTTAAATATAGCGATCTTAAAGATAGAATTCAAAAAAAGAAAAAGAAAAAATAGCACTTCTCTTTTATGAAAAAAAACACTCTTTTTAAAAATTTAGTAAATCACTCATTATTCAAAAAGAAAAAGAAAAAAATAGCACTTTTCTTTTATAGAAAAACATTATTTTAAAAATTTAGTAAATCACTCATTATTTTATGTTTAGTAACAAAAATCTCTCTTCTTTTCAAAATTTAGTAAAACCATCTTTTGAAATAACAAATAAAACCATCTTTTGAAATAACAAATAGGTGGAAAAACTAAAAACCATAGATTTAAAAAAAACCTATCCATATTTCCCAAATAATATGTCATTTGAATCAAAACATTTAATTTTCTCATTTTTTTTCCTTGACATGGGCTAATTTGGTAACTATGATTGAAACAAAAAAGGACTTAAAAAATTTAAGTCAAATGTCTTTTGATATTAAATAAAATAGTCAAATAAGAATGCATATCAAATGAGTTCAATAAAATATTTATATATATTATAGGAAAGTAGTGTTGTAGAAAAGAAAAATGAAAATATTTATATATATTATAGGAAAGTAGTGTTGTAGAAAAGAAAAATGAAACCAACTTGGAGCATGTTAAAGGATATAGGAATGTCAAATAAAATCTAGTAAAATAATACATTTACCATTTATTTTTTGAAGTCCCATAAAAATGTTCATAATATCATTTAAAGATGCAAATGTTGAATGGCTGGGTCACATTTTTACATATACCCACGGGAAAAAAAAACATAAAAGCTATGAGAGTTAACATAAAAGCTATGAGAGTTGGAGAAAAATATATTTTTATCGAATACATTAAGGATTTCAAAACATATAAAGTATGCCATCATGATTAAAAAAGAAGTTAATAATCAATAAAGTTGTGATATTTTTTCTGGCGAATAAAATGATAGGTAAAGAGCAACCTTGGTGTAGCAATACCTTGTAGGAAATTATCAGATCACACAAGAGGTATTACCATAGTGATATCTCATAGCATTGGCATTCAATGTGGAGCACAAGTGTCACCCAATCAACTTGCCCATTGTTTAGATAGTAGTTGCTCTGGCATTTATCATGGAAGCATTAAGTAATATACCACCACCTTTTTATAATTAAATATTAAAAAAATTTAAGTTATCGGATATAATTTTATACCTTAACAGGATGTCTAGGAATTGTAAAAAGTAGACTCTTGAGATGCAGCATAAGGTTAAAAATTAAAACAAATTATGTGATTGCGTACATGGCAATCAATGGCCCAAGAAAAACTCTTACACCTATCTTCGATAATTAAATAAATATGGAGTTGTCTATAATGCGACTTTTTGAAGATTCTGGTGACGGAATCCGGCGAAGAAATTGAGGTCAAATCTTGATTTCTTGCAGTTAAAATGGTTTTTTAACTGCATATTTGGATTCAGCACCCTGAAAAACCCCTGGGATGCTTTCATTGTGCAGAAACTAGCTATCAAACTTGCGATTCCAATAATTCTTGCCGGATTTTGACCGGAAAAATCTGCCGGAAAGGCTTTCAAAAAGTCGCGTTATAGACAACTCCAATAAATATTGCTCAACTTCCGTACATAGGCTTTCACGGGATATTCACTGCCTTAATATAATTAATATTGCTCTACAAAGAGTTTATTTTGATATTGTAGTATTAATACAATATTGTCATACAATATACAACTTATTTGATTTGATATTGTCCTGTATTAATACAATATTGCCATGCAATATACAACTTTATTATTTATTATTAATACAATATTGCCATACAATATACAACTCTAGTATTTATTATTAATACAATTTTGTCATATAATATACAACTTTAAGGTTATGGTTGGTTAGTTTACTTGTTTTTACTAATTATTTTGGTCATATGATAATATTCAACAAACTTAATTATTTTGGTCTTATGATAATATTCAACAAACTCAATCAGGTTGAGACTAACAGATTTTTTAGTAATAGCTTTGTAAATATTTTATTTCGCAGTTAATAGAATATTTTGACTTATAAAAAAAGATAAAAGTAATTTTAAACCAAAATAATTTACTCGTTCACTTACTAGTCATTTTAGAGCTCCAGGTCTATGAGAACCCATGGTATTCTTATGGAATATGACTTATTTAAAGGAGAAAATTAAACTAGAATAGATCCATGAGATGCAAAAGCATTTTAGAGATAAAAATAAAAAATAAAATAAAAAAATAAAAATAAAATAAAATAAATCTGATCCTCTAGGTAGATCTAGAGAAAAAATTAATCCTCTGGGAAGATCTAGAGTTAAGATGAAAATAGACATTAAAAGTTTTGAGTGTCATCATTTAATTTAGATAATGTTGAATATCAACAAATATTTTAATAAAAATGATATTTTAATCTTAAATTTAAATTTTAGTGTTTAGTTTAATTTTAAATGATTACTTTTTATTAGTGATAAACTTTTACTTTTGATTGGGTGGTTTCCAGAGCCCTTTAAACAATGGCCCTGTTTGGTCTTCAGTCATTCCTAGATACCAAGTTGCTTTGAATGATCCATATATCAGTGATTTCCTGAACGCATACATCCAGTTCAATAGTTTTGATGTAGCCCCACAATCATTAATTGCTCAGTTACATTCTTCAGTTTGTCTGAGATTTGTGTCTACTACTATGCCACCTTTAAATCCAAAACTTAACAAAAGAGCATTGAAAGAAGGTGTGATAGTTGGACCCGGAAACACTGTTCCTCTTCAAGTGGGATTCTCGGAATGTACACTTCCAGAGGAGTGGAATAGTACATACATCCCTCTATCTCAGAAGCACCCTCAGTAGAAAGCTGTAAAAGAACCTCAGCAATTATCTCTAATAAAACATTCTGATGGATCTTCAGGACTCAAGTTTACAAGCCCTAGTTTGATTAGATCTAAGTCTACATTAGCTAGAAATAAAGTTGTACTTCCTCCAGTTTATCCAGCACAACCAAAGGTAACACCTAGAAGATCTCTATCCTCTAGATTGGATGATTGCCAATTCTGTATATCAACTCCTCCAGCTTCCTCCTCTGCCTCAAAGTTCCAAATAGAAAAATCCCCTGAACATAATGGACAGCACCAAGATTGTCAAGAATGTGTAAAACAATTGTTGCCAGATATTAAGAGTTTTACACTTCCAAGAGCTCAAAGTGAAATAGTTGCCAAAATAAATGAAAGGCATTTGGAACCTGGTAGCTCTAGGAGAACATTTAAGAATGGTACATTAAAGTGAAACTTTCAGTGGATTCAAATGAGGAATTTGACAGATCCAGAACAGAGTGAATCAGAAAAAATGCAAAATTTCACAAACTATCAGATAGTTTGTCTGTTACAAAATATTGATGATATAGCCAAAGATGTTCTTGAAATCAAAGAACATATTAAGAAATTACATATTGGCTATAATGAAATATTAGGAATTCAAAATGAGCACAAGTAGTCATTGAATGATATACAAACCAACATGGGGATAATTTCAAAATCCCTAGACCATCTGCAGAATGCTATTTTGAAATCTCATTCACCTCCTAGATATAGAGAAGTTGATTTGACTAGCTCAAAGTTTTCTATAGCCTCAAGCTCTAATCAAACTCAAGATGGTATTAGAAGCTTACTTTTCAAAGGAATAGAAAATGTCAGCAGCCCAGAATTTGAGAAGATCAGTAAAGGAATACTTTTAGCCAGAGAAAAAACAGATTTGATGAAAGAAAGAGTGAAAGGATTTCCCTCTGTTGAAAGTCTAAGATTACCAAAGAATTATGTTAGTCTTAAAACTTTGATAGAAAATGGCCAACCATCTACTCCTCAAATTCTGGCCATGTCAGGTGTTACTTCCAGGACACCAGGAGAACAGACCCAAGGGGAATCTAGTTCAAAGAGAGAAAGGAATGAACCATTTTTCTTCCAAAATAAAGGAAGCAAAAATCCTAATGATACATCTGCACATGAAGCAGTAGCAACTAGTCCATTTTCAAGATACAGAGAAAATTTGCAGTCTGTTAATATCAGATTTGATAATCCTAGTACAAAAGGATATGGTAATACTTTATTGGTAAATATTGATTGTTTACCACATGATGAAGTTATTACTACTCTTCATAATCTGCATGCATGGGCACTTCAAAGAAAAGCAGAAACAAAGGCAGACTGGTCAGACATAGTTACTCAAATTGTTTGGTCTTTCACTGGAATTTTGAAACAATGGTGGGAAAAGTTATCAGAAACAGACAAAAATCAGATAATTGAACATATTGATGATCCATTAAAAGCATTATTTGATGCCTTAGCACACGAATTTGTAGGTGTTGTTCCTGAAGATTCTGCCCATCATTCTCAACTATTTTTGTCTCAGAGGTTATGCAATATAGATCATTTGCATGATTATTACTGTGTGATGCAAAAGTTGCTATACCAAGCATCTGATCCTCATAACGTTGCATATTTACGATACTATATTGCATCCATGCCAGGAAAGATTCCAGATTTGATTGATCATTATTTTCAATTAAATAAAATCCAGATTGAAAATATATCTTTTGCTGCTCTACATCAGTTGATTGTTACTATATTACAAAAGGAATGTGCTGTAGAAAAGGCAAAGAAAAATTTCAAGAAACAAATGCATTTCAGCACAAAATTATGTAACAATTTTGTAGAAACATATGACTTTGGATGTCACAATAAGATGAAAATAAAAGTTGCTAAGAAAAATTTCTTTTGTAAGTCATATAAATCTACTTACAAGAAAAAGGTTATTATCCAAAGTACAACTCCAAGCACAGAAGGATGGTATTAAGGAAAAGAGAAAAACCTTCTAAGAAAGTTACTTGCTTTATCTGTGGAAAAGAAGGACATTTTGCTAATAACTGCAAAGAGAAGAAGAACAAAAAATAGGTCAAGGTCATGGATATATTCTCCAACATCCACAATCCCCAAGACTGGGATCTCATATCCCATTCTAATGGATAATACTTTGAAATATCTAGCAGCTCAGATTCTTCAGATGATGATCTACCTAATATCAGAAGGATAAGTTTAAATTCTAACTCTTCTGACTCTCATGAAACTTTCATTGCTGATATTAAGATGTTTCATTTCAGTTCTTCAGATACATTGCAGGCACAAATAGAAAAGGTAAAAAATTCAGCTGTCACAGTTAGATCCCACTCAACTAACAGTGAAAAGAAGATTAACAGAAAAACTTGAAGGCTTAAAAAAACAGTTGCCTCCAACCAGAAATAAAGATGTTCTTAAGAATGAAGAATTTATCCAGAAAGAGTTTGATTCAATGTTCCAGCCTCTGAAGATCAAAGAAGATATTTATGATTCAGGTATGGAAGAAATCAGTGCTCTCAAAAAAGAGATTGGAAAAATAGAATCATCAATACAACATACCAGAAATGAAATGATTCAGTTATCTTCCAGATTGCAATATTTACTTTCTGAATATGATGATCACAATTCTAAATTGGCAAAACTATTGCTAAAAGAAGTTTCAGAGGAAGAAATGCCTATGAAATCAAAGGATGTTGATTTGGTGAATATTTTAGGCATTGATGATAGAGTGGTTATTCCTATAAAAATTAAGTTTCCAAAAATAAAGGAATACACTCTTGATGCTCAGATAGACTCAGGCGCTATGAGCAGTTGTTGTAAGTATGGAGCTATTCCTGCATATTATTGGCAGCCCACAAAGATTGCTTTTAGAGCTGTTAATAAAGAGCTAATGGAAATAAATCATATAGCTCCTGATTTTCCGATATATTTAGGTGATGTTCCTGCATATGTTACCTTGTATAGTTATGATACAGGTTCTGATGTTTTATTGGGTCAAGATTTCCTCAAAAGATTTCTCCCAGTAACATTTGCAAAAGATTCAGTTGTTCTGACTACTTGTGAAGGTCCAGTTACACTCCCAGCTAAAAGTGACTATCAAGTTAATGTTCAACCCAATGAAGAAGATCATCTCCAAAATAGTCTGCAAGATCTTTCAAAAATCCAAAAGATAATTAAGAATGCAGATCTACATGGTCAGAAAATACTCCAAGGTATTTCTGAAAAACTTAGAAATGATTGTATAGCTAATAGGCCAGATGCATTTTGGACCAGAGAGAAATATTTCGTGGCCTTGCCTTATAAAGAAGGATATGTTTCTTGTCCTCAAAAAGCAAGTGCTAATTATATGAGTCCAAAAGAGCAAGAATTGTGCAAGCAGGAGATTGCTCAACTTTTAGAACAGAAGCTTATTGAACCATGCAAAAGTCCGTGGGCATGTCCAGCATTTTATGTCAACAAGCACAGTGAGCAGAAAAGAGGGAAGAAAAGGCTTGTCATCAACTACAAAGCTTTAAATGAAGCACTCATGCCAATAAGGTATCCTCTTCCGAACAAAGAACTCTTACTTGCTAAAATATCAAATGCAAATGTATTTAGTAAGTTTGATCTTAAGAGTGGATTTTGGCAAATTGGCATTCTCCAAGAAGATAGATTTAAAATAGCCTTTACAGTCCCACATGGTCAATATCAGTGGACAATTATGCCATTCGGGTTAAAAAATGCCCCATCAGAATTTCAGAAACGCATGGAAGATATTTTCGGGCAGGAAGAGTATATAATTGTATATATTGATGACCTTCTTGTGTATAGTAGAGATGTAAATACTCATAAGATTCATTTAGAAAAGTTCTATAATCTGGTGTACAAGCATGGATTGGTCCTCTCAGACATAGAAGAAAAATTTCAGATTGGAAAGATCGGAATTGACTACTTAGGTTTACACATTGAGCAAGGACATATTTAGCTTCACCCTCATGTCCTCTTGAATCTTCTCAAATTTCCAGACATTATTCCAGATATCAAGACTCTGCAAAGATTCTTAGGTTGCTTAAACTATATCAGACAATTTTATGAAAACCAATCTGATGATACCAGGATACTGCAACAAATACTTAAAAAACAGAAGGTTGAATGGAATCAACAAACGACAGTTGCAGTGAAAATATCAAGAATAAAATCCAGGAATTGCCAAATTTAAAACTTCCACACACTAATATGCCTTTTATTCTTGAAATAGATGCTTCAGATCATACTTGGGCAGCAGTCTTATTGCAGAAGCATGGTAGAAAAGAATTGGTGTGCGCATATGCTTTAGGATCCTTTGATGATACTGAAACCAAATATCCCTGTTCTCACAGAGAGATTCTAGCAGTTAAGAAAGGAATCAAAAGGTTTCATTTGTTTTTTAAGAGCGTCAAATTTATTGTAAGAACAGATCTTAAGCATATGAAGGGCATATTGTCTAAAAAAAGATTGCTTGAGCAAGGAAACACAAGGGTGTTGAGATGGGCGCTCTGGTTGGAAGGACTTGAATTTGACATTGTTTACAAGTCTGGAGTAGAAAACTATCTAGTAGATATGCTTACCAGAGAAGGAGCTACAGATGTCAAAGAAATCAAAATTTTCAAACCTCTACATCAAGGAGAAGCATCAGCAAGCACAAGCCCCAAGGAGTCCAGTCCAGTCATAGTGTGTCGTCAATGTAAATATGAGTTTTGTTGGGATTGTTTTGTTTTAAGAGTCAAGTCATTACCTATAGATGTATTACAAATTGTGTTGCTAAAATGGTTTGATTCAGAGTCATGCATGTTAGCATACAATAGTGAATTACCTTATAGAGATAGGCCTTGGAGAGTCTTTTATGCATTATCCCGTGAACCTATTCCTATCTATTTTGGATTTGTCCAAAATACTGATTGGACCTGGCAAGATTATTTTACCATTCATCAAAGGGCTAGGATACATGGTTATGTCAGAGTCATTTTTTATGCTACACAGATAGATAGTGTTGTAAATTGGTGGAGTCCTTGGTTTCAGTTGTTTTTGTTCAAATATATGCCCAGGGTTACTTGGATGTGTGATAGTGATTTTCCAGATACAATTAGGACACTCAGTTGGGAAATTCACATTGTTGCACAACATGATTATACTGTCGAGTTTGAATTCATTCATGAAGATACAGTAGTAGTCCAGAATAACAGCAATCAGCATGAACCCGCTTTTAATTTGTTTGTCAGTTTTCGAGGATAAATTTATGTTGATCCAAGACACCGACCTTCAAATGTTTTCTCATTTCCTTTCTGCTGTTGTTTCCGAGAAGAAGCACCACCATGGTTAGATGATTCATTACCACAAGAAATATTTGCTCTTGACATTGAGCAATTATTAGAAAGAAAACAGATAGATAGATATGAACAAGATCATGATGATTTTGATGAAGAATGGGATAACGGTGACTAATGTATATGATCATTCTTTTGATATCATATACACTTTATGTAAATAATTAAGCTTTCGTGGGTTTTCTTAAAATATCAACTTTGTAATTATTATGATCCGATGTCCTAGATTCCAGCCATCTTATCTTTATATCTTGCTTTTAGATTGTGTCGGATTTGGTCCCCATATGGCTTTGTCTTTAAGGGATGAGATAACAAGTGGTAGTACCCACTTGCCTAAATCCTTTTTCTTTTAGGTACACATACTTTTACTATTTGTCCTTTTGATAAGACTTCTTGCATGATGTTCTTACCGAAAGTAGGTTCTCTCTGTTTCAAGTTACCGGTAAAAATTTTGACCGGTTAACTGACTAGGATATTATAAATACTAGCTTTGTAAAGATGTAAGGCATTCGGAAAAATAATATCTATGAGTGTTATGAAAGTTCTAATGCTAATGTTGTGTTCTCCTTCTTTTGAGTTCTAATGCTAACGATGTGTTCTCCTTCTTCTGATTATCGTATCAGAGCCATCTGGTTCTTTGTCCTTGAGCTATTTTTCTTATCTGGTTCTCCCATTTTGATTGTCTAAGAGTCTGTGTATCTGTGTTGGAGTTATAAGTTGGTGGTAAGGCTTCTATCGAAGACGTTGAGGCGAAGGACAACTGTGTTTGTCATCTGGGAGCGCAAAGCTTATAGTGTTTGACCAGGTGCATAGTTATATTTTCAAATGGCTGGTAATATGAATGGATATGAATTCATTTATGAAAAACCTGAAGATAGAAAATTAGCTAGACAAAAGAGATGGTCTTTCTTGAACAAATATTTGAATAAATCTAGTGAAGAGAAACTCTATGATGAAAAAGTGCTTGTTCAAGAATTCGAACCACAGCCAAATTGGACACTATCAGAGATCAAAGTTAATAAGTTATATAGCCTTCTAGTATTTCAGTTTAAAGCTGCACAGTTGTTTAGATTTACCTCCACGAACATTCCTATCTCTACTGGACAAAAGTTTTATCAAATTCCTTTGATTAATAAAGAAGATACTGAATGGGGAATTGAGCATGGACATAAATATATACACATTGGAATGAACCAGTTCGGGATAAATCCTCTTGTTAGGCCAGGGTTAAATACTTCATGCCTTACTTGTGTTTTGCATTCCATGATGAATGATTTTCATGATGTCTTGTTAGGTGGTTTCTAGAGCCCTTTAAACAATGGCCTTGTTTGGTCTTCAGTCATTCCTAGATACCAAGTTGCTTTGAATGATCCATATATTAATGATTTCCTAAACGCATACATCCAGTTCAATGGTTTTGATGTAGCCCCACAATAATTAATTGCTCAGTTACATTCTTTAGTTTGTCTGAGATTTGTGTCTACTACTATGCCACCTTTAAATCCAAAACTTAACAAAAGTGTGATCATATAGATTAGTCACTGTTATCCCATTCTTCATCAGAATCATCATGATCTTGTTCATATCTGTCTATCGGTTCTCTTTCTAATAATTTCTCAATGTCAGGAGCAAATATTTCTTGTGGTAATGAATCATCTAACCATGGTGGTGCTTCTTCGCGGAAACAAAAGCAGAAAGGAAATGAGAAAACATTTGAAGGCCGGTGTCTTGGATCAATAGAAATTTCTCCTTGAAAACTGACAAACAAATTAAAAGTTGGTTCATGCTAATTGCTGTTATTCTGGACTACTACTGTATCTTCATGAATGAATTCAAACTTGATAGTATAACCATGTTGTGTAGTAATGTGAATTTCCCAACTGAGTGTCCTGATTGTATCTGGAAAATCACTATCACACATCCAAGTAACCCTGGGCATATAGTTGAACAAAAACAACTGAAACCAAGGACTCCACCAATTTACAGCACTATCTATCTGTGTAGCATAAAAAATGACTTTGACATAACCATGTATCCTAGGCCTTTGATGAATGGTAAAATAATCTTGACAGGTCCAATCAGTGTTTTGGACAAAGCCAAAATAGATAGGAATAGGTTCACGGGATAATGCATAAAAGACTCTCCAAGGCCTATCTCTATAAGGTAATTCACTATTGTATGCTAACATGCATGACTCTGAATCAAACCATTTCTGCAACACAATTTGTAATACATCTATAGGTAATGACTTGACTCTTAAAACAAAACAATCCCAACAAAACTCATATTTACATTGACGACACACTATGACTGGACTGGACTCCTTAGGACTTGTGCTTGTTGATGCTTCTCCTTGATGTAGAGGTCTGAACATTTTGATTTCTTTGACATCTGTAGCTCCTTCTCTGGTAAGCATATCTGCTAGATAGTTTTCTGCTCCAGACTTGTAAACAATGTCAAATTCAAATCCTTCCAACCAGAGTGCCCATCTCAACACCCTTGTGTTTCCTTGCTCAAGCAATCTTTTGTTAGACAATATGCCCTTCATATGCTTAAGATCTGTTCTTACAATAAATTTGACGCTCTTTAAAAACAAATGAAACCTTTTGATTCCTTTCTTAACTGCTAGAATCTCTCTGTGAGAATAGGGATATTTAGTTTCAGTATCATCAAAGGATCCTGAATCATATGCGCACACCAATTCTTTTCTACCATTCTTCTGTAGTAAGACTTCTGCCCAAGTATGATATGAAGCATTTGTTTCAAGAATAAAAGGCAGATTAGTGTCTGGAAGTTTTAAATTTGGCAATTCCTGGATTTTATTCTTGATATTTTTCACTGCAACTGTCATTTGATGATTCCATTCAACCTTCTATTTTTTAAGTCTTTGTTGCAGTATCCTGGTATCATCAGATTGCTTTTCATAAAAATGTCTCATATAGTTTAAGCAACCTAAGAATCTTTGCAGAGTCTTGATATCTGGAATAATGACTGGAAATTTGAGAAGATTCAAGAGGACATGAGGCTAAAGCTGAATATGTCCTTTTTCAATGTGTAAACCTAAGTAGTCAATTCTGATTTTTCCAATCTGAAATTTTTCTTGTGTGTCTGAGAGGACCAATCCATGCTTGTACACCAGATTATAGAACTTTTCTAAATGAATCTTATGAGTATTTACATATCTACTCTACACAAGAAGGTCATCAATATATACAATACTCTTCTTGCCCGAAAATATCTTCCATGCGTTTCTAAAATTTTGATGGGGCATTTTTTAACCCGAATGGCATAATTGTCCACTGATATTGACCATGTGGGACTGTAAAGGCTGTTTTAAATCTATCTTCTTGGAGAATTCCAATTTTCCAAAATCCACTCTTAAGATCAAACTTACTAAATACATTTGCATTTGATATTTTAGATAGTAAGAGATCTTTGTTCAGAAGAGGATACCTTATTGGGATGAGTGCTTCATTTAAAGTTTTGTAGTTGATGACAAGCCTTTTCTTCCCTCTTTTCTGCTCACTGTGCTTGTTGACATAAAATGCTGGATATGCCCACGAACTTTTGCATGGTTCAATAAGCTTATGTTCTAAAAGTTGAGCAATCTCCTGCTTGCACAATTCTTGCTCTTTTGGACTCATATAATTAGCACTTGCTTTTTGAGGACAAGAAACATATCCTTCTTTAAAAGGCAAGGCCACGAAATATTTTTCTCTGGTCCAAAATGCATCTGACCTGTTAGCTGTACAATCATTTCTAAGTTTTTCGAAAATACCTTGGAGTATTTTCTGACCATGTAGATTTGCATTCTTAATTATCTGTTGGATTTTTGAAAGATCTTGCAGACTATTTTGGAGATGATCTTCTTCATTGGGTTGAACATTAACTTGATAGTCACTTTTAACTGGGAGTGTAACTGGACCTTCACAAGTAGTCAGAACAACTGAATCTTTTGAAAATGTTATTGGGAGAAATCTTTTGAGGAAATCTTGACCCAATAAAACATTGGAACCTATATCATAACTATACAAGGTAACATATGCAGGAACATCACCTAAATATATTGGAAAATCAGGAGCTATATGATTTATTTCCATTAGCTCTTTATTAACATCTCTAAAAGCAATCTTTGTGGGCTACCAATAATATGCATGAATAGCTCCATACTTACAACAATTGCTCATAGTGCCTAAGTCTATCTGAGCATCAAGAGTGTATTCCTTTATTTTTGGCAACTTAATTTTTATAGGAATAACCACTCTATCATCAATGCCTAAAATATTCACCAAATCAACATCCTTTGATTTCATAGGAATTTCTTCCTCTAAAACTTCTTTCAGCAATAGTTTTGCCAATTTAGAATTGTGATCATCATATTCAACAAGTAAATATTGCAGCCGTGAAGATAATTGAATCATTTCATTTCTGGTATGTTGTATTGATGATTCTATTTTTCCAATCTCTTTTTTGAGAGTACTGATTTCTTCCATACCTGAATCATAAATATCTTCTTTGATCTTCAGAGGCTGGAACATTGAATCAAACTCTTTCTGGATAAATTCTTCATTCTTAAAAACATCTTTATTTCTGGTTGAAGGCAACTGTTTTTCTAAGCCTTCAAGTTTTTCTGTCAATCTTCTTTTCACTATCAGCTGAGTGGGATCCAGCTGTGACAGCTGAATTTTTACCTTTTCTATTTGTGCCTGCAATGTATCTGAAGAACTGAAATGAAACATCTTAATATCAGCAATGAAAGTTTCATCAGAGTCAGAAGAGTCAGAATTTAAACTTATCCTTCTGATATCAGGTAAATCATCATCTGAAGAATCTGAGCTGCTGGATATTTCAAAGTATTCTCCATCAGAATGGGATATGAGATCCCAATCTTGGGGATTGTGGATGTTGGAGAATATATCCATGACCTTTACCTGTTTTTTGTTCTTCTTCTCTTTGCAGTTATTAGCAAAATGTCCTTCTTTTCCACAGATAAAGCAAGTAACTTTCTTAGAAGGTTTTGCTCTTTTCCTGAATACCATCCTTCTGCGCTTGGAGTTGTACTTTGGATAATAACCTTTTCTCTTGTAAGTAGATTTATTTGACTTACAAAAGCAATGTTTCTTAGCAACTTTTCTTTTCATATTATTGTGACATCCAAAGTCATATGTTTCTGCAAAAATGTTACATAATTTTGTGCTGAAATGCATTTGCTTCTTGAAAATTTTCTTTTTCCTTTTCTGCAGCACATTCCTTTTGTAATATAGTAACAATCAACTGATGTAGAGCAGCAAAAGATATATTTTCAATCTGGATTTTATTTAATTGAAAATAATGATCAATGAAATCTGGAATATTTCCTAGCATGGATGCAATATAGTATCGTAAATATGCAACGTTATGAGGATCGGATGCTTGGTATAGCAACTTTTGCATCACACAGTAATAATCATCCAAATGATCTATATTGCATAACCTCCGAGACAAAAATAGTTGAGAATGATGGGAAAAATCTTCAGGAACAACACCTGCAAATTCGTGTGCTAAGGCATCAAATAATGCTTTTAATGGATCATCAATATGTTCAATTATCTGATTTTTGTCTATTTCTGATAACTTTTCCCATCGTTGGTTCGAAATTCCAGTGAAAGGCCAAATAATTTGAGTAACTATGTCTGACCAGTCTGCCTTTGTTTCTGCTTTTCTTTGAAGTGCCCATGTATGCAGATTATGAAGAGTAGTAATAACTTCATCATGTGGTAAACAATCAATATTTACCAATAAAGTATTATCATATCCTTTTGTACTAGGATTATCAAATCTGATATTAACAGACTGCAATATTTCTCTGTATCTTGAAAATGGACTGGTCGCTGCTGCTTCATGTGCAGATGTATCATTAGGATTTTTGCTTCCTTTATTTTGGAAGAAAAATGGTTCATTCCTTTCTCTCTTTGAACTAGATTCCCCTTGGGTCTGTTCTCCTGGTGTCCTGGAAGTAACACCTAACATGGCCATAATTTGAGGAGTACATGGTTGGCCAGTTTCTATCAAAGTTTAAAGACTAACATAATTCTTTGGTAATCTTAGACTTTCAACAGAGGGAAATCCTTTCACTCTTTCCTTCATCAAATCTGTTTTTTCTCTGGCTAAAAGTATTCCTTTACTGATCTTCTCAAATTCTGGGATGCTGACATTTTCTATTCCTTCGAAAAGTAAGCTTCTAATACCATCTTGAGGTTGATTAGAGCTTGAGGATGTAAAAAACTTTGAGCTAGTCAAAGCAACTTCTCCATATCTAGGAGGTGAATGAGATTTTAAAATAGCATTCTGTAGATGGTCTAGGGATTTTGAAATTATCCCCATATTGGACTGTATATCATTCAATGACTACTTGTGCTCATTTTTTATTCCTAATATTTCATTATAGCCAACATGTAATTTCTTAATATGTTCTTTGATTTCAAGGACATCTTTGGCTATATCATCAATATTTTGTAACATACAAACTATCTGATGATTTGTGAAATTCTGCATTTTTTCTGATTCACTATGTTCTGGATCTGTCAAATTCCTCATTTGAATCCACTGAAAGTCTGACTTTAATGTACTATTCTTAAATGTTCTCCTAGAGCTACCAGGTTCCAAATGCCTTTCATTTATTTTGGCAACTATTTCACCTTGAGCTCTTGGAAGTGTAAAACTATTAATATCTGGCAACAATTGTTTTACACATTCTTGAAAATCTTGCTGCTGTCCATTATGTTCAGGGGATTTTTCTATTTGGAACTTTGAGGCAGAGGAGGAAGCTGGAGGATTTGATACACAGAACTGGCAATCATCCAATCTAGAGGATAGAGATCTTCTAGGTGTTATCTTTGGTTGTGCTGGATAAACTGGAGGAAGTACAACTTTATTTCTAGCTAATGTAGACTTAGATCTAATCAAACTAGGACTTGTAAACTTGAGTCCTGAAGATCCATCAGAATGTTTTATTAGAGATAACTGTTGAGGTTCTTTTGCATCTTTCAGCCGAGGGTACTTCTGAGATAGAGGGATGTATGTACTATTCCACTCCTCTGGAAGTGTACATTCTGAGAATCCCACTTGAAGAGGAACAGTGTTTCCGGGTCCAACTATCACACCTTCTTTCAATGCTCTTTTGTTAAGTTTTGGATTTAAAGGTGGCATAGTAGTAGACACAAATCTCAGACAAACTGAAGAATGTAACTGAGCAATTAATGATTGTGGGGCTACATCAAAACCATTGAACTGGATGTATGTGTTTAGGAAATCATTGATATATGTATCATTCAAAGCAACTTGGTATCTAGGAATGATTGAAGACCAAATAGGGCCATTGTTTAAAGGGCTCTGGAACCACCTAACAAGGCATCATGAAAATCATTCATCCTGGAATCCAAAACACAAGTAAGGCATGAAGTATTTAACCGTGGCCTAACAAGAGAATTTCTCCTGAACTGGATCATTCCAATGTGTATATATTTATATCCATTCTCATTTCCCCATTCAATATCTTCTTTATTAATCAAAGGAATTTGATAAACCTTTTGTCGAGTAGAGATAGGAATGTTTGTGGAGGTAAATCTAAACAACCGTCCAACTTTAAACTGAAATACTGGAAGGCTATGCAAATTATTAACTTTGATCTCTAGCAGTGTCTAATTTGGCTGTGGTTCGAATTCTTGAACAAGCACTTTTTCATCATAGAGTTTTCTCTTCAATAGATTTATTCAAAAAAAAATTCAAGAAAGACCATCTCTTCTGCTTAGCTAATTTTCTATCTTCGGGTTTTTCATAAATGAATTCATATCCATTCATATTACCAGCCATTTGAAAATATAAGTATGCACCTGATCAAACATTATAAGCTTTTGCGCTCCCGGATGACAAACATGGCTGTCCTTCGCCTCAACGTCTTCGACAGAAGCCTTACCGGTAACTTATAACTCCAACACAGATACACAGACTCTTAGACAATCAAAATGGGAGAACCAGATAGGAAATATAGCTCGAGGACAAAGAACCAGATGGCTCTGATACCATAATCAGAAGAAGGAGAACACAACATTAGCATTAGAACTTTCATAACACTCACATATATTATTTTTCTGAATGCCTTACATCTTTACAAAGCTAGTATTTATAATATCCTAGCCAGTTAACCAGTCAAAATTTTTACCGGTAACTTGAAACAGAGAGAATCTACTTTCGGTAAGAACATCATGCAAGAAGTCTTATCGAAAGGACAAATAGTAAAAGTATGTGTACCTAAAAGAAAAGGATTTGGGAAAGTGGGTACTACCACTTGTTATCTCATCCCTTAAAGGCAGAGCCATATGGGGACCAAATCCGACACAATCTAAAAGCAAGATATAAAGATAAGATGGCCAGAATCTAGGACATCGGCTCATAATAATTACAAAGTGGATATTTTAAGAAAACCCACGAAAACTTAAATATTTACATAAAGTGTATATGATATCAAAAGAGTGATCATATACATTAGTCATTGTTATCCCATTCTTCATCAGAATCATCATGATCTTGTTCATATCTGTCTATCTGTTCTCTTTCTAATAATTGCTCAATGTTAGGAGCAAATATTTCTTGTGGTAATGAATCATCTAACCATGGTGGTGCTTCTTCTCGGAAACAACAGTAGAAAGGAAATGAGAAAACATTTGAAGGTCGGTGTCTTGGATCAACAAAAATTTCTCCTCGAAAACTGACAAACAAATTAAAAGTGGGCTCATGCTGATTGCTGTTATTATGGACTACTACTGTATATACATGAATGAATTCAAACTTGACAGAATAATCATGTTGTGCAGCAATGTGAATTTCCCAACTGAGTGTCCTGATTGTGTCTAGAAAATCATTATCACACATCCAAGTAACCCTGGGCATATATTTGAACAAAAACAACTGAAACCAAGGACTCCACCAATTTACAGCACTATCTATCTATGTAGCATAAAAAATGACTCTGACATAACCATGTATCCTATCCCTTTGATGAATTGTAAAATAATCTTGCGAGGTCCAATTAGTATTTTGGACAAAGCCAAAATAGGTAGGAATAGGTTCACGGGATAATGCATAAAAGACTCTCCAAGGCCTATCTCTATAAGGTAATTCACTATTGTATGCTGACATGCATGACTCTGAATCAAACCATTTCTGCAACACAATTTGTAACACATCTATAGGTAATGACTTGACTCTTAAAACAAAACAATCCCAACAAAACTCATATTTACATTGACGACACACTATGATTGGACTGGACTCCTTCGGACTTGTGCTTGTTGATGCTTCTCCTTGATGTAGAGGTTTGAACATTTTGATTTCTTTGACATCTGTAGCTCCTTCTCTGGTAAGCATATCTACTATATAGTTTTCTGCTCCAGACTTGTAAACAATGTCAAATTCAAATCCTTCCAACCAGAGTGCCCATATCAACACCCTTGTGTTTCCTTGCTCAAGCAATCTTTTGTTAGACAATATGCCCTTCATATGCTTAAGATTTGTTCTTACAATAAATTTGATGCTATTTAAAACAAATGAAACCTTTCATTCCTTTCTTAACTTCTAGAATCTCTCTGTGAGAAGAGGGATATTTGGTTTTAGTATCATCAAAGGATCCTGAAGCATATGCGCACACCAATTCTTTTCTACCATGCTTCTGCAATAATACTGCTGCCCAAGTATGATATGAAGTATCTGTTTCAAGAATAAAAGGCAGATTAGTGTCTGGAAGTTTTAAATTTGGCAATTCCTGGATTTTATTCTTGATATTTTTCACTGCAACTATCATTTGTTGATTCCATTCAACCTTCTGTTTTTTAAGTCTTTGTTGCAGTATCCTAGTATCATCAGATTGCTTTTCATAAAATTGTCTGATATAGTTCAAGCAAACTAAGAATCTTTGCAGAGTCTTGATATATGGAATAATGTCTGGAAATTTGAGAAGATTCAAGAGGACATGAGGCTGAAGCTGAATATGTCCTTGCTCAATGTGTAAACCTAAGTAGTCAATTTTGATTTTTCCAATTTGAAATTTTTCTTCTGTGTCTGAGGGAACCAATCCATGCTTGTACACCAGATTATAGAAATTTTCTAAATGAATCTTATGATTATTTACATCTCTACTATACACAAGAAGGTCATCAATATATACAATTATATACTCTTCCTGCCCGAAAATATCTTCCATGCGTTTTTGAAATTCTGATGGGGCATTTTTAAACCCGAATGGCATAACTGTCCACTGATATTGACCATGTGGGACTGTAAAGGCTATTTTAAATCTATATTCTTGGAGAATGCCAATTTGCCAAAATCCACTCTTAATATCAAACTTACTAAATACATTTGCATTTGATATTTTAGCAAGTAAGAGTTCGTTATTCGAAAGAGGATACCTTATTGGCATGAGTGCTTCATTTAAAGCTTTGTAGTTGATTACAAGCCTTTTCTTCCCTCTTTTCTGCTCACTGTTCTTGTTGACAAAAAATGCTGGACATGCCCACAGACTTTTGCATGGTTGAATAAGCTTCTATTCTAAAAGTTGAGCAATCTCCTGCTTGCACAATTCTTGCTCTTTTGGACTCATATAATTAGCACTTTCTTTTTGAGGACAAGAAACATATCCTTCTTTCTAAGGCAGGGCCACGAAATATTTCTCTCTGGTCCAAAATGCATCTGGCCTATTAGCTGTACAATCATTTCTAAGTTTTTCAGAAATGCCTTAGAGTATTCTGACCATGTAGATCTGCATTCTTAATTATCTTTTGGATTTCTGAAAGATCTTGCAGACTATTTTGGAGATGATCTTCTTCATTGGGCTGAACATTAACTTGATAGTCACTTTTAGCTGGGAGTGTAACTGGACCTTCACAAGTAGTCAGAACAACTGAATCTTTTGCAAATGTTACTGGGAGAAATCTTTTGAGGAAATCTTGACCCAATAAAACATTAGAACCTGTATCATAACTATACAAGGTAACATATGCAGGAATATCACCTAAATATATTGGAAAATCAGGAGCTATATGGTTTATTTCCATTTGCTTTTTATTAACATCTCTAAAAGCAATCGTTGTGGGCTGCCAATAATATGCAGGAATAGCTCCATACTTACAACAACTGCTCATAGCGCCTGAGTCTATCTGAGCATCAAGAGTGTATTCCTTTATTTTTGGCAACTTAATTTTTATAGGAATAACCACTCTATCATCAATGCCTAAAATATTTACCAAATCAACATCCTTTGATTTCATAGGCATTTCTTCCTCTGAAACTTCTTTCAGTAGTAGTTTTGCCAATTTAGAATTGTGATCATCATATTCAGCAAGTAAATATTGCAATCTGGAAGATAACTGAATCATTTCATTTCTGGTATGTTGTATTGATGATTCTATTTTTCCAATCTCTTTTTTGAGAGTACTGATTTCTTCCATACCTGAATCATAAATATCTTCTTTGATCTTCAGAGGCTGGAAGATTGAATCAAACTCTTTCTGGATAAATTCTTCATTCTTAAATTTTTTTTTTTCTTTTTTTTTTCCTGGTTGAAGGCAATTGTTTTTCTAAGCCTTCAAGTTTTTCTGTCAATCTTCTTTTCACTGTCAGCTGTGTGGGATCTAGCTGCGACAGTTGAATTTTTACCTTTTCTATTTGTGCCTGCAATGTATTTGAAGAACTGAAATGAAACATCTTAATATCAACAATGAAAGTTTCATCAGAGTCAGAAGAGTCCAGATTTAAAGCTATCCTTCTAATATCAGGTAGATCATCATCTGAAGAATCTGAGTTGCTGGATATTTCAAAGTATTCTCCATCAGAATGGGATATGAGATCCCAGTCTCGGGGATTGTGGATGTTGGAGAATATATCCATGACCTTTACCTGTTTTTTGTTCTTCTTCTCTTTGCAGTTATTAGCAAGATGTCCTTCTTTTCCACAGATAAAGCAAGTAACTTTCTTAGAAGGTTTTTCTCTTTTCCTGAATACCATCCTTCTACGCTTGGAGTTGTACTTTGGATAATAACCTTTTCTCTTGTAAGTAGATTTATCTGACTTACAAAAGCAATGTTTCTTAGCAACTTTTCTTTTCATCTTACTGTGACATCCAAAGTCATATGCTTTTGCAAAATTGTTACATAATTTTGTGCTGAAATGCATTTGTTTCTTGAAATTTTTCTTTTCCTTTTCGGCAGCACATTCCTTTTGTAATATAGTAAAAATCAACTGATGTAGAGCAGCAAAAGATATATTTTCAATCTGGATTTTATTTAATTGAAAATAATGATCAATCAAATCTGGAATCTTTCCTAGCATGGATGCAATATAGTATCGTAAATATGCAATGTTATGAGGATCGGATGCTTGGTATAGCAACTTTTGCATCACACAGTAATAATCATGCAAATGATCTATATTGCATAACCTCTGAGACAAAAATAGTTGAGAATGATGGGCAGAATCTTCAGGAACAACACCTACAAATTCGTGTGCTAAGGCATCAAATAATGCTTTTAATGGATCATTAATATGTTCAATTATCTGATTTTTGTCTGTTTTTTATAACTTTTCCCACCGTTGTTTCAAAATTCCAGTGAAAGACCAAATAATTTGAGTAACTATGTCTAACCAGTCTGCCTTTGTTTCTGCTTTTCTTTGAAGTGCCCATGCATGAAGATTATGAAGTGTAGTAATAACGTCATCATGTGGTAAACAATCAATATTTACAAATAAAGTATTACCATATCCTTTTGTACTAGGATTATCAAATCTGATATTAACAGACTGCAAATTTTCTCTGTATCTTGAAAACGGACTAGTTGCTGCTGCTTCATGTGTAGATGTATCATTAGGATTTTTGCTTCCTTTATTTTGGAAGAAAAATGGTTCATTCCTTTCTCTCTTTGAACTAGATTCCCCTTGGGTTTGTTCTCCTGGTGTCTTGGAAGTAACACTTGACATGGCCATAATTTGACGAGTAGATGGTTGGCCATTTTCTATCAAAGTTTTAAGACTAACATAATTCTTTGGTAATGTTAGACTTTCAACAGAGGGAAATCCTTTCACTCTTTCCTTCATCAAATCTGTTTTTTCTCTGGCTAAATGTATTCCTTTACTGATCTTCTCAAATTTTGGGATGTTGACATTTTCTATTCCTTTGAAAAGTAAGCTTCTAATACCATTTGAGGTTGATTAGAGCTTGAGGCTGTAGAAAACTTTGAGCTAGTCAAAGCAACTTCTCTATATCTAGGAGGTGAATGAGATTTCAAAATAGCATTCTACAGATGGTCTATGGATTTTGAAATTATCCCCATATTGAACTGTATATCATTCAATGACTGCTTGTTCTCATTTTCTATTCCTAATATTTAATTATAGCCAACATGTAATTTCTTAATATGTTCTTTGATTTCAAGGACATCTTTGGCTATATCATCAATATTTTGTAACATACAAACTATCTGATAGTTTGTGAAATTCCGCATTTTTTCTAATTCACTCTATTCTGGATCTGTCAAATTCCTCATTTGAATCCACTGAAAGTCTGACTTTAATGTACCATTCTTAAATGTTCTCCTAGAGATAACAGGTTCCAAATGCCTTTCATTTATTTTGGCAACTATTTCACTTTGAGCTCTTGGAAGTGTAAAACTCTTAATATTTGGAAACAATTGTTTTACACATTCTTAACAATCTTGGTATTGTCCATTATGTTCAGGGGATTTTTCTATTTGGAACTTTGAGGCAGAGGAGGAAGCTGGAGGAGTTGATACACATAACTGGCAATCATCTAATCTAGAGGATAGAGATCTTCTAGGTGTTATCTTTGGTTGTGCTGGATAAACTGGAGGAAGTACAGCTTTATTTCTAGCTAATGTAGACTTAGATCTAATCAAACTAGGACTTGTAAACTTGAGTCCTGAAGATCCATCAGAATGTTTTATTAGAGATAACTGCTGAGGTTCTTTTACAGCTTTCAGCCGAGGGTACTTCTGAGATAGAGGGATGTATGTACTATTCCACTTCTCTGGAAATGTACATTCCGAGAATCCCACTTGAAGAGGAACAGTGTTTCTGGGTCCAACTATCACAGCTTCTTTCAATGCTATTTTGTTAAGTTTTGGATTTAGAGGTGGCATAGTAGTAGACACAAATCTCAGACAAACTGAAGAATGTAACTGAGCAATTAATGATTTTGGGGCTGCATCAAAACCATTGAACTGGATGTATGCGTTTAGGAAATCATTGATATATGGATCATTCAAAGCAACTTGGTATCTAGGAATGATTGAAGACCAAACAGGGCCATTGTTTAAAGGGCTTTGTAAACCACCTAACAAGGCGTCATGAAAATCATTCATCCTAGAATCCAAAACACAAGGCATGAAGTATTTAACCCTAGCCTAACAAGAGGATTTATCCCGAACTGGATCATTCCAATGTGTATATATTTATATCCATGCTAAATTCCCCATTCAATATCTTCTTTATTAATCAAAGGAATTTGATAAACCTTTTGTCCAGTAGAGATAGGAATGTTCGTGGAGGTAAATCTAAACAACTGTGCAGCTTTAAACTGAAATACTGGAAGGCTATATAACTTATTAACTTCGATCTCTGGTAGTGTCCAATTTGGCTGTGGTTCGAATTCTTGAACAAGCACTTTTTCATCATATAGTTTCTCTTCACTAGATTTATTCAAATATTTGTTCAAAAAAGACCATCTCTTTTGTCTAGCTAATTTTCTATCTTCGGGTTTTTCATAAATGAATTCATATCCATTCATATTACCAGCCATTTGAAAATATAAGTATGCACCTGGTCAAACGCTATAAGCTTTTGTGCTCCCGGATGACAAACACGGCTATCCTTCGCCTCAACGTCTTCGACATAAGCCTTACCACCAACTTATAACTCCAACACAGATACACAAACTCTTAGACAATCAAAATGGGAGAACCAGATAAGAAAAATAGCTCGAGGATAAAGAACCACATGGCTTTGATACCATAATCAGAAGAAGGAGAACACAACATTAGCATTAGAACTCAGAAGAAGGAGAACACAGCATTAGCATTAGAACTTTCATAACACTCACAGATATTATTTTTCCGAATGCCTTACATCTTTACAAAGCTAGTATTTATAATATCCTAGCCAGTTAATCGGTCAAAATTTTTACCAGTAACTTGAAACAGAGAGAATCTACTTTCGGTAAGAACATCATGCAAGAAGTCTTATCGAAAGGAAAAATAGTAAAAATATGTGTACCTAAAAGAAAAGGATTTGGGCAAGTGGGTACTACCACTTGTTATCTCATCCCTTAAAGGCAGAGCCATATGGGGACCAAATCCGACACAATCTAAAAGCAAGATATAAAGATAAGATGGCCAAAATCTAGGACATCGGCTCATAATAATTACAAAGTGGATATTTTAAGAAAACCCATAAAAACTTAATTATTTACATAAAGTGTATATGATATCAAAAGAGTGATTATATACATTAGTCACTGTTATCCCATTCTTCATCAGATTCATCATGATCTTGTTCATATCTGTCTATATGTTCTCTTTCTAATAATTGCTCAATGTCAGGAGAAAATATTTCTTGTGGTAATGAATCATCTAACCATGGTGGTGCTTCTTCTCGGAAACAACAGCAGAAAGGAAATGAGAAAACATTTGAAGGTCGGTGTCTTGGATCAACAGAAATTTCTCCTCAAAAACTGACAAACAAATTAAAAGCGGGTTCATGCTGATTGCTGTTATTTTGTACTAGTACTGTATCTTCATGAATGAATTCAAACTCAACAGTATAATCATGTTGTGCAGCAATGTGAATTTCCCAACTGAGTGTCCTGATTGTATCTGGAAAATCATTATCACACATACAAGTAACCCTGGTCACATATTTGAACAAAACCAACTAAAACCAAGCACTCCACCAATTTACAGTACTATCTATCTATGTAGCATAAAAAATGACTCTGACATAACCATGTATCCTAGCCCTTTGATGAATGGTGAAATAATCTTGCCAGGTCCAATCAGTATTTTGGACAAAGCCAAAATAGATAGGAATAGGTTCATGGGATAATGCATAAAAGAATCTCCAAGGCCTATCTCTGTAAGGTAATTCACTATTGTATGCTGACATGCATGACTCTGAATCAAACCATTTCTACAACACAATTTGTAATACATATATAGGTAATGACTTGACTCTTAAAACAAAACAATCCCAACAAAACTCATATTTACATTGACGACACACTATGATTGGACTGGACTCCTTGGGTCTTGTGCTTGTTGATGCTTCTCCTTGATGTAGAGGTCTGAACATTTTGATTTCTTTGACATCTGTAGCTCCTTATCTGGCAAGCATATCTGCTAGATAGTTTTCTGCTCCAGACTTGTAAACAATCTCAAATTCAAATCCTTCCAACCAGAGTGCCCATCTCAACACCCTTGTGTTTCCTTGCTCAAGCAATCTTTTGTTAGACAATATGCCCTTCATATGCTTAAGATCTGTTCTTACAATAAATTTGACACTCTTTAAAAACAAATGAAACCTTTTGATTCCTTTCTTAACTGCTAGAATCTCTCTGTGAGAAGAGGGATATTTGGTTTCAGTATCATCAAAGGATCCTGAAGCATATGCGCACACCAATTCTTTTCTACCATGCTTCTGCAATAAGACTGCTGCCCAAGTATGATATGAAGTAACTGTTTCAAGAATAAAAGGTAGATTAGTGTCTGGAAGTTTTAAATTTGGCAATTCCTGGATTTTATTCTTGATATTTTTCACTGCAACTGTCATTTGCTGATTCCATTCAACCTTATGTCTTTTATGTCTTTGTTGCAGTATCCTGGTATCATCAGATTTCCTTTCATAAAATTGTCTGATATAGTTTAAGCAACCTAAGAATCTTTGCAGAATCTTGATATCTGGAATAATGTCTAGAAATCTGAGAAGATTCAAGCCGACATGAGGCTGAAGCTGAATATGTCCTTGCTCAATGTGTAAACCTAAGTAGTCAATTCTGATTTTTCCAATTTGAAATTTTTCTTCTGTGTCTGAGAGGACCAATGCATGCTTTTACACCAGATTATAGAACTTTTCTAAACAAATCTTATGAGTATTTACATCTCTACTATACATAAGAAGGTCATCAATATATACAATTATATACTCTTCCTGCCTGAAAATATCTTCCATGCGTTTCTAAAATTCTGATGGGGAATTTTTTAACCCGAATGGCATAACTACCCACTGATATTGACCATGTGGGACTGTAAAGGCTGTTTTAAATCTATATTCTTGGAGAATGCCAATTTGCCAAAATCCACTCTTAAGATCAAACTTACTAAATACATTTTCATTTGATATTTTAGCAAGTAAGAGTTCATTGTTCGGAAGAGGATACCTTATTGGCATGAGTGCTCCATTTAAAGCTTTGTAGTTGATGACAAGCCTTTTCTTCCCTCTTTTCTGCTCATTGTGCTTGTTGACATAAAATGCTGGATATGCCCACGGACTTTTGCATGGTTCAATAAGCTTCTGTTCTAAAAGTTGAGCAATCTCCTGCTTGCACAATTCTTGCTCTTTTGGACTCATATAATTAGCACTTGCTTTTTGAGGACAAGAAACATATCCTTCTTTATAAGGCAAGGCCACGAAATATTTCTCTCTGGTCCAAAATGCATCTGGCCTATTAGTTGTACAATCATTTCTAAGTTTTTCAGAAATACCTTGGAGTATTTTCTGACCATGTAGATCTGCATTCTTAATTGTCTTTTGGATTTCTGAAAGATCTTGTAGACTATTTTGGAGATGATCTTCTTCATTGGGCTGAACATTAACTTGATAGTCACTTTTAGCTGGGAGTGTAACTGGACCTTCACAAGTAGTCAGAACAACTGAATCTTTTGCAAATGTTATTGGGAGAAATATTTTGGGGAAATCTTGACCCAATAAAACATTAGAACCTGTATCATAACTATACAAGGTAACATATGCAGGAATATTACCTAAATATATCGGAAAATCAGGAGTTATATGATTTGTTTCCATTAGCTCTTTATTAACAGCTCTAAAAGAAATCTTTGTTGGCTGCCAATAATATGCAGGAATACCTCCATACTTACAGCAACTGCTCATAGCGCCTGTGTCTATCTGAGCATCAAGAGTGTATTCCTTTATTTTTGGCAACTTAATTTTTATAGGAATAACCACTTTATCATCAAAGCCTAAAATATTCACCAAATCAACATCCTTTGATTTCATAGGCATTTCTTCCTCTGAAACTTCTTTCAGCAATAGTTTTGCCAATTTAGAATTGTGCTCATCATATTCAACACGTAAATATTGCAATCTCGAAGATAACTGAATCATTTCATTTCTGGTATGCTGTATTGATGATTCTATTTTTCCAATCTCTTTTTTGAGAGTACTGATTTCTTCCATATCTGAATCATAAATATCTTCTTTGATCTTCAGAGGCTGGAACATTGAATCAAAATATTTCTAGATAAATTCTTCATTCCTAAAAACATCTTTATTTTTGGTTGAAGGCAATTGTTTTTCTAAGCCTTCAAGTTTTTCTGTCAATCTTCTTTTCATTGTCAGCTGAGTGGGATCCAGCTGCGACAGCTGAATTTTTACCTTTTCTATTTGTTCCTATAATGTATCTGAAGAACTGAAATGAAACATATTAATATCAGCAATGAGGGTTTCATCAGAGTCAGAAGAGTCAGAATTTAAAGTTATCCTTCTGATATCAGGTGGATCATCATCTGAAGAATTTGCGCTGTTGGATATTTCAAAGTACTCTCCATTAGAATGGGATATGAGATCCCAGTCTTGGGGATTGTGGATGTTGGAGAATATATCCATGACCTTTAGCTATTTTTTGTTATTCTTCTCTTTGCAGTTATTAGCAAAATGTCCTTCTTTTCCACAGATAAAGCAAGTAACTTTCTTAGAAGGTTTTTCTCTTTTGCTGAACACCATCCTTCTGCGCTTGGAGTTGTACTTTGGATAATAATCTTTTCTCTTGTAAGTAGATTTATCTGACTTACAAAAGCAATTTTCTTAGCAACTTTTCTTTTCATCTTAATGTGACATCCAAAGTCATATGTTTCTGCAAAATTGTTACACAATTTTGTGATGAAATGCATTTGTTTCTTGAAATTTTTCTTTGACTTTTCTACAACACATTCCTTTTGTAATATAGTAACAATCAACTGATGTAGAGCAGCAAAAGATATATTTTCAATCTGGATTTTATTTAATTGAAAATAATGATCAATCAAATCTGGAATCTTTCCTAGCATGGATGCAATATAGTATCGTAAATATGCAACGTTATGAGGATCGGATGCTTGGTATAGCAACTTTTGCATCACACAGTAATAATCATGCAAATGATCTATATTGCATAACCTCTGAGACAAAAATAGTTGAGAATGATTTGCAGAATCTTCAGGAACAACACCTACAAATTCGTGTGCTGAGGCATCAAATTATGCTTTTAATGGATCATCAATATGTTCAATTATCTAATTTTTGTCTATTTCTGATAACTTTTCACACCGTTGTTTCAAAATTCCAGTGAAAGACCAAATAATTTGAGTAACTATGTCTGACCAATCTACCTTTGTTTCTGCTTTTCTTTGAAGTGCCCATGCATGCAGATTATGAAGAGTAGTAATAACTTCATCATGTGGTAAACGATCAATATTTACCAATAAAGTATTACCATATCCTTTTGTACTAGAATTATCAAATCTGATATTAACAGACTGCAAATTTTCTCTGTATCCTGAAAATGGACTAGTTGTTGCTGCTTCATGTGCAGATGTATCATTAGGATTTTTGCTTCCTTTATTTTGGAAGAAAAATGGTTCATTCCTTTCTCTCTTTGAACTAGATTCCCCTTGGGTCTATTCTCCTGGTGTCTTGGAAGTAACACCTAACATAGCCAGAATTTGAGGAGTAGATGGTTGGCCATTTTCTATCAAAGTTTTAAGACTAACATAATTCTTTGGTAATCTTAGACTTTCAACAGAGGGAAATCCTTTCACTCTTTCTTTCATCAAATCTCTTTTTTCTCTGGCTAAATGTATTCCTTTACTGATCTTCTCAAATTTTGGGATGCTGACATTTTCTATTCCTTCAAGAAGTAAGCTTCTAATACCATCTTGAGGTTAATTAGAGCTTGAGGCTGTAGAAAACTTTGAGCTAGTCAAAGCAACTTCTCTATATCTAGGAGGTGAATGAGATTTCAAAATAGCATTCTGCAGATGGTCTAGGGATTTTGAAATTATCCCCATATTGGAATGTATATCATTCAATGACTGCTTGTGCTCATTTTTTACTCCTAATATTTCATTATAGCCAACATGTAATTTCTTAATATGTTCTTTGATTTCAAGGACATCTTTGGCTATATCATCAATATTTTGTAACATACAAACTATCTGATAGTTTGTGAAATTCTGCATTTTTTCTGATTCACTCTGTTCTGGATCTGTCAAATTCCTCATTTGAATCCACTGAAAGTCTGACTTTAATGTACCATTCTTAAATGTTCTCCTAGAGCTACCAGGTTCCAAATGCCTTTCATTTATTTTGGCAACTATTTCACCTTGAGCTCTTGGAAGTGTAAAACTCTTAATATCTGGCAACAATTGTTTTACACATTCTTGACAATCTTGGTGCTGTCCATTATGTTCAGGGGATTTTTCTATTTGGAACTTTGAGGCAGAGGAGGAAGCTGGAGGAGTTGATACATAGAACTGGCAATCATCCAATCTAGAGGATAGAGATATTCTAGGTGTTATCTTTGGTTGTGCTGGATAAACTGGAGTAAGTACAACTTTATTTCTAGCTAATGTAGACTTAGATCTAATCAAACTAGGACTTGTAAACTTGAGTCCTGGAGATCCATCAAAATGTTTTATTAGAGATAACTGCTGAGGACATCTTTCAGCTGAGGGTACTTCTGAGATAGAGGGATGTATGTACTATTCCACTCCTCTGGAAATGTACATTCCGAGAATCCCACTTGAAGAGGAATAGTGTTTCCGGGTCCAACTATCACACCTTCTTTCAATTATCTTTTGTTAAGGTTTGGATTTAAAGGTGGCATAGTAGTAGGCACAAATCTTAGACAAACTAAAGAATGTAACTGAGCAATTAATGATTGTGGGGCTACATCAAAACCATTGAACTGGATGTATGCGTTTAGGAAATCATTGATATATGGATCATTCAAAGAAACTTGGTATCTAGGAATGACTGAAGACCAAACAGGGTCATTGTTTAAAGGGCTCTAGAAACCACCTAACAAGGCATCATGAAAATCATTCATCCTAGAATCCAAAACACAAGTAAGGCATGAAGTATTTAACCCTGGCCTAACAAGAGGATTTATCCCGAATTGGATCATGCCAATGTGTATATATTTATGTCCATGCTCAATTCCCCATTCAATATCTTCTTTATTAATCAAAGGAATTTGATAAAAATTTTGTCCAGTAGAGATAGGAATGTTCGTGGAGGTAATTCTAAACAAATGTGCAGCTTTAAATTGAAATACTGGAAGGCTATATAACTTATTAACTTCGATCTCTGGTAGTGTCCAATTTGGCTGTGGTTCGAATTCTTGAACAAGCACTTTTTCATCATAGAGTTTCTCTTCACTAGATTTATTCAAATATTTGTTCAAGAAAGACCATCTCTTTTGTCTAGCTAATTTTCTATCTTCGGGTTTTTCACAATTGAATTCATATCCATTCATATTACCAGCCATTTGAAAATAGAAGTATGCACCTGGTCAAACGCTATAAGCTTTTGCACTCCCGGATGAAAAACACGGCTGTCCTTCGCCTCAACGTCTTCGACAGAAGCCTTACCGCCAACTTATAACTCCACCACAGATACACAGACTCTTAGACAATCAAAATGGGAGAACCAGATAAGAAAAATAGCTCGAGGACAAAGAACCAGATGGCTCTGATACCATAATCAGAAGAAGGAGAACACAACATTAGCGTTAGAACTCAGAAGAAGGAGAACACAACATTAGCATTAGAACTTTCATAACACTCACAGATATTATTTTTCCAAATGCCTTACATCTTTACAAAGATAGTATTTATAATATCCTAGCTAGTTAACCGGTCAAAATTTTTACCAGTAACTTGAAACAGAGAGAATCTACTTTCGGTAAGAACATCATGCAAGAAGTCATATCGAAAGGACAAATAGTAAAAGCATGTGTACCTAAAAGTAAAAGGATTTGGGCAAGTGGGTACTACCACTTATTATCTCATCCCTTAAAGGCAGAGCCATATGGGGACCAAATCCCACACAATCTAAAAGCAAGATATAAAGATAAGATTTCCAAAATCTAGTACATCGGCTCATAATAATTACAAAGTGGATATTATAAGAAAACCCACGAAAACTTAAATATTTACATAAAGTGTATATGATATCCAAAGAGTGATCATATACATTAGTCACTGTTATCCCATTCTTCATTAGAATCATCATGATATTGTTCATATCTGTCTATCTGTTCTCTTTCTAATAATTGCTCAATGTCAGGAGAAAATATTTCTTGTGGTAATGAATCATCTAACCATGGTGGTGCTTCTTCTCGGAAACAACAACAGAAAGGAAATGAGAAAACATTTGAAGGCCGGTGTGTTGGATCAACATAAATTTCTCCTCGAAAACTGACAAATAAATTAAAAGCAAGTTCATGTTGATTGCTATTATTCTGGACTACTATTGTATCTTCATGAATGAATTCAAACTCGACAGTATAATCATGTTGTGCAGCAATGTGGATTTCCCAACTGAGTGTCCTGATTGTATCTGGAAAATCACTATCACGCATCCAAGTAACCCTGCGCATATATTTGAACAAAAACAACTGAAACCAAGGACTCCACCAATTTATAGCAATATCTATCTGTGTAGCATAAAAAATGACTCTGACATAACCATGTATCCTAGCCCTTTGATGAATGGTAAAATAATCTTGTCAGGTCCAATCAGTATTTTTGACAAAGCCAAAATAGATAGGAATAGGTTCATGGGATAATGCATAAAAGAATCTCCAAGGCCTATCTCTATAAGGTAATTCACTATTGTATGCTAACATGCATGACTCTGAATCAAACCATTTCTGCAACACAATTTGTAATACATCTATAGGTAATGACTTGACTCTTAAAACAAAACAATCCCAACAAAACTCATATTTACATTGACGACACACTATGATTGGACTGTACTCCTTGCGACTTGTGCTTGTTGATGCTTCTCCTTGATGTAGACGTCTGAACATTTTGATTTCTTTGACATATGTAGCTCCTTCTCTGGTAAGCATATCTGCTAGATAGTTTTCTGCTCCAGACGTGTAAACAATGTCAAATTCAAATCCTTCCAACCAGAGTGACCATCTCAACACCCTTGTGTTTCCTTCCTCAAGCAATATTTTGTTAGACAATATTCCCTTGACATTCTTAAGATCTGTTCTTACAATGAATTTGACGCTCTTTAAAAACAAATGAAACCTTTTGATTCCTTTCTTAACTACTAGAATCTCTCTGTGAGAAGAGGGATATTTGGTTTCAGTATCACCAAAGGATCCTGAAGCATATGCGCACACCAATTCCTTTCTACCATGCTTCTGCAATAAGACTGCTACCTGAGTATGATATGAAGCATCTGTTTCAAGAATAAAAGGCAGATTAGTGCCTGGAAGTTTTAAATTTGGCAATTCCTCGATTTTATTCTTGATATTTTTCACTGCAACTGTCATTTGCTGATTCCATTCAACCTTGTGTTTTTTAAGTCTTTGTTGCGGTATCCTGGTATCATCAGATTGCTTTTCATAAAATTGTTTGATATAGTTTAAGAAACCTAAGAATATTTGCATAGTCTTGATATCTAGAATAATGTCTGGAAATTTGAGAAGATTCAAGAGGAAATGAGGCTGAAGATGAATATGTCCTTGCTCAATGTGTAAACCTAAGTAGTCAATTCTGATTTTTCCATTCTGAAAATTTTCATCTGTGTCTGAGAGGACCAAACCATGCTTGTACACCAGATTATAGAACTTTTCTAAATGAATCTTATGAGTATTTACATCTCTACTATACACAAGAAGGTCATCAATATATACAATTATATACTCTTCTTGCCCGAAAATATCTTCCATGCGTTTTTGAAATTCTGATGGGGCATTTTTTAACCCGAATGGCATAACTGTCCACTGATATTGACCATGTGGGATTGTTAAGGCTGTTTTAAATCTATATTCTTGGAGAATGCCAATTTGCCAAAATCCACTCTTAAGATCAAACTTACTAAATATATTTGCATTTGATGTTTTATCAAGTTAGAGTTCGTTGTTCGGAAGAGGATACCTTATTGGCATGAGTGCTTCATTTAAATCTTTGTAGTTGATTACAAGCTTTTTCTTCCCTCTTTTCTGCTCACTGTGCTTGTTGACATAAAATGTTGGACATGCCCACAGACTTTTGCATGGTTCAATAAGCTTCTGTTCTAAAAGTTGAGCAATCTCTTGCTTGCACAATTCTTGCTCTTTTGGACTCATATAATTATCACTTGCTTTTTGAGGACAAGAAACATATCCTTCTTTATAAGACAAGGCCACAAAATATTTCTCTCTAGTCCAAAATGCATCTGGCATGTTAGCTGTACAATCATTTCTAAGTTTTTCATAAATACCTTGGAGTATTTTCTAACCATGTAGATCTGCATTCTTAATTATCTTTTGGATTTCTGAAAGATCTTGCAGACTATTTTGGAGATGATCTTCTTCATTGGGCTGAACATTAACTTGATAGTCACTTTTAGCTGGGAGTGTAACTGGACCTTCACAAGTAGTCAGAACAACTAAATCTTTTGCAAATGTTACTGGGAGAAATCTTTTGAGGAAATCTTGACCCAATAAAACATTAGAACCTGTATCATAACTATACAAGGTAACATATGCAGGAACATCACCTAAATATATCGGAAAATCAGGAGCTATATGATTTATTTCCATTAGTTCTTTATTAACAGCTCTAAAAGCAATCTTTGTGGGCTGCCAATAATATGTAGGAATAGCTCCATACTTACAACAACTGCTCATAGCACCTGAGTCTATCTGAGCATCAAGAGTGTATTCCTTTATTTTTGGCAACTTAATTTTTATAGGAATAACCACTCTATCATCAATGCCTAAAATATTCATCAAATCAACATCCTTTGATTTCATAGGCATTTCTTCCTCTGAAACTTCTTTCAGCAATAGTTTTGCCAATTTAGAATTGTGATCATCATATTTAGCAAGTAAATATTGCAATCTGGAAGATAACTGAATCATTTCATTTCTGGTATGCTGTATTGATGATTCTATTTTTCCAATCTCTTTTTTGAGAGTATTGATTTCTTCCATACCTGAATCATAAATATCTTCTTTGATCTTGAGAGGCTAGAACATTGAATCAAACTCTTTCTAGATAAATTCTTCATTCTTAAAAACATCTTTATTTCTGGTTGAAGGCAATTGTTTTTCTAAGCCTTCAAGTTTTTCTGTCAATCTTCTTTTCACTGTCAGCTGATTGGGATCCAGCTGCGACAGCTAAATTTTTACCTTTTCTATTTTTGCCTGCAATGTATCTGAAGAACTGAAATGAAACATCTTAATATCAACAATGAAAATTTCATCAGAGTCAGAAGAGTCAGAATTTAAACTTATCCTTCTGATATCAGGTAGATCATCATCTGAAGAATCTGAGTTGTTGGATCTTTCAAAGTATTCTCCATTAGAATGGGATATGAGATCCCAGTCTTGGGGATTGTGGATGTTGGAGAATATATCCATGACCTTTACCTATTTTTTGTTCTTCTTCACTTTGCAGTTATTAGCAAAATGTCCTTCTTTTCCACAGGTAAAGAAAGTAAATTTCTTAGAAGGTTTTGCTCTTTTC
The DNA here is from genome assembly GCA_031772625.1 of Pinus tabuliformis. Lineage (NCBI taxonomy): Eukaryota > Viridiplantae > Streptophyta > Pinopsida > Pinales > Pinaceae > Pinus > Pinus tabuliformis. The sequence continues at coordinate 1,231,272,873 of CM062805.1, read as the reverse complement.
CTGAATACCATCCTTCTGCGCTTGGAGTTGTACTTTGGATAATAACCTTTTCTCTTGTAAGTAGATTTATCTGACTTACAAAAGCAATGTGTCTTAGCAACTTTTCTTTTCATCTTATTGTGACATCCAAAGTCATATGTTTCTACAAAATTGTTACATAATTTTGTGCTGAAATGCATTTGTTTCTTGAAATTTTTCTTTGCCTTTTCTACAACACATTCCTTTTGTAATATAGTAACAATCAACTGATGTACAGCAACAAAAGATATATTTCAATCTGGATTTTATTTAATTGAAAATAATGATCAATCAAATCTAGAATCTTTCCTCGCATGGATGCAATATAGTATCGTAAATATGCAACGTTATGAGGATCAAATGCTTGGTATAGCAACTTTTGCATCACACAGTAATAATCATGAAAATGATCTATATTGCATAACCTCCGAGACAAAAATAGTTGAGAATGATGGGCAGAATCTTCAGGAAGCACACCTACAAATTCGTGTGCTAAGGCGTCAAATAATGCTTTTAATGGATCATCAATATGTTCAATTATCTGATTTTTGTCTGTTACTGAAAACTTTTCCCACCATTGTTTCAAAATTCCAGTGAAAGACCAAACAATTTGAGTAACTATGTCTGACCAGTCTGCCTTTGTTTCTGCTTTTCTTTGAAGTGCCCATGCATGCAGATTATGAAGAGTAGTAATAACTTCATCATGTGGTAAACAATCAATATTTACCAACAAAGTATTACCATATCCTTTTGTACTAGGATTATCAAATCTGATATTAACAGACTGCAAATTTTCTCTGTATCTTGAAAATGGACTAGTTGCTGTTGCTTCATGTGCAGATGTATCATTAGGATTTTTTCTTCGTTTATTTTGGAAGAAAAATGGTTCATTCCTTTCTCTCTTTGAACTAGATTCCCCTTGGGTCTGTTCTCTTGGTGTCCGGGAAGTAACACCTGACATGGCCAAAGAATCAGCTCTCAAGCTATCCTGCTCTCTTTGCAATCAAAAAATACAGATCACAGACTGAATAGACATTGTATATGTCCTCCTCAAACCCTCCAAGCCTCCTATTTCCTTGCGCAATTTTTCTTGGGGTCCAGTGAAGCCACATGTGTGAATTGGCCTCATCACACTCACAAAACCTGAAGAAGTAACTGTGCAATCCTCAAGGAAATAATTCCTTCTGCATGAAGGAATATTCATAATGGAACATTTTAGCAACTAATAGTACATTGCCCCTCCATCTGATCTCAATTGGGTCTCTGTTTGAACTGACATACATGAGTTATTTATGAGAGAATATTCAGTTATCTGAAGTGTAGCAGTTACATGCATGCATGCATTAACTAATTGAACTCACATTAATTCAACAAATTGTTTGAATTAATCTAATTGGACTTGACTCAGTTAACTAAGTCAACTAATTACAACTCATCCTTATCTCTTTAACTGATGGATAAATTCCTCAATTAATGGAGAAACTGTTGCATGTCCCCACATAGACTTCATGTTTGATTTTATACAACTAATTAAATCATGGTGAATTAATTAATTATTTTACAAACAACTGCTAAGATCAAATTAGAATTTTTTACTTCTCTATTTTAGTTTAGGGACTGACTAAAATATGAAGGTATCCCAAAATGCTATTTATAGTAGCAGGGAAAATTTTAAGAAGCCCCCCTAAATTTATATGTATAATAAATGGGCGAATCTCCATGGTATATAGGAAAAATGGAAGGTGATTTTATCAATAATATAATATGTATATATAATTTTTTGGCAAATCTCTCACTAGGCATGGCGAATATTTTACTCAATTGTAAAATCTTGTAAGATCTTAGCGAGTCTTTCACTAAATAATAAAACTTTGTAAAGTCCTAGTGAATCTTAGCATTGTGAACTCTTAGAGAATTTTTTGAAAAATTATAAAACCATATATGACAAGAGCCACATGGTGGCAATATCACTGTTTTTTTTCACATTTCCACAACATGGAACTTGTTTATAAAATTATAAAAAAGCCAACCAAGTCCCTTATAATATGCAGGTAAGCTTATAACAGAGTCTGATACCTCTACTATGCTTGTCTTCATTCAAGTGTCATAGCTGCTATACTTAACACTGTGAATCACAACTCTCTCAGAACTCAACTCTATAGTGTAATTAAAACCTTTGGAAACTGAATCTGACAACTCTATAAAAAGGATTAGTGAAATATAAGTTTTTGTGAATGAGCCCACTAACTATCAGTGCTAAACAATCAATCTAGACTATGAAGTCTTCCATCTTGATCCCAATCGTGTTCACGATCAAGGGAGTGCGACCACCTGGCCTGACATAATGGCTATCATAGCTTCCAATAATCAACAACCACCTTGCAAGGACATCCTAGCTCATGTCTCATGAATTTTATTCATCAATCTTAACTGATATAAATCTTATAAATATAATATTAGAATCCTCTCCAGATTCACTGTTAATACAAGGGTAAAGGAAATTTTCTAGCTCAAGGAACTAGCCAATACCAACTTTGGTATTTGTGACCCCTTTGTGGGGATGCACCTACCCTGCCCCGTTGGGTTTCTGCCTTGTAACATAGTTCAAGGATCACAAGACTTTCCAATCTTCCTACTCCACTAGACACACTTTATATGATATACATAGTGAATGGAAAAGAAGCATTATAGAACACACAATTTCACAGAAGGAAGAAAAATCTTAGCTAGTTCAATATCAAAATCTAAACCACTGATTAATAAAGAATAAAAATTAGTGTAATGAATTGTTCTGAGTTATTTATTTACAAGCTGTAAAGAATGTAGTGGAATGGAAAATATTACTTAGGCAACCCTTCAATATTTTCTATTAATATCTCTGTGCATGTACGTATGAAATTAAGAGCATTGTTGAATACAAAGTTTCCTTTTATCTTGCCTCCATTTTGACAAATCAGTGTGAAATCAGTGTCGCTTTGAATCTCCTTTCTTGTGTGGATGTTTTGACAAATCAATGTGAAATCAAAGTCACTTTGAATTTCCTTTCCTGCGAGGGGTCACATCCACAGTTGATTAGTAAAAGATAGTCTACTATATATTATGTTCAAGACACTGACTGCAATCTACAGTGGAAACGAGACCTCAATTCTTATTCTAAATTTGAATATCTTAGGACAACATAAGAGATAAAAATGCATATGGCCTTAGTAGCTAGAAAACAATCACTCCATCATTATAGGACCACCTAGATTTCGACACTTAATCTAAATAATGGCACTAGTTGCAGTGCTTATTTGCATTAACACCATGGAAAAGCAACAACAATGTTTCAAAGCACACTTACTGGAAAAGTTGTAACGTTCCGAGAATATTTAATGATGACATTTGAACCTTGTAGTTATGGTGGGGAAACTAAGGAACCAAAATCTTGGAAGATATCTCATACCAAATCTGAGAAAAAAATAAAAAAGGGAAAAAAACAAAATCTACAAATCAAGCAATGAATTGTTTACAAATCAAATACAATTCCTTTAACTAACAATTAAATTGTGGTGATATATTTAAATATTTAGTAAGAGGGGAACTTCAAACCATGGAATATTACCTTTGTCGTTACTGTCATCCCTCAGTGACTGAGATTACAAATCAACTGAAGGTGTGTCACAAATACGAGGGGGCATCTCCTCCAAATCACAAAAGTGCTCCAGGTTAAAATCTAGCAATATTGGAAGCTTAATCCTCAACTGGGTGTTATTGAACCCAGACATTTTTCCAATCTTCACTAAAAGCTTAAAGATAGCTTCTCTAAGTTCTACATGACTTTACGATGCTCTTGAAGTGGGGGCACATGCAGCCTCTCCAAGTGAATAGTCTTAAACTAAGTGAAGATAAGGCCGATAGATCATTCAGTGTGGATCTATTTAACCCATAATTGAATACTATGTCTCCCTTGAACCCATAATTGAATACTATTAGGACTTTCAAATTTTTCTTGGAACTCAAAAATGTTGGAAGAAAGTATTTGCTTCCATAAAAGGATAAAACTAGAGCCTCTGCTTGAGGACAATTGATGTCACACCACTAATACTTCTCCATGGAATCTGTATAGGTAAACCACAAATTCAGAATTCAATTAGAATATTGTGTTTATTGAATACACAAATGAAATCATTGCATTTCTTTAAAATATCTTTTGAAATCAAAATTACCGATATGTGGGTGTAGGATAAAATTCACCCATTTCATTCACGGAAGCATGAGAAAAAACATAATACTATATATAAAACCAAGAAAAATTCAAATTCATCACTTCTAGGGACCTCGTAACCACCCTGCCAATACACAAGTATGTTCCTGTTTGCAGTTAGAAAAATTACCCAAATTACAATATGTTAACTCCAGCCTATGTTGGAAAGTTAGAGAAGGATGACTAGTGCAATCAATTCATTCCTTTTAGCCCTAGATTTGTTTCAGTTTAAAACAGAAGTATACAAATATACTTGTCCAATGTCTATGCTTTAACCATTCACCTTAAGATGTTTTTACAATATAATTTCCTAAGTGTATTTAATATCTTTATTATCATAAAAACCAACCTATATCCATCTTAACTCCACATCTACCACTCTTAGGGGGATGAAATCTATTTATCCCTCTGAGCACTTGGTAGACCCAGAATTAAGATGGATCTAAGATGATAGAATTTCCCCTTTAAATAGTCTATGCTCACATGAATACCATGGTATTACCATGGGTCAATATCATGGGTTATCATAAACCTGGAGCTTAAAAATTACTATTAGTAATTTATAAAAATTAATAAAATTAATAGTTGATTTTTATTTTAACCAAGCTAAAATGTTTAACATACATTAAATTACAACATCCATTTTTACTCTTGATCCACCAAGCCCCGAGAGGGATCAAATATTTTTTCACTCTATGCTAGTTTGCTCGTCATGATATTTGATACCTCTCGGGGGTTAGTAGATCCAGAGTAAAGATGGATCTATGTTGATTTAATTCCCCCATTTAAATAGGCTACATTCCAGGTGAATAACGTGGGTCAATACCATGTTCCATTTTGGTGAATACCATGGGTCAATACCATGTGCCAGTTTTATTTTTATTAATACTAATATTAGGTTTAATAATGTTTTTTTGCATGGTATTAATAATAATCTAGCCCATGGTATTTGTCCCATAGTATTTTGCCCATAGGTTTCACCTAAATATAATGAATTTTTTGAGTGTATATAAGGTGACTTATGGAGTAAATATAAAAAAAATGTTTTATTTGTTTACCATACCTCTTGCTTATTTATATTTTTATTAATTTACCATACCTCTTTTACAAATATGGTATTTGGCCCATAGGATTCACTTAAATAAAACCCCTTTTTTGAGCCTTCATAAATAGAATGAGGGTTATGGACTCAATATAAAAATAGGTTTTATTTATTTACCATACGTCTAGTTTATTTATATTTTTATTTATTCACCATACCTTTTGAGTAAGTATAAAAAGACGTTTTATTTATTTACCATATCTCCACTTTACTTATATTTTTATTTGTTTAAACCCTTGCATGTATATAAAGTGACTTATGGAGTAAATATAAAAAATGTTTTATTTATTTACCATACATCTCATTTATTTATATTTTTATTAATTTACCATACCTCTTTTATAAATATGGTATTTGGCCCATAGGATTCACTTAAATAAAACCTATTCTTGAAAATTAGGGCGAATGGAAGGTTGTAACTCTTAATTTCAAGGGCTAAATTTACCTTTTTTACCCTCTCCCTTAAAATAAGGTGGACTATTTGAGGTGATATGTAAAAATGTACTATGATACAAAATATTCGCCCACTAAAAATTTGAAACCCCTTAATTTCGCCAAAGGGCGAACATTCGCCCCTAAAATTTTCCATGTATAACAGTACTAAATCTAGCACTTCTATATTTAGCTTTTCTTGTTGCTATTTTAAACACTCCCTCTCAATATGGAAGGGATTATCAGGAACCCCAATCTTGTCTCTGTGGAACTCGAACTTGCATTTTGACAATGCCTTCATCAAAATATCTACATCCTGTTTCTCGGTCGAAACATATAGCAACAACATGATCCTCTTGACCACACAGTCTCGAAAATCGTGATACCGGATATCAATGTGCTTGGACCTGTCATGAAAAAATGGATTCTCAGAGAGTTTGATACAACTCTAGTTATCGCAGTAAATCACTATTGGATCCATCCTCTGACCAAACAATCCCACTAGAATCCTTCACATCCAAATGGCCTCACATGCAGCCTCACTAGTAGCCATGTATTCAGCGTTTGCTGAGCTAAGTGAAACTGATCTCTGTTTCCTGCTGTACCAGGAAACTACAGTTGAACCAAGGTTGAAGATTCCTCTAGAAGTGCTCTTCTGGTCTGATGGACTCCCTGCCCAATCCGCATCTGTGAAGCCCTGAAGCTTCACACCCTCTATCCGTCTGTACCACAATCCAAACTGAGATGTGCCTCTAAGGTAACTCAGCACATGCTTCGCTGCCTTCCAAAACAGCTTGGTAGGCTGAACCATAGCTTGATTCAACTGGTTCACCGCAAAGCATAAGTCGGATCGTGTGTTCACGAGATACATAAGTGAACCCACCAGCTTCCGATAAACAGTAGCAGCTACTATCTCACCTAACGCAGCATCCTCCTTCCTCCAGTTCCCAGCTAGAGGAGTTTGCATGGGCTTGCACTTCTCCATGTGAAAGCGCCTGCGTATCTCTAATACTGCTTCCATGCGAGCCTTTGAGGCTATATAATTCGAGCTGCCATCAAGGGCATACTCGAGTCTTAAACCATGGAATGCCATAGGTGAAATTGAGATGTGATAAGAACTCGATTTCTATATTCAGGAACCACAACCTTCGAACTTCTCCCTTCTTGTATATTGTTCTTCTCCTTTGATAACCTTTGCTCTGATACCATGTAGAAATTCCCACTGTAGATCAATAGCTTATGCAATAGACTAAAGCAAAATACAAGATATACTTCTACAATAAACTCTGTGGAAGCTTAATCAATTTCAGCACGATCAATGAGAACACATATAACTGAGAATGAGAAATCAATCACACATAACACAGAAGAAATAACCTAGGGAAAGCCTCGGCCTAAAACCCCAATCTCTGTATTATCATACAAGTGGAAATCTTGTTCAAGTTACAAAAAGAATCAGTGCTCAAGCTATCCTGCTGTCTCTGCAATCAAACAATACAGCTCACGGACTAAATATACATTGTATATGTCCTCCTCAAGCCCTCCAAACTTCCTATTTCCTTGCGTAGTTTTTCTTGGGGTCCAGTGATGCCACATGTGTGAAATGGCCTCATCACACTCACAAAACTTGAAGAAATAACTGTTCAATCTTTAAGGAAAGAATTCCTTCTGCATGAAAGGAATATTCACAATGGAATATTCTAGCAACTGATAGTACAATGCCCCTCCATCTGATCTCAATTTGGTCTCTGTCTGAACTGACATGCATGAGTTATTTATGAGAGAATATTCAATTATCTAAAGTGTAGTAGTTACATGCATGCATGCATTAACTAACTCAACTCACATTAATTCAAAAAACTGTTTGAATTAATCTAACTGAACTTGACTCAATTAACTAAGTCAACTAATTACAACAATATTACAACTCATCCTTATCTCTTTAACTTATGGATAAATTCCTCAATTAATGGAGAAAATGTTGCATGTCCCCACATAGACTTCATGTTTGATTTTCTACAACTAATTAACTCATGGTAAATTAGCTAATTATTTTACAAACAACTGCTAAGATAAAATTCGAATTTTTACTTCTCTATTTTAGTTTAGGGACTGACTAAAATAGGAAGGTATCCCGAAATGCTATTTATAGCAGTACTAAATTTAGCACTTCTATATTTAGCATTTCTTGTTGCTATTTTCAACAAATACTGTCGCACATTGCAACAACATGGATATCAGAGCTTTTTGAAGTTGTGCACAAGCTAAAGTTCTAATATGTCAACAACATCGATATTGTGATATCACATATCGATATTACTTGCTATTACCTCCGATGTAGAGGATGTTGTGGAGTACTAAAAAAGGTATTTTTTTTATAATTATTTCAGTAGAACTTGCAAACCTTTTCGCATCATGAACTTGGAAAATGATAAAGAATTATAAAAAAACATGTGAGATTAATATGCAAGACTAAAACGCTGACAATTGTAATTTCCTTATGCAGGGAGGAGTGAAAACGAGAAGTTGCTGTTCCAAATGAAAGGACAAGGATGGGTTAACCGTTGTCCCTTTGACAGGAGACCAAATGCAAACAAGGAAAATCAAATCAAAGCGAATCATCCCAGAAAAGGAGGTGGAGATATCAGCTCAGCGCAGGAGAGAAAAGAAATGACTGAGGACTAACGGTTTGGTGAATCCCTCAGGATCCTTGATCCTGAGGGATCGCTATTTTATCTATTTTTGTACTTAGACATCTCCGCCGTCACCCTTATAAAAGGGACAACACTGTTAGCTCGAGAGAGGAGTTAGACATTATTATGCTTTTATGCAATTTCTTTTAAGATCAAAACTTTGATCATCGAGTCTCGATAAGAACTAGTTTACTGTAATTCTGCTTTATGCATTAATACAAATTTGGTGATTACTTCATCTCTGAGTCTGGATTAACTTCAAGCGGTGTACCCCTGGAGGCTAAGGGCCCAGCCCTGGAAGACACTTGCTCCTGTATTATTACATTGGTTTATGCGTGGTTTGCCTATCGTCGTTATTTGGTAATCTGATGTGTTTTATAAGTTTACATCACATGCTCTGTTATGTTTAATTCATTAAGGTTTCCACAGACAAACTATTGTATTGACTCTGCATCGTATTGCTGTTCTTTTCAGAGTTGATCTAATATTACTAGTCTTAACAGAATACTGTTACTATTCCATTACAAAGTTTTTGTGTTGTGCACCTGTTCATTCACGTCACGGAATTCATCTTGGGAGTTATGTTCTTTACGATTGTTGGATTTATAAACAATGCTGTTCTATTTTGAAACGCAATCGTATTCCTTCTAACTGAGATTGATACTTGGATCAGATTACTATTTAAGTGTGTTGTGTGCATATATGGTTTTCAAGTGTTGTTCCATAGTTCATCAGTAATCAGTGTTGTTCCATTGGTGTGTGTTGTTCGATCTGCCTTAAGAGTGAAAGATTGTCATTTGATTACGATTAATGCATTTGATTTGATAGATTAAGTTTGTTATTGCTTGTGAGACTTAGTTGTTGTTCTATTTCTTAGCTGTTGTCCTATTTCGGAATTGCTGTTCCATTACAGACTTGTTGTTCGATTTCTTATTTGCTGTTCCATTTTCTTATCTGTCGTTCCATTTACTTGCATTTATTATTTTGGTGTGAGGAACGATCTAAAGCTGTAGTGAGCATTGGCATTTACTGTCTGGCTCCCAGATCCACGATCTGTTCTCTGATTTCCTTTTCCATCAGTTTCCAAAGGGATGGGTTATTGCTACTGAACCCTTGACTGATAAGTTACTTAGTCTTTTGAGTGTGTGATTTACTCTTTTGAAGTAGTTAAGCTGTAGACAAGCATCCATTTACTCTTGTATTTCTGAACACTGTACTACTAGCATTACTCTGGAAAATGATAGCCTCAGACTGAGACACTCTTTGAAATAACAAAACGCTCCCGGATTGACATATTAATGTGAGGTAATTAGAGGTGAAAGAGACCCTTTTTATAGCTCTACATTTTGGCGTCGTTGCCGGGGAAAGAGTGTAGCCATTTGTTCTTTTTTTCAGAGTAGTGTACGAACCTGCTAGGGAAGAGTTGGATTTTAAAAACGGAAGGTAAGAACCTACGTACGGAGCATGTAAAAGCCCTGCTCCTCTATCCGCTTTCCTAACAGATTTGTTGTTGTTTTGTTTGAATAGAATTTAGTAGTTAATTTGAGTGAATGACTAAGCAGAAAAAACTAGAAAAAAAATACCAAACCTCTACCCAAGCCAGAAAAAGCTAAGGGGCCGGTGACCCTTGGCCGAACGACCTTCATAGATGAAATCTACAAGAAAACAGAATCTCGGCCATCAGTAGGACCTAAGAAAATCATTTCTAAACAGCCTACTAGTTCCCTTCAGGCCACAAGATCACCATATGTACCCTTTGCTGAGGTGTATAGTCAAACTGAAGAGCAGGACTTTCAAGAAATTGAAAATTCTACTCCAGAACTATTGCAGGAAGGGAATTTCCGCAATATTTGTGAAGGAGAAGGAGAAACAGGGGAAACTGAGGAACCAAGATCTCCTATTGGAACAACTCAGCCATTAAACAGCCCAGACAAGGGAAGTGCTGCAAAAATCATTGTTGAAGAAACTCAATCTCCTCAGACATCAGGCATTCTTAGTATCTCAGATAGAGGAAGTGTTATTAAAATTGTCCCTGTTAAAGCCATTCTCTCTCAAGCTAGGAATACCCTCCTAGATATCCCAGAAGGTTATTGGCATATATTCGACCCTATGGCTCAAAATCAGCCAAACACCCAAACCTCTACATTACAATACCCTATAGTGGATTCTGCAGCAAATGCGCCTATGAAAGCAATCTCTCTTCAACATATCCCTACATTTCATGGTCTTACATCAAAATATCTGGATGCATTTTTATTTGAATTTGATGTGTTGTGCAGGGGATATGATTACACCACCGACCCCCAGAAACTGAAACTATTTCCCTCTCCATTAAAAGGGGCTGCTTTAAGATGGTTTATGGGATTAGGTGGTGGGGTTATAAATAACTGGGATCAAATGAAAGAATCTTTTCTAAAAAAATATCAGGATTATTGCAGGTCTAGAGAACTGAAGGACGAAATATTCCAGATGATAGCTAGACCGAATGAAACATTAGAGGAGTATGTGGAACGTTTCCAGTATAATCTACAAAGATCTTCTTATGCATCACTACCTTTACCTGGTAATGTGTTAAAAACAGCATTGATAAGGGGCATGAAGGAACAATGGATCGAAACATTAAACATTATAGGAAAAGGGGATATTTATCAAGAAAATTTTGCTGACATTATTGATTTATGTATCAAGAACTCGAGAGGCAGCACAAGAGTAAAACCAATAGAACATGATCGGTTTGTAAGAGATAATAAAATTTCAACAGAAGGAGTAACACGTGTAGAAATTGGAAAATTTTAAAACTGATATACTAGGGACACTGACTACACAACTTGATATTATGCAGGCCAAACAGAAGAAAATGGAGGCAAAACAGAATTTGGCGATCTTCTGTCCCCGATGCAGGAAAAAGAATAGTCACAAGGAGTTTCCACTGGATACAATCCAAACATGCGCCATCTGTACAAAATATCACCTCACAGAGAGTTGCCCCTCACTTCCTGGATTGAAAGCGGTATATAAGGAAGTGGAAGAAGAACCAGAATCAGTGTGTTTGCTCAACCAGCGCCATCAGTGGTAGCCAAGACAATCTGGTATGTTTCCAGACCCAACTTCTTCTTTTCAGCCTCCACAGTATAATGCTCAACAATATAGTATGTGGCAAAGTCAATTCCAACCCTCGTTTCCAAACTGGTCACCACAATCGTTTCCTTCTTCAAACCCGTGGCTGAATCAGGCAAGCCAATCTAGTTGGCCGTATTTTCCTTATACTTCACCATATTGGCAAGGTAACTCATATCCTCCACAATGGACTCCCCCTACTTCACAAAGTTCAGCCTGACAGACAAACTGGCAGAGACCGATGCATCAGCCAGTAGGAACTATTCCGCTCCCCCAACCTACACTGCCAGCCTTACAACAAAATCCCTAGTCTAATCTAACACCGTAACTCCCAGCCCAACCCAACCCCAATCCAAATAACAGACCGGTCCAATCTCTCCAAATTATAGAAACACCAGAAATAGGAGCCGATCTGAGGGAGTGTAATGATCTTCAATTAAGATCTGGGCGTATTATTGAAACCGAGGGAGATAAGACAGTTCAGATTGAAGATCAGTTACCCAGAGAACATCTGTCACAACAAGAGGATGTGAATAAACAACAAACTCATAATCAAGCAACCACATCCTCTCCTCCGTTCCCAGAACGATTAGTCATACCTTGACCTATACAATATCCTGATTTTGACATTCTGGGAGAATTACAAAATCTGTACATAAAAATTCCATTCCTCCAAGCCATTCAAGACATCCTGATATACACAAAAACTATCAAAGAATTGTGCATAAAGAAACCAAGGATGAATATAACAAATAATCCAAGAGTCCAAGTAGTCGGTACTTTATCTGACTTGCTATCAGGGAAAGAAACACCCATTAAATATGAAGACCCAGGAAATCCAATTGTAACTGTCCAAATTTATGGTCAGACCCTATCCAATGCCTTAGTTGATCTAGGAGCTGCAATTAATATCTTAACAACCACTACTTGCCAAAAGCTAGGCATTACATCTATAGAACCCACCTCTACCTTGCTAGAATTGGTTGACCGATCTGTGGTTAGGTCGGAGGGTACTCTACATGATGTCATGGTCTCTGTTGATTCCTGGGAATATCCAACCGATTTCCTGATAATAAATCCTAAAACCCGACTTGATGGACATCCACTGATTTTAGGTAGACCTTGGCTTGCCACTGCCGATGCTTATATTGGCTGTCGGCAAGGAAATATGACTATAACCAAAGGACCGAATATCAAGAATTTAGTTCTATACCCTCCAGCGCAGCCAAGTGTCAAAATAATCAAAACTAATAAGCACCCTATATCATACCTTACTGATAACATTAGATCTCCATTAACTATACAAGAGGCACTTGATTTTAAAGACCAAACAGAAGATGATGCCATTAATAATTTCATTAGTCAAACTGAATCTAGATCTTGCACACAGTGTCACATGATAGAAGCAGCATTTGATAATGAATTAGAAGAAGATCCTCTGAAAGATACACATGATCAAACAAAACCTGTTACTTCTGTTGCAAATAGTAAAATTGTGGAAATTGAACCGAGAAAAACCTTAAATATTAATGCCAACCTCACACCTAAACAAGAAATGAAGCTCATCCATTTTTTAAGGAAATATAAAGAAGCATTTGCATGGGATTACCCTGATATGAAAGGAATTGACCCCCAATTATGTACACACCACATTTATATAGAAAAGGATGCCAGACCTATTCGTCAACCTCAAAGGAGACTTAATCCTCATCTAAAAGATGTGGTAAAAGCTGAAATTAAAAAACCTTTAGATATCAATTTTATCTATCCTATCTCTTATAGTAAATGGGTCTCTCTGCTTGTGGTGATACCAAAAAAGAATGGGAAATGGAGAATCTGTGTGGACTACAAGGAGCTAAATAAAGCAACACAAAAAGACCACTTTCCTCTCCCATTCATTGACCAAGTATTAGATACTTTAGCAGGAAAGAAATTCTTTTCTATCCTGGATGGCTTCAGTGGATACAATCAGATTCAGATTGCCCCCGAAGACCAAGACAAAACTACTTTTACTTGTCCTTGGGGAACATTTGCCTACGGAGTTCTACCTTTTGGCTTATGCAATGTTCCTGCCACATTCCAAAGGGCTATCCTTAGCATTTTTGCAGATTTAATAAATGACGGAATTGAAGTATACATGGATGACTTTACACCATATGGAGATGATTTAGATCTAGCATTGGATACCCTAAAAAAAGTCCTACAACGTTGCATTGCTACCAGGCTTTGTTTAAGCCACGAAAAATGTTATATGATGATGATTGAAGGACTTATCCTAGGCCACTATATTTCAGCAGCTGGCATTTAGGTAGACCGAGCCAAAATCCAAATACTTTTGCTTATTCCCACACCTACCATTCAAACAGAGGTAGGCAGTTTTCTTGGATTTTCTGGTTATTATAGGAGATTTATAGAACATTATTCGCACATTGCTGCACCTCTATATGCACTAACTAGTAACGTTGATTTTCTCTGGACAGAAAAATGTGAACGTGCTTTCAAGGATCTGAAAAAGCTCATATCCACAGCCCCAATCCTTCGAGGACCAAATTGGGATTTGCCATTCCAGATATCATCTGATGCCTCAGATACAGCCATTGGAGTGGTCCTTGGACAGGAAGAGGATAAAAAACTATATGCAATTTATTACATCAGCAAAAATTTATCCCCTGCAGAATTAAATTACACTGTTACTGAAAAAGAATTCTTAGCTGTAATACATGCTATCAATAAGTTTAGACATTACATTACTGGATATCCTATTATCTTGTATACAGATCATTCTGCCATAAAATATCTATGAAATAAGCCTATCACAAACGGCAGAATAACTAGATGGCTAATTTTATTGCAGGAATTTGATATCACAATCAAGGATCGACCTGGAAAAGAAAATCCTATAGCTGATTTTCTCTCAAGAATGCCAAAGCCAATCGATGCAGCAACAGTTGAAGATCAATTTCCGGACGAGTATCTATTTGCTGTTGCTGTTCAAACACCCTGGTATGCTGATGTTGCCAATTCCCTAGCAGTAGGTAAACTAACGAAACATCTAACCCCTAATGAGCGAAAACAGATTATTCAGAAGAGTGCTCGATTCTCGTGGATTGGGGGCTATTTGTTTCACATAGGGGCAGACATGCATATCAGGAGATGCGTTTGAGAAGATGAAATCTTTGACATTTTAAAAGCCTGTTATGATGGACCATGTGGTGGACATTTCGCTAAGCGTAGAACTAGACATAAAGTGTTGCAGACACAGTATTATTGTCCCACGATTTTCAAAGATGCAAATAAATTTGTCCAAGCCTGTGACAGTTGCTAGCGAGCAGGACGCCCTGGTCAGTCTGATGAGATGCCTCTGAAACCACAGTTAGTCATTGAACAATTCGAGCGATGGGCTCTTGATTTCGTTGGACCTATTAACCCATCATCAAACCAGAAAACATATATTTTGGTGGCAACAAAATATGTCACCAACTGGGTTGAAGCAGAAGCATTGCCTAGAGCTATAGAGGACTCTGTCAGACAGTTCCTGTTCCATCTATTTGTACGCTATGGCCTTCCAAGAGAAATAATTATAGATGGTGGACCACAGTTTGCTGGGAACAGAATCGCTGCAACACTCAAAAACTATCATGTCCAGCATAAGATCACTACTCCATACCACCCACAGGCGAATGGACAAGTAGAAAGCAGCAATAAAATAATATAAGCAATTCTAACGAAAACCGTTGCGTCACATAGACGTGATTGGGCTGCCAGACTACTTGAAGCACTCCGGGCTTACAGAACAACATGGAGGAGCACCACTGGTTACTCACCTTATCAATTAGTGTTTGGAAAACAACCCATTTTCCCCATATAATTCGAAATCCAAACATTACGGACAGCATAGGAAGTTGGCTTAGATCTAACCAAGGCACAGATTAATCGATTGCAATAAATCAATAAGTTGGACGAAATTAGGCTCTCTCCACTTCAAAACATTGCCCTGATCCAACAGTAGCGAGCTAAATGGCATGATGCTCTCATTAAAAATAAAGGCTTCCACGAAGGAGACTGGGCTCTGTTGTACGATTCCAAGTTTCAGGACTTCCCTGGGAAACTCCAGACTCGTTGTTTGGGACCATATGAAATCCAGAAGGTACATGACAATGGGACCCTTACTCTAATCACTATTGAAGGTTCTGGATATGCCTTCAAGGCAAATGGCCACCGAGTTCGTCTCTATCGCAAACCACTCACTCAGGAGTCCTTCTGCCAGCGGCTACGCCGAGACTCTGATATGGAGATTTTGGGGGAGGAAGAGAAGTCTTCCTCACCTGTAATTCATTAAGGAATTCATTTCTTTTTACAGTTTGTACATAAGTTATTTTTTTGAATCATTTTTTGTACATATTTTTGAATTAATGTTTTGCTGTCATTTTTGTTGTTCCTTTTTCAAAAGAACAACATTTTCTTCTAGCTGTTCCTTTTTCAAAAGATCAAATCCCTTTGGATTAGCCGTCATCTCGTTGTAATTTGGATCGTTTTTTTTATTTTTGCTTGTTTTGTTTTTCCTTTTCCAAAGGAACATCATTCTTGGTTTTTGTTGTTCCTCTTCCAAAGGAACACCATTCTTGATTTTTGTTGTTCCTTTTCCAAAGGAACGGCATTTGCTTGTTTTGCTGTTCCTTTTCTAAAGGAACAACATTTCGATTTCTGCTGTTCCTTTTTCAAAGGAACGACATATCTACGTGTTTTGTTGTTCCTTTTCCAAAGGAACAACATTTTCAATTTCCATTGTTCCTTTTCCAAAGGAACGAAATTTTTGCATGTTTTGCTGTTCCTTTTCCAAAGGAACAACATTTTTGGTTGTTGTTGTTCCTTTTTCAAAAGGAATGGCATTTCTGTGTGTTTCTTGTTCGTTTTCCAAAGGAACAACATCTGTGTGTTCTGTTGTTCCTTTTTCAAAGGAACGGCATTTGCATTTTCTGCTATTTGAGGTCTCTTGTTGGCCCTTTTTCCAAAAAGAACACCACTTGCATGCTTTTGCTCTCCCTGTGAAACAACTTGTTCCTTTTGCTGATCTAAATTAAGGATGCTTATTGCTCCTGTTCTTTCAAGTCTTTTAGAATACAGCTATGCACTTATGCAATGGATACAAAATCACAACATACTAAAATCAGCCAATCATAAATCGCTATCTTTATAAGGCTCTGCATTGGTAAGAGGACAAAAGGAAGGACACACTTATTTATCATCTTTTGCTATCATTGTTCTACTAATTCTGCTATGATTGTTCATCTTTATCATGACGACCCCTTTTTAATCCTCTTTGATTATTATTTAGGAATAAGAGCAAAGGGTTTATATATTCCTATTGAGATGTTAAGACTTCTTCAACCATTCCTACTCTTAAGGAGTGTTGAACCACCCCTTGTGTATAAATAAGGGAAAGTACTTTATGAAAAAGAAATAAGTAAGCATGACTTATAAGTTGTCAAATGCAGGATAGGGGGTCTCATCAAGAGCCATCCTACCATGATCATGAGGACAAAAGCGAAGTGGCATTCCCACTATGGCCACCACACCAAAGATATGGTCCAAAAGGTATATCAAATAAACAACCCTTGGAACAGGAGGTCTCATCACAAACTGGCCTGCCCACTTTTTGCTCCTTCCTCGTGAATGACATCATGGTTAACTGGTCACCAAGCCAGCATGATGGCCTACATTTTGACATCACACAACATTCCCTAAGTATACACAAAGGATCATGGTTCCATGGGTGAAATAAACAACTCTGCCAAGGTTATGGACACCTGTCGGCAACAGAGCACTGTTAATGGTATCGAAGTCACATTATTTACACCAATAGGTCAGTTATTAACACCCTTCTGTTTCTTATACCTTAGTAATTAATCATATATCATTCCCCGAATTATATAACGCATGTAAATAATACTATCCTCCCAGCCTCACATCATATCACAACAGCCTCTTACGTAATAAGCGATCTAACTCTACGCCTCGATTTCAGTAATTCGATGTTTTTGTAAACATGGCATATTTCCATACGTTGTTCCTTTATGACTCTGTTTCAGAGCGGGCGCTGCTCCTTTACTTGACGGCTGGGACAACCTATCACATTGAGGGGGGGGAGGTTAACCTCATTATTCCCTGGATTACGATTCGGGAAAGTTGTGTACTAGGGTATGGCATGGCTCAACGGCATACTATTTTTATTTTTTCTGCACGAATTGTTGTTCGTAAGCCATTTCTATGGTATACTCTGTTTTTTTTTAACAAATCTTGCGTCTATTAGCCTCTCTGTGTTTCAACAACACGAACAGCTGTCATTCCATTGAGAGTTTATAGTGAAACCATGGGAGGAAGATCGATTCGGAGGGAACCGCACGTGTTGACAATCTCCGCTGCTACCCAGGAAATCCTGGCAAGAGAAGGGTGGCTGACTTATCTCAACCACTTGCAGGAGTCTAACGAGACGGTGGCAATTGAATTCCTACAAAATTTGCAAGAGGATTACTCCACAGTGAGGGGGAGACATATAGCAGTCACCGATGACATAATCGCAGAAGTCTCGGGACTACCAGCCACCGGACTTGTATGGACGTTAAAAAAGGAGAGATTGCAGAAGATTATAGAAATCTTCCAGGATGAAGGCTAGAGCCTGGCAATTAAAGGAAAGGGAGTTCTGCCAGCAACGCTAGGAGAGCCCTGGGCAGAATTGGCAAGGATCGTTCCAAGCTACATCACCTGTGAAGGCAGAAAAGACGTGGTAAGATCATGACATCTTAAACTCTTAGTTGTACTAAAGCAGAAATGCTCTGTAAATTTACCTGCATTTTTGAATTCATTACTTCATGACGTTGCACGGAGCATAAAAAAGGCACAACATGTAGAGTCAGTTGTTAGTCATCATGGGTTGATTCGGTTAATTGTCAGTCATAGCCTCACCCAGCAGCAGAGCAGCTGGGAAGAGCTAATTGCCATGATAGATGGGGGGTTGACAGCACCATCCCCAAAACGTAAGCATGCCACCAGTACACCAGAGCATCCAAAAAAATGCAGAGAATTAGCAAAATAGAAACATGCCACCAGTACATCCGAGCGTCCAGAAAAACACAAGGAATTGGCAAAGCGTAAGCATGCCACCAGTACACTCGAACGGCCATAAAAACATAGGAAATCGGTCTGGCTAGCACGGATACGAGGGAGGCTGGAGAAGCTCCAGGAAAACACCAGCCGGCCAGTAGAAATTGAAGATGAGCAACCCTCACGGCCAGAAGGAGAGGCCGAACAATCTGAAGAAGAAGAAAAAGAAGAGGCGAAGCAATCTGAAGAAGAAGAAGAAGAAGAGGTTGAGTAATCCGAAGAAGAAGAAGAAAATGAAGAAGGAGCCGATCATTCTGAAGAAGAAGCCGAGCAATCCGAGCAGGAGGAGGAAATGGAATAGTAGGAAAGAAGCCCATTTTAGGACCTAATGAGAGAAGATGAATTGGCCAAAGTTTTGGCCAATATGGGCGAATATGGCCAACCTTCCAGTCCATCAGACCTCCATGACGAAAAGAAACCCCAAGAAGAAAATGCACCTGAAGAACCACATGCAAAGGAGGCAGAAGAAGAGAATCTTCCTGTTCATGATAAAGAGACGATAGGAGATACTGAACAGGAACAATCCATTCCTAACCAGAAGACACCAGAAGAGATTCCAGAGGAAGCAGGGGCAGAAAGAGAAGTCGCCCAAGAAATGGCAGAACCAGTTAGGGTTCCTGCCCCAGAATAGCCAGAGCATAACAATGAAGAAACACCCCAGAAGGAAGATCCGGGGACTAGTCATAGTCCAGGCCGTAATGAACAGCCTGCTGTTCCTTCTAAGGAAATTTTGGAAATCAAAGAACTGCGAAAGGAACAGCAGAGATTATTGAATATAATAGTCCAGCTCCACCAACAGATTAGGATCCTGAAAGCAAGGCAAAGGGTAAAAAGGACTTCAGGAAGGAAAAAGGTGACCACTCCAGCAAAACCCTGCAAGGAAAAGGGGCGGAGGACCAGAATTCATCCTGTTGTTCAAGACCCTGTCGAAAACCAAGCTGCTGTTCCAAATGATGCTGAGGAACAGACTGTTGTTCCAATTGAAAAGGAACAGCAACAGACTGATATTCACGTTAAAATAGAAATGGATGAAATGATGACCTGTGATAAGGAAATTCAGACGGAGGCACCACTTTCAGGAGTGATAAGGGTTCTGAACTCAAAGCAACGCAATAGGAAAGTTCAAGTAAAACTCTCGGCCTCCACTGCTGCATGGAGAAGAGATCCAAAAACAATAACCCCACGAAAGGGGTTGAAGCAAGCTCAGCAAGAAGCAGAAAAGCTTGGAGAGCAAACGGTCCCTCGCAAAAAGTATGAAGAGCTACAATAGCAGCTTAGGAACGTCAATCAATCCAAAAGCCAGGCTTTTGAAGGTTGGCAGAAGGAACAAGAGAAAGTCGCAAAGGTAACTTGTAGGCTAGATATCGTTATCAAGCAGATGGATACCTTGTGTTCTTTATACAATGAAGTCTTAGCATGTAGAGCCCCTGCCAAGAATTATGCCCTGTTTCTACTGGAACAGTACTTACAATTAAAAATAAACGCTGTTAAAGCAGGTGCTCCCATACAAATTAACACTGTCAATGATTTTATAGACTGCTGTAAGCACTATGGGGTAAAATTCCAGAGACTGCTCTGTGAGTTCTATTTACATAACCTTGTATTAGACCAGGAGACCGAGCTGAACCCTGGCCCTTTTGTTGGAGACATCCAATTGCAGGCATTCATCTCATTTGGGGTTAATCAGATTAAATGGCTTAAAGCCTATAATACTTTCCAGAGGCAAGAAAATGGCTTAGGTTTGTGGTTAAGGGTTGAGCCTAGGAACCTAGTACAGTTGTGGAAAGCACATAGAAACCTCATGAAGACTCCGGGTGTAATTGAAACATTAGGACCCATGCATGAGGCACTCATTCGACAAGGATTAAAATACTTTCTTTCTATCAAAGACCTTGCCATTGATGCAGCTAAATTTCGGTATCAAATCTCTAATTCGAATATCTAGCTCAAGGAACTGTTTAAGTATGAGAATTTTAAATTATCTTCCAACCACT
This sequence comes from Pinus tabuliformis, assembly GCA_031772625.1. Taxonomy (NCBI): domain Eukaryota; kingdom Viridiplantae; phylum Streptophyta; class Pinopsida; order Pinales; family Pinaceae; genus Pinus; species Pinus tabuliformis. The sequence continues at coordinate 1,231,252,110 of CM062805.1, read as the reverse complement.
TTCACCTCTATGGTGAAATCATTTTGAGGGCAGGGCCATCCTGGTTAGGATATAGGTTCTGGAGTCCAATTATTTGGCACCCTGCACCCGTATACCAAGCCCTGTATGAGATGCCCGAGGGTCAGACAGGCCATTTCTTTGACTACCTAGTTACTCATCATGGCTGTAGGCCTCCACATGAGATTCCATCTCCAGCCTATTCTCTCACTACCTTGCATGTCAACTACAACGTTTTCATGAGGGCATGAAACAGGGTAAGCAGGGGGGTGTGTGGAGTACTAAAAAATGTATGTTTTTGATGATTATTTCAGTATCTTTTCAGTAGAACTTGCAAACCTTTTTGCATCATGAACTCAGAAAACGATAAAGAATTATAACAAAACATGTGAGATTAATATGCGAGACTAAAACACTAACAATTGTCATTTCCTTATGCAGGGAGGAGTGAAAACGAGAAGTTGTCGTTCCAAAGGAAAGGACAAGGACGGGTTAACTGTTGTCCCTTTGACGGGAGACCGAATGCAAACAAGGCAAAGAAAATCAAAGCGAATCAGCCTAGAAAAGGAGGTGGAGATATCAGCTCGACGCAGGAGAGAAAAGAAATGACTGAGGACTAACGGTTCGGCGAATCCCTCAGGATCCTTGATCCTGAGGGATCGTTGTTTTATCTATTTTTTCACTTAGACATCTCCGTCGTCACCCTTATAAAAGGGACAACACTGTTAGCTCGATGGAGGAGTTAGACATGATTATGCTTTTATGTAATTTCTTTTAAGATCAAAACTTTAATCATCGAGTCTCGATAAGAACTGGTTTATTGTAATTTTGCTTTATGCATTAATACAAATTTGGTGATTACTTCATCTCTGAGTCTGGATTAACTTCAAGCGGTGTACCACTGGACGCTAAGGGCCCAGCCCTGGAGGACACTTGCTCCTGTATTATTACATTGGTTTATGCATGGTTTGCCTATCGTCGTTATTTGGTAATCTGATGTGTTTTATAAGTTTACATCACATGCTCTGTTATGTTTAATTCATTAAGGTTTCCACAGACAGAACTATTGTATTGACTTTGCATCGTATTACTGTTCTTTTCACAGTTGATCTAATATTACTAGTCTTAACAGAATACTGTTACTATTCCATTACAGAGTTTTTGTGTTGTGCACTTGTTCATTCATGTCACAAAATTCATCTTGGGAGTTATGTTCTTTACGATTGTTGGATTTATAAACAATGCTATTCTATTTTGAAACGCAGTCGTATTCCTTCTAACTGAGATTGATACTTGGATCAGATTACTATTTAAGTGTGTTGTGTGCGTATATGGTTTTCAAGCGCTGTTCCATAGTTCATCAGTAATCAGTGCTGTTCCATTGGTGTGTGCTGTTCGATCTGCCTTAAGAGTGAAAGATTGTTGTTTGATTATGATTAATGCATTTGATTTGATAGATTAAGTTTTTTATTGCTTGTGAGACTTAGTTGTTGTTCTATTTCTTAGCTGCTGTCCTATTTCGGAATTGTTGTTCCATTACAGACTTGTTGTTCGATTTCTTATTTGCTATTCCATTTTCTTATCTGTCGTTCCATTTACTGGCATTTTTTATTTTGGTGTGAGGAACGATCTAAAGCTGTAGTGAGCATTGGCATTTACTTTCTGGCTCCCAGATCCACGATCTATTCTCTGATTTCCTTTTCCATCAATTTCCAAAGGGATGGGTTATTGCTACTGAACCCTTGACTGATAAGTTACTTAGTCTTTTGAGTGTGTGATTTACTCTTTTGAAGTAGTTAAGTTGTAGACAAGCATCCATTTACTCTTGTATTTCTGAACACTGTACTACTAGCATTACTCTGGCAAATGATAGCCTCAGACTGAGACACTCTTTGAAATAACAAAACGCTCCCAGATTGACATATTAATGTGAGGTAACTAGAGGTAAAAGAGACCCTTTTTATAGCTCTACAGATGTGACATTTCAATAAAATTGTTTTGATAAACCAATCGGGTCCACAACATATCGGAATTAGAGCTTTTATCTTATTAGAGGATCTTATTGCAGGTTTTAACATGACATGCCTGAAAAAGTTGTGATAGGAAAGTTCCAATGTGCGAACACGATATTAGATTTTAAAGCGTTATAATAAGGGAAATCGGGTCCACAAAGCATATCGCAATAAGAGATTAGGACTCATCGAAGTATCTTATGGGAGTTCCCATTCCAAAAGCTCTGATAAAGGGTGGATGTGATTTAGTAATTAAATCGTTATTAAAACAAGTTAGGTCTACAAAGCATATCACAATCGAAGATTAGGCCTCATCGAAAGATATATTTAGAGGTCCTATTTGAAAAGCTCTGATAAAGGGGATTCAATTATACAATTAAATTTTTTATTAGATTACATCAGGTCTGCATATCAAAAGTTGGAGTGAATCGCATATTGGATATCGGAGTTTTTGGGTGGAGACACATAACAAAACGCCGATATGATTTCTCTGATTTGGTTCTGGATATTTAGCTAATATCGTTTCTCTTTGCTGCTCTGATAACACTATGTCTACCCTTTGGTTCTTTCTCTTGGGCACATGAAGACTTATTTTTGGATCTTTTCCTCCTTTTCTTATCGTTTTTGTTCTTGACTTCCGATGGTTTCTATACAATAGTTTCATTATTTACAAAAACTATATTATAATAGAAACATGGGGGGGCTATAGCTTTTAAACAATGTGAAACCATATTACAATGGATGTCGGGAGGTCCCACATGCCACCTCCTCACTTTACTCCGGCACACCTCAACCACTTGGATATCATATATTTTTAAAGTTGTGCACAAGCTAAAGATCTGATATGTCAACAATGTCGATATTGCGATATCACATATCATTGTTACTTAATCTGACCTTCGATGTAGTGCATGTGATATTGTAATAAAATCGTTTTGATAAACCAATCAATTCTGCAACATATCACAATCAAAACTTTGGTCTTATTGGAAGATCTTATCGAAGGTTTTAACACAACATGCTTACAAAACTTGCGATAGGAATGTTCTGATGCATAGACATGATATTACATTTGAAAAAGTTATAATAAGGGCAGTTGAGTTCACAAAGCATATCTCAATCAATGATTAGGCCTCATTGGAGGATCTTATCAGAGGTCCTATTTCAAAATCTCCAATAAAGGGAGGATGTGATTGAATAATTAAATTCACTATTAGATCACATCGGGTCCGCATATTTGAAGTTGGAGAAAATCACATATCAGATATTAGTGATCAGAGGTTCCAAAACACTTCACAATAGTTATAATATAAAGTAATTGCGATCGTCGATTAAGCACATCGATGAGAAATATCAGAGATTGACGATAGGAGGTGCATGGTCATATTAGTAGTCAATGGGTCCAAGCATATCAGTGTTCAATGATCGGTGGTTTCAAAGTGTCCATCTTAACAAAGTTCCGATATTTGATACTACAATATAAATATGTCGACAATGTTAAAGTGTCGGGGAGGGCCGATTACACATTAACAAAGAATTTCTCGACAAAACGAGAGAAGGACGAGATATTTTCTCTCTCCTCAAAAGGACACGTGGTCAACAAAGATTGGATCCAATAAGGGACGCGTGGCAAAGAAATATTGGATCCGATAAGAGACACATGGTAGCGAAAAACTGCATCTAATAAAGTACATGTGTTGAACAACGATTGGATCCGATAGGTATACGTGATGGGTTGCGTTTGGTTTCAATAAGGGCCACATGGTGGCTAACGTCATCATGATGTGGTAGTATGGTGGACACGTGGGAAGCAGTTTCGACATTTTTAGGGGTCATAAGAGGTCAAAAAAGGGTGACACATGTCAACACTCATAAGGTGACATGTGGCAGTAATGATGTCACATATCGGAGATCGAAGATCGTAGTTTGAGACATGTTGTGCAGCAATGTGAAACCTATGTTTGAGGGACTCCGATATGGGGGCTGGCCTACAGTCACGAGAAGAGCCAAAGGACCAAGGGATAAGCACAGAAGGTGATCAACGATCGGTGAAAGTGAAATGTGGTGCACCAAAGTTACATCCCCGATTAGAAATCGCCAATAGAAGGGCTCTAATATGGGGGTTGACTCATGGTCACAAAGAAACAAAGGTCATGGCAGATAACCAAGGTCTTTCATATATCGGAGATCGCAAGTCTTGGAGGGTGCAAATGCAACATAATGAAATTTCCAATTAGAAATTTTCAATATTATAAAATTCCCAAGCACATATGTTGTGGTCCCCTGTGTTACATATGGGCACTGTTTTTAATGCAGTATTTCAAATAATCTGCCCCTTGTCCCCAGCTAAAGGGTTTAGCACCTGCGACATAAGCCTATGGTTACCGATCACTAGTTTTATGACTTAAAATCCTTTCCATATTCATGATTTTATACTGCAGGATATTTTTATGGTTTTGATTGTTCGCAAGTGACCCGATAAGATTGAAAGAGATCGATAAGGCATTAGGATGATTTTTAGTAGGATTTTTAGCACCATGGCAAGAAGTTCGGGATTTTCGAAAGGACTACAGGTAGATGAGGATCAAGATGATTTTCAGAGTTAATGTTGTTCCTGTAATTGACCTAAAATTTGTTGTTCTATTAGGAAAAATGATAAACGCACCTTTTGATCCACTTAGTGGATGAATGAAATGTATATGGTGCTTGGGAGAATTAGTATTTAAAGGGTAAATACACAATGTCATGGAGAATGGAGAATTATTGAGAGGAAGAGGCCATGTATTAAAACATTTTAATAAAAGCTTAGAGAAGAATTTGGTTATCAGTTTTTAGAGATTCCTATGGTGTGTGGTTTAAAGTCTGTGTTTCCTTTATGTTAATCTAATATTCATTTATGAAACTATTATCTTGAATTCATCCTTAGATGGTCATTATAATTGTGGATCTCCCCAACGTTTATGCTCTCCATTGTTTAATTCCACCCAATGGCTCACCAAAAGGCCATGCCCTGCAATCCGATGCTCAAATCCTTCCGGAAGTAGTTTGAGGCATGTCTCTCCTTGAAAGAGGATCTTCCAATTGAAATCCTCTGATTGAGGCACTCTGAACCAAATTAGAGAAATCATATCGACGTTTTTTTACTGTGTTCCACCACTTAAAACTTCGATCTCCAACTCCAACTCCAATCTATGATATGCAATGTGGACCTCCGATCTCCAAACTGCAACATGGACCTTTGATCTCCGATATGTGGACCCGACCTATTTTCTTTAATAACAATTTAATTATTAAGTCACATCCGCCTTTATCAGGGCTTTTTTAATAGCACCTCCGATAAGATCATGCGATAAGACCAAAGATTCAATTGTTGATATGGTTACATACCCGACTGGCCTTTATCACAATGTTCTAATGTAATATCACATCCATTGTGTCGCAACTTTCCTATCACAAGTTTTGCAAGCATGTCAAGTTAAGACCTTCAATAAGATCCTCTGATGAGGCCTAATCTCTGATTGTGATATGCTTTGCGGACCCGACTGTCCTTATTATAGTGTTTTAAAATGTAATATCACATCCAAATTTATTATTCATTAATTAGAATAATTGAATTAAATAGCCCCCAAGTCTAAGACTTTTATTACCGTATGAGTTTAATCCTTTTATCTTGAACCAACGTTAAGGTGGGCATTTGAATAATAAATTATTGTTGGAGTGATAAAATAATACTTTGGAAACCATTTGTAGCATACCACAATTCATATAACAAAACCCTTTTGGCGCTATCATATCGACGTTTTTATTATGTGTCACAACTTAAAACTTTCGATCGCCGATGAGCGATATCACTTCACTTTTGATAGCCAATATGCGATATCGCATAACCTATGATTTGCTCAAAGCTCTGATACATGGACCCGATTTTGATGTAAGTTACAATCTAATCATTAAATCACATATTCCCATACCAGAACTTTCAAATTGCGCCTCCCATTAGATGTAATATTCGATCGCCAATATGATATGGGAATCCGATGTGTTTTAGCATGACTATTTAATATAATGTCACGTTAAACGTGTCACCATCTATGAGGTGAGACATGGCAAAGGATGATGTCAAATCGAAGATCGATGTTCGTAGGATGAGCCATGTTGTTACATCAAAGTATATCTTCCAATTGAAATTATCCAATTGAGAGGCTTTGATGTGGGGGGTGGGCCACGATCACAAAGAAGTAAAGGCATGGGGCTGAGAACCAAGGGTGATCACAGATCGGTGATCGCAATAGTATGAGATCGAAATTTTGTAACATATACTATCAAAAATGTTCCGATCAGAGAGGGCTCCGATATTGGGCTGTGGCATGGTTATTAAGACTCAAAGAAACTCAAGATTAAAGCATTTAACAAAGGAAAATAGCCCCCGCCAATGAAAAATAATCCTTAGCACCTTAAGGCTAAGCTGATGATCACATCGATCGGTCATATTGCGAAAAATTACAGGAAGGGGTTAAAAGTGCCAAGGGCTAGCGATCCTGTCATTACGGCCTGTAGACACTTTCTATTGGCTGTGTATTCATCAATGGATATATCTCCATCATGATCTTAGAGAATTCCCTGTCTGCAAAGGAGAGGTCAAGGATATGGACATTACTCCCATTGATGGCAAAGGCAATGTCGACACTGAAGCTGAAGTAGTAGCTGAAGCCGAGGGAAAATTTTCTTCAGATTAGATGGATGAGTCGGTAGCTACCTTGAACTGTCAGATCACCATCTCATCCTCAACATCTGACACGTCTAAAAAGGAGATATGATCAGTCAGACTGCAAAGCACTATCGATAAAGGCTGAGTCAATAAGCACCATCGAAATGGTATATTCTTGCTCAGCTGACGAATTTTCTATAGTGTCGTGAGGAATAACCTCACCATAAAAATCCTATCAGCTTAATTAATCTGAGGCCCACATTCTATATTGGTTCAATGACTTTCTTCTGAGACATTGTTTTCATGATTCATTATTTATCCCTATGTCATTACTTGATTATATAATGACACCATATGATTGTGGCATCACGTATATATTCTATGGCATCGCATGATTGAAGCATCACTTTTTCTCTAAGCTCAAATCATTGTATCATATCATGGCTCGCACAATGACTCTCGTTCTTACATAATTTAAAGTGATATTGGTTCACACTTTTCATCAGCACACACTGTGTTTTTGTATGGCTTGCTCTCGTCACCTAACTTGCATTAATATTTCTCACACTGGTTTAATATGACTTTCTTAATTCAATTTATTATAGTTGCAGTGTATCACCACAATGACATCGTCGTAGTAGTTATAATTATAGTGAATTGTATTATTAGTTATGACTTGTAATGGTTCTCATTCTTTGTAATATCTCTGTGATGACAAATATTTTTGTGATAAATCCCTTTTATGAAGGTAGTGACCTTATTTTATGATGTGTAACGAAATTATGTGAGAAGTTCTTAACCTCAAGAATATGAAATCCTATTCTCTATTCTGACCTTTGTAATGTGAAGTAACTCTAGTCTTTACAATGTGAATGAAAATGCTCTTGACATAGCAATAATCTTGACATGATAGTAATTGTGATATGGAAGTAACTATGATAGATGCCCTTGTTCATATGACTGTGACAAAGTTACATGATAACAATGACCTTGTTTGTAGTAATAGTGTTACTCAAGTTGGCATGGTAGTGAAATGATACTTCATGGCAGTGACTTTGTTGGCATTAACCTTGATGACCTAGATGGAGAGACCTTGTGGATGATTGAGACTGGAAATGCATCTATGATGTATGATGATCCTCATAATAGGGTCATATGATATGGAAATTATCTAATATGGCAGACTATGGCAGTAACCATTGTTGATGATTGACAGTGACCTTTTGGATTGACAACAACATAGATATGAAAACACTCAATATGACAGTGATATTGATAACGATAACAACCTTGACATGATTGTGGACTTTGGTATTAGTGAATTCATAACAGTAATTGGTGGAAGTATATGATGGTGGTACATAAGCAACTCTCTTGAACTTGTTTCATTTAGTTTAATCAGTTTATTCATACCAGTGATTGGTGGTTGTAAATTATAGTGATATCAAAGAAGCTCTCCTAGACATCTTTCGCTTAGTTCACAAAAGAAGTTGTGAACTAACTTGGGAGAAACCATTGAAGTGACCTTAGATATGGCCTAGGTTCTATAACATTGAAACCCTAGTGTGAAACAAAATCTTCTTAGTCAGTGAAAAGTCATTGAGTTCTTCAAGTATCTATCATAGAATCAGAGAAATCCTAGGAGAAGGGTATGTTGTGGATTCATTGGTCAATACATATATTGATGGTTGGACTTAGCTACCGATGAAAGAAATGAAGGATTCAAGTGGTGTCAAGAGGAAGTATTTCTATTGAAGACGATATTGACATATGGTAGATGAATAGTGGAAACTCTTAGAGGCTGGATCAAAACGGAGATGATAGCTTCCTACAATCCCTATTAAAGATAACTACCTCCAAGTTTTATATTATTTCTTTATGACACTGCTCTCATTTAAGTTTATTGTTTTAGATTACTTTTTTTTCTTCTTGCATGAGTATTAGAATGATTCTCTCACTAAGCTCCTAGATGAGGATGTAATTAAGGAAAGTAGGTCCTGAGAATCATTAAGATGCATTCTGGTGCAGGAAGAATACACTCTAAGAGGGAGCTAGTATAGGAGAAGTAAACTCCAAATAAGGATCTAGTGCAGGATATTGAAGGAAACACTCTTATAACTAGAAAAGGATGATAGTCCTACCTAATTATTGGATGCACCTTCATTATATTTATCTATTTTGATTATTATTTCTCTTGCTCTTGTCTTGATTTCATCAAGTACATGGAATAGATGTAGTGACTAGTTCTCAATATCGAGATTGAGAAGCATGCAAAAAATCCCTTGATTAGAGTAGACACTTAGAGGGTGGAAAAGACATGAAACCATGAAAGAAGGATCCCATCCTTCAAATTGATAACTATGATTGAATAAGATTCATGTTCAGAGGGAGTAGATTGTTAGGTTGAATGCAGCAGTCTAATAAGATAATAAGAGCTATATGTCCTTCATGAAAGGACCATTATAGATGGAAAAATACAATAGTGTTATATGCCTCTGCGATATTAAATTCATCAGTGATAATAAATATGGGGGAGAATTATAGCTCATGTTTTTGAATGCATTAATCAAATGATTGTGAAGCTACTTTCCTCCAAGATGTATACAAGGAAGAAGCATACTTGAAGCCACCTCGAGGATTTGAGGCACATGAGATGAAGATTCATCATTACAGATAGAAGAAATTCCCATATGGGCTCAAGCAAGCTCTATGGTCATGGCATGCCAGGATTGATGGAAATTTGATGCAAACCACGACCTCTCTTTAAGGTTTAAGGTATGTTTTTGATATTTGATTTTACATGCTAATGTTTTATTTTTGTCAGGATCAGATCATCTTAATATTCAGTGCCAAAGGGAGCTGACCTTTGAGACCAGATGATCAACATCTCAAGATTGGTGATAAGAACTTCCTTGTTAAGGGAAGTATGTTGTTAGAGACCTGGTGTGATGAATTACATTGAAGTCGTTGAGAGACACTCCTCTTCAGAGTCAAATTCTTTCAGCGTGATCATTAAGCTAGATAGAGCTTGGATATGTATATTGGCTTGCTATTGAAAATGTATTGGGATATCTAAATGAAGGTATTAATCATGGACTAAGACACACTACTAAAAAATTGATGGATCCATCGATGATTGGTTGGGACTAGAAATGTTGTTGATAGGAGAAGCACATTTGGGTGTTGTTGTAGCTTGGCATCTTCTATGATTTCTTCGATGAGTTAGAAACACAATTTTTTTGATTTAAGTACAACTAAGGCAGAGAAAATTGTTGCTAGCATGACTAGCTCTGAGACAATGTGATTGAGAAAGATCCTTGGAGAGCTAGTTGAGCATGTTGTGGACATGATTATGATATATTTCAATGGTATGAATGGGATCTGTCTTTCATAAAATCTCATGTTTTATGATTGGTCAAAGCATATTGAGATCATATATCACAATATCTAGAATATGGTGTAAAAAGGAGCAATGAGACTCCATCACATTTTGATTGATGACCAGGCAACCAATTGAATCCTTGTGTTGCAACATGTAAGCTTGTGGTTGAACCATTATTCTCTAGGCATAATGCAATATGGCTAGGACTAAAAATTGTAAGTAGAGTGAAGGCATTGATGAGAGGAAGGGAGTCATGACTGATGAAGAACATTGAGCTATTCTCTTCCCCCTTGTTTGAGCTCCTAGGGAGAGGAATGGAGTTAGAGAGTTCTTGGGGTTGAGATAACTCTAGAAAATAAGATAAAATGTGATACTTACCCTCCATGGTAAGTCATATCCTTCCTATTTTCAGACAATATGATATAATGTGATCTTTGCCTTCCATGGTAAGTAGTATCCTGTCTATTATCACTGTAGGGCATGTGTGTGATCCTTTTCATTTATGACAAGTGGGTATCTCCCCCTACCATTAAATCTACGACTTAACAAAGTATACCCCAATATGCATCCTACCCACAAGATAAGATTGTTGGGATTGTGTGATGTAAGTAAAGTTCCCTCTGTGGAGAGAGGCAACCCATCTAGCCCTAGAGTGGGTCTAGTCATAACAAAACAAAAACAATAGCTAATTCCTTGAATAGTTATCGTTGAAAGAGCCTACCTTGTACTGGTGTTTGATGAAGTCTTCGTTACGCTACTTCAGCTATCGTTTCCTTCTCCTTGATGAGTGATTCACCTAAAACAACACAAGAGAATAACGAAACACATAATAGAGCACAACAATGGACTATTCACTTACAGAGTCAAGGAACCATAAGCTATCAAATATAAATCATACATGATATAGGAAATAACCATTGATTGTATTAAGATGAACAAAAGTAAAGCTTACAACCATGCCTTGACATCGCAAGCTTCCTTGAAGGGTCCGATCAGTATGTCTCCATAAGCATTCACTCTCAAAGGTCTCCCAGAAAGGTTGATGACTCTCTCTCACTCAAAAGCACTAGTATGAGACTAAGGCAATCACAACAAGGATTTCTTCTTATAATACCATTTCACACTATCAATCCACAACCAATTGCTAGACTATCAACAATTCACACTGCAAACTATCAATCCCACACCAAAACTAGTTAATTTGCTCACTACCAAAAACTCGCTGATCATAGTCATGGAGGATGCTTTTATAAGAGGACGAGCCTCCATAAATGAGGGAGAGGACGCTTATCTTCATGGGAGGTTACTCAAAAGGTGGAACCACCATCTCAAATGAGGAAAGGCGAACTTCCTTGACCCAACAACCAATTCCAGAACCACCCAGAAGCATTCTGTTTGAACTAATTTGCCATATCTGGGTCATCGCGAGTCAAACACTAAGACTTAGAGACAATGCAACAATGTATTTAGAGCTATCGTCATGAGCAGGATACTGATGACTTGCGACGATCCCTAAAATCCGATCGGCACAAAGAACAGATGTACTCTTACGACGGTGTTGCGAGGTTCTGGTTCACTTTGGTCCATCGTCACAGACAGGATATTGATGTCCCGTGATGATCTTGAAACATAGGTCAAAAGGGTCAACTTCAGGATTAATGAGAATGGTTGATCTTATTGAGTGATATGGAAGATGTGGACACATATTTTGACGTATGACATAGAATAGATGCCATTCAGGGACCGACTCTACCCGAGATTAGGGGATGCGGGGTCGGTGACAAAATATTGTGTAATAGATGCCCCCTAAAGCATGAAGGTCGAGAGAGTGGGAGGGGTGAAATGTTTTACGAAACCATTACTGAGCCAAAACAACATCGCGGAGAACCTGCAGGCGCAAGTACAACTGATATCTCTGATAGTGAAAAAAATACATGTAGTCGAGGTATGGGTGTAGCCATCCAAAAGACAAATAGAACTGGTCTGTGGTATGGATGCAACCATCCAGTCGACAAGACCATATGAAAACATAGGTATGGTCGTAGCCATCCAAAAAGACTCAGGTATGGTCACAACATCCAATCAAAAGAGTCATGTATAAATAATCCATGCAAAGTAATGTAAACTTTGAAACGGGAACTGATATTGTTACTTGTTTTGTAGAGATAGCAAAAAAGTGACTCGATTTTGAAAAGGGGTGATGCTGAACACACATGTTTTTTTAGAGCATAGTTTTTGGCACTTTAATTTTTTTTATGTACATTGCGTTTTAGAATGGTGGTGATTTACATGCTGATTTTAAAAAGTGGTAATTCTGCATCAGGCCCTTTTTCTAAAAGACCTATTTTTTGACTTTAAATTTTCTAATGTATGAAATGTAAAAAAATATTTTCTAAATTTAATCATTTTTGAAGTGGTCTGCTTCTTCATATTTTTTTATTTTTTTTAGTGAGGTTTTTATTGTTTTGCATTTTTAAAGAAGAAGGTCGATATTTTAAATTTTTGATATTCTACATATTTATACATCGTTAATTAATTTTTCAATCCACTTGAAATAATTGTCTCTAAAAAACAATAATTTTTAACAATTGACATAAAAATAACCATTTTTAACATAAATATAACTAAAAAACTACATGTTTTGATAATTTTTTGTAATTTTTTGGTAGAAATGACATTTCAAAATCACAATTTTTTTAGGAAAATTTTAACTAAAAATGGTTAAATAATAGTTTTTTTTAATGAATTTCATGTAAAAACAATAATAATAATCATTGTTTTAAAAAAAAAAATAATGATTAACATAAAAATTAGTGCAAAAATCACATAATACAAATATTGAACGCATAACAATCTTAATTGAGTGCTTATTGTTCACATAAAATGTCAAAGTCAAAACATTACAAATATAACTAATTAATAGTTACAAAAAATGAGCTTGATTTCCAAGTATAACTTAAATTTAATCAACAATGTCACGTAATCCAAACTCTTCGTCCTCTATAGTTTTATCATTGTCTTCCTCCACAATATTTTCTGCTTTATTATGCTCATTTTCCTCTTCTAATGGATCATTGATGTCCACGAATCTCCCAATGTATGCCTTTCCAATCATTCCGTGTAATGGTGTTTGGGGTTCCTTTGCCTTTTTTGCCACACGTGATTCACTAAAGTCCCATTTCTTCAACCCAATTTCTTGCATTGCATCTAGAAGAAATTGAAGAGCATTAATTCTTTGCTGAATAAAATTACATTGTATTCGATCTATTTCAATGGCAATGCAATTTCTTCCTTTTTGAAGACAACATGCTAGTGTTATACCTAATTATCAAGCACAAAAGAAATAATGAAGTAAATTAGTACAATGACATATAAATTAAAAAATAACATATTGAAATTCAATTCCATATAATAAAACTTACCTGAGCCAGAAAATAAATCCAAAACCCAATCTCCCTCATTTGAACATATGTCTATAAGATAGTTAATCAATAAATGTACTTTTTGATAAATGTTAACTATCTCTCCTTTTGTTTCTTTGTCCTCATATGTTAGTTTTCTCACAACAAACATCATAAGTTAGTATTTGGCTATGATTCTTCCATCTACCCGATTAAAAATCATAGACATATAGTTATCATCTTTTCCCAACTATCAATATCGATGAACTCACAATCATTTATAAATAGTTGATCTTCACGGTTAAGAAGATTTGACTTTTGTCTGTAACATCAAATAATAAAAGTTCAATTAACTTGTACATAAATGAATTTTTTAACATTAATCAAATATACATTTTAAACGTCTTACCATGTAAGTTGCATCCTTGAATTTGTTTTCCCTTTGAAGCTTGACAATAACAATAAACCTGGCGGCCTAACAGCCCGCAGGGTTGGCGGGGTGGTTCTCGGAATTGCCCTGCCACCCCTATGGGCCGTTGGGCCACCGGGGTGGAGCAGAGGGAGGGGTGATTCCCGGAATCACTCCGCCACCTCGTGGGCCGTTGGCCTGCCGGGGTGGGGTGGACGGCAAGGTGTTTCCCGGAATCACCACGCCACTCTCGCGGGTAGTTGGGTTGCCGGGGTGGGCCGAAGGGCGGGGTGATTCCCGGAATCACCCCGCCACCCCCGCGGGTCATTGGGCCGTCGGGGTAGGGCAGATGGCGACCCCGCCACCCTCGACAGCGCAATAGCCGGCGGGGGTGGGGCGAAGGGCAGGGTGATTCCTGGAATCAACTTGCCACCCCTACGGGTTGTTGGGTCACCGGGGTGGGGCAGAGGGCGAGGTGATTCCCAGAATCACCCAGCCAACCCCGCGAGCCATTGCACCATCGGGGTGGGGTGGACGATGAGGTGATTCCCGGAATCACCCCACCACCCCCGCAGGCCGTTGGGCTGCTGGGGTGGGGCGGAGGGTGGGGTGATTCCAGGAATCACCCCGCCACCCCCGCAATTGGTTGGGCCGCCGGGGTGGGGTGAAGGGCGGGGTGATTCCAGGAATCACCCCGCCACCCCCGTGAGTCGCCGGGATGGGGCAGAGAGCAGTGTGATTCCCGAAATCACCCCGACACCCTTGCAGGCCTTTCGGCCGCTAGGTTGGGGTGGAGGGCGGGGTGATTCTTGGAATCTCGCCACCCCCGCGCGTCGTTGGGCCGCTGAGGTGCGGCGGAGGGTTGGCTGATTCTCGGAATCACCTCGCCACCCCCGCGGGTCGTTGGACCGTCAGGATGGGGCGGAGGGCGGGGTGATTCTTGGAATCACCCCGCCACCACTGCGAGCCGTTAGGTTGCTGGGGTGGGGCGGAGGGCAGGGTGATTCCCAGAATCACCCTACCACCCCCACACGTCGTTGGGCCGCCAGGGTCGGGCGGAGGGCAAGGTGATTCCCGGAATCGCCCCACCACCTCTGCGGGCTATTGAGCCGCTAGGGTGGGGTGGAGGGTGGGGTGATTCATAGAATCACCCCACCACCCCACAAGCCATTGGGTCGCGAAGGTGCGGTGGAGGGCGAGGTGATTCCCGGAATCACCCCACCACCCTCGCGGGTCGTTGGGCTACCAGGGTGGGGAGGAGGGTGGGGTGATTCTCGGAATCACCCCGCCACCCCCATGGGCCGTTGGGCCCCCAGGATGGGGCGGAGGGTGGGGTGATTCCGAGAATCACCCCGCTATCCACGTGGGCCACTGAGATGGGGCAGAGGGTGGGGTGATTCCCGGAATCACCCCGACACCCCCGTGAGCCGTTGGGCCGCCGAGTTAGGGTGGAGGGCAGGGTGATTCCCGAAATCACCCCGCCACCCCCACAAGTCATTCGGCCGCCGAGGTGGGGAGGAGGGCGGGTTAATTCCCATAATCACCCCACCAGCCCCGCAAGTCGTTGGGCTGCCAAGGTGGGACGTAGGGCGAGGTGATTTTGGAATCACCCCACCACCCTTGCGGGTATTTGGGCTGTCAGGGTGGGACGGAGGGTGGGGTGATGCCTGGAATCACCCCGCCACACCCGCGGGCCATTGGGCCACCGAGGTGGGGTGGAGGGCGTGGTGATTCTCAGAATCACCCCCCCACCCTCACGAGACGTTGGGCCATTGGGGTGGGACAGAGGGCAGGGTGATTCTTGGAATCACCACACCACCCCCATAAGCCGTTGGGTCACCGGGGTGGGGAGGAGGGCCAGGTGATTCTCGGAATCAACTCGCCACACCCGTGAGCCATTGCGCCATCGGGGTGGGGCAGAGGGCAGGGTTATTCATGGAAACAACCTGCCACCCCCACGGGTCGTTGGGCTGTTGTGGTGGGGCGGAGGGTGAGGTGATTCCCGAAATCACCCCGCCACCCCCGCGAGTTGTTGGGCCACTGGGGTGGAGCAGAGGGTAGGGTGATTCCTGGAATCACCCCACCACCCCCGCGAACCGTTGGGCTGCCGAGTTGGGGAGGAGGGTGGGGTGATTCTCTGAATCACCCCACCACCCTCGCAGGCCATTGGGCCACCGGGGTGGGGCGGAGGGCGGGGTGATTCTTGGAATCACCCTGCCACCCCTGCGGGCCGTTGGGCCACCAGGTTGGGGCAGAGGGCGGGGTGATTCTCGAAATTACCCTGCCACCCACACGGGTCATTGGGCTGCAGGGATGGGGTAGAGGGCGGGGTGATTCCTGGAATCACCCCGCCACCCCCGCATGCCATTGTGCCGTCGGGTTTGGGTGGAGGGTGGGGTGACTCCTAGAATCACATTGTCACCCTCGTGAGTTGTCGAGCCATTGGGGTGGGGCAGAGAGTGGGGTGATTCCCGGAATCACCCCAACACACCCGCGGGGCGTTGGGCCACCGAGGTGGGGTGGAGGGTGGGGTGATTCCCGGAATCATCCAGACACCCACATGGGTTGTTGGGCCGCCGAGGTGGGGCGGAGGGCGGGGTGATTCCCAGAATCACCCTGCCACCCCCATGGGTGGTTGGGCTACTGGGGTGGGGCAGATGGCAGGGTGATTCCTGGAATCACCTTGCCACTCCCTTGGGCCTTTGGGCCGCTCGGTTGGGGCAGAGGGAGGGGGTAATTCCTGGAATCACCACGCCACCTCCATGGGCCCCTCGACCGTCGGTGTGAGGACCACGAGCTGCACGGCTTGGGCAAGGGCACGCGGTGAGCAAAGGTGTGGGCGAGACGAGCGGGTGTAGTACAATGGAGGAGAAAACGTGTGAGAAATAAGTGAAGTGCAAGTGTTTGGAGTTTATACCCATGGGTGGTCCCAGGCGACCCAATGAGTGGGCGACTCGAGGAGCGGGCGACCCGATGAGTGAGCAACCCGACGGGCAGGGGAATCCAAACATAGACACATGAGTAGGTCAGCCGACGGGTGAGCCGACCATTCGAAAGGTGAAACGTGAGGTCGGCCAAGCATTTAGAGGGCATAGGAAACTGTATATATGAGTGCAGGTTCCATGGAGTTGGAGCATCGAAAATCGATCAAGCAAAGTCATCAAACGAGCATCCAAGTGGAAGAGTGCGAAGTTTGTGGATTGGTCAAAGGCGTGGTGCAGGAAGTTGTAGGCTGTAGCACCTACGCCGAACTGGGTGGATTTGTGTAGGCCGCATGGCGTGCCAGGGCACACGGGCAGTGTGCCGGGTGAACCGAACAGCGCGTCAAAGGGCGTGTGAGGGTGTTCGTGTAGACCGTTTAGGGCATTGTTCAGGAGTCATTCGGGAGGATCGTTTTTGGCTAAACGACTGTTTAGGGTGAGTTGTTCACGAGGCTGAACGATCGTTCAGAAAGTCGTTCGAGGTGTTGAACGGTGGAAGCGTTAGGTTGCAAAACGGTGAGGTGCGACTGACGTGTGTGGAGGTGCGGTCGGGCAGGCATGCACGGTGACACAGGTGGACGCCCGAGTTGGGAAAACGACACGAAGGTGAAACGAAGTGTTGGGTCGAGAATAAAGGTGCGGTCGTCGTGCAGAGGTGCCGAGTTGGCATGGTAACACGGGTAGCGGTGCCTAAGTTGGGCAAACGAAACGCGTTCAAGGGTGAATGAAGAGTTGGGAAAATCGTGCAGTGACCGTTTGGGCAAGCTGACGAGCTGTGAAACCGAGTTTGTCGATGTTGTAAAATTGGCTAAGTTTAATATTGGGGTTTCCCGAGATTGAACTTACACATATATTGATATTGCGGGCAGACTTATTATAGGGAGTTGCCCCTCCCTTTATACTATTGTGCATTTATGCATGTTAATGTTGTTTATGGTGAATTTTTATGGTTTTCACTGTTTATAAAACAAAACATAATACTTGGTAAAGAAGAAATAAACTAAGTATCGAAAGTTAGTATAGTCCACGGTCATAAGTATTGGTGAAAAGAAAGTGGTCAGTGGTGCCGCACCTCGCTATAGTGCCGTTGAAAGAGTACTGCAAGTGTAGGGGTGTGACAGGTGGTATCAAAGCTGGTGATTTAGAGAATCAAGGAGGATGTCTATCTTGCAGAAAATGGGTTTTGCAACCTTCGAAGAATTTGAAGGAAGTCTACTTAAAGAATCAAGTGTTGGATGAAGCCTATCGACTTGTAGGGGAAGTGAACTTGTTTGATGTAGAACTCAAGGAATTGCAGATATGAAAGAGCTTGATTCGAGAGAAGTGGAAATGGCTAACTCTTGAGAGGAAGCAGTTCATAGCTTTCATTTAGGATAAGGAGAAAGCTGCAGATTGCGATGATAAGGAAGAGGAAGCTGTGATAATTGAGGATGTTGCAAATGTGACAACGATGGAGGATGAACTTGAAATTGATCAAGTTGGACCAGGATCGTGCAGTTTGCAGACATTGGTGGATGAGGAAACTCACATGGAGGGGCCTCATGATGAAGTAACTATTGATACTTGTGTTTCAGTGAGACTTTTAGAAGATGAACCATATGCACGGAAGTGTAAAATCAGTTTTCCAATGCAAAGGAGAATCTTACAATGGATGTCTACGATGAGACCTTGCATGGAGAAGCAAGGAACATTAACTGTTGCAGGACTTGTTGGGGTTGTTTGTGACCTTATGGTAGAAGGTGCAAAGGCCCGTGACAAGGGAGGAACATGATGATCATTGCAGAAGAATGGGTCATGCTTTAGCCACATGAGGGACTGGCTAAGTGCCCGACATGACTCATGGACAGATTGGACGAGGGCACACACTTGATTATGGTGATTCTTGGGTGGACTTCTCATGGCTGAGACCAACAGAAAGTCTTGGTGGAACCTTCAGTGTGGGAGCCATGGTGGAGAGACTCATGTGATGATGATATGGTTAGCTAACTGAGTTCACTAGACTAGATTGCAGGCTTAGATGAGGATGACCAATTGTTGCGATGGGTCTACTTGGTCGGACAACATGGGAAACTTGTGTCATGGACATCAGGTTGGAGACATGGAGCATGGCAGTCTTATGCAGGGACATTATGCAGGAGCACTTGTAGAGGTGTCACTTATGGACATCCAATGAGGAGTGTCAAGGCAGGGATGTTGTGCAGGTAGATTTTCTGGTGTGACATGGAGACTTATTACTATGAGCCAATGGAGATGTTGTGCACTCTTGTACAACAAGGCCATGGACTTGGATGGAATTGTGAGCAGACTATGGAGCATTCCTACTACATAGAGAGCTGAGGCATCTTGAAAAGACCTTTGGGCTGAGACATGTATGCTTGCTAGAGTGTTGGTTGGGGATGAATCATGGAGCTCATGATGACATGAGGTTGTGACTTTTGGGGACTTCATATATGGTGGACTTAGAGGATCCTATGCATTGAGAAGCTGAGGTAAGGAACTTTGATGTAGGATGGGGTGCATACTTTTGAGTACATGTATGGGTGTGCTTGAAAGAGTGACTTGATGTGCAGGATTGATATGAGACACTTTGGAGTGATGGAGTTGCAGTGATGATGATTTGATGTGCAGGATTGATATGAGACACTTTGGAGTGATGGAGTTGCAGTGATGATGATGCCTTGGTGGCAACACTTGGGCATGGGTTGAGCCGAGACGTAACCACTTTTAACACATGGGAGTTGATTGATCTACGATCATGGGCAGTACATGGGAGATGAGATAGGTGTATACTTGTTTCTATGGCATACTTGAGGGATGGCACATTATAGATATGATGAAGGTTGCTTCATGGACCTGGATGTGGCACATCGAGAGTCGGGCTTCATGAGAGGATCTCTTCACTTTGAGGAGATGGATATTTTGTAGATGGATGATGATGTTGGGATAGATGCGGCTGATTTCATGCAGCACATTGATACCAAACATCATGGGCAGTGTCACACCCCTACACTAGCGGTACTCTTCCAACCGCACTATAGCGAGGTGCGGCACCACCGACCACTTTCTTTTCATCAATACTTATGACCGTCGACTACGCCTAACATTCATACTTAGTTTATTTCTTCTTTACCAAGTATTATGTTTTCCTTTATACACAGTGAAAACCATAAACATTCACCATAAACAGCATTAACATGTATAAATGCACAACAGTATAAAGGGAGGGGCAATTCCCTATAGTAAGTCTGCCCATAATATCAATATATGTATAAGTTCAATCTTGGGAAACCCCAAATTTACACTTTCCAATTTTACAAAATTCGGCAAACTCGGTTGCCCAGCTCATCGGCATGTCTGAATGGTCACGACACGTTCTGCCCAACTCTTTGTTCACCCCTGAACGTGTTTGTTCAGCTCGTCGTTCCGTTTGCCCAACTTGGGCCCTCCCCGTGTCACCGTGCACACCTAACCGGAACATCCGCACGTCGATCGCCTTCATTCACAACCCATCGCACTTCTTCACCTGACACACCCAACCGTGGGTCGCCCTACCTGAGTCACCAACTCACCGTTCGGCAGGCGCGCCTTTGTGTCGCCCCGCATGATCCTTTGTTCGGTCCACCCGGTGGACACACCTCTGTGTCGCCACACATGCACACACCTTCATTCATCCTAATTGTCATTCGACAGGTGTGCCCTCGTGTCACCCCACACGAATCATTCACTTGGTTGCTTGCCTACCCAGTCCGCACGATACACTAACCAAGTTCAACTAGCTCGCCCGTCATTCGGGCTCATACGTTCTGCTCCACCGCAAAACTATGTACTCACTTCACTTCTTGTTGGATGATCTTTGCTGTCTGAATGATCCTCAACCAACTTGTCATTTAGTCTATATATACGCCCACCCACTACACCGTTTGGGCGTTCGGCCGACCTATCGCTCCCATGACTTGTCCGTCGGCTCTTCCATTGTTTCATATGTTGGCCTACCCGTTTATAATGTTTGGTTGCCCCCATTGCCATTCCACTGTGTCGGCCTGCCCATGAGACTACCCAACTGCCATGACTCTTCGCCTTAGGCTCAAGTTGGCTCATGGGCTCGAGCTACCTGCTCGCCCACTATAAGTCTGCGGCCTTGGCTTTTCTCCATGCTCGCCTGTTTCTCACCACAACTCGCCTCGCCCGTGTCTTCTCCAACCGCATCTCGCTCGTTTCTCCGTCGTTCAGCTCGCCCAGCGGGTTGCCCATGCCACTCGTCTATCGCAACAACCACAGGGTGTTACATCCTCCCCCACCTAAAGTCATTGCTGTCCTCAACAATCCGACCATCCACCATAGCTGCCATCCAACACCTCATAATCCATCAGAACAGTCATCTTCTTGATCCATAACTTCAATCCATCTATACATCACAAACATCCCTGCAAGATATATAATACGACAATCTCCATCATGTGTCATTCCATCATGTGAACTCCTCTGCATAATACTCTAGCCAACACAACATCCCAGTCGAAACCAAGACATCTATCTAACATAAACCCAGTGCACTGCATGCCCTCATGTCATCGAATTGATTGGCTAGCTAATCCAACTGTAACGCTCAACCCCATGAGAATGTACCTTCTCCATGCCACCGTTGGTTGTTTCTTTAGCATCCTGTCATAATCCTGAACTCATCAAGAATCTGCTCCAAACCCATGCTCAGGTCCATGGAATCTCCATCCCATCTGCAACATGTCATGATGCTAATGCCAATCCATTCTTGCATCATCTACCTGTCATACCTGCTCAAATTTTTTAAGGACTCACTGCCATGAGCAGCAAACAATGAGCCCCATCTTCTAAGTCACCTAAGAAGATGTGCAAGGAGTAGAACCTGAAGGCTCTCCCTCACAAATTAGCTCAATCCATCTGTTTGGATCTTCCACCTCCATCCTCTGAAGATATGCATCCTGATCCTCCACCTAGATATTCAGCCTCATATAGTCCTCATCATCGTCATCATCATCCTCAACTTCCTCCAGCCTCCTAGACAAATCCAAGATACTATCGGACAATGTTTTGATAACCTGTGACTGTTCCGCAAGCTTTGTCTCAGTAGTAGACAACCACTTACAAACCTCATCCATATGCTTCTTATCCTCCATCTGCATCATTGCCAACTTACACTCGGGTCTCGTCACTCCAATGGTTCGAACACCAATGGGTACATCTTCCCTTCTGTGGTAAATGTATAGCTTCTTCAAAGGTGGAACTATCATCGCATCATAGTGTTTCAAAAAATCCATTCCCAACACAACTTTATAGTCATCAATCTGCACTATAGTGAAGTCGACTTTCCCGATCCACTCACCAAGTGTTGTGTCCACCTTTTCAGCCACACCAATCACGGAATCAAGAGGAGAATTCACTATCTTAATATGTGCCTGCACCGGTACAAATTTCAGCCCAATCCTTCTCGCAACATCTTCACTCATGAAGTTGTGAGTAGCCCCACTATCCACCACAGTGAGTACACCCGCACTCCCAACCTTCATCCTAACATATTCCAAACTATTCCTTTCCAGATCTCTTCGTGAGACCACTTCCGTAGTAGCTGCAACTCCAAGAATCTGCATCACCCCCACAAAAGTCTCTTCTTTCTTTGTATTAGACTGTGCTATCGCAACCACTTTCGGTCTTGAAGGAAAATTCTTCACCATATGTGGTTCCGCACATATCCAACACTTCAATGGTTTCTTCGTCTTCGTCTTATCATACGATTTCGAAGCATCATCTTTCTTAGTTTTCTCCTTTGGATTATCGAACTTCTTCCTTTTCTCATCAGAAGCTTCATCATAATGCTCCACCAAATGATCTACAACCACAAAATCTTCTTCAAGTGTATTTATCTTCTGCCTCTTCACTTCATTGCATGCCCACAGTTTCAACCCTATAACAAAGTCGAACACCTTGTCTCTCTCTGCCATGTCTGGAAGTCCCAGAACCGCACTTGCAAACTCTCGTTGATATGCCTGCAGACTTCATATTTGCTTCATATATTTTATCTTCATCCTTTCTTCCCAAGTTTCATCCTAAGGACTAAAGTGGGTCTGCAAAGCCTTCTTCATGTCTTCCCATGAAGTTATGTCATCAGCACTACCATTGGCAATCTGATCCATCCTTCTTCGCCACCACATCTTAGCATCTTTTGTCAAGAACTGAGTAGCTACTTCACCTTAGTCTCCTCATTAGGTAAACCCAAATGTTTCAAATATTATTCCATGTCCCATAGAAAGTTACCAAGAGTCTTCACATTCCTTGTACCATCATAAGATTCTGGTTCCTTGACTTTCACATGAGACACTCCTCCACTTGAGTTATGTCTCATGACCTTCTTCAACACTGTGATCTCGTCCTTTGCTTCGTCAATAGATTGCTACAATTCCAAGATTTTTTCCAAACCCTGGTCTCTTGCCTTCCCAATCTCTTTGACTTCCTCTTCTAGTTGTGTATACTTCCATTCTGTATACTCGTATCGGTCCTTGAGTTCATCGAATTCTTCCTTCATCTTCGCATTGCCTTCTTGATCCTTCATGATCTTGGCCAACTTCGAAGTCCAATCAGAATCCCATTCTTCAAGTCTTTCCAATACCCTGTTCATGAAAGCTTCACTTGTGTTGTGGCTAGACTCACCCGTCACAACCTGAGGTTCACCTTCCATCTCAGCCATCAGCTTCCTTCTTTGTGATCTAGTATAGACCATTCACCATTCACCAGGTCTCCTGCAAAATCTGAATCAGCTCTGATACCACTTGTCATGCCCCTACACTGGCGGTACTCTTCCAACCGCACTATAGCGAGGTGCGGCACCACTGACCACTTTCTTTTCACCAATACTTATGACCGTGGACTACGCCTAACATTCGTACTTAGTTTATTTATTCTCTACCAAGTATTATGTTTTCCTTTATACACAGCGAAAACCATAGACATTCACCATAAACAACATTAACATGTATAAATACACAACAGTATAAAGGGAGGGGCAACTCCCTGTAGTAAGTCTGCCCACAATATCAATATATGTATAAGTTCAATCTTGGGAAACCCAGAATTTACACTTAGCCAATTTTACAAACTTCGGCAAACTCGGTTGCCTAGCTCGTCGGCACGTCTGAACGATCACCGCACGTTCTGCCCAACTCATCATTCACCCCTGAATGTGTTCGTTCAGCTCGTCGTGCCATTTGCCCAACTTGGGCGCCCTCTCCGTGTCACCGTGCACGCCTACCTGACATGTCTGCACGTTGGTCGCCTTCATTCACAACCCGTCGCACTTCTTCACCAGGCGCACCCAACCGTGGGTCGCCCTACCCGAGTCACTAACTCACTGTTCGGCGGGCGCACCTCCGTGTCGCCCCACATGATCCTTCATTTGGTCCACCCAACGGACACACCTCCGTGTCGCCACACACGCAAACACCTTCGTGCAACCTAACTGCCATTCAACGGGTGTGCTCTCATGTCGCCCCACACGAACCGTTCACCCAGTTGCCTGCCTACCTGGTCCGCACGATACACCAACCAAGTTTAGCTAGCTCGCCCGTCATTCGGGCTCATATGTTCTGCTGCACCGCAGAACTATGTAATCGCTCACACTTCTTGTTGGATGATCTTTGTTGTCCGAATAATCCTCAACCAAATCGTTGTTTGGTCTATATATACGCTCGCCCGCTCCACTGTTTGGGCATTCGGCCAAACTATCACTCCCATGACTCTTCCGTCGGCTCTTCCATTGTTTCATACGTCGGCCGCCCCCATCACCATTCCATCGTGTCAGCCTGCCCATGAGACCGCCCAACAGCCATGACTCTTTACCTTAGGCTCAGGTTGGCTCGTGGGCTCGAGCTACCCACTCACCCACTATAAGTCCGTGGCCTTGACTTTTCTCCACGCTCACCCGCTCGCTCGTTTCTCACCGCAGCTCGCCTCACCTGTGTCTTCTTCAACTGCAGCTCGCTCGTTTCTCTGTCATTCAGCGTGCCCGGCAGGTCGCCCATGCCGCTCATCTGTCGCAACAACCGCAGGGCGTTACAATTAGCATGTTGCAGATGACATGGAGACTACTCCATGGACATGGGCATGGCATACTTAGATGGAGATGGATTCTTGATCGAGTTGATGTTGTGATGAGAGGCTAAGAAATGACTGATGATGGCATGAGGATGTGCATTCTCATGGTTTGGGCATGACAGTTGGATTAGCTACCCAACTAGTTCAGAACATGGGGTCTGGAAGTGTGCAGAGATATGTAAGCATTGTGTTGGAGTATCATGGCAGCAGTTCACACGATGACGGTACATGATGAGGTCGACACGATATGTTGCAATAGGCATGTAGCATGAGTTAGAGGGACCAGCCTTCCACAGGGGAAGCAGCATGTGGAGATTGTGACGGATGTGGTTGATGATCATGGATTGAGGAGACTTTCTGATGTATGACATACCGGTGGATTATATGCCTTGGTATGGATATCTTAGCGACTGATGGTTGCTGAGATGAGAGATTGTCGAGGACGACAATGATTTCAAGTGGGGGAGAATGTGAGGACCATGAGTTGCAGGGCTCAGGCAAGGGCACGCGGTGAGGAAAGGCGTGGGCGAGACGAGCGGGTGCAGTGCAGTGGAGGAGAAAACGTGTGAGAAATGAGTGAAGTGCAAGTGTTTGGAGTTTATACCCAAGGGCGGTCTCGGGAAACCTGACGAGCGACCGAGCCGACGGGCAGAAGACCCAACGAGTGGGCGAGCCAACGGGCGGGGAAGCCAAACACGGATGCATGAGTAGGTCGGTTGACGGGCGAGGTGACCATTCAAAAGGTGAAACATGAGGTCGATCAGGCGTTTGGAGGGCGTATGAAACCATATATGTAAGGAGGTTCCATGGAGTTGGAGCATCGAAAATCGATCAAGCAAAGTCATCAAATGAGCATCCAAGTGGAAGAGTGCGAAGTTGGTGGATTGGTAGAAGGTGTGGTGCAAGCGATTGTAGGGCGTAGCACCTATGCCAAACTGAGTGGACTCGTCCAAGCCACAGGGCGTGCCAGGGCGCACATGCAGTGTGCCAGTCGAACCAAACAGGGCGTCAAAGGGCGTGTGAGGGCGTTCATGTAGACCGTTTAGGGCGTCGTTTAGGAGTTGTTCGGGAGGATCGTTCAGGGCTGAACGACTGTTCAGGGTGAGTCTTTCAAGAGGCTAAATGACCGTTCAAAAAGTTGTTCGAGGTGTCAAACGGTGGAAGTGTTGGGTTGCAAAACGGTGAGATGCGACCGGCATTTGTGGAGGTGTGGTCGGGCAGGCATGCATGGTGACACAGGTGGATGCCCGAGTTGGGGAAACGACACGAAGGTGAAACGAAGTGTTGGGTTAAGAACAAAGGTGCGGTTGTCATGCAGAGGTGCCGAGTTGGGCAAATAACATGGAGCCTGAACGAACATGTTCAGGGGTGAACAAAGAGTTGGGCAAGTCATTCGGTGACAGTTCGAGCAAGCCAACGAGCTGGGCAACTGAATTTGTCGATGTTGTAAAATTGGCTAAGTGTAAATTTGGGGTTTCCCAAGATTGAACTTATACATATATTGATATTGTGCGTAGACTTGTTACAGGGAGTTGCCGCTCCCTTTATACTGTTGTGCATTTATACATGTTAATGCTATTTATGGTGAATGTTTATGGTTTTCACTGTGTATAAAGGAAAACACAATACTTGGTAAAGAAGAAATAAAATAAGTATCGAAAGTTAGGCGTAGTCCACGGTCATAAGTATTGGTGAAAAGAAAGTGGTCGATGGTGCCACACCTTGCTATAGTGTGGTTGAAGTAGTACCGCCAGTGTAGGGGCGTGATAGCCAGGGTGGGGCGGAGGGTGAGGTGATTGGTGGAATCACCTCACCACCACCGCGAGCCGTTTGGCCGCTGGCGTGGGGCGGGGTGATTCCCGAAATCACCCGGCCACCCACGCAAGCCGTAGGGTCACTAGGGTGGGGCAGTGGTTGGGGTGATTCCCCGAATCACCCTGCCACCCCCGCGAGACGTTGGGCAGTGGGGTTGGGCAGAGGGCGGGATGATTCCTGAAATCACCCCGCCCACCTCGCGGGCTGTTGGGCCGCCGAGGTGGGGCGGAGGGCGGGGTGATTCCGTGAATCACCCTGCCACCGCCGCGGGCCGTTAGTCTGTCGGGGTGGGGAGGCCAGGCCCTTGTGTCTTTATGCCACCCCCGATTGAGCCTTAGGTGGTTTTGGCTGGAATTTAAAGCTAGTTTAGGAAGTCTATGATTATATATGTTACTGAGTTTGTGCTTGTACAACAGAAACCTAATCATAACTAGGCTTTCAATAGGGGAAATACCTGCTTCTATAAGGAGAATAGGATAGGGTGTATTACTTTTAATTTTCAGTCTATAAATTATAAAACGCTTCTGGATTTGCTCAATCTTTCTCCATGATTCTCAGGAGATGCTGCAACCCCAAACCTCAGAACCATATAAGATAACAGGAGTGACTAAAGTTTCAAAGAGGAACTTCTTTTTATCCCACATTACAAGGTTTGTTGTTTTACAATTATTTTCAAGACCAAAATAAGCTTTCCACCCCCCATCAATCCTTTTCTCAATGCTATGGTTCCAATTGAGCTTGTGATGAATATCAATTCTTAGGTACTTGTAAGAATACACTTCCTTCAAGTTATTATTGTCATACATAAAATTAGCGTAAGTGTCCTTGGATTTGATAATCATAACTTTTGTTTTGTCAGTGTTAACAGTCATACCCATGGTAAAGCAGAAATCTTTAAGAAGCTTGAGTTGCTTATCAAGATCAGATGAGCACCTTGCCAAAAGAACAATATCGTCAGCATAGAGAAGAAGGATGACGACTATCCCAGCGAAAATCGTGCCATCACATCTTGTTTCCTCTAAATAGTCTTCGAGCTTATCGATGTAAATGCCAAATAGGGTAGGGGAGAGGGGGAAACCTTGTTTAACTCTGGAATTACAATAATTTCATTTTGATTATAATATATTTTATTGAATTTAAAATTATATAAAATAATAATAATGTAAAAGTATTTTTAAAATGTCATTAAAATTATATTAAAAATTTTTAAAAAAAAAATTAAAAAAAAAAAAAAACAAACTTACTTTGTTTTTTTATTTTATTTTAATTATTTTTGAAGTTATTAATTATCTAAAATGAATTTTCATTTTATTTTAATTATTTTTGAAATTATTAATTATCTAAAATGATAATTTTCATATTTAATTAGATAGAAGTAAGAAATAACAAAATTCAAAACTATTACAACAATATATTTTTAATTTAAACCAATATACTAAATTTAAGATAGCAATCATTCTTCCACTCTAGATAACTCCAATTCCAATTAACTATATAATAATGATATAAAACTAATTATATAAAATAATAATTTAATAATGACCCGATATCGACGAACATAATGGAAATCCGTTTAAATACATATCAATAACATATCACAAAATAGCACCACAGTTTCCCTCAGTTACTCTCTGAAGACCCAAGAAAGCACAACAGATGACCTATGACTATGAGATAGCACAAGAGATCGCTGTATTAACACACAAAGATACCACAAGATGGCATAACAGATGGTCACATTAACAATACATACATGTTTTGGGAATTCAGCTTATTTGCCACCTGACATTTGGTGACATTTTTTAAGTGTCTGATATTAAATCATCTCTACACTACACCTGGTAAAGGTGAAGTTGGCCTCTGTACTATCTTTGGATGGGTTGCTGCATAGATTGAAGAGTTGGGGTCTGCTGATAAGTGACGAAGAAGATGTGCAGATCAGGTCGCAAATGTTCAACAGCTTTGCTACAGAGGCTCAGAGTCTCTGGCTTAGGCTTTGCCCCATTTTGTGTCGATCCTTGTACTTCATAGAGCACAGCATGATGTCTATGAAAAAAAAATTGCAGATTAATCTAATTAAGGATCATTTAAATACATAATGGAAATCCGTTTAAATACATATCAATAACATATCACAAAATAGCACCACAGTTTCCCTCAGTTACTCTCCGAAGACCCAAGAAAGCACAACAGATGACCTATGACTATGAGATAGCACAAGAGATCGCTGTATTAACACACAAAGATACCACAAGATGGCATAACAGATGGTCACATTAACAATACATACATGTTTTGGGAATTCAGCTTATTTGCCACCTGACATTTGGTGACATTTTTGAAGTGTCTGATATTAAATCATCTCTACACTACACCTGGTAAAGGTGAAGTTGGCCTCTGTACTATCTTTGGATGGGTTGCTGCATAGATTGAAGAGTTGGGGTCTGCTGATAAGTGACGAAGAAGATGTTGCAGATCAGGTCGCAAATGTTCAACAGCTTTGCTACAGAGGCTCAGAGTCTCTGGCTTAGGCTTTGCCCCATTTTGTGTCGATCCTTGTACTTCATAGAGCACAGCATGATGTCTATGAAAACAAAATTGCAGATTAATCTAATTAAGGATCATTTTTCATTGAAATTCAATGGCATAAGAAAGAAAAAAATATCTTAAAACATGAAAGAATATAGAACGTACGTACAGTAGATAACAGAGAGAAATCTAAGGTTAAACATAGAAACGCGATAAATATATTGAAGAAAATTGAACTTTTAAATATCTACTTCATCAAGAGTTTAAGAGTGGAACTTACAGGAAGTCAATAAGATCTGAGATCTCAGTCGCTTCAACTGGAATAGATACCTGAGAATTTCTCCCAAACACATCTGCCAAAACACTGAAAAGTAGGGCCAACGTCTACACAGTAGAACATGAAACAATCATTAGTTGAAAAACATACTGTATTTTTTAATTAAAGTTTCCATATACAATGATGGCATGAATTCCCAGACAAAACCATGTGAGATTATCTTGCCATATAGCCATTGAAAAGTAGAGGTTTATGTAATTGAGAACACAAAAATGACAGAATAATAAGTGTTCATGCCTTTTTAAATAGTGGCCGGGCAATTGCAACACGCGGCAGGAGCGGTCCCATGATGCGAAAAGCTATTCGTAATTGTGCAATTGTGGTGATTGGTCGCAGATGCTTTATGATTGTATGTGTGGCTTCTAGCCATTCATGTGGGAGGTTACTAAAGAAAGCATGGAGCAATGCAATAATGTTTCCTGAAAACATGGAGTGTACTTCAGATATCAGAATATGCAAGCCAAGTTATATGTCTATTGTTAACATGTTCTAGAACTCTACCTAAATAAGGGTCAAAACACATTTTTCATTCAACGTGATAGCACTACTTGATACTCATTTTGTTACCAATGATTGTGCAGCGTATGAGAAAGAACACAAAGTGCATTTCATTATCACCCATGACTATTTTCATAAATGAAAAAGTACTTTAACAAACATTTCAGCAAAAGAACGTTGAGTTTGTAAAAGAAAAGAATACATACAGAAGAACCAGTGAGGGTAAATAATCAAATCAGTTTTGTACTCAAAAATTTATTAGATAAGATATCATGGGGTGCGTATCTATTCCCTAAATTCAACCAAGGCTTTGAATCTAGTTGAAATGTTTATATGGAACAAAAGAAATTACTACTGAAAAGAAAATAAGAAAATATATTTTGTTATGGCTGGAATCATCATATATATGTCATAAAAAATTTATAATATTTTTTTGGATCAGAGTAAAATTTTTTGGAAAATTGATATGGTTTTCACTATTATATCAGATATAGCTATTTCATAAATGCCATAAACAAACCATTTACAACATGCCTTCACAAACATAAACCCACACTAAAAAAATCAAATTGTTCACCAAAACATTCAAACTAAAATCCTTTCTTGACATCTCACTTAACTATTTTTATTATGAATAATTTTAATATATTATAACTTTATTAATATTTTTAATATCCTTTTAATAAGATAACTATCCTACTTCATCGAATGGTTCACCAAAACATTCAAACTAAGATCCTTTCCTTTCACGTCTCACTTAACTATTTTTATTATAAATAATTTTAATATATTATAACTTCATTATATTAATTTTCTTTATTAATATTTTTAATGTCCTTTTCCTATAATAATACTCCTTTTCCTACTGCCTCTCTACGTTGAAGATTTTATTTTATTATATATATATAAAAGCAAGCCAATAATGTTTCTAATAAAATAGAACTTGTAACTACTTAAAAGTTTAATACACTAAGAAAATGTCATGATATATCATACAAGCATAACGAAGTAATTATAAACAGTAGTGTCATTCTCTTATCTTTTAATTTTTTTAATTGGGAAATAAGGTGATATGTGGGATTGTACTTTTTTTTAATTTAAATTCCATTTTTAAATGGATAAATTTATTCAACTTTTTGAAAAATCTATTCGGCCATTTAAACTTTATAGATTACTGAACTCAAACCTGTAATTGCAACCCAACCCAAATTTTAAACAAATTTGAATATATATATATATATATATATATATATATATATATATATAACAAATTTGAAATATATATAATAAAGAATCAATCTATTGTCCATGTAAACCAGGCTATTACAATCTATTGTCATATTGCAATTCAATCTGATCAATGCTCCTGAAAAAATGTCAAAATAAAATAATGAAATAATCACACTATCGTCATTCAACCTAAAATAAAACGGTGTCGTTGTCACTGTTTGCGTGTCTTTGATACCATATGCTTTGTGCGTGGGTAGAGATATGAACCCTCCGGATCATTGTTAATAACTAGCGCTTTGTGTGCGAGTGGAGGGTTCAACCTGTCCGGGGTGTCCAAATTGATTTAAATAGTTGGAAATTTTGATGCGTGATAAAGAGATTGCCGAAAGAAAAAGGCAAGAAACAATCTACGAAAAACCGTGGGCACTACCAGCACAAAACTCATACCCAAGCAGTTTGCAAGAAACGAATTTAAATCATGCACCGGCTATCAATCACTGGATATCAACCCCTGTTAGACGCCGCCACTGCAGAACTTGCCATCAGAATTATCAGTGATACCGCAGTCCACAATCAAGAGGGCTCCTGAAGAAAAATATATCTTTTCAGGATTTGAACGTTGATGGCAAAATAAAACACCCCATCGAACCAAGGACCTGTTTACAATCCCCAATTTTGAATTTAACAATAAATAGATTCCCATGCCATGCAAGGATGAGATACATGGAGAGGGTATGTTCCATTCCATTTCATCACATCACTTCCTCCAAGCTCAAGGTAATACACGTGTTATCCACCTAAGGATCATTTGTATAAGGATTGCATTTTTAATCTCACCTTGGGCAGATTTTATAGTTCTGATTTGCAGTTACTAGTGTATTTGAACTTGATCTGTATTACAGTCCCATTGCTTGTATTTGGTCTTTACTGGACATTTCTTATGATACTGATTAAAATGTGAGTAATGTCCAGTGAGGCTATTTGTTACAACTTCACATAACTTAATTAAGGACCATCTCCCACTAGCTGATACGGTTGAATAATGAATGGAAATTTCCCACTGGCTGATATGTTTCAATAAAATTAAAGTGAGTTTCAGCAACACAGCTTCAGAAATTATAAAGAAATTATCTCAAGATAGTTTGAGGGCTACTTAACAGCACTCACATATTTGCACATCTAGTTAAAACTAGATGATTTCATCCTTAACAGAATCCATGACATAATTCTCCCTGAAAATGGGAAAAACCCATTCCAAAAGTAATCTACGTTCTTGCACTTGTGGCTGACATTGAAGATATGGCCTTGTGTCAGCAAGTGTCATTTGGCACCTTTGTCTTGTTTTTATATACACAGTTACAAGTATCATTTTTAAGCATTTTCCTTCCTTTGTTTATAAAATCAATTTTCATTCTTGTTATTTTTAAAAACTTTTGATAGGGATGGTGGGTATTTAGCACCTGGAGTATCAAATTCCTTCTGAGGAAAAAATTGCTTACTGCTTCCTTGTCAGTGTACTGACAAGAAAACAGGGAACATTACTGCTTTTTGCCTAATATTCCATACTTCCTCGTAAGTGTTTAACCTGTTCAATTCTATCATCAAAGTTCATGACAGACATTGTGTTAAGCTGAGGATGCCACATCATGTGAGTCGATTAGCTCCATAATTACTTATCCTGTTTCCATACATGCAAGATGCAAACTGTTTATCTATTCAACAGTGGAAGGATGAACGGTATCAAACTAGTATTCTGATGAATCTAATCGATTTCTTTCCTTGTACGGAATCCTTTCTAGTTGGTTTCTATAGATGTCCTGTCAGTCTGGTTCAATATATATGCTTCCAGAGGATAACTTTCACAATATACAAGGCTCACTAAATGACTGCTGAAAGGAACATGGAGATTCCCAAACTAGTTCAAGAACAATTTCTAAAAGCAATGACGTATTGTCTGGGACTTCCTTCAACAGGAAATTATAGACTAGAGAATGATGGGTATCAGTTAAGAGTGTCGTTCATCATACCAGCATCCTTAGAAAAATTTCCACATCTTTGCTTCCATGCGATTGAGCATGAATGATGAGAAAGCAACCTATCAGCCCAGTAACAAGCCTCCTTCCTTGACAAAGGAGAGAAAAAGTACACAAGGGGCAATAACAACAAATAGAAAGTTTGAGACTAACGGGGTAGCAGTAGGCATAATGCATGGGCAAGATGGACATACCATTAAGGGAAAATACTGGAGAAGTCTTGATGGGACTTCAACTTGGCCAATGTGCCGTGCATCCTTCCTTGACCAACACAAAAACAAATCAAGGTACAGATCCAACAAAGAGAAATAATAAAGCTAGATGGGCAAGGAAAAGAAATAAGGCATAGTGTTAGGGTCCCACCCTAACCCCCTTATTTATGTAATGGGATCGAGTCATAGTCAAGAGTCAATAAAGCCCATATTAATAATTGTAAGTGGTTAACCCGCAATTAATGACGGGACCACAGTTAGTTGCAAACGGGCCATAGTATTAGATAGATGGTATTAATAAAACCCATGGTATTGATCCGTGGTATTGCATGTATGAGTCATATATAAAGGATAGAGACTCCTTGCAAGGAGTATCGTGTCTTATTTTGTATCGAGTTCTGCTCTATTGGAGATTGCCCCCTCGAAGAGGCCAGTGAACATTGCTTTCTGAATAATAAAATATTTGTTGTTATTCTATGTTCTGGGTATCTTTCTTCGCATACTATTTGGGTATCTTTTTGCAGGTTAAGAACATAACAAGTGGTATCAGAGCACTTTCCAGGGCCAATGGGATCTCCATTTCTTAGCAAAATTTTTTTGGCTAGAGACGTGTTCCGGCGTCTTTAAACCACAGGATCTGTCATTGAGCGCATAAACCTGCGGATTTAGGGAGGCATGCACGCAGGAAATACAAGAGGTGGTCACGCTTGTTGGACTCCCTTGTAACCCCTGTGGGTACCCCTTCGAGTAGTAGCGCATTAGACAGAACCGCGTACGGACTGTCTTCCAAGTACCTTCTGGGTATATCGGAAGCCCCTTAGCTCCTCTGCAACCTCGCCATAGATAAACCGTCGGCCATCTTGCTGCTACAGTACACCGAGAACAGCACTCGGAGAGATTACTCGCCCGTATGATAAGGTAGTCGGGTTGTACGGCTAAGGGTACGGTTGATCCTCCTTAGTTAGAGCCCTGAAACATTGGGCCGAGTACTACTGTCAGACCCTTATGTATATTGCGATCTGTAGCACCTGACACTCCTCGAGACCATAGTTCCCTTTTCTATCTGGGGATCACACATCATCTCTGCCAGATCAGCGCGCAAAGAGGTGCAGCAGCAGCAGACATCAGTCCCGCAGTTCCAGACCAGCCATTCCGATCTATTAGATCCATCAGATCCGCAGCAGCAGTCTGTTCCGCCACCCAGAGATATCCGATCCGCCATTCAGATCTCTCAGATCCACCAGATCTGAGTAGTTGTGTGGGGTTCCTATACTGGGGTATAATTTTCGCAGGACTTTTGGCAGCATTGACATTTTGAGGATTTGGCGACTGCAGTATTCATAAGGAAGGAGTAAAACTCCATTGAGTTTTCAGGGGAACAAAAAAAAAAAGTCTGAGATCTCCCGAGGCGCTTATTGGTGATCTAGCCCATCAAAATCAGGACGACGAGCTGAGCACGGTGGTACCATTCAATTCTTATTGAAATTTTTTTTTAGGCGGTCCCAATTTTCAAGAACATCAGGTCGATGCATGGTAGAAACTAGAGCTCAAGCTATGGCCAATGAAAGCATGGACAAACTTGAAGAATCATTGCAATCCCTCTGAATTCAGCTTGACCGACCAAATAGCATGATCCTGAGCATAATCCCGAAGGGCAAGGAGGAAGCCCACGAGGAGGAGTATAATGGCAATGGACACAGTGAGGGTGAGTCTAGCCACTCTCCTCACGTCTGGCGCACCCACCAACAATCCCGTTAGTGACCTCCCAAGTTGGATATGCATAAATTTGACGGTTCTCACCCGGCAGCATGGATAGCACAAATGGAGCAGTATTTCAATCTGAATAACATCTTAGATGATGAGACTCAGCTTATGGTGGGGAGCATGTACTTGGACAATGAAAGGTGGCAATGGTGGGAATGGCATCAACGTTGCAATGGACCTTTTCGGGCTTGGACCAAATTCAAAAAAGCTCTTACAGACTGCTTTGACCAGGAATCTTTTTTTTGGGTCGTCTTACTAAGCTCCGACAGACTGGCACAGTGGATGAATATATTACAGCCTTTGAAGCCTTAGCCTTCCGCACTTGGGGTCTCTCCGATGTGTTCTACACAGAATGTTTTATCAACGGTCTTAAAGAAGCCATAAAAGCCCAAGTCCTACTGTGCCACCCTCCCACATGGAAGGAGGCTTGCAAGGTAGCTCGTAACGTGGAACGTGCATTAGCAGCCCAGTATAGTCGCCCAACTTTCTCCGCTAAAGGTCGCCCCCCACAGGCTCCCAACACGACTCAAACACTTAAGGTCCAAAAGGTGTCACCTGCAGAAATGGCCGAAAGAAGAAAGCAAGGATTATGTTACCACTGTGATGAAAAATACTCCCCAGGTCATAAATGCAAGGAGCCCAATTTTTTCAAATTGATGCCACTGACTACAACTCATCAGAGGAAGATCCACCACTTGAGGAACATGAGGCGCTAGAAGAGGACAACCAAAAGGACAATGTCTCTGACGAACCAGTTATTTCGCTGCATGCTTTGGCAGGGATTTCTTCACCTCAAACTCTCAAAATCAGAGGTTTTATTAAACATCGCCCAGTAGTAGTCTTGATTGATAGTGGAAATACACATAATTTCATCCATCAAAAAGTCGCGGAAGCAGTGCATTGTTTTGTACGAGCAGTTTCTAACTTCCAAGTCCAAATTGCAGATGGGGGCACAATGAAATGTGAAGGCCGCTGTGAAAATGTCAAACTTCAAATGGGGGATTATCAGTTGAAAACCCACATGTTTGCCATACACATGGGAGGATGCGACATTGTCCTTGGCGTTGAATGGCTTCGCACTCTTGGGCCAATCACAATGGATTTCCAGGAGTTATATATGAGTTTTAAGTAGAACAACTCCACACATACCCTCCGTGGACTCCAGGCGGGAGCTCCCTCTATCATCAGCTCGCATAGGATGGAAAAATTGCTAAAAAAGGGCCATCATGGAGTTATAGCTCAATTTAATGCCATCCAGGCAGTCGAAACCAAGTCTCTGCCGATTCATCCTGAGATGCAACAGATTTTAAATAACCATCTACCGGTCTTTGACAAGCCTCATGAGCTTCCACCCTTGAGAGGGGAACATGATCATAGCATCACCTTGGTTCCAGGGGCCCAACCCCCAAATGTGCACCCATACAGATATCCGTTCACCCAAAAGAATGAAATAGAAAAAAAAATCAAGGAACTTTTGGAAGTAGGTGTCATTCGTCCCAGCATTAGTCCTTATTCATCACCGGTGGTCATGGTGCTCAAGAAAGATGGGGAGTGGCAGATGTGTCCAGACTTCAGGGCCCTCAATAAGTTGATAGTCAAAGATAAATTTCCCATTCCGGTGGTTGACGATTTGTTGGATGAACTCAATGGGGTTCAATTCTTCACTAAGCTGGATCTTCGCTCGGGCTACCACCAAATTCACATGAAGGAAGTCGACATTCCAAAGACTGCGTTCAGAACTCATGAAGGCCATTATGAGTTCCTGGTCATGCCATTCGGTCTTTGTAATGCCCCCTCTACTTTTCAGAGCCTTATGAACCACATTCTCAAACCATATCTCAGGAAATTTGTCTTTGTCTTCTTTGATGACATCCTCATCTATAGTTGCACTTGGGCCGCACATCTTCAGCATATAGATCTACTCTTGCAACTGCTCTGCAAGCATAAATTATTTGTCAAGATGTCTAAGTGTTCGTTTGGCATGGAAGAAGTTGAGTATTTGGGCCACATTGTGGGGCGTGAAGGTGTCAAGGTGGACCCCAAAAAGATCCAGGCAATGCAGGATTGGCCTCAACCTAAGACCTTGAAGAGCTTGAGAGGATTTTTGGGTCTCACAGGCTATTATCGTAAATTTGTCCACAACTATGGTCGCATAGCGAAGCCCCTCACTCAACTCCTGAAGAAAAATTCATTCTTCTGGAATGAGGAAGCACAACAGGCATTTACAGCTCTCAAAAATGCCATGTGTTCCACTCCAGTCTTAGCACTACCTGACTTCACCAAATCTTTTGTCATTGAATGTGATGCTTCGGGTACAGGTATTGGGGTGGTCTTAATGCACGAAGGACGACCTTTGGCCTTCACAAGCCAACAACTAAGTGGCAAGAATATGGGCCAATCTACCTACGAGAAGGAAATGATGGCCATCTTACATGCAGTAGAGACCTGGCGACCTTACTTATTGGGGCGACGTTTCCAAATCCGCACAGATCATCACAGTCTTATATATTTTTTGGAGCAACGCCTATCCTCCCCACAACAAAATAAATGGCTTGCCAAAATGCTGGGATATGATTATGAGATCATTTACAAGAAAGGGAAAGACAATAGTGTAGCAGATGCATTATCTCGCCAATTTAAGGAGGAAAGTACTCTGCTAGCAATTTCCCTCCCCATTCCAGAATGGATTGAAGAGGCTCGTAGGGAATGGTTTTCACATCCCGGGCTCTCCCAACTCATTTCTCAATTGCAGGTAGATCCAAATTCCACCAAGGGCTACTCGTGGCAGGATGAGATTCTTTGCTAGAGGGACAGAGTCGTAATAGCACCAACATCCACCCTCAAAAGTCGCATTTTGGCAGAATTGCACTCATCCCCCATTGCAGGACATTCAGGCTTTCAGAAGACGTATGCTCGCACCAGAAGATCATTTTTTTGGACAGGCATGAAAAAGGACATCCTTACTTTCGTAGCAGAATGCGATGTCTGTCAACGCCACAAAGGGGAGACCGTCAACACACCAGGCACATTACAACCATTGCCCATCCCGGCATCAATTTGGACAGAGGTTTCTATGGATTTCATTACAGGTCTTCCAAAGTCAGGGAACAAGTCAGTGATCATGGTGGTTGTGGACAGACTTTCGAAGTATGCTCATTTCTGCGCCCTACCCCACCCGTTTACACCAACTTTGGTCGCTCAATCTTTCATGGATCAGATCTTCAAATTGCATGGCATGCCCACTTCTATTGTGTAC
Organism: Pinus tabuliformis; assembly: GCA_031772625.1. Taxonomy (NCBI): domain Eukaryota; kingdom Viridiplantae; phylum Streptophyta; class Pinopsida; order Pinales; family Pinaceae; genus Pinus; species Pinus tabuliformis. The sequence continues at coordinate 1,231,213,425 of CM062805.1, read as the reverse complement.
AATCGCGACCCGATCTTCACCAGTAATTTTTGGCAGGAACTCTTCAGGATACAAGGCACTCAACTAAAACTCAGTACTTCCTATCATCTGCAAACGGATGGTCAAACTGAAGCGGTCAACAAATGTCTGGGAACCTACCTTAGGTGTTTCACTTCAGAAAAGCAACATCTTTAGGTACAATGGTTACCTCTGGCTGAATGGTGGTATAACACCAACTATCATGCCACCACCAAAATGACTCCCTATGAAGCAGTATATGGTCAACTCCCTCCTTCCCCTACTTCTTATATCAAGGGGTGCTCAAAAGTACAAGCAGTGGATCAACTCCTACAACACCGCGCAACCATGCTCGCCCATCTTAGAGAGAATCTTCATCAAGCTCAAAACCGCATGAAGCAACAGGTAGACCAACATCGCTCAAAGCGCCAATTTCAAGAAGGGGATCAAGTCTTTTTGAGGCTACAACCATATAAGCAAACATCACTCAAAGACAAGGGTTGTCAGAGACTATCCCAAAAATTCTATGGACCATATCAAGTACTTCAGCACATTGGAGTATTAGGGTCCCACCCTAATCCCCTTATTTATGTAATGGGATCGAGTCATAGTCAAGAGTCAATAAAGCCCATATTAATAATTGTAAGTGGTTAACCCGCAATTAATGACGGGACCACAGTTAGTTGCAAATGGGCCGTAGTATTAGATAGATGGTATTAATAAAACCCATGATATTGATCTGTGGTATTGCATGTATGAGTCATATATAAAGGATAGAGACTCCATGCGAGGAGCATCGTGTCTTATTTTGTATCGAGCTCTGCTCTATTGGAGGTTGCCCCCTCGAAGAGGCCAGTGAACATTGCTTTCTGAATAATAAAATATTTGTTGTTATTCTATGTTCTGGGTATCTTTCTTCGCATATTCTGTATTTGGGTATCTTTTTGCAGGTTAAGAGCATAACACATAGGAACAAAGAAAGTACTCCCATCAAGATCAATCAATATTTCTATCACAAATAATGGGCAAGCTTGATGTGAATTCAGCCTAACGAATATATCAAGCATCCTTCTTTGACCAAGGAAATGAGAAAAAGAAGGTGGCAAAGAGATATGTTGACAGTGCTGGATATCCGTCAACTAAGGGAGTCTCCTTGATGTGAAGCCCTAATTAGACCTCACACCGTTTGGAATAGGAGCCCCATCCAGAATATTGCCCAGATGCCAAGTGTTCTTGTAGATTTGCCTTGGCTACAAAATTCAGCACAAGAGAGTAATACACAGTTATCTTCCGATCAGCAAGTGAATATGCCTTGTGAAATGTTCAGTTGCAGAAAATATCAAGGTCTTTCGACCGAAAGGGAAGAGAAAAGTGGGCCATTTAAAGACAAGTAATAGTACTAATCTAGAAAAGACACATGAGCATATACATATGAATGAATCGTTGATCAACTAGTGAAATAGTTCACAAGGAAGCAACGATTGTTAAAGAAAATACAACACACCTTCAACAAGATAAGTACCAAAGCCACTGAAATAGTTCAATTTCCTTAGTACAGATGAAAACAACATACATCGCAAACATTCAAAGAATAGTCTTATAATATTCATGACATATGCATGAAAGCATGTTGGCTCAACGAGCTTATGAATTAAGTAAAAGTTCCAAGATACATCAAGACAATGAACACCACTAGCCCCAATAGTGGAGCATTAGAGCAGTCACTTGCTCCTCCAAAACAACTATCTTCCTCTCCAATGTCTCATAAGAGGAGCCAAGGTGAGAAGTCCTTTACATGAGCAATGAGGGTGTATATAAAACAAATGGGGCGACCATTCACATCCCTTGTGACTCTTGGACTACTCTTATGACTGTTTGACTTCTCAATGACCTTTCAACTTCCTACATGACTTTTCTTATTACATGGATGACTCTTGGACTTCCACTTTACATTACATTTCTCCGATATTGAATTTACATAATCCACAAATGACGTGGCAAATAATGACTTGTGACAGGACATGACATGATATTGATGACATTGACTACATAATGATGTGGCAGTGCCAAGTTGTCCTTCTCACTGCTTTGTCTTCAATAAAATATGTATCCAATACTTCGTTTTCATGAGAGATATGCTTTGTTCTTCATATTTTCCCTCCAAAGGGTTGTGAATTAGATGGAGTCTTCATGCGGTCCTAATCTTTGGTCTTCTGTTGTAATCCAATGTTCCTTCGTCTTCTTGTGTTATGATCAACTTGTCTCTTCAGCTCCTTAGGTGTCTTCTAGCATGGTCTTTTTCTCCATCGCCTTCATCATCATCCTATCATGACATAATAGAGTACCTGCGACTACAATCCACCCATGACAAGACGACATCAGTCCGATAAACCCCTAGCCTAAGATGCTTCATGAAATCACTTGTTAGGGCTAGAACTGGTGACTGGTTGAGTGATTGACTCAGGGATAACGTAGTTCCAGAGGCCAAGGTCCGGCACTGAGGCTTGCGAATGGCGGGTTCATAGGATTATGTAGTTGAGGGACTCAAGGACTCAGGCTGGAGGCTTGAGCCTTGAGACTATGCAATGTGTAGTTCTGGAAGCCTGCACAAAGGGACCACGCAGTTGAGGGACTCAAGGGCCCAAGTTGGAGGCTTGAGGCCTAAGACTACACAGTACGTAGTTTTGAAGGTTTGGGCTAAGTGATTGCATAGTTGAGGAAATCAAGAGGTTAAGTTTGAGGCTTGAAGTTGCCCAATGCACAGTTTAGATGGGAAAACAAACCGGGAGATTGTGTAGTTGAGGGGTTCAAGGTCTCAAGCTTGAGGCTTGAAGTTGTCCAATGTGCAGTTTTGGAGGGAGAGAAGCCAAGTGATTAAGTAGTTGCATAGTTGAAGAACTCAAGGACGAGGCACAGAGAAGGATGGCTGGAGGCAAGGATTGCGCAGTTCTTGAACTCAAGGACTGAGATTGAGCACTGAGACTGCGTAGTGCGCAGTTCCAAGAGGCAAGGCCAAGGCTTGAGGGTTCAGACTGCGCAGTTCAAGAAGGTTGAGTGAAGTCAAGTTGCCCAGGAACAAAATTTTCTAGATAAGGCTAAGTGTGGGATTAGTGAGGCTCAAGTGAGCAAAGACAAAACTAGATCATGATCACACACTTGGAACAGTGGACGACACAACATTGATCACTCAAAAGACAAGAAAAACACAATGCCCTCAATGCAACAGCAATGCACCATACCCTCTCCATGTCCGACACAAGAGATACACTTTGCGACGAAAGTGACGACACTTGAGCGACAGTGCATGAAACTTTGGGAATGAGTGTAAAACATGTCTACATGACTAGTAGGACCAATGTTTCACGAAGCGGGGACAAAATGGGGACATTTTTTGGAAGCGGGGACACGGAAGCGTCATTTTCCAAAAATCTAGGAAGCGAAGCGTCTGCGAAAGCATCTGCTATATATATATATATATATATATATTGCATTTATACTCAAAACAAACATCCCAAATACCAAATTAGTTGTAGAAGACATGAAAACATGCATATTTTTGCATAAATCAAGATAGATATAGCATCCATTGTACATTAATGATTAATTATTCGAGCATCAACCATTTAGATGCATCAACCATCTAGAATCTCGATTCTTCTCCTCTTGTCTAGCATTTGCCTCTACCTCGATTGTCTAGGGATATTAGTCAACATTGCCCAATTTTGATCAAACTACCTAATCCAAGACTTAAAATATGGTAGAAAAAGCTTAACATGCTTGATCGATGATTTTGACTTGATTGAAAGGTAATTTTTTGCTAAGGGCGTGACAAAAGGAGTTCAACAATTAACACCACCAACACTAGGGTACATATAGGGCTTGGTGCTCTTGATTAAATGCTAATCGCATACCTTCATACTTGATATAATCTAATGAAATGCCACAATCCCATTGATCCTGAATTCTTAAAAACTGTTAAGTCTACTGAATTTTGAATAGGATATGAAATTCTATTTTCTCCATATGAAGTCCAATGAGGCTGGAACCACTCTCAAACATCCTGAGTCGTTTCATGGTAATGTTAACAATTTAAGTAAAAGTGATATATTTATATTTTTTTTGCTCTCTCTCTCTCTCTCTCTCTCTCTCTCTCTCTCTCTATATATATATATATATATATATATATATATATATATATATTGCATTTTTTTATAATTTTTTCCAGAAGCCTGATGCTTCGTACGGCCGAAGCGTAGTCCGAAACGCGGTTCGGAAAAAACAGAAACACGGTTCGGAAAAACCAAAACGTGTTTCGGGCAGATGCTTCCTGAAATTTCTAGGAAGCACTGAAACGCGTTTCAGTTTTTCTGAAGCGCGTTTCGAGAGGCGCTTCCCCCACGCATCCGTACGGACCATGTTTCAGGGGTTAGATCCGGGGTGGGGGGGGGGACGTCTCCTGCAACATTGAGTAGGACTCATCAACACGTTACCCCTTGAAACAAGGCAAAACTCCACTTTACATGATAAGCGACACCTCCCATGCCAAAAGACGACATTTGCTATATAAAGAGAAAAGTGTGAATGACATTTGCAATATGTGAACGATAATGAAAACAACACATGCCAAAACCAAGATAACATGAAAAGGACACTAATTAGGATGAAAGCAAGTGAAGGCGACAGTCGAAAACATGAAAGTGGCACTCGGGGAAGTGAAGGCACGCAAAAGCAAGAGTTTGGAAAACTCATTGAAACAAAGGTACAATCACAACCAAAAGTGAGACCTGTCAATAAAAGCACGAATTGATTGTCGACATCGGTTGATCATTGCACAGGCACAGTCTTGATGGACTGTGTTATCACTGTACAAGCTTGCGTAAAAGAATGCGCTCATGAACTTGTTGTAGACCGAGCATGTGCGAGCAGGTGACTTTGACACTTATAATCCAAGAGGGAGCTCAAGATTAGGATGAAAGCAAGTGAAGGCGACAGTCGAAAACATGAAAGTGACACTCAGGAAAGTGAGAGCGCGCAAAAGCGAGTATTTGGAAAACTCATTGAAACAAAAGTACAATCACAACCAAAAGTGAGACTTGTCAATAAAAGCACGCACTGATTGTCGACATGGGTTGATCATTGCACAGGCACAATCTTGACGGATTGTGCTATGCCTGTACAAGCTTGCGTAAACAATGTGCTCATGAACTTGTTGCAGACTGAGCATGTGCGAGCAGGTGACTTTGACACTTATAATCCAAGAGAGAGCTCAAATACTTAACAAGGCATCAACCGACCAAGAAGTGACTACAGAACAATCGATTGCAAGATCGTCAGTAGGCTCCAAAATTCAAGTGTAGGAAAAATTTTCGAGAGTGTTTGATACAATGACAACACTTGGCAACACATTGGTAGAACTCCAGTTTCTTTGCCTTGGTAAACTCTTTGTGCAGGGTCTAGTTCTTCAGGAAGTATTGATTCATTGTTCAGATTACCCTAGCTTCCCCACTTACCCCATGCATAAACATAGTCCCCTTCACTCCTTCTTGGTTGAACACAAACATAACACCAACAATATCACAATGTTTCAAGATAAGGCAAGGGTAATGTAGCACGCGAGTTTTAGATATTCAAAGTATAATTTTTCATCTCTAGTGTTGCTCTGCTACTAGCAGGCTTGGACAATACCCCGGCGGAGTCACTTCAGGAACACAAGCATCTCTCCACTGCTAGCGAGCCTGGGCAATACCCCGGTAGAGTTGCTTGCTTCACCTCCCTGCGCAGGAAGCCTTTCTCTTCTTTCACCCTTTATTTATTTATTTTATATAAAACTGTGCATTGACATTTATTTACTTCATGGCGGAAGAGAGATCCTGACTTATTGAGAGAATAAGAGGTTGTCCCTTCAAAAAAGTATGTGTAAGACCTCTAATATAGATTTGCTTGTTTAGATTTTCCCCTTCTTTCTCTACTTGATCGGATTACCATGGGGAACACCGAAACATAAAGAACCGAGTGTGGGCATGAGGTTTCCAGAATAAACATGGATATCATGGTTTGACGCAGAGCTTTCCACACACAAGGATTGTATTTTCCATCAGAACATCATTGACCAAAGGGATAACCAAGACGAAGAAGAAGGTTTGAGAGTTAGCCAAATGTTATAGTGTCACAAAGCCCTTTTCTATTTGCCACATTGTCTTTTGAGCCAAAAGGAACATCTTTTATGTGAAGTCTTATTTAACAAAACACAAAAGAAAAGACATAATAAGAAAACAAAACCAAAAGGGAAAATCAAAAGGAGGCTAAACCGAAAACAGAGTGCGAGACAAACGTCAGAAAACATAAAACAAACTATAGAAAACAAGTGTAGGATGAATGTGCAGGTAAACCAATACACAGCTAGACCTACTCCTAAACTAATTGACTAGAAGGTCAAGGTTACGTATAATGAAATTTCCAATGTAACCACTATAGTTGTTCCCGGCCTACATCCACAAAGATAAAACCAATTAAAACAAATATAAAACAATGTGCAAAGGAAAAGATAAGAGTTTGAATAACTTGAAAAAAAAATTGAAGGTCTTTTCTGTTAGCAGACAAATGTGTCATAGTCACTACTTCTACCCAACTTGCGATCTTACCTTCTCGATGAAAATTATAAATAGACAAACCTCGAAAGCTTCTTGTGAATGCACCTTCATTTGTGTCATCCTTCTTAGCAAGCATGAGAAAAGACCGAAAATTGTTATTAGCAAATGAGCTTGCTAAGTAGGATACTTCCAGGAAATCATAGATTAGATCATAAAATTTTAAGAAATCCTCTTTAAAACCCCACAATCTTCAAGAAGATGAATTTTCAATTAGAAGCACATGGTCAGGATGAGAATCTTGTGAGGGAAAATGGATCTGATCATATTTGGTAGGCATGCCAAGATAGTGAAGGCCTGACATAACCATCAGTGAAGGTTGAAGTGCCTCAACACCTTGACAAGTATCTCAACAGTGAGGAAAACCATAAAGATTAATTGATGCGAAACAATTTTCATCAAATATATTGGTGGGAAAATGATAAAACGAATGATAGTTAATATTATGATCAGATGGACCATTTGTGGCAAGAGATTCTTGGTTAGAAGATAACAAAGATAGATCAGTTTGAACATCTTTACAAATGCCTTGAACAGATGAATCATCTTCCTCGCATGATAAATATAACAAACCATTTCCTTGTAACTGGAAACACACTGCACTAGCATCATAACCATCAAAAGAAGTGAAAAGGAATGCCAATACAACAAACACATGAGACCAGTCAAGATATAGTGAACGAAGAAGAATTTGATTCGCACAATAACTCATGCATTCATTAGCACTCAAGAGGATTTCAGGTGCGATGAAGAACATGATTCGCGATATAACATTCACAAGAAAAACCAGGAGCTTCTTATTATGAAATGAATCTGATAGACATGATTCCTTTGGCCAAAGATGATCTTTGAAGTGATCAACTTCACAATTCCATGACTCTATGAGAGATACACATTCCAAACCCAAGTTTGATAGTAGAGCCTTGCATGGAGATAAATCATCTGAAATAGAATCTTGAATCCGACTAGAGACCAAATCTCGAAAGTTCAAAAGACTACATCCGAAATACCAAACATCTTTCAAGAAGGAATTTATATCAAATAAAACCATGCAAGGAAAAGGATTTTGCGAGAGAAACCAAATCTGATTTAGTCCGGGGACCTCACCAGAGTCACCAGAACCTACAATCACCATTAATGGAAGTTGAGGTGCCTCGACTTCCTAGCAAGTCTTGGAATTCTCAAAAAATTGTAAAATTGCATCTTGAAAATTGAACCAGATCATGCATGGTGTAAGGATAGTTATCGCCATTGATTTCAATAATACCACTACTGATCAGATGGCAACCATCTTCGTCGCTAATTTCATCAGATTTTACCACTTTAACCACCAAATTACTCAACCTGAAAGATTCTTCTGATCGCAAATTTGAAGATGTATGAATCGAGGAAAGTTCATGAGCAAGCTGACTTGAAGAGTTGCCTTCATGCAAAACAAGAGATGATGAAGGATGGAAAGAATACTCAATGATTTGATTGTTTTCATTTTCATCACGGATAATCTCACCACCTTGTGTCAATTGAAAAGTTAACTCTTCAGATGAAGAACTTGAAGAGCATGGAGTGTCTTCATCGTAAGTTGATGCATTACAAATGGTAGGGCACAACGGATAGTGAGATGAAGAAAAAGTTTTGATAACATCTTCTTTGACTGAATCATATTTTGGATGAGAAATCGAAAGATCAACTGGTACACTTGGGCATTCATCATCGCATATGTCAACAAAGTCATAATCGTTAGGATTATTGTTTCTCAAGATTTGAGATTGATTAAGCAAATAGATTTCATTCAATTCACAACCAAGATTAGTGGATTGAAAATCAGCCAAGAATGAGGAAGTATCATTTTCGCACAGAGGATTTCGCAAAAGAGAAGAAAGATAGAAGTAATCTTTACCTTCCTGCTCCTCTACCTGTGAAATGTGACTACCTTGCACCCGATCACTACTTAGATTTGAAAGAGATCGATTATGCAAATCAAGGGACAAGGGGTCGTGAAAAAGAGATGGTAAAGAATGACAAGTATCTGAATCAGATTCAAGAATTAAGTTATGAGCAGTAATATCATCTTGCAAAATGGAGGAGTTAGTATTCACCATAGGTTTCATGATCCATTTCGAGATTTCCTCTATGGGATCTGAATCATGAAAAATAGGAGGATGAAAAAATGGATTAGGAATTTGATTTGTAGATTTCCCAACTTTATTATCATCGCAAGGTAGCATCCACATTGGGACTAAAAAGGGAGGAGGACAAAGGAAAAAAGGAATGGTGGATTCTTCCTCTGAAATTAAGGGTGTCTCATGATTTACAAGAGTTGGGGAAGGAGAAACACCAAGAGGTTTAGATTCATCGTGTAAAGAGATATGAACCAAACGCTCGAACTTTTGTTTAAATAAATCCCAATTTGTGTCTTCTTCAACAAACTCATAATAGAGGTGAAGGAATCAATCAAAAAAATCATCAAATTCATTAGGCTTCATTCTTAGCTGATTAATCCTTTTATAAACATCTTGGTAATCATTCCTATCAAATGCTAAATAAAGATACTTGATGAGGTCTTCAAGAGAATGAATGGACGCAGGTGGTAGAGTGTGACATGACCGGCTAACTTGACCTTCAAGTGTGAGTCAAAAAAGAATACAAGACACATCTTCACAGTCAATTTCGTAGTATCCATAGAACTTAAGGAAAAGAAATGCATGCTCAGCAATGGATGTATCACCCTCACCATCAAAATTGAATTGAGACAAGTCATGAAGAGGCTCATCGAGGATTGAAAGTTCACCAAGGGATAGGTTAGAAAAACACCTCGGGAGTATGATTTGAGGATGAGCCATTTCAGATAAGAGGTTCAAAACAGACTCAATGGGCACAGCTTGTCATCTAGCCCTCCTTCTAGTGCCATTTGATCGGATTTTACAGCTTTAACAACCAGATTACTCAACCTGAAAGATTCTTTCGATCGCAAATCCGAAGATGTATGAATCAGGGAAAGTTCATGAGCAAGTTGACTTGAAGAGTTGCCTTCATGCAAAACAAGAGATGATGAAGGATGGAAAGAATACTCAATGATTTGATTGTTTTCATTTTCATCATGGATAATCTCACCACCTTGTGTCAATTGAAAAGTTAACTCTTCAAATAAAGAACTTGAAGAGCATGGAGTATCTTCATCGTAAGTTGATGCATTACAAACGATAGGGCACAAGGGATAGTGAGATGAAGAGGATGTTTTGATAAGAACATCTTCTTTGACTAAATGAGATTCTGGATGAGACATCGAAAGATCAACTAGTACACTCGGGCATTCATCATCACATACATCAACAGAGTCAACATCATTAGGATTATTGTTTTTCAATATTTGAGATTGATTAATCAAATAGATTTCATTTGATTCACGACTGAGATTAGTGGAGTGAAAATCGGAGAAGAATGAGAAAGTATCATCTTCGCATGGAGGATTTTGCAAAAGAGAAGAAAGAAATAAGGAATCTTTACCTTCCTGCTCCTCTACCGCGAAATGTGGCTACCTTGCACTTGATCACTGCTTAGATTTGAAAGAAATTGATTATGCAGATCAAGGGACAAGGGGTCGTGAAAAAGAGATGGTAAAGGATGACAAGTATCTGAATCAGATTCAAGACTTAAGTTATGAGCAGTAATATCATCCTGCATAATGGAGGAGTTAGTCTTCACCATAGGCTTCATTAACCATTCTGGGATTTCCTCTATGGGATCTGAATCATTAAAAACGGAAGGAGGATGAGAAAATGGATTAGGAATTTGATTTGCAGAATTCCCAACTTTATTATCATTGCAAGGTGGCATCCACATCGGGACTGAAAAGGGACGAGAGCAAAGGAAAAAAGGAATGGTGGTTACTCTGAAATTAAGGGTGTCTCATGATTTACAAGAGTTGGGGAAGGAGAAACGTCAAGAGGTTTAGATTCATCGTGTAAAGAGATATGAACCAAACGCTCGAACTTTTGTTTAAAGAAATCCCAATCTGTGTCTTCTTTAGGAAATTCATAAAAGAGGTGAAGGAATAGATCAGAAAAATCCTCAATTGATTCATTAAGCTTCATTCTTAGTTGATTAATCCTTTTATAAACATCTTGGTAAGCATTCTTATCAAATGCTAAATGAAGCTCCTTGATGAGGTGTTTAAGAGAAAGAATGGAAGCAGGTGGTAATGTCTGACACCATCGGCTAACTCGACCTTCAAGTGTGAGTCAGAAAAGAATACAAGCTGCATCTTCACAGTCAATTTCGTAGTATCCACAAAACTTAAGGAAAAGAGATGCATGCTCAACAATGGATGTATCACCCTCACCATCAAAATTGAATTGAGACAAGTCATGAAGAGGCTCATTGAGGATTGAAAGTTCACTAGGGGATAGGTTACAAAAACACCCCAAGAGTATGACTTGAGGATGAGCCATTTCAGATAAGAGGTTCAAAACAGACTCAACAGGCACAGCTTGTCATCTAGCCCTCCTAGTGCCATTTTCTTGACGGTGCTAGAAATTCGTCAACCAAGGGGCTCTCTACAATGTGAAGTCCCAATTAGACCTCACACCGTTTGGAGTAGGAGCTCCATCTGGAGTATCGGCCCAACTGCCATGTATTCTTGTAGATTTGCCTTAGCTACAAAGTTCAGCACAAGAGAGTAATACACAGGTATCTTCAGATCAGCAAGTGAGTATGCATTGTGAAATGTTCAGTTGTGGAAAGTATTAAGGTCCTTCTACCGAAAGGGAAGAGAAAAGTGGGCCCTTTAAAGACAAGTAATAGTACTAATATAGAAAAGACACACAAGCATATGCATAATGAATCGTTGATCAACTAGAGAAATAGTTCACAAGGACTCAATGATTATTAAAGCAAATACAACACACCTTCAACAAAATAAGTACCAAAGCCACCAAAATAGTTCAATTTGCTTAGTACAGATGAAAACAAGCAAGCAAGAAAAGAATATAATCCGGTTCTAGGTATAGTCCTGACTGGTCTGCTTCCCCTGAAGCAAGCAGAGTGCTAGGCCTGCCGAGAACCTCAATCAAAAGGAATCAGTTGGCTGGTTTGCTTTTAGTCAGGTAGGTACGCTCGCCCTTATATACCAAATTATACCCTTCCAGCTCTGCTTTCATGCTTGTAAGATTACCAGTTCTTCTATTCTCTTATCTGGGGCATTAAGGATCTGACCTTCCTTTAGTGCCTTTTTAGACGATGCATGTACATCACAAACATTCAAAGCAGAGTTGCGAGGGAGCGCCCCCTCCCCTTCGAACCCACTCCCAATCTGCGCTCCGGGCGAGAGCGGCTCGGGAGCGCGAAATCGCTTTCGATAAAAGAAATTCCGCTCCCTGCCAAAATCGGAAGCGAGTTTAGGAGCGTCGTTCCCAGAGCGAAAATTAAAGCTCGGGAGGGATCAGGGAGCGATCGCTCCCGAGCTTTTAATTTTCGCTTCGAGAAAAATTTCCGCGGACGCGAAAAAAAAAAATTCATTTAAAAAAAAATTGTTTTAAAGCGACTTGGGGAGCAAAAAAACATTTCATTGTGACTTGAATGAGTTGAGGAGAGCAAAGAAGCGAGGAGAAGCGAGGAGTGACCGCCGAAGAGCAAGGAGCAAGCCTGCAAAGAGGTTAGTAACTTAGTAATTTAGTATTTTAAGCCTTAGTTAGGTAGTAATTTAGTTTAGTTTAGTTAGTTTAGTTTAGTTAGTTTAATTTAGTTTAGTTTAGTTTGGTTTAGTTTATTTAGTAAAAAAATCATGAATCTATATAAAATTAATAAATTAAATTAATTAATCTAAATAAATTAAATTAATTTTCTCATTCCTATTCCCATTCCCATTCCCATTAAATTTTGCAGATTCAAAAGCCTACAAATATCAAACATCATGGACCTGGCTATATTTCTTGGCATTTTCCTCTTCTTGGTCCCTTTTATGGTTATTATGGTGCTGGAGAGTAGGAAATGGAGGGGCCAAAATGAAGAGGGGGATGAAGAAGCTGGAGAAAGTGGATTTGATGAAAACCCCAGTGAGGAGGAGTTGGAGGAGGGTGAACATGACTCTCAAAAAACTAAACAAGACCAAACCCCATTGTGGAAATATGTTAACAGGCCTGAAGCAGGGAGAGGGGGTGGAACCACTAAATTTCATTGCCCCCATTGCAACAATAATTACACAGGTTCATACACCCGTGCCAGAAAACACCTCTGCGGGAAAATGCCATGGGATGGAGATAAACAAATAGGAATCAAAACTTGTGCAGCTGTGTCAGCAGTAGATAAAGCCAAATACATAAGGGAAGAGGAGGAAGCCCAATACAAATCTAAAAATTCAAGGGGTTTCTTTGAACCAAGCTCACAATCACAAGCACAAAGAACTCCTTCAGCATCCTCCCAAGGCAGTGGATATGGAGACAGAGGGTCACCAGCTTTAAGGCGTAGAACCATATCAGATTTCCTTGATGAGGGGTGTAGGAATGATGTGGATTCAAAGGTTATACAGGTTTCTCTATGCATGTGGGATACCATTCAATGTTCTTCGCTCACCTTATTGACACGAAATGGTTTCTGCCATAAATGATGCCCCTAAAGGATACAAGAGCCCTGGGTATGACAAGGCAAGAACCGTTGGACTTGATCATGAAAAAGCAAAAATATCACATTCTTTGAATAGAATGACAAGTTCTTGGACTGACCATGGGGTGTCCATTATATCTGATGGATGGAGAAATGTAAAAGGCAAGCCATTGATAAGTGTTCTTGCTGTGTCTGTTAGTGGTGCCATCTTTCTAACTGCATATGATTACTCAGACAAGTTCAAGACCGCCATCAACATTGCAGAAGCATTACTTGAAACAATTGACCGTATTGGGCCATATAATGTCATCCAAGTCATCATTGATAATGCTCCTAATTTTAAGGCAGCGGGAGCAATTATTGAGGATAAATACCCCAACATATTTTGGTCTGGATGTTTGGTTCACACATTGAACCTTTTGATGCATGATGTTGTCAAGAACAAAAATGCACAATACAAATGCATTGCTGATTTGTACAAGAAACGCAAACAAATGATAAAATTTATTACAAATCATAGCAATACCCATGGCCTTTTCCGCAGTCACTCAAGATTGGAGTTGTTGAGGATTGCGAAGACCAGATTTGGTAGCTATTACCTCACCTTCAGACGCCTTTTGAAGGTAAGAGAGTCATTGGCTAGCATGGTATCAAGTCCACATTGGCAGGTATTAAAGGAAAGGGCTACAAATGTAGCTGACATGTGAGGTTTTGAACTGGTGGAGGAGGCCGCTCTTGATGGTCAATTTTGGTCAAGTGTGAGGCAAGTATTGGATTCCACCAAGCCCATTTATCCCATGATTCGGTTTGTAGATACAGATAAACCAGTGATTGGCGAGGTATATGAGCAGATGGATACCATGTTTGGGCAAATAAAAGATACTATTCATAACAGAGATCCTGACTTGTACAAACTGATTCACGATTTTGCGTGTGTACAGTGGAATAAACTTAATCTTCCACTACATTGCTTGGCGTATATCCTTACGCCAAAATACAACTCTACATCTTGGTTGGGCCAACCTGCACCAGGGGGTGGGATTAGGACCAAACCCCATTTATATGCAGAGGTAACTAGTGGATATTTGCAAGCATTAGAAAATTTGATACCTGACAGGGAGGAAATAGGAATATGCAGCTGTGCGCTTTGAAATAGGCAAATACTTCAGTGGCACTGGTTTGTTTGGTAACTTCCATGCAATGGAAGACAGAGACAGATTTGATTCTCTCACATGGTGGGAAACATATGGCGGCCAGGGACTTTTGCCAAAATTGACAAAAAAAGTTCTATCACAGGTTGTAAATACTTCTTCTGCAGAGAGGTGTTGGAGCACCTACAGCTTCATACATAATGTGAAAAGAAACAGACTCAATGAAAACCAGGCAGAAAGCTTGGTTTATGTGCACTACAACTTGAGGTTGTTGAGTCATTACTGTGATCAGGCTTATGAGGATCCCACATATAAAATTTGGGACAACCATCCAGAGGAAGACAATTTGGAGGATGGCACTATACATCTTGAAGAACTGGAAGAGGAACTTATAAGGGATGAAGATGAAGCAGTTGCAGCAGCCATGCCACCTCCACCATCCAGTAGCAGTGCTCGAGTTCAGAGTCTTGTTCCTTTGCTGTCGCCACCTCCATCTACACCCTCACGTGGAGGGCATGTGCCTTCTAGTTCTGGTCGTTGGTCTGTGTGGGAGACTCCTAGAAGACCACCATGACCTGCTTATGCTCCTGGAGACTCTCGTGGCAAGGGCCACATGTAGATTTAGTATTTACAGTTTACTTGTCTTTTCTAGTTTTTATTAGTTTTCATAACTGTTGAGTCTTGAGTCCTTGACTCTTGACTCTTTCATATCATAATGATATTTTTTGTAAACAATATATGACTGTGACAATGAAAATTTGAAGTTTGAAGTTGGCAATTATAACTCATTGGTAATGATTGTGAATTATGAATATGATGCTTCGTGAAAGACTAAAGTTGTTTCATTTCATTTCATGTTAACAGTTATAAGTTAGAACTTAGAAATATCTAAGATATTATTTCTTGTAATGGTTAAACCAGTGTTGTTAAAAGCGCGATTAAATCGCGCTTTTTTCCCTAAGCCGATTTAATCGCGCGTTTTATGGGAAAAAAGCGGCTAAAAATTTTTTTGCCGATTTTTTCGAAAAAAGCGCTGGGTTGCCAGGACAGCACGATTTTATAAAAAAAAATTTGGTTTTTCATTTGGTCATTTGGGTTTTTTCATGCAATTTTTTTGGAAAGAAACAAATAATTTTTGAGTGGGGCAGCTTAATGATCAATTCTAGGCCCTAGTATGGATATGCTATTCATGGTAATGTTAAATTCTTAAAGTAAAAGTGACATTCTCCTTAATCTTCATTTTCATCCTTTTACTTAAATTTTTAACATTACCATGAAATGACTCAAGATGTTTGAGAGTGGTTCCAGCCTCATTGGATTTCATATGGAGAAAGTAGAATTTTAGATTTCATTTAAAATCCAGCAGACTTATCAGTTTTTCAGGATTTCAGGATTGGGAGATTGTAATGTTTCCAGGTGACTCCACCTGCTCGGGCTACCCCTGCCACCAGTAGAGGACGTGGTCTACCTCCTATAGCTCCTACTTCTAGTTCTTCAGCTTCTAGAGCACATCAGACTCCACTGCCATCTCCACCAGCACAGGCACCAGCATCTATATCTAGAGGGAAAGGGAAAGCTGTGGCATTTTCTCGCAAGAGGGGCAAAGGAGATCAATAGGATTAAACCTCATTTTATTGTATATGACATTATGACATGATGAGATACATTATCATATTTTTTGTTGATATTTTGAGGCTGAGTTGGGACTCAGGAGTCAGGACTTACTATTCAGGACATGATTCAATGTTATGTGTGATTTTAGCGCTAGAAATGATATTAAACATCTTATATATTAGTTTTTTTATCATATTTATGTGTCAATGTATTTATTTTATGTTGTAGATGGTTTAGATATTAAAAAAAATGAAAAAAAAAGAATATTTTTGTACCAAACGCTTTTTCCCGCTTTTTTCCGCTTTTTTCCCGCTTTTTCCGATTTTTTCCGCTTTTTTCCCGGCGCCGATTTAATCCCACTCGCGCTTTTAACAACATTGGGTTAAACATAGCTTACAAGTACAACTTTGGTGATCAATGATGATAAATGTTATATATTGAATTTTCAATTTTGAAAGCTTGAAGTTGAAACTTTAAGATTGAATTTGATGAATCATGATTCACAAGACTCAATATGTTGCAGTTGTAATATGTATGTTACCAACTTGTGAACATGGTTAATGAAGATTATAACTTCTAGATGATTGATGTGATATGGTTCAATGATCAATCTATGGTTTTTTATGTTTTTTATATCTAATTCATCATTCTTCATGTTTTTGTTGACATATATGTATAAAAAATTAAAAAATATAAAAAATATATATATTTTTAAAAAATCGCTCTGGGACTCGCTCCCAAACCGGGAGCTTCTGAAAATGTCACTCCCGCTCCCGTTTTCGCTCCCACTCCCTGCTTTCGCTCCCGCTCCCAAGTAACATTGATTCAAAGAATAGTCTTACAATATTCACGACATATACATGAAAGCATGATGCCTCAATGCTCTTATGCATTAAGTAAAAGTTACAAGATACATCAAGACAGTGAAAACCACTCGCCCCAATAGTGGAGCATTAGAGAAGTCACTTGCTCCTCCAAAACAACTATCTTCCTCTCCAATATCTGGTAGGAGGAGACAAGATGAGAAGTCCTTTACATGAGAAATGATGGTGTATATAAAACAAATGGGGTGACCATTCACATTCCTTGTGACCCTTGGACTACCCTCATCACTGTTTGACTTCTCAATGACCTTTCAACTTCCTACATGACTTTTCGTATTACATGGATGACTCTTGGACTTCCATTTTACATTACATTACTTCGATATTGAATTTACAAAATCCACAAATGACATGGAAAATAATGACTCGTGACAAGACATCACATGACACTGATGACATGGACTGCATAATGATGCGACAGTGCCAAGTTGTCCTTCTTGTTGCTTTGTCTTCAATAAAAGATGTATCCAATACCTCGTCTTCATGAGAGATATGCTTTGTTCTTCATATCTTCCCTCCAAAGGGTTGTGAATCAGATGAAGTCTTCAGGTGGTCCTGATCTTTGTCTTTTGTTGTAATCCAATGTTCCTTCGTCTTCTTGCCTGATGATCATCTTGTCTCCTCAGCTCCTTAGGCGTCTTATAGCATGGTTTCTTTCTCCATCTCCTTCATCATCATCCTGTCATGACATAATAGAGTACTTGTGACTGCAATCCACCCATGACAAGACGACATCAGTCCGATAAACCCCTAGCCTAAGATGATTCATGAAATCACTTGTTAGGGCTAGAATTGGTGACTGGTTGAGTGACTGACTCAAGTACTGTGCAGTTCCAGAGGCCAAGGTCTGAGACTGAGGCTCAAGACTGCGCAATGCATAGTTCAAGATGGCAGGGTCATAAGATTGCGTTGTAGAGGGACTCAATGACTCAAGCTAGAGACTTGAGGCTTGAGACTGCGCAATGCATAGTTCTAGAGGCCTAGGCAGAGGGACTGCGTAATTGAGGGACTCAAGGGCCCAAGCTAGAGGCTGGAGGCTTGAGACTGCGTAGTGTGTAGTTCTGAAGGTCTAGGCTGAGTGATTGCATAGTTGAGGAACTCAAAAGGTCAAGCTTGAGGCTTGAAGTTGCCCAACGTGCAGTTCAGACAAGAGAACAGGTTGGGAGATTGTGTAGTTGAGGGGTTAAAGCCCTCAAGCTTGAGGCTTGAAGTTGCCCAATGTGTTGTTCAGACAAGAGAACAGGCTGGGAGATTGTGTAGTTGAGGGGTTCAAGGCCTCAAGCTTGAGGCTTGAGGCTTGAAGTTGCCCAATGCGTAGTTTTGGAGGGAGAGAAGCCAAGTGATTGCGCAATTCAAGAGCTCATCGTTGAGGCATGATGCTTGAGACTGCGTAGTGCGCAGAGAAGGTTGGTTGGAGCAAGGATTGTGCAGTTCTGGAGTTGAAGGATTGGGACTGAGCACTGAGATTGCATAGTGCACGGTTCCAAGAGGCAAGGCCAAGGCTTGAGGTTTGAGACTGCGAAATGCGCAGTTCAGTAAAGCTGAATGAAGTCAAGTTCCCCGGGAACGAAATTTTCCGGATAAGGCCAAGTGTGAGATTAGTGAGGCTCAAGTGAGCAGAGACAAAACTAGATCATGATCACACACTTGGAGCAGTCGACGACACAACATTGATCACTCAAAAAACAAGAACAACATGATGCCCTCAATGCGACAACAATGCACCATACCTCTCCAAGTGCAACAAAAAAGATACACTTTGCAACGAAAGTGACGACACGTATGCAACAGTGCATGAAACTTTGGGAATGAGTGTAAAACATGTCTACATGACTAGTAGGACTCATCAACACCAAAGTTGCCCCTTGAAACAAGCCAAAACTCCACTTTACATGATAAGTGACACTTCCCATGCCAAAAGACGACATTTTCTATATAAAGAGAAAAGTGTGAACGACACTTCCGATATGAAAACGATGGTGAAAACAATACATGCTAGAGTGTTAATTTTTAACATGTTCTTTGCTTAGGATAGTTACTTCAAAGTTCCAGATTAGCCCATTTAATTTGCAATCACGTAAATCATTATTGACCAGTGTTACTTGGGAGCGGGAGCGAACGCGGGGAGCGGGAGCGACATTTTTAGAAGCTCCTAGTTTGGGAGCGAATCCCAGAGCGTGATATATATATATATATATATATATATATATATATATATATATATATATATTTTGATACATATATGTCAACGAAAAGATGTAGAATGATGAATTAGATATAAAAAACATAAAAAAACATAGATTGAACCATATAACAACAATCATCTAGAAGTTATAATCTTCATAAACCATGTCCACAAGTTAGTAACATAGTAACATACAACATATTGAGTCATGATTCATCAATCTTAAGGTTTCAAGCTTTCAAAATTCAATATATAACATTTATCATCATTGATCACCAAAGTTGTACTTGTAAGCTAAGTGTAACCATTACAACAAATAATATCTAACATGAAATGAAATGTTATAAAATGAAATGAAACAACTTTCAACTTACATGAAGCATAATATTCATAATTCATTACTAATGAGTTATAATTGCCAACTTCAAACTTAAATTGTCATATATTGCTTAAAAAAATATCATAATAAATATGAAAGAGTCAATAGTTATAAAAACTACTAGAAACTAGAAAAGACAAGTAAATCTATTATCTATTGCTTATGCTTGGGCCTCTTGGGAGCGAATCCCAGAGCGTAATATATATATATATATATATATATATATATATATATTGATACATATATGTCAACGAAAAGATGTAGAATGATGAATTAGATATAAAAAACATAAATAAACATAGATTGAACCATATAACAACAATCATCTAGAAGTTATAATCTTCATCAACCATGTCCACAAGTTAGTAACATAGTAACATACAACATATTGAGTCATGATTCATCAATCTTAAGGTTTCAAGCTTTCAAAATTCAATATATAACATTTATCATCATTGATCACCAAAGTTGTACTTGTAAGCTAAGTGTAACCATTACAACAAATAATATCTAACATGAAATGAAATGTTATAAAATGAAATGAAACAACTTCCAACTTTCATGAAGCATAATATTCATAATTCATTACTAATGAGTTATAATTGCCAACTTCAAACTTAAATTGTCATATATTGCTTAAAAAAATATCATAATAAATATGAAAGAGTCAATAGTTATAAAAACTACTAGAAACTAGAAAAGACAAGTAAATCTATTATCTATTGCTTATGCTTGGGCCTCTTGCCACCATGAGAAATGTCTAATTTTTTAGTCTTGTTGGAAAATCAAGATCTTTATCATTAATATCACCCTCTAAGCATTAACATCCAAAGGTATCTTTGTCATTACCTCTATATCTGTATAGGGATCTTTGTCATTAATATCACCCTCTAAGCATTAACATAACATAGAAAAAGCATAGCATGTCAAGTCAAGATTTTGTTTGAGTGATGCGTACATTTTTAGGAGGGTCATGATAGAGGAGTTCAACAACCAATGTCACTAACATCAAGGTACATAGAGGGATTGGTGCTCTTGATTAAATACGAGTCCCATACCCTAATACATGACAAAATTCAATGGAAACAATGCAACCCCGAAATCCTGAAAAACTGATAAGTCTGCTGGATTTTGAATGAAATCTAAAATTCTACTCTTTGCATATGAAATCCAATGAGGTCGGAACCACTCTCAAACATCTTGAGTCACTTCATGGTAATGTTAAAACTTTTAAGTAAAAGGATGAAAATGAAGATTAAAGAGAATGTCACTTTTACTTTAAGAATTTAACATTACCATGAATCGCATATCAATACTAGGGCCATAGACTTGATCATTAAGCTGCCCCACTAAAACCTTATTTGTTTCTTTGAAAAAAATTGCATTTGGAACATCATTGCCAAAAAAAAATTCCAAAAAAGGCAAAATGCTCCCAAAAAGGCAAGGAGCGATTTTTTTTTAGGGAGCGCGCTCCCGACCCGCTCCCAAGTTGCTCCCACCTAGAGCGCGAATTGGGAGCGGGATCGAGGGGGGGTAGGCACTCCCCCGCAACACTATTATTGATAGTAACTGAAGAAAGAACATAAATGAAAAATGTTGAAGACAAGCCAAGACAAGAGAACACGAGAATATGGCACAAGCCAAGGAAAAACCCCAAGATGGGGAAAACCCTTGATCAATTCTTCTTATTATTAGAATCAAATGTGCAGAGAGAGAGAGAGAGAGTACAATAAAAGTCAAGAATGACTTGCCAATTTGAACATACAGATGCACAACCCTTAGATCAATAGATGGCCCAATCACAAATGAAATTCTGAAACAGTCGAGTTGTTCTTGATGTCATACAGCTGAAGAGGCTTGGACTGCAAATCATATCATTTCTGTACTGCCTTTGTTGCTCCTGGTTAGGGCTTGTGACATACTGCAACAACCCTTACAACCACATCCAAAACATCCTTCTATTGCAACCTCTCTTCAAGTAAATTATGTCCTTCCTCCAGTACAAGACTGTACTTAATTCAACCCACAAACAACCTTCATGACAACCTGCCTTCATCAAGATAGGTCTACGGTTAACCAGGGTATATGATGATTGTCCAGTCCCTTTGTTCAACAAGATAATGCCAGCGGCTAGCATGTGGTAGGCTCCTTGAGGATGCAGCTCACCAAGGAGAGGGTTTTCACACCACAAACTCACACCTAAACCCTCCTTATGCCTGCAGTCGGTCTTCATGACAACTCGGATCTGTAATAGGAGATAAGAGAGCCCAAAACAATCCTCATATAAATCCAAACTTTCCTTTTATAGACTCGGCCTCCAGCGTAAGGAACTCGACCCATTAGGTAGCCCAAACAAGACGTCAAACTATCCCTTCCTTCTTCGTTGGAGGTATCCTTACTTCTGCGGCCATTTCAAAGAGAGTAATGAGTGATAAGTATATGACATAGTGTGATGGAGCACTTCTATATATAGTATTCGATGGGGACAAGAGACGAGTCCATTGGGCTTGATGAGCCAACATGTAGGAGAGGCCGACCATAATAATTTGTATGAGATAATTCAAAAATTCAATAACACACTTTCGCTTGACCAAATTAGACAATCTTTATATCGATTTTGGTCCTCTCAAAGAGAGGAATTCAATGTTGCAATTATCTTCCCCATAGGAGTTGTCCAAAGTGGAATTTGGCTCTAGTTGCCAATTTTAACACTCCCTCTCAACTAGGGAGAATTCCACCCACCAATCCATTCATCATTATAGATCATCATGAACCATCTCTATATCTCATCTCTACTCTACGTTGTTGAACACTAATATGAATAATAAAGAAGAATCAATCAAGAGTGGGTCACAAGATCTTACCACTCCCCACTGACAAAAGTCAATCCAGAGGTAAAACCTCAATCAAACTTGATCCTAGATCAAGTTGAAGAACACCATGCATCCTAGTCATAGGGAGTACGGAAAAACCCAATGCGGAAAACCGGTGCAACTATTCTGAGGGTTTATTATTATGCAGTATTTCCTTGAGTACAATTTGGTGCCAAACTGGCTCATGCGACATAGAAAAACAACCAGCAGTAATACCTCTCTATTCGAAAACAGGTATTTAGAAAACCTGTCCCACGAAACCCTCTCTAGCAACTCTGAAGCACTGCGTCAACCTCATAACCCTCTGTGTTAGCCCTTTGAGGCACTGCACAGCCTCTTGGACCCTCTACGTCACTCCCGCTACCCTTTGCGTGGATGACGCAGGCCCTCTGGCCTCTGCACTATCTCTAATCGGCTCTGTGTGGCCTGCTCTAGCTACTGCTTCTTGCTCTCTGCCTCTACGCTGGTCTCTCGGAACTATCTTTGCCTCTCTGTCTAGTACTCACTGCCCCTCGCTACTGATCACTGATTCGACTTTGCTTAGCAACCCCGGTCTAGCAAATGGAATGAGTGATCACTCTAGTGTATCTTCCAACTAACCTTCAAGTCTCTTCTTATACTTTTCCTATTGGTCTTTCAATGGCCGAGATTAAATCTCTAATCAACGGTTAAAGATTGGATTTGGCTTAATCCATGACTTTTGGAACCCCTTCTAACCTAGTTTTATATTAATACCCATTAACATTTTATTTTTCCTAAGTTTAGACTTAGGAACTCCATTAAAAATATTCATTATTTTAATATCTCCCAAATCGGTTAGAATCTGCCCAAACCATTTCTGGGTCTTGGAGATCTCATGTGCTTTAGTCTCTCCACCAATTTTCATGGTTAGAGCACATCCAATGCTACCCCAAATCAACACAAAATGGGTCCAAGGCTTTTGGCATATTTGTAGTGAACTAATTCAAACCTAGGGCACCAAAAAAATAAAAAATTGGCATTAAACCCCCCAACACAAAAAATAATAAGTAACCCCCTGATTTAATTAAAAATAAAAAATAAAAAAAATACTACATTAATTGCAATGTGAATGAAAAATGGCAATAAGAGGCTGAATAAGAAAGTTGAAAAAAATGAAGCTTGCTGTCCAAATATGGAGAAAACCCTTGCATTGGCTCATGGACATGAAAATCATACAAATGGAAAAAAAAACAAAGAAGCAAGATGTTGGTAGGCAAAAAGTCAAGCAAGCATAACCCTAAATCTATGAAAAAAATCATTAACATAGGGGTTTTTAAGAACATACCTATTAAAGGAAGAAATGAAGTTTGTCTCACTGTTCTTCAATCTTTGATGCACAAAAAATTCTTAGTTGGTGGTGATAATGGCTGTTTGATCCTCAATCCCTCCTTGACAACCACCACAAAGCTCTCCCCTTTCCTTCTCCAACACTCAAAAACCGAAATGAGGATAAAAAAAGGCAAATTTCCCTTTCCTAGCCGCGGCCCAGACGGCCCAATGATATTTTATATCGTCAGGCGATATTTTGCCGAGATATCGGCGATCTCTCGATATTTCCAATATCTACCGATATGTCGGCAATATTGTCATCACTGATGGGTAGCACCAACACTACTCTTTGCATATTACTGAGAAAAGCATAGGATCAACCACTTTGCATACGACCATAAAAAAATATTTAGACATGCACAAGAAACAGCTTGGTTATCACCATGAGTTAAATGGAGAGTTCCAACAACAGGAGTAGGCTTCTAAATGTTGTCCGTATTTAGGTAACTCAATACCCAATGGTCACTGATAAATAGAAGGGAGAAGCAATTTCACATAAAGCGTTTTAGATACACAGAATCAATCCCAACTCTATCGTTTGAATATTTGTCATTTGTGATTAAAATGTATAAGGATGAGATCGGATTCACTTTTTCAACCAACAAGTGCAAACTGACTTCAAACTTCCAGGACATTTCAATCTTAAAAATGGAAACGTCATAGAAAAAAATAAAAAAATAAATAAAGACTTATTCTAGACATCAAACGCACATCATTTTAACTGCCTGCAAACATAATAGATCTGATCAAATGGATGAATATAAGCCTATCAAGTTTCATTGTCTTTAGGTTTTAAATAAACTAATAAAAGACACCAAACATAGAATTGAAAGTGGTACAGTACCTGACACAAGGAAAAACTTTTTGTCATGTGATAGTTGGGGTTGCAGTTTACTTCAAATATATCTCTTCCTGGTCAGAGTTTACCTTCCATGTTTTATTTCAATATTTTGACTAAAACCGAAGTAGTTGTTTGGCCACAGCTTGCAAGGGTTCATGACAATTTCATGAATGTATGTTCAACCACATTCTCATAATCCAGAGAATTATGTTACAGTTCAACCCGGATGAAAACTAAATTACTAAATTGAGAAGCATCTTTGATTTACCATCCATTTCATGTCCATCAACATGCAGGTGACACTTTAATCTCTATGGATTTTACATATCCCGCTGCTAACTCTATTATAACTCTTGACTAAGGAATTAATCATCATCGGGAAGGTTCTCAGTTTTCACATGCCCTGTTTCCTATGTAGTGTTAGAAGTCCTTAATTTCTCTATTTTCAATTGCAAACTAAGAAAATGGAAACAAATTAAACAAAAAAGACTTGAAAGTTTAAACTACATATGAAATTTACCGATTGTAGTTGAAGTGTTGTCTTGAAAAGCCCATGTTGGATCCCACAAAGCATAGCCAAAAGCAGAGTCCAGTTCCAAGGAGGTCTTTGTGACATCAGTGACCCACCAGCAATCTTTGATTACACGGGCTGCTTCTGCATAGAAGTGCATATGAAAGGGTGATGGTAACTGCGCTAACAGAAGGCCGCAAGCTTGAATCATAAGGGAAGATGAAGCTTGAGCAGCACTGCTATTCCCTGAACCAGTACCACTAGCATTTAGCCCAGGTGCTGATGCAGTTGATTTATTTGTACTCATCGAATCTGCGGTTCCACCTGATGGTGATGTTGGCATGATAGAGCTTTGGCTAATTCCACTGGACATACCTTGTGTGGAAAGGCTAGACTGAACTTGACTTGGTTGCACATGTACAACTATTTGAACTAGTGTGGACACTATTTGAGGAACAGATGGAGGAAGTGACAAGATCTCAATAACTGCAGTTTCCAATAACAGCTGTGTGTATGTTCCAGGATCCTGATTTTGGTAAAACACTTTCTGACTCTCTGGAACATTTGATGCTACAGATTGGATTGCTGCTTGAGCCCTGTTTCCCCCTGTACATGAAAATGTGCCAGAGCTATCACCCATAGATACACTTGACCTGATAGGAGGTATCACATTATTCACAAGGCCTAACAGAAGATTAGAGAAATAGTCAGATGATGGGCATGAGCCAGAGTTGGACATAATATGTTGTAGGAATGCTTCAGAGAAAGGAATCTGCATTGAAACTAAAACCAGTTCAGCAAAAAAGCCAACAGGCAAAAAAAATGGCTGACCCAAAAAAAACATTCAAAATGTAAATGTAAATAATAACTGTTGTAAAAGTCATCAAAGCACAGCAAAATGTTACCTTAGGAATGTCAAGAATGGTTAGAATTCTCACGACAAGCTTACTAGGGATATGACCATGAAAATATGCAAGAATGCCACGCACAAATGTGAATCGCAAAGGATGGTAGACCATGAGTCCAGAATACGTAGCAAGAACTCTTTCTGCAGTGTCTGTCGCATCATTCTCAATAAGCCTGTAAATAATCAAGGGAATTACTGGCAATCCACGCACTGCCATGTCATCAAAAAACAAAGGGTACCTGCATTCCATCAAATATAATGAGATTGTGTGATTTAAACTTCATTACTGACATAAACTATCTAGGAAGAAACCTGCTTTCTACAATAACGTGAGTCTTAAATAGGAACGAAATTTGCATTTTATTGGCAATATCATATATCATATACATGTGAAATAAAATCAGCATATTTTGATTCACTTGGATTTAAACAAAACAAAAAAACAGTCCATTTGTTATTGTCAAAAATAGGGACAACATCTAGAAATCTCAAGTACAAAAAAGAAGCATGAAGAATGCGTGACTACTACTATCTGGCAATTCCATTTCATCAGAGCAGTCACATTTTACAGTACAATGAGAACGAAGACAAGGAAAGTCCCAACAGACTTCAATCTCTTAGAATTCAGATTACAACCAACATACAGGCAGACTTACATTAAATGATATAGATACCATCAGCCAATCCCGGAAAAGTCAGATGGAGGCAAAACTTTGCTACATGGCGAGAGATTAAAAATGTTTAGAACCATGATTGTGTTGAATTAAATTGCAAATATTTTCCATATATTAGATTTTGCTTTCATGTTGAATTTCAATAGAATAGTTAGAAACCTCACCCTACATATATTGTGCATTACACTTCACAAGTTTACCAACTCAGATTGATGATTTAAATGTAACGTAATTCTAATTCAAAAGAATTGACTTACAATGTCTTCCATTCTTGTGTGCATCCTTCCTTTCACGTTGATCATGCTGATGTGTTTATATGCTATTTAGATATCATGTTTAACTTGTTAGCTAATATTTTACTTTAGTATTATTATATCCTACATCGCAAGGATCACGATCAGCATCCTGCTCAGTTGCTATCAACAAGTTGCTATGAGTGGACAAGTAACAAGTCTTCGAGCACCAGGGATTGTTGGGATTCTCATGCACTCATTTGACCAAATGGATCTGTAGGAATTTACAGAGTAAGTTCCTTAGATAGAACACCAAAGGACACCACTCACAAACAGATCACAGATCAGTACACCAATGTTCTTGACGTGGTTAAAACCCTCAAAGAGGGAAACAATCCACGGCCTGAGCCAACGCGGCCACTTCAGGGAATTTATTAATGTAAAAGAAAGAAACTTTACATAAGTTTCTCTCATAAACGGTCACCTAACAAATGACCCTCCATGCTCTTTAAATAGAGATCATGGACCAATTAGGTGTTAAGCCACGGAACAAATGTCGGTAATACCGAGTAGAGAATGAATCATCGAATCACTTCATGTCTAGAACATATCGTGATCGTCGGATTATAAGTTACAAAAAGTACATACTAAAGCAACACACTTTACCTAACTATACACTAGACCAAATTATACTTAATTATTTCCTGTGTCGGAATATCCTAACATCCCCCCTTAAGAACTTGGGATAGGATTGAAGGATGTACAAAGATGACACAATAGGAGAAGGAAGGAGGCATTAGAGCCTATCCCACCTTAGTGAAAACTTCCTGAACTCTAACCATAAATCGAAGTTTAGTAAACTTCGCCTATGTCAAAGCCTTTGTAAAGATGTCTACAACTTGATTATCGGTTGAACTATATTGCACTTCAAGAACATGGTCATGAATGAGCTTTCTGATGAAGTGCATGTGTAGTTCAATGTGTTTGTTGCGTTGATGTTGGACTAGATCTTTGCATAGTTGAATGGCACTTTAATTATCACACCAAAGTGTAGTCGGATGTTGCTGCTGAAAACCAAACTCTGACAAGATCTGACGAAGCCACGAGGCTTCCTTACTAGCTTCAATGGTGCCATGATACTTTGCTTTTGTTGAAGAAAGAGAAATGGAACTTTGTTTTTTGCAATCCCATGTAATAGGTCCAAAACCAAGAGTGAAGACATAACCTGCAGTAGACATCCGATCATCAAGGTCACTAGCACAATCAGAATCAGTGAAACCAACCAATAGAGGAGATGCTTCTTCACTGTAATGAATCCCAAATTGAACTGTACCTCGAACATAACAAAGTATTCTTTTCACTGCTTTCCAATGACTTTCATGTGGGTTTTGCATAAACCGAGCAACAAGGCCAACAACAAAAGAAAGGTCAGGATGGGTATGGGTCAGATACAAAAATTTTCCAACAAGATGACGGTATAAAGTAGCATCAACTTCAGGGGAAGTACAAGTGACTGAAAGTTTGGCTCCAGACTGAAAGGGAGAAGGGGTTGGCTTATAGTCTTCCATGTGAAAGTGGCATAGAAGATCACAGGCATACTTGGACTGGGAAACAAAAATACCTTCTTTGGATTGCAAGACTTCAAGACCAAGAAAATAATGCAAGTGTCTAAGTCTGTCATTTCAAACTGCTTTTTAAGGTTGGACTTCACATGGTTTATAAAGTTGGGATCACTAGCAATAAGGATAAGATCATCAACATAAAGAACAAAAATGATAAGAGACTTACCCACTTTCTTGGTGAAGACAATATTTTCAGAATGACACCTAGAAAAGCCAGTATCTAAAAAAAAGCTATCCATTTTGGCATACCAAGCCCGAGGGGCTTGCTTGAGACCATAAAGGGATTTCTTAAGCCGACATACAAGACTGGAGTTGTTTGTATAAAGCCAGGAGGTTGTTCCATATAGATTTCTTCATGCAAGTCCCCACGCAAGAAGGCGGATTTAACATCCATCTAATGGAATTCCCATTTGAAAGAGGCGGCAAGGGAAAGAACAAGGTGGATAGAGTTCATTTTGGCAACAGGAGAGAAGGTTTCAGTATAGTCAATGCCTTCAACTTGTGAAAAACCCTTAGCAACAACATGAGCTTTATGTTTATCAACTTTTCCATCTAGTCCAAACTTGGTTCTGTAAACCCATTTGCATCTAACAAGTTTTCATCCCTTTGGAAGAGGAACAAGGTCCCATGTATCATTTGCCAATAATGAACGATATTCTTCATTCATAGTTGTGTCCCAATTTGGATGGCCTAAAGCTTCTACAAAGGTGTCAGGATCATAATTCATTGAAGCTTGAGCCAGTAAATACGAGGCTCTATCGAACTGAGAATGTGTACGACATTGATCTGTAGGATCACTTGCAAGAGCACCTGCTTCATCTCGAGAAGCGTGGACCCATTTTGGAAGCTAAGGAGCTAATGGAGGATCCCGAGAAGGTGGGGAGGATTGTCATCCTTGCTGTCATCCTCTGAAGAAGGAATATCTTCAGAAGTAGAAGGGATAGAGAGAGGTGGCACATCCGTCGAACTAGGCTCATAGGCCAATATATTTTCAGCAAACTTTACATTTCTTCTAATGATAACATTTTTGGATTTAGGTTGAAGAAGTCTATATCCTTACATCTTCAGAATATCCAATAAAATACATTTTTCACTCTTAGGTTCTCAGGGTTTATGTTTCTCATTTGGAATATGGGCGCATGCTTCACTTCCAAAAACACGAAAGTGACTTACATCTGGTTTAATTGAGCTCCATGCTTCTTCTAGAGATATTCTTTAAAACCTTAGTAGGAGTGTGATTTACTATGTAATTTCACATTTAATTGCTTCTGCCCAAAAATTAAGACTAAGTCCTTTAGATTGAAGCATACAATTAGCCATTTCCTTTAAGGTGCGACTCTTCCTTTCAGCTACACCATTTTGTTGTGGAGTATATGGAACAGTATGTTGCAATTGAATTCCATGCTCAGTGCAAAAGTTGATGAATTTGTTGCTAACATATTCTCCGCCACTATCAGATCTTACCTTAAGAATTTGATGTCCAGATTGTTTCTCAACAAAGGCCTTAAAGGTCAAGAACATGTTAAAGACTTCACTCTTGAGTTTTAAGAAGCATACCCAAGTGCGTCTGGAGAAATCAGCAATGAAAGCTAAGAAAGACTTGTAGCCAGAGAATGAAACAACTGGAAGTGAACCACATAAATCACTATGAACAAGCTGTAAAGGGGCTGAGGCGTGCCAAGATGCACATTTTTCAAAACTATCCCAATGATGTTTTCCGAGTACACATCCGGAACAAACACCATCTCTGCAAGATACCATAGAAGACCTGTCACCATATTTTCTTTACATAGATATTGAAGGGAGCAATAGTTTAAGTGGCCAATTCGCTCATGCCCAAGTTTGCTCACATCATCATTATGAACAACAAATACCGAGGGAAGAGTTGATGACCCAAAGTTGTTAAACTTATACAACCTTGTAGAATCATCAACAATGCCAGTAGCTAAAATCTGTCTAGGATCTCTTAGGTCCTTAATTACAACATCGTGAGGTGAAAATTCAACGGTTTTACCTTCCCCTGAATGAGTTATCTGATATATAGATGGTTGCACGATAAGGTAGGAACACAATACAGCATTAAATTGACCATTGTCTAGATGAATAGTTCCAGTCCCTACAACACTAAGAGATCTATCATCATCGACATATATAATTTTGGTGTTACAATCATTTAAAGAAGAAAACATAGTTTTGTTTTTGGCCATGTGATAAGAAACTCTAGAATCAATGAGTCACTCATGAGAATGAGAAGAAGATACATTTAGTTCATAACCAGATCAAGATGCTTGACAACTACATGCAGAAAGTGCTATTCCTAAAGATGAAGTTGAAGTTGAAGAGTGCTCCAAGTGGATGTTATGCTTCTTCGTTGTTGCTTCCAAGGCTTCCATCTTTTTAAAGCATTTGGATTCTACGTGACCATCACGATTACAAAAGTTGCAATGTCTATCAGTCTTCTTCCCTTTGTTTTTAGTTGCCTTATCATTTTGTTGAGTTGATTTTTCATTGTAAGACTAACATTGCTTAGGACCCTTGTTTGGTTTAGGACCATTCTTTTTAGGATGTTGCTTCTTAGGATTCTTTGAACTTGGTTGTTACTGGGTTGCTACGGTTTTCTTAGAAGAGTTTCCAGTATTAAGAAGACCAAGATGTAAGGGTTTTTCTTGCTCTCTTATTAAAGAATCACAACACGCATCAACTTGTAGGCTTGTCCTTGAGAAATAAAGACTTCTCTAGTAGAATGTAAGGTGGAAACAAACACAGAGTCAATTGATCCTAACTTAGTAAGAATGGAATAGATAAAGCTACCATCTTCTTTTTTAACCTTAACACCTTCCAAAAGAAATCTAAGGGTCTTGAACTTGGACAAAAAATCTTTAGTCGAAGAAAAATTATTGGGGTCCAATGTAAGCAACAAATTTTCGACTCGATGGGCTCTAATTTCATTTTTAATTTCAAAAACATTGTTGAGCTTTTTCATTGCTTCATCGGAGGTATCAATTTCTGTGATATGGAATCTAAGGTTAGGAGAAATAGACATCCCTATCAACCCACATGCTTCATTTTACTTATTTTCCCATTTGGCTTGCTTATCTTCATCTTGAGATTTAGACTCTTGGCCTGAGGCTATTCTATAAAGACCTTTACTTCTAAGTAAATCCACCATGTAGAATAGCCATTGGAAGTAGTTGGTGCTGTCAAGAATAACTAGGCATGGACTTTTCATTTTAAAAGAAATTGAAGCTATATATGTTGAAACTTAGTGTTCAAATGGAAAGATCTCGAAAAATCACGCTGATTAAAAAAAAACGACTTTGAAAATGACTTCCGGATGAAGAAGTTATGGTTTTTTTAAGAAAAGTCGTTGAAGATGCCAATGAACCACGTGAATGTTTGGAAGTTGATGATAATTTTATATTCAAAACAAAAATCCATGCCCCCCTCCAAATTTAATCTAATTAACTCACTTTTAAAAAAAGATTACTTTATGTGACCCACTTTTATAATAAGTGAAAGTCACTTTTACAATGGTGCTTTATGAACTATCCACTAAATTGTAACTTAAATAAAAGATAAAGTGACTTTAGAATTTTAAGTGACTCACCTTTTATAATGGGTGAGAACACTTTTACATAAAGTAACTTTAAAACACAAGTTACATGTGCTTTTTGAAAAAGTAACTCAACAAAAAGAAAGACTTGAACCCAAGACCTCTATTTTCATAAAGTAACTTTAGACCAAGTGAGCTAGTTTAAAAGGTTAGTAATTGTTGGAAAGGAGAAAGGGGTTTTTTATTGCTCACTGAAGCTTTGGGGTGCGTGCTTACTTAAAAAACCCTTTTATGCCAGCAAAACAAAAAAAAAACCACACAAACCAAATGAACAAGCAAAAGTATCCAAGCCTTTCGACTTAGAGTTAGATTTGGCCGGAAACCAGATATTTTCCTCAATGTTTCTGATTTTCTGAGATCGGACTAAGGCGTGGCAGAAAAGAGCATACGCATGAGAAAAATCCTTTCTTTCTGTTTTTGGTTTACCCAAATCGCACAGAGTCGCAGAGCAAAGAGCATATGCAGAAATGAAAGGTATAGATATGGTAACAAAAAACAATTATAGAGGACTATAAACCAAAATGAACAAAGAGATAAATAACTATAACTGCAAATAAAGACTGTATACCTTCATATCTTAAAAATGACGTAGCTACAGCTACTGCAAACATTTTCGCGTCAAACGAAAGGGGTTCCTCACTAGAACAAATGCTTCTAACACAATAGAGCAATCCTCTCAGCCTAAAAGTAGTCAAAAGCAATAGATCTATGAAACGACAGTCGAATGTAGTTGTACAGGCTTCAGATTTGGATCACCAACAGATGCGGCCCTCGAATAGCTCTGATACCATGTAGGAATTTACAGGGTAAGTTCCTTAGATAGAACACCAAAGAACACCGCTCACAAACAGATCACAAATCAGTACACCAGTGTTCTCCAGTATTATTGACGTGGTTAAAATCCTCAAAGATGGAAACAATCCACGGCCTGAGCCAACGCGGCCACTTCAGGCAATTTATTAATGTAAAAAGAAAGAAAATTTACATAAGCTTCTCTCATAAACGGTCACCTAACAAATGACCCTCCATGTTCTTTAAATAGAGATCATGGACCAATCAGGTGTTAAGCCATGGCTCAAGTGTCGGTAATACCGAGGAGAGAATGAACTGTCGGATTACTTCATGTCTAGAACATATCGTGACTGTCGGATTGTAAGTTACAAAAAGTACATACTAAAGAAACACACTTTACCTAACTATACACTAGACCAACTTATTAATTATTTCCTATGTGTCGGAATATCCTAACAGGATCATATGCTCTAGGGTGAGCACATGTCCCCTACTTGGAACTAGACATTACCCACAAAAAATTGGCTAGCCCCTAGGAGAAAATTTTCTCCTTGTTTGATAACCAGTTAGTCAGTGGCACCATGATGATCAATACATAACACTATGCCAGAATTTTCCACCTATTTCTGCAATCAGATTTCTCTTCCATCTGGCATTTTCTCTTGAAGGAAGGAGGGTCATCTATCTGCAAGTACTCTACCATTCTTGCAATCATGTGCTTTCATTTAATGTTATGGGCGCATTAATATGTATCACAGGGAAAATTTGATGATTGACTGATCTCAATTGTATTCTTGTTTCCACACTTCACCTAGGAGGTTAGCCTTTGACTCTAGTCTAGTGGGACCTCCTCTAAGGCCTTAGGGTTTAGGAAAGGCATCGTTAGGGAGACACAAATTGATATAGTGTGTCCAAGGTAATCCATACTTACAACTTCCCATCTCTCCAATTTATCCATCTCCATTCTTTGGGCTTGCAATGATTAGACCTTGTGATTGTCACCCTATATCCACATCCTTGAGTCAATGCCCAAAAACATGGCCCCAGAGGTTGAAGCATGTAAAATAAACTTAAAATAATATAAATCCACAATGAAAGAAAATGTAAAATGCAAAAGACAGCTAAGACAATATTAGCACATGGTAAAAAGTCCAGCGTGAGCACTAACCCCCTCATTAGTCATCACCTAAGTCACATGACATGTCCACCCCACCCCTTGTGTCACATATTTCACATGTTGTACATGACATGTGAATGACACATGTCTAACACAAGTTTGACTCGTGTCATGTTTGTAGGACACGAGTTTCACTAGTATCGGACATGAGCCCTTCTAGTGTCCTGAAATTTGGACACGTGTCCAATGAAAAAAGCATCTTTATATCGACCTATTGCCTCATTCTCACTCAATTCAATCACAGGCTTGGATCTCTCAAAGGCTTTGGGGTGCAGCTAAGGGTGATTAAGAAAACTTAGAAGGGATTCCAAGTGTGTTGGGAAATTGATTCTCCATGCCATAAAAATGTTATGCAATTAATGGTAATCGTAATTCTTAAAGTAAAAGGAGGAAAATGAAAGATAAAGGACTTAAATTTTTTAAATTATCATTAATTGAATGATGATGTTTGAGAGTGGTTATGACCTCATTGAATTCCATATGGAGAAAGTAGACTTTTAGATCCAACTCAAAATCTAGCAAACTTTATAGTTTTCAAGATTTCAAGATTGGGGGCGTTGCAACGTTTCCATTGGAGTTTGTCATGTATGAGGGTACAGAACTAGCATTTAATTAAGAAACCAAGCCCTCAATGTACCTCGATGTTGGTGGCATTGGTTGTTTAACTCCTCTATCATGACCCCAGTAAAAATGTATCCATTAAACAAAATCCCGTTTTGACATGTTAAGTTTTGTCTCTCTTATTTTAATGATTAGAGGGTGATATTGAAGACGAATCCCAATATAGGCAATGATTTTGATGATACGTAGTACTAGTTATTTGTTGTAGCATGATTTTTTTTTGGGTTGTACAAACCATTGAGGGTATCTTGATTGATGTATTTTTGGTTCAGAGACTGATCGCACTCAATGTTATTTTTGATATATGCATTAGTTGTAGGATTGAATTTGTACCATCATCATGTAAAAGTTTTATATGTTTCATATTTTATGTGTAATTCACTAATGTGTTGTATTTTTTAATATAATACATTTGATGTGTCCTCATGTCATGTGACATAGGCCATCACTCAATACCTCTAACATTTCGTGCTTCATTTGACGAAAGGAACTCTTGAAATTCCCAAACCCGATGAGCGAGAAACTACATCTTAAGGGGGTGTTGAAAAAATATAATAGCAAGCTTGGGCTCCTAAGCTATGCACCAATTAGAGACAATTCATTAAAGTAAAAGACACACCAAAGGGGTGCAAAAACTAAGACAGAGGAAAGTGGTAACTTATGCCACCACAATTGCTCCCTCTTTACATCTATACAACTAAGATTCTAGACATCTTTCCCTCTCCGTGAGCATCATTATCACAAACACCTATGGATTGATAAGCTAACTTGGGACATGTCACTTTGTTGATTTTTTAGTATCTTGGGAGGTACTCCAAGCCCTAGGGATCAGGGTTTGGATGGCAAAGTGCCACAAGAGTCACTTGTGGGCTTGGAACCCAAGGTAGGGATTTTGCACCCATCGAGATTTGGGCCAAAACCATGAGCACATTTCAACATGTGATGGATGAGGATGATAGCTCTCGGCAAGACGAATATAACACAATGAGAATCATCTGATCCCGAGTTGTAGAATTGGAGATATGGATTTTTGAAGTTAATGGTTGGGTTTGCACATGAGAAGTCTAGGTCGGCTTGGTGCTAAGAAGACATATGACA
Source organism: Pinus tabuliformis (assembly GCA_031772625.1). Classification (NCBI taxonomy): domain Eukaryota; kingdom Viridiplantae; phylum Streptophyta; class Pinopsida; order Pinales; family Pinaceae; genus Pinus; species Pinus tabuliformis. The sequence continues at coordinate 1,231,177,659 of CM062805.1, read as the reverse complement.
GATGTTCAAGCCCACGTTTTAAGGATCCCTCCTTAGGTGTATATATAGAGGTGGAGTGGAGGACATTTCCTCATCCAAAAGTGCAACACATCACATGTGAGGAGCTCATTGGATGAGAGGATAACTCTGTTTTGGGTTGTAGGCAAGAAGGACAAACCAACTAGGTTTTGAAGGATTGTTTGGGCCTCTTCTTGGTGACTGAAGTGCAGAAAAGGAGGGTCGAGGTACTGTTCTAGAGGGTCAATGTAGAGGAGCTGTGTTTCAAGTCTGTGTTGAGGGAGTTAAGGGTGGACATACCCTTGGAAAAGGCAATGGCAGCCCTAAAGGGATGTTGTGGGTAGGCCATAGGCCTTACCAACCTCAAACAGGGTGTGCATAGCAGTGTTGTTAAAAGTGCGATTTAATCGCGCTTTTTTCCCTCTGGCGATTTAATCGCGCTTTTTATGGGAAAAAAGCAGCACTTTTTTTATAGCGCGCTTTTTTGAAAAAAGTGCACTTTTTCGATTTTTTCGCAAAAAAGCGCGGGGGCGCGCGGCAGCGGGTTTTATAATGAGAATTTCATTTTTTTGTTCATTTTCACTGTGGGCGCGCGTAGGTGGAGGAGAAGGTGTTGGAGAGAGGAGCTGGAGGGTTTGTGAGAAAATCTAAGGGATTGTAGGACAAATTCAAGAGGAGACCACCAATTTCTCCATAAAAACGGTATGTAGATTATTTTTTTTTTGTTTTCCTTGTTTAAAAACATTGTTTTTCATTGCTTTTGGTTGGGAAACTTCATATGGGCACCATTTTCCTTTTGTTTTCATTGTTTTTAAAGAATTTTTTGTATTTTTTCATTGATTTGGGATGGGTAAATTGGTATGACTATGGGAACCAATTTTTTATTTTTATTTTTCATTTTTTTTAAACATTGTTTATGTTTTTTCATTGTTTTTGGTATTTGCCATTTGGTTGGGTAACTTGGGTTTGGAACTTTGGATTTTGGAAATTTGTAACTTGTAATTTTGTAAATGCTAAATTGTAATCCTAAATTCCTATTTCCTAATCCTTGTTTTCCCATAGGTTTGCAAATTCAAAATTCAAAAACAAACATGCCAAGGAAATTGGATCCTTTCTGGGAATATGGTGAACCTAAAGCTCCGAATGATAGACAAAACTTGAATTGCAAGTTGTGTGGAAAGGACATATGCAGGGGGGTGTACAAGTTGAAGTTTCACCTTGCACAAATCCCTGGACATGATGTGGGGCCCTGTATAAATACAAATCCTGAACTTATCGAAAGAGCCATGAGAGCATTGGGAGAATTAGAGCACACTAGAGAGGCCAAGGAACTCAAAAGGCAACTAAAAAGGTCAGCTGAAGGAAGTGGGCCAAGTGGCACTGGTTCTACTGCAGCGTCAGTCAATCCAGTAGCTGCATCATCATTTTTTGTTCCTCGAACCAGACCTGGTTCACAACCATCTATCGGTTCAATGCTAAAAAGAACTGAAAAAGAACAAGCTGACAGGTTGATGGCAAAATTTCTCCTCTGGAGTGATATTCCTTTCAGCATTGTAAGAAATAATCCATTTTTCCAACCTACTGTTGATGCTATTGCCAGTGTTGGCCCGGGATACAAAATCCCTTCTTATCATGATTTCAGAGGCCGGATTCTTCAAGATGAAAAGCGTGACTGCACCCAAAGATTGGAGGATTTTAGGGCATCATGGGCACAAACAAGATGCATTGTTATGTCAGATGGTTGGACTGACCAAAAGGGGAGAACCCTTATAAACTTCTTGGTTAATTGTCCCAAGGGGACTATGTTTATCAAATCTGTTGATGCATCTCATCAAATCAAAGATGCAAGAACTTTATGTGATTTGCTGGATGTTTTTATTTTGGAAGTGGGTGAACAACATGTTGTCCAAGTCATAACGGACAATGCTGCAAATTATGTTGCTGCTGGTAGAATGCTTATGGACAGGCATCCTACTTTATTTTGGACACCTTGTGCTGCCCATTGTATTGATTTGATATTAGAGGACATAGGGAAAATTCCCTTTGTCAAAGATATTGTTGACTCATCAAAAAGCATCACAAAATTTATATATAATCATACATCTATGCTTAGCTTGATGAGAAGATTCACCAACAACAAAGAGTTGGTGCGCCCTGCCATTACACGGTTTGCCACGAGTTTCATATCTCTTCAATCCCTCCTGAATTCTATGTGGGATTTGAAGAGAATGTTTCTTTCAGAGGAGTGGCGTGCTATGTCAATGAGCCGCAAACCAGAAGCAGAGGCTGTATGCAGACTAGTTTCATACCAGGAAGACTTCTGGGCGGGAGTGCAGGAGGTGTGCGTCGTTACTGAACCTTTGGTAAAGGTTCTTCGGTTGGTTGATGGTGAGAAGCCCGCAATGGGCTATTTGTATGAAGCCATGGACAGGGCCAAAGAAGCCATTCGGGCCTACTATGATGATAAGGGAGATGATGGGTTTCAAAAACAACTCCTTCTATGGGGAGTGATTGATGAGCGATGGAACAACACACTCCATCGTCCCATTCATGCTGCTGGGCTTTTCCTGAACACTGCATTTTCTTATGCATGTGGGTTTGATTTTGATGCTAAGATCATGGATGGATTCTTATCCTGTGTCCAGAAGATGGTGTGATCTCCAGAACAATGTATAGAGATCTCTAAACAAATTGAGACATATAAGATGGCAGGTGGCACATTTGGCTTTGAGATGGCTGTCACTGATAGGACAATTAAAATGCCAAGTATTTTTTAGTTTGTAACTTTGTTTCAAATTTCATTGTCTCTTCAAATTCCATTTTTTTCTTATGTTTATTTAAAATTTTATTTGTAATTTTGTTGTAGATGCATGGTGGAAGATGTATGGTGGCAGAGTACCCCTTTTGCAAAAGCTCGCCGTATGCATCCTCAGCCAAACATGCAGCTCCTCAGGTGTGAGCGCAACTGGAGTGTATTTGAAAAAATACACAACAAGAAGCGCAACAGGTTAACACTTTAACATTTAAAATATTGCAAATTTCCAAATAAATTTTTGAATTCATTAAACAATATTTTTTTTTAATATTAATTATTAATTATTATTTCATGATCTTTGTACAGGTTGGAGTCCCAGTGCCTTAATGACATGGTCTATGTCTACTACAATCTTCGATTGTGGGTGAGGCAACTTGAGAGGACACCTGATGTGGATGCCATCTCATTGGATGGGATTGACACCACTAGTGCATGGAGGGTTGAGGCCGAGAGGCCTCTCATGGATTCTGTGGATGATTGGTTAGTGTAGGATGTAGTGGAGGGGGAGGAGGAGCAGGAGCAGGAGGAGGAGGTGACACCGCCTACCCGGGCTACCACTAGGACCAGTAGAGGACGTGGTCTACCTCCTGTAGCTCATACTTCTAGTTCTTCAGCTTCTAGAGCACATCAGACTCCACTGCCATTTCCACCAACACAGGCACCAGCATCTACATCTAGAGGGAAAGAGAAAGTTGTGACATTTTCTCACAAGAGGGGCAGAGGAAATCAATAGGATTAGACTTTCATTTTATTGTATATGAGTCTATGACATTATGACATGATGAGATACATTATCATATTTTTTGTTGATATTTTGAGGCTAAGCTGGGACTCAGGAGTCAGGACTTACTATTCAGGACATGATTCAATGTTGTGTGATTTTAGCGCTAGAAATGATATTAAACATCTTATATATTAGTTTTCTTATCATATTTATGTGTCAATGTATTTATTTTATGTTGTAGATGGTTTAGATATTAAAAAAATTGAAAAAAAATGAATATTTTTGTACCAAACGCTTTTTTCCTGCTTTTTTCCACTTTTTTCCGGATTTTTCCAATTTTTTCCGCTTCATTCCCGGCGCCGATTTAATCCCGCTCGCGCTTTTCACAACATTGGTGCAAAGGATAGTTTTGGGGTTGGTTCATGCCCATATCAGCAACGTTGGTGAAGGGGAGACTTCCAAGGGTATGTCGTAGCATTTAAGGGTTGTTTGGGTGATTGTTTGAGGGTTGTTTGGGTGATTGTTTGAGGGTTGTTAAAGAAGTCTAAGGTGCTCTAACTAGTCACTTTCATAAACGGCAACAAAGTAGACTTGGAGCAACAGTTTGTGTCGTGTGTTGGGTCATAGTTGTGACCGGTTTTGGATCGATTTGTTTACAAGCTTGTGAGTGCCATTTGGAGGACTTTTCGTGGAGGTCAAAAGTCCATCCTAGGAGCAAAACTTGCAGTGAAGTATTGGGAGCCATTGATCTGGTGGAGGGTAATGTGTTGGCTACCCAAAGTAGCCCTAGACTAGCAGTCTTGAAGTGACGAAGATAGCTGAAGATTGGGTGAAGTTTGGAGCCTTATGAGTAGCTCTTTGATGGATGAAAGAGGCTACTAGAAGGCAGATTGGAGCTCAGGTATTGGCCAGCCTAGAGAGAAGATTGGATTAGCCCGTGTACATGCAGCAGAAGTGACTTGCAGCAGTGTTAGGTGGCAACCCTCTTGGAGTCTCGATGTGTTGTCCTTTGAAGGACTAAGGGGCATCTAGTGAGCAGTACGAGAGTGAAGGACCGGCAGGAAAAGATACAACATAGAAGATGCAGCGAAGATTGTCATTGTATCTTGTATACCATAGATTGTTGTATTATTCAGATTTGGTTTAATATAACAAAGATTGGGTTGTACATTATTGTACAATTTTGTTAAAAATTGTGTACACTTGTGCATATGTGAATTACTGCTTTATATTTTCCATTGTGCAAAGTAGTTCTTGTTGAGATTCTTGGTTTGGTAGCATCAGAGATATTAAGATTCTAACCTAGACCTAAGATCGTGAAAATTCAACATGGTATCAGAGTTTGTCTGAGCTACTTTGGAACTCAGTGAATCAGAGTTGTGCACAACGAAGTACAACTTAAAAGGGAGTTGGTCACATTGTAGGTGACAATGTCAAAGTTGCAGGCTAGTACCCGGTATGAGGACAGGTTGGAAGGATTGTCCAACTATAGTCCATGGAAGGAAAGGATCAAATTGGTCTTACAAGTCAACAGGATTTGAGAGTTCGCCGAGAAAGCCATCAAGAAGCCACCTGACCCAAAGGAGCTGGAAGTGTACGAGGATTTGGATGAGGGCGAGATTGATCATCCTTGGTGTGAAGGATTCCCTAATACCTCATCTATCTGGGAAAAATACTACACATGAGATGTGGATGGCTCTTTAGAATTTGTTCCAGAATAAGAATGAGAACCGGGTATTGGTATTGGAGGATAAGTTGAAGTCCACCAAGATGATAAAGGGTGAAGGAGTAACTTCGTATCTAACGAGATCATCTCAAGTCAAAGATGAGCTTGTTGTTGTCAGTGTGACTATTTCAAATGGAGATATGGTGAGGATTGCCTTGAAATAGTTCACCGAGGAATGGAAGCCCTTCATCAAAGGGATTGTTGCCAAAGAGAAATTGCTAGACTGGAATAGGCTATGGGATGACTTCATTCAGGAAGAGTTGCGAGACGAGGATCTTCATTCAAAGAAGAAGACTTTCGATGATGACGTGGCACTTGCAACGTGAATGAAGGGTAAGCAGAAGAAGGACTTGAGTAAGGTCAAGTGTTTCAACTGGGGCGAGTTGGGTCATTTTTTGTCGAGATGTCTGATGAAGAAGGAAGATGACGAGAAGAAAGGAAAGAAGGTCGTCGGTGTTGCCACTTCTGTTGAGATAGATGATCTTACCAAGAGATTGGATGAGGAGGACTTTGCTATGATCTCTCATTTCTCGCAAGGTACTATCAATGAGGATGGATGTTCCGTGGGCAGTGGTGCAACGAAACATATGACAGGGTCACGGGAGGTTTTTGACACTCTAACTGAATGGGACTCGAAGTTGCAGATGGTGTTGGGCAACAAGAGTCAAAAGGAGATCCGAGGATCGAGAGTTGTGCCATTCAGGATGGAGATAGGATGAGTGATGCGGGGTCCAAAATGTATTGTTTGTACCAGGGCTCAGATATAGCATAATTTATGTCTCGATGATCGAGAAGAAAGGGTTTGAGGTCTTGTTCCAGCATGGGAAGGCAAGTTTCAGGCCTAGAGGCTCTAGCTCCGCTGGTATCGTGCTTGGAGTTAGAGAGCATGGTCTATATAGGCTGACAGGCAAGCCTATGGATCATGAGAAGCAGGTGCAAGTTCCAGAGAAGTAGGTGCATGTGCATGCTTCAAAGGAGAAGGTACAAATTCCCGAGAAGAAGGTCCAGGTTCCAGAGACTCAGAGGGTGTCGAGTTCGAGAGGAAGCTTCCAGGTTCAGAGGGAGACATTGCAGCCCAAGAAGAGTGCATGGTCAGTAGGGAACAAGAGTGCTCCTACAACTTCCAAGAAGGAATCATGGAAGGATTGGAAAGCAATACAAGAAAAGAAGAAGAAGCACGGTGCTTCTAACAGTGACAGTGACACTTCTGAGAGAGGCGTAGTTCACAGAACAGGGATTTGTGCAATTGTGAGTGCTAAGAGTTGGGAAAGTGTTGCGAGTAGTGATGATGATGATGAGTTCCCTCCTAGTCTTGGAAGTACCTCCCTCGCTAAGAGGGAGTGTTTATTTTTGAGTAGCTTGGGAGGTACTCCAAACCCTAGGGTTCAGGGTTTGGAGGTCAAAGCACCACAAGAGTCATTGCTGGGCTTGGAACCCAAGGTAGGGGTTTTGCACCCATCGATATTTGGGTCAAAACCATGAGCAAATTTCAACATGTGATGGATGAGGATGATAGCTCTCAGTGAGACGAATCTAACACAATGAGAATCATCTGATTCCGAGTTATAGAAATGGAGATATGAATTTTTTAAGATAATGGTTAGGTTTGCACATGAGTCTAGGTTGGCTTGGTGTTAAGAAGACATATGACAGTTGTTCAAGCCCTATTACGATGTTTTAAGGAGCCCTCCTTATGTGTATATATAGGAGGTGGAGTGGAGTACATTTCCTCATCCAAAAGTGCATCACGTCACATGTGAGGAGCTCGTTAGAGGAGAGGAAAGCGTTTGAAGGAATGCTTAGGCCTCTTCTTGGTGACTGAAGCGTAGAAAAGGAGGGTCGAGGTACTGTTCTAAAGGGCTGAGGCAGAGGAGTTGTGTTTTAGGTCTGCATTGAGGGAGTTAAGGGTGGACAGACCCTTGGAAAAGGCAGTTGCAGCCCTAGAGGGTTGTTGTGGGTAGGTCGCGGGCCTTACCAACCTCAAACAGGGTGCGCATAGGGCATTTTTGGGGTTGGCTCATGCCCATATCAGCAGCGTTGGTGAAGGGGAGACTTCCAAGGGTAGGCCACAACATTTAAGGGTTGTTTGGGTGACTGTTTGAGGGTTGTTGTAGTAGTCTAAAGTGCCCTAACCGGTCACTATCATAACAGCAACAAAGCAGACTTGGAGCATCAGATTGTGTCTTGTGTTGGGTCATAGTTGTGACCAGTTTTGGATCAATTTGTTTAGCACCCTGTGAGTGCCATTTGGAGGACTTTTTTTGGAGGTCAAAAGTCTATCCTAGGAGTAGAACTTCCAATGAAGTATTGAGAGCCATTGATCTGGTGGAGGGCAGTGTGTTGGCTACCCAAAGTAGCCCTAGACTAGCAGTCTTGGAGTGATGGAGATAGCTGAAGATTGGGTGACGTTTGGAACCTTATGAGTAGCTCTTTGATGGACGGAAGAGGCTACTAGAAGGCAAATTAGAGAGCATATTGGATCAGCCCATGTACATGCAGTAGAAGTGACTTGCAGGAGTGTTAGGTGGCAGCCCTCTTAGAGTCTCGATGTGTTGTCCTTTGAAGGACTAAGGGGCAGCTAATGAGCAGTACAGGAGCGAAGGACCAACACGACAAGATACGACATCGAAGCTGTAGTGAAGATTGTCATTGTATCTTGTATACCATCGACTATTGTATTATTCCGATTTGGTTTAATATAAAAAAGATTGGGTTGTACATTATTGTACAATTTTGTTAAAAATTGTGTACACTTGTGCATATGTGATTTACTGCTTTATATTTTACGCTATGCAAAGTAGTTCTTATTGAGATTCTTGGTTTGGTCACATCAGATTTTTTAAGATTCTAACCTAGACCCAAGATCGTGGAAATTCAACACACTCCCCTTGGTGACTGGAAACACCTAATAGGGTTGTCAACCTAATCATCCCTAACATAAGTGAAGTAATTTGTTTATAGGTCTTCATCTAGTTATACATTTGAAGGTAAATTCCATGTGAAGTATTCTTGTGCCCATAGCATTAGCTATTGTCCACTATGATGTTGTAATGGTTTGTGTCTCAAATGATGTTGATCTCACTTGATCTTGAGGTTTGTGTCGGGTGGTGTTCTCACAGCAGCAACGATCCCTTCGACATTCTTTGATGCCACTCCATACCATGATTTTCCCCACTCTAAGAGCAGAGATGACTTCGATGCTTTAGCATTGCCCGTCCATAGATGATCATTGGGCTCTAAGATGATTCGCTATGGTACTACATCCCCTCATGTAACTCAAGATGTTGAAACGTTGAGTCTTACAGGCTGAGGTATTGGGCTAGTTGATGATGTGCCCATATAGACCCAAGATGCCCCCAAGTTGGCCTTGACCACACTTGATGGACGTTGCTTCTTCCAAAGTCAAGATGAGGATGATTTGGCTTGGGAGGGCTAACACATTCTCCTTTGACCCCAATGCTTTCCTTACATGATACCATGTCACTCCCACAAGCCCTAGAAGGGTGATCTCTGCTTCTTTATGGAAGACACCATGGTTGAGGAGGCACTTTTTAGAGATGTACCCATGCATTTTTAGGATTTCTTGGAGCAAAGAGCACTCATTAATGTATTCATCACTTGCTTGATGGATCTTGATAATTTCTAGAGGATAATGTCATGGTGGAGACATTTATTTCACACATGTGTGGACTATTTTCCACATTTTTTCATTTTGTTGAGCAATTTTAAGGTCAGCTTGTGACATTCTAGGCTTGTTGAATGCTCAAGTGAACTTTTTGGGAGTTTTTCTTGTAAAATTGAGAAAGACTCATGACCATATGGAAAGACATATGTGCACTCGCCATGGGTTGGACTAGCCCCTAAATTGGTGATCACCCCTACAAAAGAAGGGCTTGTCTAAAACCATGAGTCCTCATATAAGCCCATCAGAAGTCCTCCAATCCTATCCAACATGAAAGAAACAGAGATGAACTCAAAGCAACTGGCCATGGTTCGACCCAACAATTTATAAGACACCCGATACAAGGCCTCTCATGGTTGTTACATGGCTTGAACCTATGACCTTGGACTTACAATGGTACAAAAATGTTGCAATGAATGTATAGATACCCCGGCTGGTATAAGGGGTAATAGACCCTATCATTTCTTTGTTGTGGTTTACAAAGAAAGACCAAAGCATCATAGGAGATGTTTACGAGGGGGGTAGGATTAGTCCATGAAAACCATTTTTTAGAGAATGAGTGCCTCGAGTCTGGGACATCGGTAAAGACATCATTCACCCCCATATAGGATACTCTTATCAACATGTAGAATAAGAATTTCACACCTTTCCATTGCATGACTCACTTGATGAATCCAAAATATAATAGTAATGATTGGATCAATGGTGGGCCTTCATGTAGATTCCCTCTTCAAATGGATGGAGAGATTTTACAATGTAGAAAGAAAACATTTAAAAAGAAATATTACAATAGAGCATCGCTTGATGAGGTGGAGGAGGGTTTCACAGAGTTTCCCATCAACATTGGGAGATCTATACGCTATGACATGATCAAAGATAGTGCTTTAATAAGCGTTGTGCTCAGTGAGCAACTCATGGGGCAGCATGCCCTATTCTACAACATTTCGTCATGAGGCTCCCATCTAAAGTTACTTCATCCTTTTATTGCACGAGGAACTAAACCACATATGCCTTAATTTGCGTTTGGCATTCACATTTTCACTAATAGTACTAATGACTCGAAACCTATGTAATACATTTTCCTTTTGATCATCTAATGGAAAAACTGCAATTTATGGTTCTAACTTCTTATGTGTTTGTCATTTCATCATCATTGATGTTATAACAAGTTGTATCATCATTTGCAAAGGTTCTAGTTTCTAAAAAAGTTGGATCTTTATGTCTAGATTTCATGTATGTTATATAATTTGTAATATATGTTGATCTTTTGTAGCTCTAAGAGGTATTTGCCCATGGCCTAAAAAATTAAATAAAATTATTTTCGAGGTTTCCAAGTTGGCCCAAGAAGTCAAGTCAGCTCATACAGTGAAAGGGTGTGTCCCTTGGGTTATTTAACCCCCATTCGATAAGTATATATAGATGATGTGACATCTCATTTTCTCAACCAAGCAAGAGCAAGTCTTCTATCTCTTCATCTATTCCTTCTATTGTTCAAGGAGGCCACACATGAGAGAAAATGACGAATTTGACTACCTTCTCATGGTCGCACGTGTGAGACGTTGAATAAGTCTAACCGCAGCAATTTGACTGAGTTTATTAGTGGTTTCACCGAGCTATTTGACTAGGCATTCACTACATAACAGGGCAAGTTTGACCACAAAATAGGGCATAGTTGACCACAATTTTGATTGCAAGTGTTGAAACAGGTCCAAGTTGACTGCAAACCATTGATTGCAAGGCTGAGTTTGATCAAGTCGACGTTTGGCTACAGATTTGACTTTTGGATGGTTTCACCCAGTGTTACTTGGGAGCAGGAGCGAAAACGGGTGCAGGAGTGACATTTTCAAAAGCTCCTGGTTTAGGAGAGAATCCCGGAGTGATTTTTATATATATATATATATATATATATATATATTTTATATTTTGATACATATATGCCAACAAAAACATGTAGAATGATGAATTAGATATAAAAAACAAAACAAACATAGATTGTAATCAATGAATGAATTGAATTGATTTACAATGAGCAATGAAGCTCAATAAATAATACAAATGTATTTACAGAAACAGCAGGTTTCTACTAAGAAATAGAAACAGCAAGTTTCTAATAAGAAAACTGCTAATAAGATCACAGACGATCTTATCCGAATAAAATACATAAATGAGCATTAAACACTAAAATAGCATTATTCTAATACCCTACCTTAATGCTCAATCTATTTACAACACCTATAGATCCTCCGAATTTTACAAACTTATCAGGACCAAGGGGCTTGGTGAAGATGTCTACTGGCTGCTCCATTGTGGGAACATACAGCAACTAAATGGATCCTTCTTCAACAAGCTGTCGAATGTAGTGACAATGGGTTTCCACATGCTTTGTTCGTTCATGGAAGATTGGATTCTTGGCGAGTTTGAACACTCCCTGATTATCACAGAACAAGGGAGTAGGACATGCCTGGGAAACATGCATATCCGCAAGCATACGTCAAAGCCAAAACTGTCTCACAAGATGCCTTAACTGATCCCCGATACTCTGCTTCTGTCGAGGAGAGAGCCACTGCCTACTGCTTCTTACTCGTCCATGTGACAGCACCGGATCCCAAACTAAACACATACCCAGTTGTAGATTTATGGTCATCAACCAAACCTGCCCAGTCGGAATCTATGTAACCACTAAGTGTAGGATATGAACTCCGAGTGTACAAAAGTCCATAATTAGGAGTGCCACTCACATAACGTAGCACACGCTTCGCTGTTATCCAATGATCAACCTTAGGAGCTATCATGAAGCGTGAAATGTAGCTCACTGCAAAACTGATATCAGGTCTAGTGGTAGTAAGGTAGATGAGGTTGCCCACTAGTTGCCTGAATAAAGATTCATCCACAAGTGGTGAGGATGATTGAGCTGAAAGTTTTAGCCCTGGTTCCATAGGAGTCGTGGCAGGTTTGCAATCCTACATTCTGAACCTGTCCACAAGACTTCTGGCATACTTGGACTGAGAGAGAAAGATGTTGTTCTCAGTCTGCCAAACTTCAACCCCCAAACAGTAATGAAGAAGTCCCAAATCTGTCATATCAAAAGTGCTGCACAAATCCTATTTGATCCCATGGATCAAATGTGCTGAACTGCCAGTAATGATAAGGTCATCCACATAGACAACCACAAATAGAATATCATCACTAGTATGCTTGATATACAGGTTTGCATCAGATGGACTCCGCTGAAAGCCATGATCTGTTAGGTACTTATCAATTTTCATGTACCAAGCCCGAGGGGCTTGTTTCAGACCATAGAGTGCTTTGACTAATCTACAGACGATCTGTTCTTGACCGGCAACCTTGAATCCTAGAGGTTGCGTCATGTAGACTTCTTCCTCTAAGTCACCATTCAAAAATGCACTCTTTACATCCATCTGATGGACTTTCCAACTAAACTGAGCTGCTAAGGCAAGGACGAGCCGTATGGTACTTGTTGTCGCGCAGATTGACACGACAACGCTCAAACTGGGGGCTGTCACTCTGATCCCCGATCCCTCCGTTTAAGCTTGTCTCCCGCGGCTAAGGCGGGTAGACCCTATGATATGACGAAGACCAACTGTCGACCAGTTGGTTGGGAGACACGATATGAAAAGCACTAAAAGGATTTGATTAATTTAGCAGACCAGTGCCTTAAGAGATTGTTGTTAAAACGATTACTTGTTAGATGATATAGAAACATAAACCGTGAAAAGCAATCATTTATCATCAAACGACTAGGATGGCGTAAGATATCTGTTAAAACCACAAAATTCAAATCTCAATAACGATATCCAGCTATTAAAAATTTCGAAAAAAAAATCAAATGCTTTAAACAACCATGTGAGAATCATTAACCAGATATCATATGCAGCTAACCTCCAAGATTGATCATTCATGTACAGATTTGTCAATAAATTCGAATCTCAGCAAGAAAAATAAAATGCGACAAAATGCAATTAAATCTGGCGAATTTTCAAAATAGCCCTTTTATGCTTTTCAAAATATGGAAAAAATCTAAAGCTAATAAAATCCAGCTTTACACCTTTTTTATTTATTATTTTTTTTTAAATTTTGAAATTTTTATGATTTTTAAAAGGCAAAATTAAAATAAAGCTAAATTAAATTTTAAACAAAAATAAAACTTAATAAATCCTAAACTAAGATATAAACATTAAATCAAAACCTAAATCTAAAATCTAAATTAAAACTTAAAACAAAAATTTACAAAATCTAATCTAAAATAAAAGGAACCTTTTTATATTTTTTATAAAACTTTTATGATTTTAATTAAAAAATTAAATAACAAATCTAAAACCTAAACATATAAAGCTATGACCTAAGTCAAAATGAAAATTAAATATAAATGAAAATAAAATAAACCTAAATCGAATTCCCAAAAAGAACCACCATCTACGCACATGTATATCGTGACGTTAAATCCAAAATAGACCTACTATATGGCTGAACGCTAATATCTGAGTTAATAAAACAATGAAATCGTGACCCTGATCTGAAAATGCAAACGAATACTCCAGACTTACTCGCGCTAAGACAAAAAACGATACGCAGTCATTACCTGGCCCGAGAGTGAAGACGACGGACAGATTGCAGCTATTACCTGAGGGCTTTCGACGGCAGAATAGCCACCATTTTCACTTGAACGCAGAGAGGAAACGTTCAGACGGCGAAATGTGAGGGCGGGCGAAGAGGAAGCTTGAGTGTTTGCAGGTAAGAAGGGCGTAACTGGCTCATAAAAATCAAAATGATTTTCCTGAGATGCGTCGTTTCCCCACGTTATATCATCCCGAACCTTGCTCTCTGTACGTGGGTAATCAAAGCCTGAAAAACTATGCTCGTCTGCGTGAATGAAAGCCAGCGGCAGCCACGCTCTTTCCCTACGATTTTGAAACCCTCTACGCCCAACGCTTACAGATCTGCAAGCCTGAGGACGTTGAGTTGAAGGCCTGCAGCTAAAATCGATTTTTTTTGTTTCTAGGCTTACGTTTCATGCATGGCACCCGGATGCAGAAAGATGAGATTTTGAAGCGGATTTGATAACCAGAGCCTAAAACGTTTTTCTTCACCGGCCAGCAAGCAATATTTTACTGCATTTCCTTTTATTCTGAACGTAAAGGGAGCAGAATTTTGATGCTTGTTCGCAGAGTACAATGGTGTGAAAGCAGTGAAAGATGGCCACGATTTTAAGCAGAGGATTGCTATAATCTGGGCAGCCGCGAACTCCTTCTGAAAATTTGATCTTGATGAAAACCCTGTACAAGAAAACAAAACCCTAATGAAAACTGTATAAAGCAAAAATTTGAAACCCTAGATCAGCTTGATTAATTTACAGATTTTGGCCCCTTAACAGCCAGATTCAGCAATAAGAACAGAAGTATTTTAAAGAACAAAAATTTCAGATTTTCACTATGAAGAACTTCAGAAAATCTCTCATGCAAATTAAGAAAAATAAACTGAATGATAGACCCAGGATCAAATCCAACTGGGCTCAGCAAAAAATGCTTGCGGGAGTTGGCTGGTTCAGCCGAGAACTTCCCCAAACGCCCACCAATCTTCTTCAGTAAGGGTTTTCTGCACAGCTCAAAACAACCATCAGTAAAGAGGGCAAAAATGCTGCTAGATCTCAAAAAATAATGGAGATACCTACCATTACTTTTGAAACCCTAACACCATCCAAACCCTAGCAAGTGAACAAGATACCTGTGCTCACAATACTCTACAATAAGCTATTGTTAATCGCTGAAAAATAAAATATGCAGAAACTAAATTAGCTCACAGCACTTCCAGAGAGTAACACCAGCTAGATTTGGACCCCAAAGTCTTCTTTTATTAACCAGAAACATATTACAAGAGAGCTTCTTCAGTACAAGACTCACAGATCCAATATCTGAAATGACCCCTAGCACCCTACTTAAAGGAAATGATCCCAACGGCTAGTTCGAGTGATCCATGTCGAATGATCTCGACCGTCGATGAGGATCAAGACATCTCTTAATCTCATCCGTCGAAATTATTAATTCATTAAAAAAATGAAATTTTGCATGTATTTACAAAATATTATTATTTTATTTTTTAGGGTTTTTGCTTTATTTTATTATTTTTTATTATTTTTTATTTTTTATTTTTATTTTTATTTTATTTTATTTTTTATTTTTCAGTTATTTATTTATTTATTTTTTTTATTTTTTAATTTTTAAATCATTTTCTAAATGGATCCTCGAACTTAGCCTTTGGAAAAAATTCCCTAGGACCTAGGACTTAGGACTCATGAGGGGGATTAAAACATTTTCCAACCTTCAAGACACTTTACATCATGACTTTTACAATTTTACATCTTAAGGGGAAAAACCCATTTAACATAGACCCTCATAAACCACCCAGTTCTGCGACACAACTATAATCTAGCAGATTAACACACTAGGATTCTCCTAAAATTCGAATGACAAAATCCATCCCGGCTTTGGGGTCAGGCTGAAGGAAAACTCTGCCGATCATGGATCGGTGAGATGAAAAACCTTCCGGGACGTAGATTACCATTAGAAAGTTAGGTCCACCTAGGCAATTTACATACACGACTCATATCTGCTAAGATTATTTACAATTCATACATGCAGACTGGGTTTACAATTAAAATGATCAAGCTGCTGATGACTACAGGATGGCACGGACACGTCGATCAGGTGCTACCCCTTTTTGCAAAGAAAAAGGGGGTGTACTGCATGGGTAGTTGACCGGTAGTGGTCAACAGTACTCATCTTCGCTGTAGGAGCAAAGGTCTCCTCATAGTCTATGCCTTCTATGAGAACCCTCGAGCAACAAGGCGAGCCTTATACTTTTCTAGGGTTTCATCATATTTGTATTTCACTTTATACACCCATTTGCAGCTAATGGGCTTCTTCCCTGCAGGAAGATCAGAGAGGGTCCAAGTGTGATTCTTTTGAAGACTCTGGAATTCAACTTCCATAGCCTGTTCCCACTCAGGTATACCCTTGGCTTCTGAATAGGTTTGAGGCTCAAAACACTATGTAGGTTAGCCATAAGAACAGAATTTACTATAGGCTACTGTTTGCTCTTATTTCTCGAAGTTCTACCTTCAAGGAGCTCATTATCCCGAAGATCACCAATAGTTTTAGCCCACCATTTAGGCCGACCGCCGGAGAGTAGAAGAACCAATATCTAGAGTAGGTGGAGGAGGCTCAAGAACAACAGGAGCAGCGAGAGGAAACTTATTTTCTGGAGGGAACTCAGGTAGTGCATCATCAAATACTAATGCTGCATCATCCCTCCCATCAGGTAGACCTAACGGAAGAAGAACATTGTGAGGCTAATCCTCAGAACACTGCTCAGAAGGAGGGGACTGAAAGAACCCTCTGTCTTCATCAAATACTATGTCCCAACTGAAGATAAGACAATCAGTGTCTATATCTATCGGCCTATAGGCCTTTTGGTGATCATTGTACCCTGTCATCATGAGTTTCTAGCTCTTGGAATCCAACTTAGAGCGCTTAGCAGTTGGAATCCAAACATATGCAACCGAGCCAAACACTTTGAGGTGACTGATCATAGGCATACAGCCAGACCAAACCTCTTCTGGAGTCTTCCCCTTAACAACCTGAGTAGGTGATCGATTAAGAAGATAGACAGCAGTAAACACTGCTTCAGCCCAAAATTTGTTCGGAACACTCCTCTCTTGTAACATGGAACAAGCCATTTCAATAATCGTACGGTTGCGACATTCGACAACACTATTCTGCTGAGAAGTGTAGGGTGTAGTTAACTGGCGTTTGATGCCATGGGTATCACAGAAGTTGGAGAAAGCAGAAGAACAAAATCCTCCCCCCCCCCTTATCTGTCCTAAAAGTTATGATATTATAGCCAGACTCATTTTCAACTAAGGACTTAAACTTTTGAAAGATACTAAATACATCAGATTTATGTTCTAGAAAGTACACCCACATCTTTCTACTGAAATCATCTACAATAAGCAAAAAATGTTTGCAACCAGTAATTGAATATGTATTCATAGGACCACAAATATCAGCATGAATTAACTGGAGTACCTTAGATGCGCGCCAAGATTCGCCATCCTTGAATGAAGACTGATGTTGCTTGCCAGCTTGACAGGGGCCGCACACTCCCAAATGTTGAGTCTGAATATCAGGTAACCCTGACACAAGTCCCTCTCGAGATAGCTGAGAGAGATACTAAATGTTTAGATGCCCATATCTTTGATGCCACAGAGTGCTGATGGGAGAAATACGAGCTGCTAGAGCCACTTCTAGAGAATCACCAGTGTCAAGAAGCCTGTATAGGCCATGATCCTCTAGGCCAACAGCAACCGTAAGACGAGTTTCCTTGTCAATAATGGAGCACTTGTGTGCACTGAACACCACATCGAGCTGAGGAGAGTTCCTCATAATCTGGCTAACAGACAGTGGATTAATTTCCATACCAAGAACATAGTACACATTCAGGAAGATGAGTGTGCGCCCATCAGACTGCATCTGAACTATACCTCTGCCAACTATTGTGTACTCCTCACCTCCGCCAAATACCACGGAATCACTGAAAGATGAGAAGTCAGTAAACCAGTCACGCCTGTGACAGAAACGACGTGATGCACCAAAGTCAATGTACCAGGTAGAAGACAAGGCATGATCTGAGGACCTCTTAGCCATAAAGGCGTAAAAGGAAGATTCCTTCTGCTCAAAATGTTCTGCAACATTCACTTTCTGATGGGACCCTCCCTGCTTCTTCTGTTCTGAAGCAACCCTTTGTCGGCAATCTTTCTTCATGTGGCCAAACTTGTGTCAGTAATTACACTGCACATTTTTCTTCTTAGCAAGATCAGAACGTTGAGAAGAGCCTTTCTGCTGAAAGGATTGAGAGGACTGATATTTGGCAGCAAAAGCATTTTCTGATGAGGTTGATGAAGCACCACTACCAAACTGCATGTTTCCCAAGACACAGAAAACAACAAAGGAGTTTGGCATGGATTTCAATGTAGATGTCGACTGATCCGGACAAAATCTCGAAGTTTGATAAGCCACAAAGACCTTGGAAAGCATTCAGAAGTAATTTTGAATTTTTACCTCTTTAACGCTGCAATTGAAACAATAACAGCAACCAAGAGAACAATGCATTCCACTGGGTACCAAAGGTGCTTCCTCAGTGGAAAGGTACCAAACAAATCAGTGCCACTGAAGTATCTACCTAATTCAAGGCACACACTAGCAGATTCCTCCCTATCAGGTATCAACTTTTCTAATGCTTGCAAATATCCTGTAGATACCTCTTCATCTATATGAAGTTTGACCCTAACCCCACCCCCTAGTGCAGGTTGGCCCAACCAAGATGTAGAGTAGTATTTTGGCGTAAGGATATACGCCAAGCAATGTAGTGGAACATTAAGTTTATCCCATTGTATACACACAATCGTGAATCAATTTATACAAGTTGGGATCATTGTTATGAACAATATCTTTTATTTGCCCCAACATGGTATCCATCTGCTCATACACCTCGCCAATCACTGGTTTATCTGTATCTACAAACCAATTCATGTGATAATTGGGCTTGGTGAAATCCAATACTTGCCTCACATGTGCCCAAAACATACCATCAAGAGCGGCCTCCTCCACCTATTCAAAACCTTTCCTGTCAGCTGTATTTGTAGCCCTTTCCTTTAATACCTGCCAGTGTGGACTTGATACCATGCTAGCCAATGACTCTCTTACCTTCAAAAGGCGTCTAAAGGTGAGGTAATAGCTACCAAATCTAGTCCATGCAATCTTCAACAACTCCAATCTTGAGTGACTGCGGAAAAGGCCATGGGTATTGCTATGATTTGTAATAAATTTTATCATTTGTTTGCCTCTCTTGTAAAATCACCAATCCATTTGTATTGTTCGTTTTTGTTCTTAACAATATCATGCAACAAAAGGTTCATTGTGTGAACCAAACACCTAGACCAAAATATGTTGGGGTATTTATCCTCAATAATTGCTCCCGCTGCCTTACAATTAGGAGCATTATCAGTGATGACTTGGATGACATTGTATGCCCCAATACAGTCAATTGTTTCAAGTAATGCTTCTGCAATGTTGATGCTAGTCTTGAACTTGTCTGAGTAATCATACGCTGAAAGAAAGATGGCACCACTAACAGACACAACAAGAACATTTATCAATAGCTTACATATTATAATTGTCCATCCATCAGATACAATGGGCACCCCATGGTCAGTCCAAGAACTTGTCATTCTATTCAAAGAATGTGATATTTTTGCTTTTTCATGATCAAGTCCAACGGTTCTTGCCTTGTCATACCCAGGGCTCTTGTATCCTTTAGGGGCATCATTTATGGCGGAAACCATTTCGTGCCAATAAGGTGAGCAAAGAACATTGAAGGGTATCCCACATGCATAAAGAAACCTGTAAACTTTTAAATTCACATCATTCCTACACCCTTCATTAAGGAAATCTAATATGCTTCTACGCCTTAAACCTAGTGACCTTGTGCCTCCATATCCACTGCCTTGGGAGGATGCTAAAGGAGCTCTTTGTGCACGTGATTGTGAGGTTGGTTCAAAGAAACCCTTTGAATTTTTAGTTTTGTATTGGGCTTCCTCCTCTTCCCTTATGTATTTGGCTCTATCTACTGCTGACACACCTGAACAAGTTTTGATTCCTATTTGTTTATCTCCATCCCATGGCCTTTTCCCGCAGAGGTGCCTTCTGGCATGGGTGTATGACCCTGTGTAATTGTTGTTGCAATGGGTGCAATGAAATTTAGTGGTTCCACCCCCTTTCCCTGCTTTAGGCCTATTAACATATTTCCACAATGGAGTTTGGTCTTGTTTAGTTTTTTGAGCTGACTCATGTTCACTCTCCTCTCGCTCCTCCTCACCGGGGTTTTCATCAAATCCACTATGACCCCCTTCTTCAACCACTTATTCATTTTCAACCCTCATTTTTCTACTCTCCAACACCATAATAACCAAAAAAGGAACCAAGAAGAAGAAAATGCCAAGAAATATAACCATGATGATTGAATCTGCAAAAAAATGGAATGGAAATGGGAATGGGAGAAAAAAAAAATGGAATGGGAATGGGAGAAAAAAATTATTTAAATTTTATTTATTTAGTAATGATTCATGAACATTAAAAAAACATTGATAGAACCTACCTCTTTGGCCTCCAATCTCCCCTCCTTGCTTTCTCTTGCTCCTTGCTCCTTGGCACTTGCTCTCTCCTTACACCTTGCTCCTTGCTCTCACTCTCACTTGCTCTCCCTTGCCCCTCACTCTCTCTTGCTCCTCACCCTCTCTTACCCTCCTCTTGCTCTCACTCTCACTCTCTTCTAATTTTCTAAAATAATGAAATTGATTGGAGGGAGGGTTTATTTATATTCCCTCCCTCCCTCCCTTTCCTCCCTTCTTTCCCCCAAAACCGGCAACCGTCGCTTTTTTTTCCATGCGCGTGTTTTTTTTCGCTGACCGGCCGGGAGCAATTGCTCCCCGAACGCTCCCGGGCTATAAAAAAATGCTCCCAGATCGATTGCTCTCATCGCTCCCTACTTCAGTCCGGCGATAGGCAGGGAGCGGAAATTTCTTTCCAAGAGCGTGCTCCCGACCCTCTCCCGACCCGCTCCCGAGTCACTCCCACCTGAAGCGCGGATTAGGAGCAGGATCGGGGGGGGCCGCAACACTGGTTTGACTAACATTGACTTGCTAGATTTTTTACTAGGATTGACTGGTATTTGACTTGGGATTATTCACATGGATTTCTAGACAAATTGTTGATTCGTAAACCTTGTTGAAGAATAATTTCTCCTAAAGAAAAGTTCTTAGGTTTTTTCCCAAGGTTGGGTTTCCTAGGGTAAAAATATTGTCTCTATTGTGTATGGTTGTCTTTCTATGAACTTTATAATTTCCATTGCATTTACTATTGATATTTTCTAAAGTGTAATTGCTCAATGATATCAATGGCATAAGAATATTGTGTGAAAATCATTAAGAAGTAATTATCTAGCAGAAAATAATATACTACTCTGCATCTTGTAGAAAAATTCAACATGGTTTCAAAGCATTGTTAAATGAGCAACCATTGAAATCAACCTAAGAGACAAGTGTTTAGTAGCTTGACTAGATTTTAGATCTCTTGCCATATGGCGCCAAGTCTCAAAATGGAAGATAGGTTGAGTAGTATTACCAATCTTCAAAAAGAAGTTATTCCAGATGTAGAGGGAGCCAAGGAGAAAATCCTTGTTTCCGCTCTTTTAGATTCCATTACAGACAGTGATATTTGGTTGGCAGTAAGGAGTTGGGACAACTTCAGTTCAATTGGAGACCAAAGATTCTATACATATGAGTGATGTATTGTTTGTAACAAGTTTGAAGAAGAACCTACTCTCTATTTCAAAGTTGGAGAATAAAGTCTACAGAGTTGCATTTGTAGATGGTCAAGTTCTTGTATGGCCTAAGTGCTCGAGCATAAACTCAACAAGGGTGATTGGTATTCGAGAGGAAGGACTATACAAATTATTAGGACAACCAGCCCAAGCATTAGTGCCTAAGGAGAAGAAGAAGAAGGAAATGTCAAAGATCAAGTACTTCATTTGTCATGATTTTGGACATTATGCCTCCCAGTGTCCTGAGAAGAAAAGGAAGAGAAAGCAGCATGCATCAGCAGTCACTGTTGATAATGATGATGATGATGATGAGCATCCACCTCGGAAGAAGTCACAAATTTGTTAGAAAGGGAGTAGACAATTCACAACAGTTTCTTCCTTAATCAAGGGATAAGTACTTACAATCATATTTTCTTCTCTCTTGATTTTATTATTATTTTTTATTTTTTGGATATCCTCTTGTCCTTGTATTCTTTGCTTGGTTATAATTTTTGTTCCATGGCCTCAAGAATGGAGCTTGCAAAAATAAAGAATAGGCACATTGTGGAGACTATTGATGCAATGATCCATGCAATAGATGGTAGCATCGAGAACTACAAAGAGAGGCTTGTGGCAAGAGGGTTCTCCAAGAAAGAGGGAGTGGACTTCAAGGGGATTGTTTACTCCAGTGGCCAGAGAGTCAGTGCTCAAAGAAGGAAATTGTATAGATTGTTACGATGTCCAAAACTGTGCCAGATGACTAGAAGCTCTAGCTTTTAATTCCAAGGGGGTAGATAGTCAAGAAAAATGGATGGAGCGGCCTTCCTAGAGGATGTCATGAGTTGAGATTGTCAAAGGCTCTAAGACGAGAGGTCTCTAGGACTTGTATGCCTTCTGTGAAAGGACCATGTCAGATAAAATAGTATGCTTCAATGAAAAAGTGGGCAACAGTAGCAAAAGGACTTGCTTACTTGACAATGAGGGCAATCTCAATTACCACAGGTGGATCTGCTTCAGTGTCAGAGGGATTTGGCCTCGGAGTTTGAGATCAAGAAACTTGGCTTGATCCATTATTTCTTTGAACTAGAGGTGTGGCAGAGACCAAATGAAATCTTCCTCAGACAAGGAAAGTACATTGTCCAAATTTTGAGGAAATTCGATATAATAAACTGCAAGTCCATGGTTACACCTATGGTGACCCATCTGAAGAAGCAGAGTGATTTGCTTCAGATTTAGATTTAGTGGATCCCACGATGTACAGGTATTTGATTGGATCCTTAATGTACTTGGTTAACACCAAGTCGGATATTTGCTTCGCAGTGAACACCCTAAGCCAATAAATGGTTGAGTCAAGCCAGATACATTGGG
Organism: Pinus tabuliformis; assembly: GCA_031772625.1. NCBI lineage: Eukaryota > Viridiplantae > Streptophyta > Pinopsida > Pinales > Pinaceae > Pinus > Pinus tabuliformis. The sequence goes on along the minus strand of CM062805.1, from coordinate 1,231,154,915 downwards.
TTGCAGTGAAGCATGTCTTGAGGTACCTACATGGTACAGTTGGATATGGTTTGAGATATGTCTCAGGTGAACGAGGCCGCAAGGATACAATGATTCACATTGGGCCAGGAGTGCAAAAGACAGCAAGAGTACCTCAAGGTGTTGCTTCAACTTGGCATCGGCTATGATATCCTGGTTTAGCATGAAGCAAACTTCTATGGCACTCAGTACAAAAAAGGCAAAGTATATTGCAACCAGTGTCGCAAGTCGCAAAGCAATGTGGCATCAAAAGCTTCTTGCACGACTATTTGATCAAGTCACTTAATCTGAGACATGGTGCAAAGGGGAGCAAGGAAGCTCTAGTACATATCCACAAACGAGCAGACTGTGGACATTTTCACCAAGCCTCTATCTAGAGCGAAGTTTGTATACTTTAGAGACAAGCTTGGCATGATGCAGAATGTCTCCCTCATTCATAAGGAGTGTTTATGTCTTTGTAGGATCAAGCAGACGGTCTCCTGAGTAGCCATGCTGATTTGTCTCGGTCATGCTAATTTGACCAAGGGAGATGGATAAATTCACCTAGGTAGCCATGTTGATTTGGTTGGCTCATGTTTATTTCACCAGGAGTGAATGGCCTAGGGAAACTTCAAGATTGGACAAATCTTCTTCTCTTGAGAAGCCATGAATGACTTTAGTTGGGCCATGTTGATTTGGCTAGGGGTGAATGGTCCAGGGTAAAATCCTCTCCTGAGAAACCATGAAGGACTTCGGTTGGGTCAAGCCAATTTGACCAGAGGAGATTGATATATTTACCTAAGAAGCCATGTTGATTTGGCAAGGGGTAAATGGCACAGGATACTCACATTGCCTACTCCAGGATGGAGTGATCTATAGACATGCATCTGAGGAGTCACATTGCCTACTCCAGGATGGAGTGATCTATAGACGTGCATGCGAGGAGTCAAATTGCCTACTCCAGGATGGAGTGATATATAGACGTGCATGTGAAAAGACATTGCATCAACATAGCAAGTTCATGAACTTTTCTTGTGTAGGACAAATTTCAGTTCAGGAGAAATATGTTTGCAATGAAGGAGAACACCTCCCTCGCTAAGAGGATGTTGATTTTTTTGAAGCATCAAGTGGTATTCTCGTATACCCTAGAAACGTTAAATAAATTTATTTTTGAGGTCTCCAATGTTAATTTTGCTAGAGCAAAGTTAGAGCAACATTTTCTTATATATTTAATAGCTTCACATAATCATCATTAGCATTAGATTCCATGTAACATTTTCTTCTTCAAGCATTATAAGAAAATTAGTTAATAAATCATAGAAACGGAAGACAAGAGACAACAAAAATTAGGCCTGAGGCAAAGGCAAAACCCACAAGGGGAAAGCAAAGAAAATTATTCCTTATGCCAAAGAGAGAGAGAGAGTTAAAGATACAACAGTACATCAGAAACATCATCAAAATAATAACCAAACCAATACACAAAATAAGAGATATACCAAGCCAAGTCCCGTAGCCCTCCCAGAGATTTCTGGCCTCCTTATCTCCTCCTAAAATTCCTTGGATTAGAGATGCACAAGACAAATTTGATGTCCCAAATGAGGAGGAACCCTCTCCTTTATATTGACTTCCAAGGGGGCTCAAATGGGTACCTTTTGGGGCCCTGCTGACTTGAGTTAACATGAGGCCGACATGAAGATTTTGGAGGGAAAATTCAAATATTAAATTTCACAATTTCTTCCTTTTATTTTCGTTGAGGGAAATACCAACCATGGCTACAATTTTCAACATCCAAGTCGGCCTAGGAAGTCAAGTCAGCACAGAGGATGAAACAGTGTCTCCCTTGGGTTATCTTACCCCCATTCGACAAGTATATATAGATGATGTGACATCTCATTTTCTCAACCAAGCAAGAGCAAGTCTTTTCTCTCTTCATTTGTTCTTTCTATCCTTCTTGGAGGCTACACGTGTGAGAAAAAAGACAAATTTGACCAGCTTCTTGAAGCCGTGCATGTGAGACATTGACTAAGACTAACTGCAGCAAGTTGACAGAGTTTATCAGTTGTTTGGCCGAGCTATTTGACTAGGCATTAATTGTAGAACAAGCTGAGTTTGAAGACGGAACAGGGCAGAGTTGACCGCGGGTTTTAACCTCAAGCCCAAGTTCCCTGCAGGCTATTAACTGCATGGCCGAGTTGACCGCAGGATTGAGTTTGACCAGGTGGATGTTTGACTGTAGATTTGACTTTTGGCTAGATTGACCAGTGTTGACTTGCTGAGTTTTCACCAAGTTTGACAAATATTTGAATTAGATTATTGGCACAGACTTCTAGACAAATTGTTGATTTGTAAACCTTGCTGAAGAATAATTTCTCCTAAAGAAAAGTTTTTAGATTTTCTCTGAAGGTTGGGTTTCCCATGGTAAAAAAATTGTCTCTACTATGCATGGCTGGCTTTCTATGATCTTTATTGTTTCTTCCGCATTTACTATTGATATTTTCTGAAGTGTAGTTGCCCAATTATCAGGCAGAAAATAGTATTCTATCTAGTAATTATCTAACAGAAAATAGTATTCTACTGTGCATTTTGTAAAAAAATTCAACAATATGTGTGTGTAGAGAGAGAGAGAGAGTAGTCTAACTAATAAACATATAGCCTTTTTCCAAGCACTTTTCTGGTCAACTTTGCCAAAACTCCAATAGAGATTTTTTAGAACTCTAAGTTTGAGTTGTGTAATCTGTAGAATCCAGGTGCCCCAAGGGTTTTTCAGGGTGCAGAATCCATTTATGCATTCAATAATGCATTTTAAACAACAAGAAATTACAATCTTGCCCAAAACTGTATCGCTGGATTCCGGCAAAAAAAAAGCCAAAACATCTATTAGTTAGACTGTGCCTATATATAGAGTGTGTCCTTTGTGTCTTGTTTCCAGGGTTGATGTCTCCCATGTCCAACACTCATATTCTGTGTCCTCTATATCCCATGCCGTACAATTCTATTTCTGTGTCCTATCTCCTCATGTCATGTGACTCAACTTATACCAATCCAAGTATGGAGAATGCATGCAAAACCAGAAGCTAAAGAAAAAAGTTAGCATAAAAAACACAGATTTCAATGTTGCATTCTATTTGAATGCAGATAGGACAGTGTCATCAGAAGTATCACATAAATTAAAAGAGAGTGGTATTATTAATTAGAGTGAATAGCCCTACGCCTGCATGAGACAACCTATCACAAATAAAGACTGGAGAAAGAGAAAATGGGATAAATAGCTTACAAGAAAAAATGAAGCGGCGAAGAATCAAAGAACAGAAAGTAATTGAAATTGAGAACGATGTAAATTCTTACCTATCCTTTCCTGCAAGGTGATGGCCAAGCGCTTGCTGAGTTTCAACACGTGTAAAAGGACCAGGGTTAAGCCAATGCTCAGGCGGACCACGATTTAAGCAGTAATCTTGGACCCTTTGTTGGAACTCTTGCCTATCAAGAAGTAGACCAACCTGTGTTCGGAGGCATTAGTTACAGACATTATCCCCGGCATCTGTTTTCGAACTTTAAGAAAAAAAAGAACTTAAAATTTTTGAAAACAAAACTGCACCCATAAGGTCTAAGTATTCATTTGAACCTGTGTAGAGAAGCAATAATTACAGACATTATCAGAAACCATTTCCCAAAGAATTAACAAGAAAAGATAAAATAAATAAACTGCAGCCATAAGGTCAAAGCTGGATAAACTTCCAATTCCAAACAAATTATCCAAATTCTAACATGCTCTCGTTTTATGTAGAACCAAATATTATGCTTGTAATGAAAATTAACTTTGTGTAAGAAATTTGAATTTTAATACTAAGACTATGTCTGGTTGGAGATGATCAATGACGCTACAAAAAGTACAATAAGTACCTACAGCATCTCCAACAAGGAATAGAATCTGGAAAGAGATAATTTTTGAAATGAAGCAAGCTTTGTTTGAGAATTACCACTCTAATAATATTCGGAATCAATGTTAGTATGTAATAAAGTGTGATAACAATAACATTAGTGTCAGGTAACAATCATTTAAGCAAAGTGTTAGCAGTTAGAACAATCAGGTAGGTGAACTACTGAACATATAAAAAAGGCATCTCAAACACAATGCATTACTCCACTAAAAAAATTATTTTATTCCACAGCTCCTCTATTATATGTGTGTATTCTTAACTTTCTACATGGCATCAAAGCAATATGAGAGTCTGGGAACCCACTAATTCTGGTGTCACATTCAAGTAGAAGAGAGGTATGTGCTTAGATAAGACAACTTTATTGATGTCCAACAAAAGACCACAAGTAGGTCAACCTGGACTATTTAGTACATAAGTGGTGATACATAGTGTAAGCGCAAAGGCCACTCCTAAAGAAAGACTCAAAGCTAATCTATATGATCTAAGCTCAACTATCTCAATGCCAGAAGAAATACAATTCTTTGGAGCCAAGTACAATGAAGTGGGCCTTGTTGCTGCAAAACCTAGCAGACCTTGGACAAAGAAACCCTACAAGGCATAAACTAGACCAAGAAGCAACAATGGAATAGTGGCCCACTATCACCACAGAGAAAACCCCTTGCTCATTACAGAATTTCACAAATTGGAGGAGTCCCGGTAGGAAAGAGATCACTCATGATAGATATTCTAAGGTTAATGTGTGAAATGGTCTCACTAGGACATCTTCAAGAAAGATACACTTTAGGCTCAGGGATCCACAAGGAAGCAATTCGTTTTCTATGATGAGACCTAGAAAAGACCGCACAAGACCTAGTGTTTAATAAATTTGACTAGTGTTGGAGTATCCAAAGGTCAAGGAAAAGAGAAAAGGTTTCCTACAATGTATGCCAGCTATGCCAAGGCTCATAAAACCTTCAAGAAAGCCCTTGAGTTGAAGCAAGGAAAAGTAGGGTTTCCCTCTTAGGCAAACAACTAGGACAAGAAAGTTTATGGATCAATTTGAAGTGGATGCCCACCAAAAGGATAGATTTTGTGGCCAATACTATCCTCTTGATGTTTAGGCTCTCCAACCACCAAAGCTCTACTTTCCAAGGGACTCACACCAAGCTTTAGTTCCTTAGCTTGGCCTTGAAAATGCCAAATTAGAAAAGAGAGAAAATGGAAAAAAATTAAGATGTTATCACCAACCAAATGGACCAGTCCCTTGTTCCTTGGGAGTATGGAGTCCTCAATGTCTTAGATTAGCCAAAGAGATTCCAACAATTACCTATGCAACAGAAGATGGATTTTTCATGGGAGAGCTACCAAGAGTTCACCACTAAAGACATTCATTTACACATTATTTTTAAGTAATGCATGCAATAGATCATCCAGAATGCATTCGATAAGTATTCAACAAATTATGGCACAATTGCAATTACTAAAACCAACAATATTCCATACATTAGAAATGTAAGAAGTTAAGTTTCAACATCTAGAAACACTTACAAGTTGACATGCAAAGAATCCGTTCTATTCATCCAAAGAATAACTCCAAAGATAGACAATTCAACTCCAAATGTCAAAGTGCATCAAGATACTCCAAATCCTCCTCAAAGATACAAGTTTGAATTCATCTCAAGAGGCTGAAATCAGTGAAACACCACCCGCATAAGACAAGCGAGTACCTGCGGGTCTTCACGGTTTCTATAGCGAGTCGGATCACTCGCATAGAACCCGCGCTTAAGACCCAGACTCACTGGGTATCTTATTAAACCCAGCTACCCGTATAAGACTCGCGGGTTTGCCATTATACCCGCATCGGACCCTTATAAGACCCATCAACCCTCAAAAGGCAATTTTTTTTTTTTTGATTTTTTTCTTTTCTTTTCTAGAAATGAGGTGGAGGGAAAGGGAAATTTGAGGCAAGAAAATGTTTTATAAGCACCTCTCTCCCTTCCATTTGTCATTCATTTGTCATTTGAGTGTTTGGATAATTTCTATGAGTGTTGAGTGACTCCATTGCAGAGTGAAGGAGCTCTTGGAGGAGGTTAAAGGAGGCTTCATCGGTTCAAACCCAGCTTCAAGTAGGCTTCATGAACCTTGTTTGAATGTTTTCCATGTAAATTTTTTTAAATTTTTTGTATTTAATTTAAATATTTTGTGTTTTCAAATTTTTTTTAGTTTGCAATTTTTTTGGCCCTGTGGCTCAGTTTCTCAGCCACACAACGACTCTGTGTGGTTGAGAAACTCAGCCATAGGGCCGACGGGCTGAGGAAGCATTCCTCCTCGGCGCGCAAGCCCTATGGCTAAGTTTCTCAAGCACACAGGGCCCGTGTGTGGCTGAGAAACTCAGCCACAAGCCCAAAAAAAATTGCAAACTAAAAAAAATTCAAAACCAAAAAAAAATTAAAAAACCAAAAAAATATCAATTAAATTTTATCCGGCATGGGCATGTGGTCAACGAATCATTGTCCGTAATGACCACCATGTCAAGTGGAATTATTGCAATGCCACAATGCATGCAAGCATAAATAGGCTAAAATACCACCTAGCTAGAATTCTTGGGAATAGTGTGGGATGTTGTTAAAATTGCCCTGATGAAGTCACTGCTGAAATGGTAGTTGCTTTGGAAGCCATTAAAGAAGAAAGTTCTAAGAAGGCAAAAAAGAAGGATGAGATTGTTGGGATAGGTAGATCTTCATCTCATAGTGAAACACAGATTCAAAGTCTAAGCATTGGTAACTCCTCTTCAAGTGTTGTGACAAACAGGAGTATAACCTCTTCTTTCTTCAGTCCTCGTATAACTCCAAGATCTCAACCAACCTTGGATAGTTTTAATGAAAAGAAGAGGAAGGAGGTAGATATGGCAGTGAAGAGGTTTTGGTACCATAACAATCTTTCATTCAACTATGCAAAGTCTTATTTTTATCAGCCCATGGTGGATGCCATTGCTAGTGTTGGCCTCGGATACAAAGCCCCATCTTATAATGCACTTAGGGGGAAAGAGCTAGATGAGGAGCTTGAGTGTGTCAAGGAACAATTGGAGAGCATTAAAAGCTCATGGAAATTTACAGGTTGTACAATTATGTCTGATGGGTGGACAGATCAGAGGGGTAGAACAATAATAAATTTTGTTGTATCTTGCCCTAAACGAACCATGTTCCTAAAATCCATTGATGCATCTGCAAATGTAAAAGATGCACATTTGATTTTTACATTGTTGGCTGATGTGGTGGAGGAAGTTGGGGTTGCAAATGTTGTCCAAGTAATCACAAATAATGTAGCAAATTATGTGGCAGCTGGAAGGTTGCTTTGTGCCAAATATCCCACCATTTTTTGGACTCCATGCGTTACCCATTGCATAGACTTGATACTAGAGGACATTGGGAAGTTGGAGTCGGTGCAAGATGTTGTGCAAGAATGCAAGCAAATTACCAAGTATATTTATAATAATGCTTGGGTGTTGAACCTTATGAGGGAATTCACACAAGGTGAGCTTAGTCGCCCAGCTGTCACAAGGTTTGCTACAAACTTTCTTTCCCTCCAAATCCTTTTGTATGAGTACCAAGCTTTGAGAAGAATGTTTTGTAGCCAAAAATGGGTATTTTGGAAAGATAGCACAAAACTAGAAGCATTGTTTGTGAAAGCATTTGTCTTTGGTGATAGTTTGTGGGACAAAGTCACTGAGATTGTCAGCTTCATTGAGCCCCTTGTGAAAGTCTTGAGATCGATGGATGGAGAGAAACCTGCAATGGGATATATTTATGAGGGCATGGACAGGGCCAAAGAGGTTGTCAAGACTTTCTATAAGGGAAATCTATCTAAAATTTAAATATCTCCCTATATGGAAAATTATTGATTCCAGGTGGGACAAGCAACTACATTCACCATTGCACACAGTAGGAGCATAGCTCAATCTGAGCTTATTCTATAATGAGGGGTCTAGCATTCAAAGAGATCCCGAGGTGATGAGAGGTGTCATGATATGCATTGAGAAGATTTTCCCGAATCAAGATATTCAAGACAAATCAACATACAACGAGATATATACAAGGAAGCATCTGGCATGTTTGGATTCAGCCCAAGCCAATGTCTCAAGGACAAGAAGATGCCTTGTAAGTGCAAATTATTAGAACTTAGCTTGTAATTTTGCTAGTTCTCTTCTATATGTTTGGCATTGCAAACTAATAATCTTTGTTGTTATTTTTTTACAGCTCATTGGTGGATAGATTATGGAACTAAGGCACTAAGTCAACCTTGCAACACTTCTTCTTGTGAGTGCAATTGGTCAGTGTTTGAGCACATCCATAGCAAAAAGAGAAACAAGTTGGAGCATGAGAGGTTGGAGAAGTTGGTTTTCATCTATTAAAACCTTCAAATGCTCACAAAACAAGTGCAACCAAAGGATACAAATCCAATTTTATTGGATACTATTGATTTAGAGCTTGATTGGGTTGTGGAGGAGGAGTCCCCTGATTTGAGTTGGCTTGATGAAGAGACTGAGAATCTCTCTAGTTTGCCATCTCAAATGAAGACTCCAAATACACCTGCCTTACAGTTGCTTCATCCTTCCGATGTTAGCACTAGCTCCACAAGGGCTTACTGTAGGCATAGTTGTCCATGAGTGATGAGACTTAAGATTGTTATGAAACAATCATTTATCATTTATGACATATGTATTTGAATTTTGAACTTACTGACATTTTTTATTTTAATTATGGAATCATGATTCCTTTTCTTATTCGATATCTAAATGTTTTGCTTACAAAAATTGAATATGTTATGTTGTACTTTTATAGGTATGAGATGATGTTATGAATTATTGCATATATTGTGGTTTTTATAACTTATAAGGATTGGAATTGTCACTAGTTTCTTTTTTGTGCTTAAAATTTACCATATTTTAACCTTTTTTTGTATTTTGACGAGTCTTATACAAGTCTTATATGGGTCGTTCCCGAGTCTTATACGAGTTGACAAGTCAATAGTGAGATGAATCTTATAGTACGAGTCATGCACCATTGGCCGAAATATCTCAAGTGATGTGATGATGATAAGTTCAAATGATAGTTCTAAATTTATGAGGCATTTGAATGCCTAATTAGCCTACAATCCCCTTTAAACATAAAATAATGGGCAAATACAAGATTAGGTCACAAGCCAACCTAGTAGCTTGTGATATATATATATATAATATGCCACACGTGTGAGTAGAAATAGCTAGAACGCTAACGTCATGCTAGCATAAGCCTCTTTTTGGCAAACATTGAGTGCAATGAGTGTAGAGACCTTCTAAAATTAGCCTCTAGGGTTGGGCCCCTAGATCTTTGTAACAATCCTATGGACCCCAATTTTGGTTTTGGGCACAAAACGGGTCTCATGGGTCTCCTGGTGATGTGAGTGCCTAATTCGCTCCAATGTTGAGGACTCTAAAGATGGTGCTAGCCCTCCGATGTCTCAAGGTATGAGACAAACCTCATCTAGGCCTTGGATCAACTGCCTATGGTATTATTGAGTCAGTTGGGGGCACACTAGTCCAAGTGCATCATCCCATATATGATATAGGGCAAAGTGGAAGAGCTTTGTGGGTGTTGAAGGTGCCCATGGATACAAATGATGCTCTGCAATTGTTCGAAGTCCAATGGCTCTCAATGCATCACCTATGGGTGTCAATGTGCCCCTCTAGAGGACCTAGACCCTAGTTAAGTTGTCCAAACCTATAGATGGAACCATCTATGAATTACACACTATTCAGTGTTGCAACATTCACCATTAGGTACATTTAATCATTATTACATCTAAGTGAACCAAGCTTGAAAGAAATGGACAAATTAACACTTCATACAAGGTTTCTCTTCCAAAACTGGGGCCTTACACACATAATGGTGTTACCCCTTAGGTAAGAGTGCTTAATAGACGATCCTACTAAGTGTTCTCAACCCCCAAAGGGAAGTTACATGTCCTTGATGCACCCTTCAATCGATAGGTGTCATGTGAATAATCATGGAATGAAGGGGAAAAGACTTCATAGCCAAGTGCCATGGTCAAAGGGACCGGCTATGATGGAGTACCTCATCCTGGGTGTATAGATAACAGAAGGGAATAATCGTGGGTGCATGAGTTACCACAGCCTTTGTTTTTCCACCCGTCTAAATGCCTTTTACTTTTTCTTGATTCTTCTTTGAATTACTACTCGTAGCTCAAGGAATGAGAGCTTGCTTTGTATGATGTATATTAGTTATTAACCCCTTAAGCATGGGGCAGTTCATCACCCATCGCGGGTTGGGACATGTAACGGTTCCTTGTCATCTATGAGATAAGGCAACACTGGCCTATGAACCGGGTGATGAGCATACAAGTGAGGTAGAGCTCATGTTTGGTTTTTCCCACATGCTAATTTGTAAGTCTTGACAATCTTGGCTTTTGCCCACCTACTAATTTTTCTTTTGCTTTAACTTTTTCTTGTGGTCATCATATGCTCTTTTTATTTCTTTTAGCTTCATCAACCTCCTAAGGTACATTTCCAGGCCACACCTAGGTATAAGCGTGTGTGGACACCTAATCCCAATGAACTAATGGTCAGTTGAACCCGACAAACAGAAGCAGAATAAGGGCTTGTAATGTAAGATGGAAAGTGGTAAGTATGGAATAGGGAGAGATGGAGCTATGCTATCTCAAACGTGTCTTCCCATGTACTTCTCCTCCTATACCCATTGAGCCATTAGGGGAGATCCCACTGGACTAGGATTGAAAATTAAGCCCCCATTTAAAGTGAGGGAACAAGATTACGGCCAAGACCCTTCTTTCTTACAAGTTACCCCTTATCCATGTCAAAATGTCCATATACAAACAAGCATAAGCACCCGATTGCAAAATGAAAGAAGTTCCCTTTGATCAAAATCCCACCATCCAACATGTGCTCTTCACAAATGAGCGAGGAAACATATGACTGATGCAAGCAATGAAGATATGAATGGCACATCATCATTGGCTACTAGTGGCTCTCAAGGGTTGTTGGTTGTCAACTGGAAGAGATGAATTACACAAAAGTTTTTCCTAGGGGTCACCCACTTTTGGTGGGTAACAAGCCTCGAGGCTGCAAGTTCTTTCCATTAAACAAAGGGGAGAGGAGGTCCTCCTTTGAAGTTGAATGGGAAACTCTCCTACCATCCAAGGTCAAAGAAAAGAATCTATGTATAGAAGACTAGCTTGAGGACCTGGATCTAGCCCAAGGGGACATCTCTCTGTCTAGAAGAGATGACCCCACTATCTGAAACTAGTGGCAAGAGGTGTTGAGAAACCAAAGATGGAAGATCTCAGATCATCTATTCATCAAGCTCTAATTCAATCATGTACAAACCCCTCAAATCAATCACAACATTTATCAAGATGTACTGCCATGAGAAAGCAAACAAATACTTAATAGAAAGCAACAATAATCCAACAATAGCTAATTAGCACATGAGAGAGAGAGAGAGAATTTGAGAAATGTCGTTAAGCATTTATCACAATTGATCCAATAATGAATGAATATGTTTTACAAATTAATGTATGTGTATTTATACACATCATCATAGGGTTGCAACACCAACCTCAAGAAAGAAACTAGACCAACCTAGTCATAAATGATATAGTAGGTAACTTACCCTTATGTAGGCTCGTTAAAGCCTGCAATACACTAATTAGTGATCTGACGTGTGGCCTTAAGTGAAGATTACCTATCCTTTCAACACCCCACTTACGTTGAATGAGGGTTCATCGATAAAAGTTTATCGAATACAAATGAAGGAATAGGCATACCCAACTCTAAAGTAGAGTTAGCCTTACGTGAAGATTACTTATCCTTTCAACACCCCCACTTAAGTTGAATGAGGGGTCATCGATAAAAGTTTATTGAATGCAAATGAAGGAATAGGCATACCCAACTCTAAATTAGAGTTAGCCGTAGCTAGGAAAAAGATAAAAAGGGTTTATGATGGCCCAACTTAATATAAAAGTGGACACAATAAGTTGAAATAATGTTGCCACCAAATTGTTCATTTGCTAGAGAAAATTGTCACCAATTTGCTCATCTGATGGAGAAGGGTGGGAAGACATATCGCCACAATATTACACAACTATTGCGAGACTGGTACCACTGAACTGCTCATTGATGAAGAAGCATGTGAAGAAACAACCTATATAGAAATGAATAATATCGCCACCAGTCTACTCAGTTGTTGGAAGAAATTGTCACTAACCAATGCATCCAATGGATGAGGACAGAAAGACACATCCCTTCAATACTACTCAGCTACTAAGAGTGGCACTACTGAAATCAACGTTATCAGAACCAAACCGGTCAGCGAACCAAAAAACCTTGTGGATCGGGAATTGATCATAACCGAACCGATCAGTGAACCAAAAAACCTTGTGGACTAGGAACCAATCGGAACCGGAAAAAAACCGAGAAAAAAAACTAGTTTACCAAAAACACATAAAATATTCAAATTTTAAAGAAAAAACAAATATATTCATATGCATCCATATGAATCCAAACCATTTATACACAAATATGCAAAAGTTCTCATTTATATAGCAAGTAATAGTGCATATAACCAAAATATCACTTAGTGCAAAACATCGTTGAACCAAAAATGTTACAAACATCAAGAAGCAGGGTCTAAAAGGCCTTTATACTCCAAAATAACATGCTAGATCATAGTATTATACTACAGCCTACAATACTACAAGCTACAAATATAGCAAATCAATGATCAAGTCATCAATCATCATCAGAATCACCATCCTCATCTAAAGAATGAGTAGCATCCAAGTCTGCAATGGGATTATGGCTTGATTCCCCTAGCTCTGAAGCTACTACTGGTGCTTCTGATATATCTAACTCTGCATCCTATGGAGGTGGGTCCAAGTCCAACCAAGAAAGGCCTTCATTGTCAAATGCTGGTGCTTGACTCTCCACAACCCATTCTAATGTTGCATCAAAGTCACCGAAGACAATGTTGCTTGTTTCATGGGTTTTATTCAACAATTAATGGTGCCTCAACCTAAGGTTGAACTGAACAAAAACTAAGTCATTCGACCGCTTTTGTGCCAAACCATTCCTCTTCTTAGTGTGTATATGCTCAAACACACTCCAATTTCGCTCACACCCTGAAGCACTACATGTCTGGCTCAAAATTCTAATTGCAAATTTTTGCAATTGAGGGCATTCACTACCAAATTGTTGCCACCAATAGGCTGCAAAAAGAGTGGAAGGAAAAAAAGTATTAGCAAATGAATTTGAAAGTTGAAACTTAGACTCAACAATTGCAAAATTCAAATTGAAATCAAATGAGTAAATTATTAATATAAGAATTTGCAAATTTTAATAGTTTTTACCTGGGGGACTCTTTGCTCTATTTCTTATAGCCATAGAAATTCCAAAGGTACCAAGACTCTCACTAAAATTCAAGAGCTTGTTATGAATTTGATCTTGAGTCTTGGAATCTGGGACCATGCACTCAATGCATTTATACAATCCCCCTAAAACCTCCCCATCAGCCTCAAAATTTGTAGTGTAATGGTACTTTCAAAATTCAGAAAACAAAAACATATTCATCAAGTCAACAAAACTAAAAGTTAAAACTTATAACTTATAAGCAATGAGAATTGAAATCCAAAATTAAATACCTTGGATTTTAATAGTTGGTTCCATGTAAAGGTCTATGGAGTTGTTTGTTTCATCTTTCATCAATGATTTCTCAATAAAGGAAAGTAGTTGTCTTTTATCCCCATATGTTGCCTTTATTTGCTCCTTGGCCTGATCCCTGGCCTCATAAACAAATCCCATAGCAGATTTATTACTATCCACCATCTGCAAAACTCACTAAATAGCACAACTCCTCTACCTTTGACCAAAATCTTTTGTCAAATACTGGGTCAACCATATGTTTCCCTTTTGCCTTTTTGCTCCACTGAGATGAATTCCATTCATCACATGAAAACATCTTCCTCAAGTTTGTTTTTTTTTAATAAGGGATTGCAATCAAAGGAAGTTGGTTGCAAATTGTGTGATGGTTGATCGAACAAGTTCATTACCCCCTATGTGTTTTCTCATAAGGTTCAAAACCCATGAATGGTTGTAGATGTACCTGGTTATGGATTTTGCATCTTCCACACACTTCTTCACCCACTCAATTTTGCCAATACCCTCAAGCATGAAGTCCAAACAATGGGTTGCACATGGAGACCACCAAATGGTGGGGTGTTTTTCCTCCAATATCTTTCTTGCTACAACATAGTCAGAGGCATTATTTGTGATAACTTGTAGAACATTTTCAACCCCTACTTCCATAACTACTTCATCCAAAGGACGAAATAGCAATTGTGCATCCTTCACCTGATCAGATACATCAATAGATTTGAGAAACATAATACCTTTTGGACAAGCAATTAATAAATTTAGTATGGTGCGAGATCTACCATCAGTCCATCCATCAAATATAATTGTGCATCCTATTTTGGTCCATGACTGCTTGAATTCTATGAGATACTCTTCTATTCTTTGGACCTCATTTTGTAAAAGTGGCCCCTTGATATCATGAAAGCTAAGACCTTTGAAGCATGCTCCACATGAAGCTATATCATCAATCATGGGCTGATAATATGTAGAATTAATAGCATTAAAAGGTATGTCTGCATCATACCATCATCTAGCAATGCATTCATATGCAGCCACCTTCTCTATTTTCTTCCATTTAGAATCAAGGGTTCGTTGAGAACCAGGGGTGGTGCGGGGTACAAAGAAGGAGTCAATCCTTTTATAGCCTGATGTCCTCTTCAAGTTTATACTATTTGAACTACCCTCTACAACTTTAGCAAGGAAACTAAATGAATCTTCAAAACAAGGCACATATTCTTCAAAATTAGGGTCACTAAACATAGCATCATCCTTTTGACTTTTTAAAGTCTTTTGTTTTTCCCCTTCTCTTCATTGTAGGCTTCAATTAAACTTTGCATCTCTGTTTTGAGATCATCAGAAACCTAAGTCACCTTACACGGGGATTCGGGATTCGTGGTGTCGGATTCGGACATGTTGACCCCCCCGAACAGGACACGTAGGATTCGTTATATATTATTTTATTAATATATATATATATATATATATATATTTAAAAATATATATATTAAAAATTAGATATTTCTTACACACATTTTAATTAATGATACAAATTTATTGATTTCAAACATAGATCTTCATCTATAGCTATTAGCATGCATAATACATACAAAATTCAAATACATGTCAGTGGTACTGGTCACATAAATCATGATTCATAATTCATAACTAAAAGACAACTTACAACTACAAGATAGTAAGATAAACACACTGACAATTGTAGTTTTCTCATTAAGTCATCAAATCAAAATGTGTTACATAGGTAGTGTTGGTGCAATGCCAATGGCAAATAGAAATAGAAAATATAAAACAACTAAAGGTATACAAGCCTCAAGGCATCAATCAGCATCAGAATCAACATCAATGTCCTCATCATCATGGTCTCCACTGCTCTCCTCTGCATCCTCCTCCTCCCCTGTATCCATAGTCGCCTCTGCATCTGCTGGTGTGGAGGATGACCCCTCTAAGTCATCAAACCTAACAGGCTCTAGCACTGGATAATTGAGATTCATGTTGGCCAATGCCAACTCAACACTGGTGTCCAGACCCATATCATCAGGAACAGTGTGACTTGGGAGCGGGAGCGAAAGCGGGGAGCGGGAGTGAAAATGGGAGCAGGAGTGAAAACGGGAGCGGGAGTGACATTTTCAGAAGCTCCTGGTTTGGTGCTCTTGATTAAATACGAGTTCCATACTCTAATACATGACAAAATTCAATGGAAACATTGCAATCCCCCAATCCTAAAATCCTGAAAAACTGATAAGTCTGCTGGATTTTGAATGAAATCTAAAATTCTACTTTCTCCATATGAAATCCAATGAGGCCGGAACCACTCTCAAACATCCTGAGTCATGTCATGGTAATGTTAAAAATTTAAGTAAAAGGATGAAAATGAAGATTAAGGAGAATGTCACTTTTACTTTAAGAATTTAACATTACCATAATAGCATATTAATACTAGGGCCTAGACTTGATCATTAAGCTGCCAAAATGCTTGCCAGATGAAAATATGCATGGCTGTAATGACCAAATGTGGCCTTTTCATACCCGCGCAAGTCACTTTTGCCGCCTAATGAGCCCTGGAAAACAGGACACGATTTCCAAAATCGTGACACGCTGAGGGATTCGATGTGTCAAAATAGGACACAACGTGTCATGTTTTTTGGACACGAATTTCGAGAGAATCGTGTCAGACACGATGGATTCGGATTCGTGGGCCCTATAGAACGAATCAGGTTACTTAGTCAAAAACATTTCCACAAGATTTTACTTGCCCTCTCCAATGTGCTAGGTGTTCTTTGATTCTATGGATGCCCCCACCCTTAACCATTTTCCCACAATAGTTGCTGCATTTTACCCCTTGTTCATTTAAATGACAGTGAACCCAAGTTGGATCATTCTTGTTTTTGGGGGCCATGGGGAAGAAAAGAGAAATCTGCATAGAAAACCTGATGGTTTTTATAATTTTATGACGTATCTTTTTTAGAGAAAAATAAAAGAGTAGAAACCAATGTTTTAAAACTCTTACTCAGGTTCGGAACCGGCCGAGAGTCGACTCTAACTTCAACTCCGACTCGATATCGACCCAATCGGTTTGATTTCAATGACTCAGTCGTAGTAAAAAATACATTAATTTTTTTTTTTTATGAAAAAACATAATTTTAAAGATTTTCATTCATGTTTCCAAACACAAAGCATTAGAATATAGAGAGAACACAACATATGATCAGAGTAGACTCATGAATATATCCATTATATCAAAATGGCACCCAATGCACTGTCTAATACATACATGATATAGAGATCAAAACAAAAACACATAACCAAGGAGGCTCTAAATTGCCTCTACAACAAAAGTAAATTGTAAAACATCACTAGTCACCAGTACTACTGGCTACTGCTAGAGAAGCCAACATCATTTGGCTCAGACTCTAAATCAAAGTCAGACAAGGAAACCAATGGTTCCTCCTCATCACCATCTCCAACTACAATTGTAGAAGTAGTAGCACTAGCAAGCGCAACAGCTGCACATTGAGATAAACGAGATATGCGCTTCCGTCGTGGCTGAGTAGAGGAAGTGCCTGCAACTAGAGGACTTGGGGCTAGGCCTGGTACAAGTGGATCTGCATTCAATTGAACATTATGTTCAACCAATGCCTCTGTCTGTAAATCCAAATCAATACCAATATCCTCATCAGAATCAATACTCTGTTGGATGACTCTCTACTACCCAATCTGATGTTGGATCAATATCTTCCAACACAATGGGATCTATATCAGGTATTTTGTTTAGCAATTGGTTGCGTTTGAGCCGAAGGTTGTATTGGACATAGACTAGATCATTTAACCATTTTTGTTCCAAACGGTTTCTCTTCTTCGTGTGAATCCTCTCAAAGACAAACCAATTGCACTCACACCCAATAGCACTGCAAGTTTGACTCAAAATACGGATTGCAAACTTCTGCAATTTGGGACAATGGCTACCAAATGCCTCCCACCATGGTGCTGCAAAATACATAGTTGTGTAATGAGTTAGCTCAACAAATTATATCCGACTTTCAAATTATAAACAATTTAACAAAATAAGAATTTGAAAATTGAAATTGTTTGTTTACCTGGCTCATTTACTTCCCTTGCAATCCTTGCTAGGTTCTTGCCAAAGGTACCTGTGGCTCTACTAAAACAAGTGATCTGTCAACGTATCTCTAGCTAATCACTCTCCTTAGGGACCATGCAATCAATGCAATCAATCAATCCATCTCTAACCTCCCCAGTCAAAGCTATTGCCTGCAAAGCTTTATAATGAACCTTCGATAGGGCGATGGAGTTGATGGTCCCATCTTTGATCAATGATTTCCCAAATGGGCCCATACTTAGCCACTCTATCCTTGTATACTGTGTAGGAATTTACAGGGTAAGTTCCTCAAAAAGAACACCAAAAGGACACCGCTCACAACCAGATCTCAAATCAATACACCAATATTTTTGACGTGGTTAAAACCCTCAAAGTGCAAGGAGGGAAACAGTCCACGGCCTGTCCCAACGTGGGTACTACAGGCAATTTATTAATCAAAGAATGAAAATTTACATAAGCTTCTCTCATGCACGGATTACCCGAACAATGACCCTCCATGCGCTTTAAATAGAACTCATGGACCAATCGGGTGTCAAGCCACGGATCAAGTGTCGGTAATACCGAGGTGAGAGTGAACCGTCGGATCACTACATATCGTGACCGTCGGATTGTAAGTTACAAAATGTACAACGGTAAAGAAACACACTTTACCTAACTCTATACTAGACCAAGTTGAACTTAACTATATCCTATGTGTCGGAATATCCTAACATCCCCCCTTAAGAACAACTTGGGATAGGATTGAAGGATTTACAAATATGACACAATAGGAGAAGGAAGGAGGCACTCGAGCCTATCCCCCCTTAGTGACAACTTCCTGAACTCCAAGCATATATCGAAGTTTAGTGAACTTCGCCTCTGTGAGAGCCTTTGTGAAGATGTCTGCAACCTGATCATCTGTTGGACAATATTGCACTTCAAGAACATGGTCATGAATGAGCTTTCTGATGAAGTGCATGTGTAGTTCAATGTGTTTGTTGCGCTGATGCTAGACTGGATCTTTGCATAGCTGAATGGCACTTTGATTATCACACCAAAGTGTGGTTGGATGTTGCTGCTCAAAGCCAAACTCTGATAGGATCTGACGAAGCCACAAGGCTTCCTTACTAGCTTCCACGGCACCACGATACTCTGCTTCTGCTGACGAAAGAGAAATGGCAGCCTGTTTCTTACAAGCCCATGTAATAGGTCCTGAACCAAGAGTGAAGACATAACCGGCAGTAGACTTCCGATCATCAGGGTCACCAGCCCAATCAGAATCAGTGAAACCAACTAACAGAGGAGCTGCTTTGGCACTGTAGTGAATCCCAAACTGTATTGTACCTCGAACATAACGAAGTATTCTTTTAGCTGCTTTCCAATGACTTTCACGGGGGTTTTGCATAAAACGAGCAACAAGGCCAACAGCAAAGGAAAGATCAGGACGAGTATGGGTTAAATACAAGAGTTTTCCGACAAGTTGACGGTATAAGGTAGCATCAACTTCAGGAGAAGTACAAGAGACTGAAAGTTTGAGTCCAGACTGAAAGGGAGAAGGGGCTGGCTTACAGTCTTCCATGTGAAAATGACGAAGAATATCACAAGCATACTTGGACTGGGAAAGGAAAATACCCTCCTGGGATTGCAAGACTTGAAGACCGAGAAAATAGTGTAAGTGTCCTAAGTCTGTCATTTCAAATTTCTTTTTAAGGTTGGACTTCACATGGTTTATAAGGTTGGGATCACTACCAGTAAGAATAAGATCATCAACATAAAGAACAAGGATGATAAGAGAGTTGCCCACTTTCTTGGTGTAGACAGTATTGTCAGAATGACACCTAGAAAAGCCAGATTCTAAAAGAAAGCTATCCATTTTGGCATACCAAGCCCGAGGAGCTTGCTTGAGGCCATAAAGGGATTTCTTAAGTCGACAAACAAGGCTGGAGTCTATTTGTATGAAGCCAATGGGTTGTTCCATATAGATTTCTTCCTGCAAGTCCCCATGCAAGAAGGCAGATTTAACATCCATCTGATGGACTTCCCATTTTAAAGAGGCAGCAAGGGAAAGAACAAGGCGGATAGAGTTCATTTTGGCAACCGGGGAGAAGGTTTCAGTGTAGTCAATGCCTTCAACCTGTGAAAAGCCCTTAGCAACGAGACGAGCTTTATGTTTATCAACTTTCCCATCTGGTCCATACTTGGTTCTGTAAACCCATTTACATCTAACAAGTTTGCGTCCCTTTGGTAGAGGAACAAGATCCCATGTATCATTTGTCATCAATGAATGATATTCTTCATTCATAGCTGCTTCCCAATGTGGATGGCCTGAAGCTTCTGCAAAAGTGTCAGGATCATGATTTACTGGAGCTTGAGCCAGTAAAGAAGAGGCTCTTTCAAACTGAGAACGTGTACGTCGCTGATCTGTAGGATCACCGGCAAGATCACCTGCTGCATCCCGAGTAGCACGGACCCATCGTGGAAGTTGAGGATCCTGAGAAGGTGGGGGAGGATTATCATCCTCGCTTTCATCATCTGAAGAAGAAATGTTTTCAAAAGTAGAAGAGATAGGAAGAGGTGGCACATCCGCCGGACTAGGCTCGCAAGCCAATTTATTTTCATCAAACTTTACATCTCTTCTAATGATAACATTTTTGGACTTAAATGGAATAAGTCTATAACCTTTTACATCTTCAGAATATCCAACAAAAGTACATTTCTCACTCTTAGGTTCTAAAGCTTTATGTTTTTTATCTGGAATATGGGCCCATGCTTCACTTCCAAACACACGAAAGTGACTTACATCTGGTTTAATGGAACTCCAAGCTTCTTCTGGAGTGATATTCTCTAGAACCTTAGTAGGAGTGCGATTGATTATATAATTTGCACAATTAATTGCTTCGGCCCAAAAACTAACACTGAGTCCTTTAGATTGCAGCATACAGTTAGCCATTTCCTTTAAGGTGCGATTTTTCCTTTCAGCTACACCATTTTGTTGTGGAGTGTATGGAACAGTATGTTGCATTTGAATTCCATTTTCGGTGCAAAAGTTGATGAATGTGTTTTTAACATATTCTCCACCATTATCAGTTCTTAGCTTAAGAATTTGTTGTCCAGAGTGTTTTTCAACAAAGGCTTTGAAGGCCAAAAAGGTGTTAAATACTTCGCTTTTGAGTTTTAAGAAGTATACCCAAGTGCGTCTGGAGAAATCATCAATGAAAGTTAAGAAGTACTTGCAGCCAGAGAATGAAGCAACAGGAAGAGGACCACATAAATCACTGTGCACAAGCTGTAAAGGGGCTGAGGCGTGCCAAGAGGCATGTTTGTCAAAACTATCCCGATGATGTTTTCTGAGTACACATCCGGAACAAACACCATCTCTGCAAGATACCATAGGAAGACCTGTCACCATATTTTCTTTACATAGATGCTGAAGGGAGCGATAGTTTAAGTGACCAAATCGCTCATGCCAAAGTTTGCTCACTTCATCATTATGAGCAATAAATACTGAGGGAAGATTTGATGACCCAAAGTTGTGAAACTTATACAACCTTTTGGAATCATCAGCAAGACCAGTAGCTAGAATCTGTTTAGGATCTTTTAGATCCTTGATTACAACATCATGAGGTGAAAATTCAACAATTTTACCTTCACCTGAATGAGTTATCTGATAGACAGATAGAAGGTTGCAGGATAAAGTTGGAACACATAATACATCATTAAACTGACCATTGTCTAGATGAATAGTTCCAGTCCCTACAACATTAAGAGATCTATCATCACCAACATATATATTTTTGGTGTTACAATCATTTAAAGAAGAAAACATGGCTTGGTTTTTGGCCATGTGACAAGAGGCTCCAGAATCAATGAGCCACTCATGAGAATGAGAAGAAGAAGAAGATACATTTAATGCATAACCAGACTGAGATGATTGACAATGACATGCAGAAAGTGCCATTCCGGAAGTTGAAGTTGAAGTAGGCTCCACATGGATGTTATGTTTCTTCATTGCGAATTCCAAGGCTTCCATCTTCTTAAAGCATTTAGATTCTAAGTGGCCATCTCGATTACAAAAGTTACAATGTCTATCAGTCTTCTTCCATTTGTTTTTATTGGTCTTATCATTTTGCTGAAATGATCTTTCATTTTGAGGCTGAGATGGTTTAGGACCATTCTTTTGAGGATATGACTTCTTAGGATTCTTTGAATTTGGTTGCTGCTGGGCGGCTAACGCTTTCATGGAAGAGTTTCCAAGATTAAGAAGACCAAGGTGTAAGAGTTTTTCTTGTTCTCTTATTAAGGAATCACAAAAGGAGTCAAAGGAAGGGGCCTTGTAGTCTTTTCCTTGACAAATGAAAGCTTCCCTTGTAGAATGGAAAGTGGAAACAAATACAGAGTAGGCTGGTCCCAACTTAGTAAGGATGGAATAAATAAGGTTACCATCTTCTTTCTTAACTTTAACACCTTCCAAGAGATATCTAAGGGTCTTGAATTTGGACAAGAAATCTTCAATGCAAGAAAAATTATTAGGATCCAAAGTAAGCAGCTCATTTTCAAGTTGATGGGCTCTAATTTCATTTTTAATCCCAAAAACTTTAGCGAGTTTTTCTAATGCTTCATGAGGAGTCTCAAGTTCTGCAATGTGGAATCTAAGATCAGGAGAAATAGACATCCCTATCAAACCACGTGCTTGATCTTGTCTATTTTCCCATTTTGCAGCCTTGTCTTCATCTTTTGGTTTCTTCTCTTGGTCTGTGGCTATTCTAAAGAGACCTTTACTTCTAAGTAAATCTTCCATGTAGGCTACCCATTGGAAGTAGTTAGTGCTGTCAAGAATGACTTGGCATGGACTTTCCATTTTAAAAAAAAACTGGAGCTGAAGATGCTGAAAGTAAGTGTTCCAATGGATAGATCTCGAAAAAATAGGCGGTTTTAAAAAAAACGGCTCTGAAAAAGGCTTCTGGATGAAGAAGTTATGGCTTTTTGAAAAAAAAAATTGTTGACGTTGCCGGCAAAGTGCGCGAATGTGCGGGAATGAAAAAAAATCCGCCCCCACAAAATGGAGACTTGAACCCAAGACCTCTACTCTCTTAAAATAGCTTTGAACCAATTGATCTATACAAAAAATTTGAGAGAGAGAAGGGGGGGCCCTTGGTTTGCGTGCTTGCCTTGAGAAAGCTCTTTTTCCCTACAAAACACAAAACACAAAACCCAACACGAATATGCAAAGAAAAACGAACCTTGCGGCTCGAAGTTAGCTTTAGCCAAAAAACTAGAAATTTTAAAAAAAATCTCAAAATTAGCTTTAGCCGAAAAACTAAATATTTTTCTCAATGTTTCTGATTTTCCGAGATCACACTAAGGTGCAGGGAAAAGAGCATACGCATGAGAAAAATCCTTCCTTTCTGTTTCTGATTTGCCCAGATCGCACAAAGTCGCAGGGCAAAGAGCATACGCAGAAATGAAAGGTATAGATCCGGTTAAAAAAAAGGCTAAATAAACTGAGACCGAAATAAGCAGAGAGAAAATAACAGTAAACTGCAGAAAAACACTGTATACCTCCCGATCTGAAAAATGACGCAGCTAGGGCTACCGGAAACCTTTTCGTGTGAAACGAAAGGGGTTCCTCACTGGAACAGATGCTCCGAACGCAACAGAGCAGTCCTCTCGGCCCGAAAGCAGTCAGAAACAGCAGATCTAGGAAACGACAGCCGCATGCAGTTGTACCGGCTTCAGATTTGGATCACCAACGGACGCGGCCCTCAAATAGCTCTGATACCATGTAGGAATTTACAGGGTAAGTTCCTCAGAAAGAACACCAAAAGGACACCGCTCACAACCAGATCTCAAATCAATACACCAGTATTTTTGACGTGGTTAAAACCCTCAAAGTGCAAGGAGGGAAACAGTCCACGGCCTGTCCCAACGTGGGTACTACAGGCAATTTATTAATCAAATAATGAAAATTTACATAAGCTTCTCTCATGCACGGATTACCCGAACAATGACCCTCCATGCGCTTTAAATAGAACTCATGGACCAATCGGGTGTCAAGCCACGGATCAAGTGTCGATAATACCGAGGTGAGAGTGAACCGTCGGATCACTACATATCGTGACCGTCGGATTGTAAGTTACAAAATGTACAACGGTAAAGAAACACACTTTACCTAACTCTATACTAGACCAAGTTGAACTTAACTATATCCTATGTGTCGGAATATCCTAACATACTGCCTTTATTTTCTCATTTGCTTGTTCCATAGCCTCATAAATGAAGCCCATAGCCAATCTTTCTCCATCCACCAACCGCAACACCTTAACTAGTGGCTCAGCATCATTCACGATCTTTGCTGCCCTTTTCCAAAATATTTCTTCATTAACTTTCTTTTTCACATCTTTGCAATCCTATTTGTTAGACCATTAACATTCATTCCATTCATCACTTGAAAACATCTTTTGCAAGTTTCTACATTGGGAAAACATAGATTGCAATGTCAAAAAATGAGTTCCAAATCTAGTGATGGCAGGCCTAATAATATCCTTGCCCCCTGTGTGTTTCTTCATCAGGCTCAAAATCCATGAGTGATTGTTGATATATTTTGTTATGCTTTTGGCATGCTCTACAGTGTTCTTGACCCAATCTATTTTGCCAATATCCTCAGGCATGAGGTCTATGCAATGTGCAACACATGAGGTCCAAAAGATGGTTTTGTGTTTTTCCTCTAACATTTTACCAGCAAGAACATAGTTAGAGGCATTATCTGTGATGATTTGAACAACATTAGCCACCCCCACCTCTTCAACAACCTCATCCAAAACATGAAACAAGTGTGCATATTCCACCCTATCAGATGCATCAACTGATTTTAGAAACATGGTTCCCTGTGGGCAAAAGATAAGAAAGTTTATGATGGTACAGTTACTTTGATCAGTCCATCTATCTGACATGATGGTACATCCTGTTTTTGCCCATGAGCTTTTGAAATCTTTCAAATATTCATCAATGGAGGAAACTTCAAAAGAGATCCCCTTAACTCATGCATAGTAGGGCCTTTGAAGCCCTTTCCAGCAGCAAATACGACATCAAACATAGGTTCATAATAAGGTGAACGAGAAGCATTGAATGGGATATCATAATCATACCACCATCTAGCTATGTAATCACAAGAAGTCTCTCCCAATTCTTTCTTCCAATGGTCATCTAAAGTGGGCTACATATGACTTCCATTAGCTTGAGGATCATGTGCATTTGATGGAGAGGGTGTGAAATAACTTTTGATATCACCCTTCTTTCTCACTTTACCATCACCCTTTCCTTGAATAGACTCCAAAGAGAGAGGAACATAGCAAAATGGGTTGGATGCATCAATGTAAGGGATATATGAAGAGCACTCATAATCAAAATTGGGGTTGGAAGCCATCATTCGTTGTATACTCCTCTTCCTCCCAATTTCAGCCTATATTTATTTTAACTTTTTCTTGCTCAAACTTCTCAAAGTTATCTAGCAACTCCTTCCTAATCTCCCCAATTTGTGTTGATGGTGTTTCACATGGGGTAATTTGGCCTCTAACACCAGCCAAGTGTTGTTTCAACCTATGAATGCCCCCTCCACCCCCCTTAATTTTTCTATAACAAAATTTGCAATGCATTTGATTATCAATCATTTCAGCTTATGCCCAAGCAACATCTTTCACTCTAAAGCCATTTTTTGATATTTGGACTTGGAAATGAAAAGAAAAAATTTGAAACTGATAAAAAAACAAAACATTGCTTCAATGTTCATTTTTTTTTACAAAAAAGTCTCTTTTCAGTTTCTAGATTTACACAAAAAAAGCAAAGCAGATTTTAGAAGTGAGAAAAAAATACCTCTAGGCACAAACCGCTTCCTCAATGCTGCTCCAACAAACCAACTCCTCAATGTTGCTCCAATGGTTGCCCAAGAAGCTCCTCACTGCTACTCCAATGATTGCCCAAGACTCCTCACTGTTGTTCCAAAAACGAACTCCACAATTCTTCACAAACTCCTCACGAATTCTCACACAAACGCAATGAGATAGTTGTAAGGAAATGTGAGGGAGTTGGGTAGCTTTTATAGGCTTGCGAGAGGTAAGTGGCCTTCAAGATAACCTAAAACCCAATTAGAATGAACTTTGGGGTCTGCTTCCCCCCCTAAAAGTTGAGTTGGGCGTGTTTGGGTGTAGCTAGCCAAATGAGCCGTTTAAATCGAGCTTCGCTAAGCCAGACGATTTGTTACCAAACCGGCCGAGTCGATGACCGGCTTAGACGGTTTGGTAACAAACCGACCACTGGACCGGTTTTTCTGCTGAGCCGGACTAACCGAGGGTATGGCTTGGTTGACTCGACTGATTATTAAAACACTGGTAGAAACAATGAAATACCTGGAGAAGATGTGTAATTTTTGAGAAAAGAAGAATCTCCAACCAGTCTAAAAATAAACTCTTCAATCGGCTCCAAAATCTCCCTCGGAAATTTGCCAACGAAATCTCTCAAAATAACCTTGCAAATTACAATAATTGTTGAGAAAAAAATAGAATAAAATAATAGCCACAACTTTTTTTGCAACATAAAATTAAAAAATCTGAAATTCTGAATTCTGCATTAAAAACTGGGGTTCTAAAATTTTAAGGGAAGAAAAAATAGATTTTTGAAGATAAAACATTAATGGCTGAAAAAATACCTTGAATTTCCCTTTTAATTTGCTAAAGAAAATCAGCTCTAGAGCAGCCCCTACAAATCTGCATAAAAAGTACTAGGGTTTTTAATTTTTATGTGAAAAAATAGTTTATTTTTGGAGAAAAATAGAACAAAAAAACTGGGCAAGAATTTCCTTAATTTACCTTCTAAATATTTTGGAGAAAATTAGCTATGTACAAGCCCCACAATTAAACAAGAAACCAAAAAAAAAAAAAATCTTCCACTAGCTGCAAAAACCATTGAAAAACCCAAAGATCTCTCGGAAAAATTAAATCTTTGAAGTGGCTCAAAAATCTTCCAACCCAACAACTCTCCAAGACTCCAATCATCTCTTCAAATCTACAAAAAATATCCCTTAGAACAACCCTGCAAAAAACTCTCTAAATTCTCCTCATCAAACTCAACTCAAGAATTGTAAGAGACTCAAATGAATAGTGTGAGTAAAATAGAGGTGGTGGGGGTGTTTAAATACCGCCTAGATTAGATTTAGAAAATAGGGAAACCAATTAAAAAAAAAACAAATTTAACAAATCAAAAATATCGATTTTTTTACTGGCCTAGCTGCACAGTCGTGGGCCCTACAAATCGGCAAAACCGGTCACCGAACCAGTCCAGACCAGTTATGTATCGAATCGGATGGTTTTGTACCGAAAACGATCATTTCGGTACTAAACCGGTCATTTCAGGTTCAAACTGGTTTTGCCTCCAAATCGGTCGGACAACTAGTTTTGCCAGAACCAGTTCGGTTCCGATAACACTGACTCAAATATGAAGAAATTTCAACCCCCGCTCCGGTTATCAGTTTTCCTTATCACTCCATGCATTTATGTTTAAATCCAAGCATAATAAAAATTCTAAAATCTGGAAATGACAATATTTTCTGAAAAGACAAATTTAGAGATTTTACAGCTGCTGAAATTGCAGAAATAAAACACAGCAAAATTATGACAGCGACACACAAAAAATAACACAGTGATTTTTGGTCAATGTGACCTTGGAAAAACCCCCTACAACTCTTGGGGAAAACTAGTTTGAGAGCTTTTCTTTATTTCTGAAAATGATTTTACAGAGAAACTGAAATACATAATAAAAATCCCAGCAACCCCAAATTACAATTTATCTCGTTTTTCGTACTTGAACTCCACCTCAAAAATCGTGCCAATCAGCGAACAGCCAAAACAAAAAAATTTATAGCAATAAAACAACATTAAATGTTATACAGACTGCCTTGAAAAATGTGCCCAAAACTTGTGCGGACTGTACAGATTTGAGCAATACGACTGCCTCGAAATTCATGCCCAAATCTGCCTCAAGGTTCATGCCCTTGTTGTTGTCCCTCTTCCTCGATTTTTGTGTTATCCCTCTTCCTCAATTTCTGTGTCTTTCTCCTGCTATACGGTTTTGCCTTGGGATGTGTGCCAATAAATGCTGCTGCCCATATTTGCTTAAACGTCTTCTTGTTGCTCTCCTTCACTTCCTCACTGCTCATAAATTTTCTCCTTGCTCTCTCTTCTCTTTCTCTCAAATGCTTATGAAAAATGAATTGAACTTTTCCTCTTCTCTTCTCCTTTTATTCTCTAAATGACCTTTTGGGTTACCCTAAGATCTAATGGCTGAGATTCATTTAAATCTAGGGATGAGAATAAATGTGCATTTAATTCTCACTTTCTATTTTTTAACTCACCCACTTAAATAAAGACCCACTTAGCCTTTTATTTCCATGGTCACTTTTTCACTTTCTAATTCTTCATTGACTTTAATAAATTCACCTTTAAATTAAAATGTAACTTTACCACTTATAAAGTCACTTTAAAATTAGAATGTAATTTTACCACTTATAAAGTCACTTTTAAATTAAATTGACTTTTACCACTTATAAAGTCACTTTAGGAGAAAAGTAAAAAATAAATTTGGACACTTTTCCGTAGGCCAAAGATCAAAGCCTTAGGGAACCACTTGTCCTTCGGTACCCAAATTTTAAGACTCCCTCTTACCGAGGAAAGTGTTCTCACCACTCCCATCTTGTCTCTGAAGTAGACATGCTCGCCCCATGGTAAGGCTTTGGTGAAAATGTCTGTTGCCTGCTCATTTGTGGAAATGTACTCAAGCTTGACAGCTCCCTTTTGGACATAGTCTCTAATGAAGAGATACTTGATCTCAATATGCTTTGACCTGTCATAAAAAACTAGATTCTCCGTGAGTTTTATGCAACTTTGGTTATCATAGTAAATTACTGAAGGTCTCAATGCCTGACCAAATAGACCAAACAACATCTTGTGAGGCCATATGGCCTCACAACTAGCCAAACTAGCAGCCATATACTCTGCCTCAGCGGAGCTCAATGCAACTGAATGTTGTTTCCGGCTGATCCACGACGCAACCGTCGAACCCAACCCAAAACAGCACCCAGAAGTACTCTTCCTATCTGAAGCACAACTTGCCCAATCTGAATTTGTATACCCTGCCAATCTCGCTCCATCACCCTGTCTATAATCCAAACCAAAATCCACAGTCCCCTGCAAGTAACGAACAATGTGTTTTGCAGCCACCCAGTGCACTCTCCGAGGCTCGCACATGAACTAACTCATAGTGTTAACTACAAAACATATATCTAGTCGAGTGTTGACCAAATACATCAAACAACCAATCAACTGTTTATATAAAGTAGGATCCACCAACTCGAAATCAGAAGCGTGAAGCTTCTTCCAGTTAGTGATCATCGGTGTAGACATGGATTTGCAGTCCTCCATGTGAAATCTGTTAAGAATATCCACAATGTACTTCCCTTGTCCTAGGAAGAAATGCCCCTCCTCCTACCACACCTCCAATCCCAGAAAATAATGCATCAAGCCGATATCCTTCATCTCAAACTCTGAAGCAATATCTCTCTTGCAGCCCTCAATGAGTCTCTCTGCACCAATGATGATCAAGTCATCAACATACAACACCAGAATGAGAGACTCCTCACCCACTACAATGAAGTATAGGTTCGGATCAGCCTCACTCTTTATGAAACCCAACTGCTACAAGTATGTATCAATCCTCAAGTGCCAAGCTCTAGGAGCTTACCTCAGGCCATAGAGTGTCTTTTTCAATCTGCATACATGGGAATCCTTCCCATGCACCTCAAAGCGTTGTGACTGCTCAATATAAACCTCCTCCTGAATGAACCCATTAAGAAATGCGGTCTTCACATCCATCTGGTGGATCTTCCAACCCATCTCTGTTGCAATCGATATAATGGAGCGAATAGATGTATACCAAGTTACGGGAGCGAAGGTCTCCTCATAGTCAACTCCCTCTACCTGTGAGAACCCTATCGCCACAAATCGAGCTTTAAACTTCTCGATGTTGCCATCTGCAGCATGCTTTATCTTGTAGAGCCATCTAGAAGTAACAGTTGATTTAGCTTCAGGCGTCGACACTACCTCCCAAACATCGTTCTTCATAATAGAAGAATACTCCTCCATCATGGCCTCTCTCTAGACCTGTTAGCTGGTTGCCTCCTCATAACTAAAAGGCTCGGAGTCAACAATGCTTGTTACCAATGCCATGTAACTACAGAACCACTCAGGTGGTTTACTCTCTCTAACCTGTCTCTTTGGCCCAACAACTGATGTGGCCTCGTGCAAGGTATCTTGAAGCCACTTGGGCTTCCTCTTCCCTGAGAATACTTCTCCCACCGGAGTGAACAAATCCTCATCATCATCAGAAGCCTGAACTCATGAAGGCCTGCCAACTAACCTCATGCTTGAATCTGTGCCTGTAGATGCTGAAGTACCATGCGAACTCTCCGTTAGTGGACTACCCTGTGAACTGCTCTGTGGACTGCCTTGCATGTTGCCCGAAGAACCACCCACCTGACTTTGAGAGCCACTGCTCACTAATGGACCTGACACTGTAATCAATGTACCTCCTAATCCCTAACCACTAGATCCCTGTGACTGACTCGGCTACTCTTGAGGGTCTGGTGACTCTGGGATACTCCAGAGTCTAACTCCCATGACCTCCTAAAAGCTCTCTCCTCCTCAAACTTCACATCCCACCTTACAACCACTTTCCTCTGCATAGGAATATAAATCTGATAAGCTTTCGAGGGCTCGCTGTAACCCACAAAGATGCCCTTGTCTGTAGTGGGCTCTAGCTTGGTCCTGTTCTCCTTGGGGACATAGGAATATGTAAGGCACCCAAAGATACGAAAGTGCCCAACATCAGGCTTCTTCCCAGAAAAAGCCTCCTTCGGAGTCACATTCCCCAAGGCACGATGTGCACTCCTGTTCTGTAAGTACACAGCAATGTTGCAGGCCTCTGCCCACAAAAATAAAAGTAACCCCTAATCATGAAGCATGGCTTTGGCAGCCTCTGCAATGGATCTATTCTTCCTCTATTCAACCCCATTTTGTTGGGGGTAGTAAGGAACTGTGAACTCCCTCCTAATGCCTGCCTCAGCACAAAAATCAACAAACTCACCAAGGGTATACTCCCCTCCATTGTCCGACCTGAGGACCTTGATCTTCCTACTTGTCTAGGTCTCCACAAGAGCTTTGAACCTTGAAACCGCTTGAAGACCACACCCTTGGTCTTCAAGAAATAAATCCAAGTCTTCCTAGAGTGGTCATCAATGAATAAAACATAGTACTCATAGCCACTCAAGAATACATGAGACATCCGACCACTCACATCGGTATGAATCAAGTCAAGGATCTCAGTCGCTTTGTTGTCACTACTGGGAAAAGGGGATCTGGCAAACTTCCCCATAGCACATCCTCTGCATACATCAAGGTGATCAGAACTTAAATTTGGCACACCAGTGGTGGTCTCCTACAATGTACTCAAGGCCCCATGATACATGTGCCCCCTCCTTCGGTTCCAAATCTCACACAACTCTAAACTACTAGATTTGTTGTTAGTCCTATCTCGGGTGTTGCTACTCAATGCCATCAAGTGCTGGAATGAGAACTTGTACATCTTGGCATGGTGCACACCAATCTCTCTAGCTAAAGAAGTTGGAGTTCCCCTAAGACATATAAGCACCTGCCCTATCCTGAACAACACAGCATACCCTCTGTCCTCAAGTGCTGAGATGGATATCAGGCTTTTCTTCATTCCAAGCACATATAGAACATTTGACACTTTCAAGGGAGGTTTGGGTCCCCTATCAAATGTCAATGTCCCCACACCGACTGCTCTAACAACGCTGTCATCAACAAGTACTACCTCCATATCAGTATCACCCTCTGAAAGCTTTGAGAAGTACTCTCTGACTCCTGTCATGTGGCGGGAAGCGCTATTGTCAACATACCAAATGCTAGAAGATGCTCTACTAGTAGCAGGGAATGCACACTCCCTCTGACCCTGTATGGTAGGTGATCCTGCAGTAGTGGCCTCACAAGCTATGAACCCAAACTCTCGATCAAAGCTCTCTGAGAAGCTCTCTATCTCTGCAAAAGTTGCCATGGGTTTGCCTTTCCCTTTCTTGTTCTTCTTCTCCAAACACACAATAGCATAGTGTCCCAACTTTTGACAATTCCAACATTTAACTTTGGAATAGTCTTTCTCCTTGTTCTCTTGCTTGCCTTTACCTTTGCCTTTGCCGCCACCGTTGGAAACTTGCTTCTTTGCTCTGCCCTACTTGCCTCTTGCTAACAATGCCACATTGTCATCCTCCTCCACCTGTTTCGCTGCACCAAGATGGTTCTTTCTGATCTAATTCTGAATGCAATCATCCCACAGCCTCTCCCAATCGGGAAGGTTTTCCCATGCAACAATGCCATCCACAAAATTCTCCCAAGTCTTGGGAAGACCATTCAAAGCAATCCTCACCAACTCAGTGGATGCAATGATCTCACCTACGGCTGCCAACTCATCTCTCACTGAAGTGATCTTTGTGAGGTATGTTGTAGCACTATCAATCTTAGGCATTTTAATGGCCTTCAGTTTCTCCTTTAGGACCATTTTTCTGTTTTCATTTGAGCTCTAGTAAAAATTGGTCAAGGCTGGGCACATCTCATGCGCATAGGTCTTTCCTCTCACATAAGGAATGACATGGTCTTCGATTCCTTCCAGAATCAATCTTTTTGCCTTAGCAATCTTTTTGTTAAACTCTGCCAACTGTACAGGGTCAGCAGGTACTACTACTGGGTTTTGTGCGGTATTTACCATAATGCCCCAGACTTTTGCTCCCTCAAAGATGCTCTGGATTCTCTCATTCCATGCACTGTAGTTGTTCTGCCCATCCAACAGGTCTTCAACTCTCAAACCCAAAGACATGTCTCACTGTCCTACCAAACTGAAATTTTCAAATCTGTGGTAAAGGTTTTTGTTTTGTGTAAAGATCAGCTTGCTGTAATTTTCACTTTGTTGTTCCAAACTACACTTTTCAGCCAACCAAGCTCTGATACCATGAAGAAATTTCAACCCCCACTCCGATTATCAGTTTTCTTTATCACTCCATGCATTTAGTTTTAAATCGAAGCATGATAAAAATTCTAAAATCTGGAAATGACAATATTTTCTGAAAACACAAATTTAGAGATTTCACCACTGCTGAAATTGCAGAAATAAAACACAGCAAAATTATGATGATTAGCGTCCACTGAGACCAAATTGGTCTATCAGACCTATAATTTTCTTTATTAGTTTCTAATTGTCTGGCTCCTCGTCTTTCTTGGCGAGATTGGTGCTGTAGCTTTCTCTTTTTTTCTACAATCTTCCAACTTTCTTTATCTTGCATCTCCTTCAGAAAATAACACAGTGATTTTTTGTCAATGTGACCCCGAGAAAACCCCTTACAACACTTGGGGAAAACTAGTTTGAGAGCTCTTCTTTATTTCTAGAAATGTTTTTACAGAGAAACTGAAATAGATAGTAAAAATTCTAGCAACCACAAATTACAGATTATCTCGATTTCCGTGTTTGAACTCCACCTCGAAAATCGTGCCAATCAACAAACAGCCAAAATAGAATTTTTTTCAGCAATAAAACAGCATTAAATGTTGTACGAACTGCCTCAAAAAATGTGACTAGAACTTGTTGTACGGACAGTACGGATTTCAGCAATACGGCTGCCTCAAAATTTGTGCCCTTGCTGTTGTCCCTCTTCCTCAATTTTTATGCTGTCCTGCTTCCTCGATTTTTGTGTCTTTCTCTTGCTGTATGGTTTTGCCTTGGGATGCATGCCAAAAAATGTTGCTGTCCAGATTTGCTAAAATGTCTTCTTGCTACTCTCCTTTACTTCCTCACTGCTCAGAAATTTTCTCCTTGCTCTCTCTTTTCTTTCTCTCAAACGCTCATGAAAAAATGAATTGATCTTTTCCTCCTCTTCTCCTTTTATTTTCTCTAAATGACCTTTTGGGTTACCCTAAGATCTAATGGTTGAGATTCATTTAGATCTAGGGATGAGAATAAATATGCATTCAATTCTCACTTTCTATTTTTTAACTCACTCACTTAAATAAAGACCCACTTAGCCTTTTATTTCCATAGTCACTTTTTCACTTTCTAATTCTTCATTGACTTTAATAAAGTCACCTTTTAAATTAGAATGTAACTTTACCACTTATAAAGTCACTTTTAAATTAAATTGACTTTACCACTTATAAAGTCACTTTAGGAGAAAAGTAAAAAATAAATTTGGACACTCTTCCCTAGCCCAAAGATAAAAGCCTTAGGGAACCACTTGTCCTCTGGTACCTAAATTTTAACAAAATATGCATTTGAAGAGGTGTTGGAAAAGACATCCTATATCAAACGGATAAATACGGCCACCAATTGCCTCATCTGTTAGAAACCATTGTCACCAAACGTACTCATTCAACCAAGAAACCTAGGAGGATATATCTCTACCATACTACACATCTATTGCAAGATGTGGCACTAAACCATCCATTTGAAGCGGTGCTAAAAGAAACAACTTATAATTGAGAGGAGATAGGAGTAGCCAACTCACATGAGATGAATCATAGTTGAAGTCAAAGTGAGCATATTTAAAATAGCTTGAATACAACCAAGCGTGTCAAATACAATGTGTGTGGAAAGGATGGAGAGCATCGGTGGTATAGTGCGCAGGGAAGCCCTTCTACTATTGTTCAAAATAAATCAATGTTGTGAAAAGCGCGAGCAGAATTAAATCGGCGTGGGGAACAAATCAGAAAAAATCGGAAAAATCGGGAAAAAAAGCAAAAAAAAGCGGGAAAAAAGCGTTTGGTACAAAAATATTCATTTTTTTTCAATTTTTTTCAAATTTTTTAATATCTAAACCATCTACAACATAAAATAAATACATTGACACATAAATATGATAAAAAAACTAACATATAAGATGTTTAATATCATTTTTAGCGCTAAAATCACACATAACATTGAATCATGTCCTGAATAGTAAGTCCTGACTCCTAAGTCCCAGCTTAGCCTCAAAATATCAACAAAAAATATGATAATGTATCTCATCATGTCATAATGTCATATACAATAAAATGAAAGTCTAATCCTATTGATTTCCTCTGCCCCTCTTGCGAGAAAATGTCACAGCTTTCCCTTTCCCTCTAGATGTAGATGCTGGTGCCTGCGCTGATGGAAATGGCAGTGGGGTCTGATGTGCTCTAGAAGCTGAAGAACTAGAAGTAGGAGCTACAGGAGGTAGACCACGTCCTCTACTGGTGGCAGTGGTAGCCCGGGTAGGCGGTGTCACCTCCTCCTCCTCCTCCACCTGCTCCTCCTCCTGCTCCTCCTCCTCCTCCCCCTCCACTACATCCTGCACTAACCAATCATCAGTAGAATCCATGAGAGGCCTCTCGGCCTCAACCCTCCATGCAACAGTGGTGTCAATCCCATCCAATGAAATGGCATCCACATCAGGTGTCCTCTCAAGTTGCCTCACCCACAATCAAAGATTGTAGTAGACGTAGACCATGTCATTAAGTCGCTAGAACTCCAACCTGTACAAAGATCATGAAATAATAATTAATAATTAATATTATAAAAAAAAATATTGTTTAATGAATTCAAAAATTTATTTGGAAATTTGCAATATTTTAAATGTTTAAGTGTTAACCTATTGCACTTCTTGTTGTGTATTTTTTCAAATACACTCCAATTGCGCTCACATCCTGAGAAGCTACATGTTTGGCTGAGGATGCGTACAGCAAGCTTTTGCAAAAGGGGTACTCTGCCACCATGCATCTACAACAAAATTACAAATAAAATTTTAAATAAACATAAGAAAAAAATGGAATTTGAAAAGACAATGAAATTTGAAACAAAGTTACAAACTAATAAATACCTGGCATTTTAATCATCCTATCAGTGATAGCCATCTCAAAGCCAAATGTGCCACCTGCCATCTTATATGTCTCAATTTGTTTAGAGATCTCTATACGTTGTTCTGGAGATCGCACCGTCTTCTGAACACAGGATAAGAATCCATCCATGATCTCAGCATCAAAATCAAACCCACATGCATAAGAAAATGCAGGGTTCAGGAAAAGCTCAGCAGCATGAATGGGACGATGGAGTGTGTTGTTCCATCGCTCATCAATCACTCCCCATAGAAGGAGTTGTTTCTGAAACCCATCATCTCCCTTATCATCATAGTAGGCCCGAATGGCTTCTTTGGCCCTGTCCATGGCTTCATACAAATAGCCCATTGCAGGCTTCTCACCATCAACCAACCGAAGAACCTTTACCAAAGGTTCAGTAACGGCACATACCCCCTGTACTCCTGCCCAGAAATCTTCCTGGTATGAAACTAGTCTGCATACGGCCTCTCCTTTTGGTTTGCGGCTCATTGACAAAGCACGCCACTCCTCTGAAAAAAACATTCTCTTCACATCCCACATAGAATTCAAGAGGGATTGAAGAGATATGAAACTCGTGGCAAACCGTATAGTGGCGGGGCGCACCAACTCTTTGTTGTTGGTGAATCTTCTCATCAAGCTAAGCACAGATGTATGATTATATATAAATTTTGTGATGCTTTTTGATGAGTCAACAATATCTTTGACAAAGGGAATTTTCCCTATGTCCTCTAACATCAAATCAATACAATGGGCAGCACAAGGTGTCCAAAATAAAGTAGGATGCCTGTCCATAAGCATTCTACCAACAGCAACATAATTTGCAGCATTGTCCATTATGACTTGGACAACATGTTGTTCACCCACCTCCAAAATAAACACATCCAGCAAATCACATAAAGTTCTTGCATCTTTGATTTGATGAGATGCATCAACAGATTTGATAAACATAGTCCCCTTGGGACAACTAACCAAGAAGTTTATAAGGGTTCTCCCCTTTTGGTCAGTCCAACCATCTGACATAACAGTGCATCATGTTTGTGCCCATGATGCCCTAAAATCCTCCAATCTTTGGGTGCAGTCACGCTTTTCATCTTGAAGAATCCGGCCTCTAAAATCATGATAAGAAGGGATTTTGTACCCCGGGCCAACACTGGCAATAGCATCAACAGTAGGTTGGAAAAATGGATTATTCCTTACAATGCTGAAAGGAATATCACTCCAGAGGAGAAATTTTGTCATCAACCTGTCAACTTGTTCTTTTTCAGTTCTTTTTAGCATTGAACCAATAGATGGTTGTGAACCAGGTGTGGTTCGAGGAACAAAAAATGATGATGCAGCTACCGGATTGACTGATGCTGCAGTAGAACCACTGCCACTTGGCCCACTTCCTTCAACTGACCTTTTTAGTTGCCTTTTGAGTTCTTCTTTGGCCTCTCTAGTGTGCTCTAATTCTCCCAATGCTCTCATGGCTCTTTCGATAAGTTCAGGATTTGTATTTATACAGGGCCCCACATCATGTCCAAGGATTTGTGCAAGGTGAAACTTCAACCTGTACACCCCCCCGCATATCTCCTTTTCACACAACTTGCAATTCAAGTTTTGTCTATCATTCGGAGCTTTAGGTTCACCATATTCCCAGAAAGGATCCAATTTCCTTGGCATGTTTGTTTTTGAACTTTGAATTTGCAAACCTATGGGAAAATAAGGATTAGGAAATAGGAATTTAGGATTACAATTTAGCATTTACAAAATTACAAGTTACAAATTTCCAGAATCCAAAGTTCCAAACCCAAGTTACCCAACCAAATGGCAAATGCCAAAAACAATGAAAAAACATAAACAATGTTTAAAAAAAAGTGAAAAAAAAAAAAAAAAAAAAATTGGTTCCCATAGTCATACCAAGTTACCCATCCCAAATCAATGAAAAAATACAAAAAATTCTTTAAAAACAATGAAAACAAAAGGAAAATGGTGCCCATATGAAGTTTCCCAACTAAAAACAATGAAAAACAATGTTTTTAACAATGTTCCACCAAGACTCCGGTGCGGGGAGACGCACAAGGGGGACGTGTGGGAGTACCCTCAAATTTTCGGGAAATTTCGGGGGTGCAGGGAGTTGTCGAGGCATATATATATATATAAAATTCAAGTTCATATTCATTGTTCATTATTGAATTAATTATTATTCATACATACCATGAAATTCGAAAAGCAAAAATAAAAATCAATAATAAAACATTCAAATACATTGATCGATATCATTCATCATTCAATGGTTCATAATTCTACAATCTACATTGATTTAAAAACTAAATTCATCATTCATCATTCTAGAATCTAAATTGAAAGCAAAACATACTAGTATATTTTCAAAGTTTGAACACTAAATCTATATAACTCAAAGTTTCAAAGTTCAAACTCAAAAATAGTTAAGAGTGAAATGGAAATGACTTTGGGTTGAAATGAAATGAGCTTTTAACTTTAAGGTTTAGGCTTTTAAGTTTTAGTTATTTAGTTTTAATTTTAATTTTTTTTTAGACTTTTAAGTTTTAGTTATTTAGTTTTAATTTTAGTTTAAAAAAAAAAAATTAATGGTTTTGATTTTTGAATTTTGAATTTTTAAGTCTTATTAGACAAATTTAAAGGGGGACACCCAAGCGCACCCTTTTTGGGGCGTCTAGACTCCCACACTGAAGGGGGACGCCCAAAAGCACCCTTTTTGGGGAGTCTTGGGGAGTCTAGACTCCCACTCTGGGGAAATGCACCCCCTTGCGTCTCCCCAAGACTCCCCAAAAAGGGTGCGTGGGGAAACGCACCCCCAAGAGAATCCCCGTCCCGGGTGCGTGGGGTGCGAGGGGTGCGCGCACTCGACCCTGGGGATGCGTCCCCGTGGAACACTGGTTTTTAAACAAGGAAAACAAAAAAAAATTAATCCACATACCGTTTCTATGGAGAAATTGGTGGTCTCCTCTTGAATTTGTCCTATAAGCACTTAGATTTGGTCACAAACCCTCCAGCTCCTCTCTCCAAGACTTCCTCCTCCTTCTGTGCGCGCCCACTGTCCAAATGACCCAAAAAAAACCCAAAATGTTGACACCTAATCCTCAACGGATGGGTGAACTGGAACGTGAACAGTCATCAAGAAGATGAACTGTTCCGTCTCCTTCTTGTATATAAACAATAGTTCTCTAATGAAATGATATATCAGTTTTTCTTCTGCTTATTCTGGAGTTACCCTGGCCTGACATGGTATCAGAGCGCAGGTCCCAGATTCCTTGTAACTCCTCTGGCCATAACGTCTCTGCCTGAACGTTTGCCTGGCGCCTCTGCCTGAACGTTTGTCTGTCCTGACATAACGCTCTCTGGCGCACCAGCGCTGCCTCTGTCCTAACATAATCTGCTCTCTGGAATTTTACCCTGAATACGGAAGCCCCGAGCAGATGCTGGAGCTTTACGAGTTGCTTTTCGATGTAACGCAAGATGTGTACCTGTTGAGCTTCGGCTGCTATGGAAGACGCAGCAGGAGGTATTGAAACACTATACTAGATATCTCATCTCCAATCCATTGTCCCTGCAATCGTTTCGACTGCTCTCTGGCTTAAGTATTTTACACAAATATTGTCTTTGAGGCTGACTTTGGTTTCGTTTCTGATTAAAGGGAGCATCAAAACCTCATTTAAGTTTGAATCCTTGTAGTTACGTTCTGAATTCGGGATTATGATCAGGAATTGTGGTACTTACAATTTACAGCATTGATTTTGCTCTGGCATTATTACATAAATGATGTCTTCATGAGATCGATTAAACAATCTGAAGGTTCCATGCTGCGTGGCGGTAGTTGTTTTACGGTGTAGAGCAAGAAGACAAGTGCGCAGCACAGACATTGGGAAACAATTTTTGATGTAGCACTTGTTACAAGCAAAGACCCTTTTTCCAATCTAATATTACATCTGAAGCGTATGTTTGCAATCAGTATAGCCCTTCTATCAAAAGGATTGTTATGAGATTTGCGACTTGGTTATGAAATGATCTCATACCAATGCATCTTGCATGAGACGCAATGTGCTGAAACAGTGAAAGTTTAAAACGTGCTCCTCTTTGCTAAGATAATGTGATTTTGATGCGCTGTTTTTTTGTTGATAAACCGTGCTCCTCTTTGCTGATGAACCGTGCTCCTCTTTGCCAAGTCTCTTATGCTTTCTCAAATGGTGCTCTGTGTTGGTTTATTTGACTAGCGTTTCTGTGGCTTTGCCGTATTCATTGAGCTGTCAGCATATCGAGGGGGGATTTTTTCCTTTCCGACATACGAGAGCCATTGTTTTCTGTTAATATTAACGTCATGCTGAGGCAGTTCACTTCTCTTGGCTAATCATTGAGGTATCGAGTTTAGCAGTAAAAAAAAAATAAAAAAATTTCACTGTTGAATCCTGTATATATATATATATATATATATATATATATATATATATATATGTGCGCTGTGGTTATATTAACCAGTATATATATATATTATGGTCTTCATTTGAATGAGTTATAAACTGAGTTTGTAGATATGAAATATAGTGGATACAGTATCCTCGGAGGGATTTGAAGAAACAGGATATAAAAGTATTTGAAATCTATTGCCTTTTTGAATACTACTTCACTGTATATCAGCAGAAGTTTTTTTTATCAACAGAAGTCTTTTTTATCAGCAGAGATTTTTTTTACAGAATGCATTCAATCATCTCTATGGTCGGAATAGTTCTCACTGGCAAGGAGAACTATTCTGAATGGTCTCGGATGGTAAAACACACCCTCATCTACAATGAGTTGTGGAAAGGAGTGTGTGTCGGAGAAGAAGACAAAGACCCTGTGCAGCCTACATCAGATAAAGAACTTGTCATTTGGGAAAACAAGAACAACAAAGCCTATGCATTAATCGCAGCATCTGTAAATGAAGAAGTAAGTCGTCATATTTCATCCTATTCCACTGCCTTTGAAGCTTTACAAAAGCTGAAAGAACTCTATGATACACATTTTGCACTTGAAGTTGTTCAGCTCATGATTAAACTCTTCACTCTTGAACTGAAAAATAATGATCCTCTTGCTCTTGCATCTGAAATAAAGTCTATAATGCATGATATTAAATCCACTAAGGTTGAGCTGGATATCTCTCTTATTGCCTTTCTCAAAGCACTCTATCCTACCTACTCCAATTATCTTGAGTCATTACAAGCAAATGGAAATCTTAAAGATATAACCTTTGACTCTCTTGTGAAAAAGTTTGTTGAAAGAGAGAAAGCCTTTGGAAAGAAAACTGTCCCTGAATCTTCTGAAGAGACTGTTTGCCTTGCTCATAAAGAAAAGCATCCTGCTCAAGATTCCACATGTTGAAGCACCTGAATCCGCTCACTATATTGAGGCACAATGTAACATTGGAGTAAATGAAGATTTGTTTAATGCTTCACTTGCTTCTTCGAAAAATGATTGGTTGCTTGATTCAGGAGCAACCTGTCATATGACTCATAGGAAAGATTTTTTTGAAGATTTCACTGACAAAGTTGATGGAGCAATATACTTTGCAGATCAGTCAAAAATCAAGCCATCAGGGCTTGGCACAATCAGGCTTAAACTGCCTGGTCTTCCAGACTTTCTTCTGGATCATGTTCTATATCTCCCACAGCTCAAAAGAAACTTGTTGTCCCTGGTCCACATCCGCCAGCAAGGTCACTCCATTCATATGTTTGATGGCAAGCTTGAGGTAAGAAAGGCATCTGACCACTCACTTGTCATGAGGGGTATAGAAGAAGAAGGACTTCTTAAACTGCAAGGAACCTCTGCTCATGCACAACATTTCTCATATATTTCTCATCATGAAGAAGGTACACTTCCGTCAAGTTTATTATGGCATGCTAGATTTGGACATTTAAACTATGATAGTCTCCGCTTGTTGAAGAAAAATGGTGTTGCTGGTTTGCCTACCATTCCTAGAAAACATAAGCAATGTGATGCTTGCATTCTAGGAAAGCATAGCAAACAGTCTTTTCATGATTCACATTCAAGAGCACATAGGAAGCTTGAACTCATTCATTCAGATTTATGTGGTCCAATGCATGTTCCTTCTGCAAATGGAAATAAATATATCATGACATTTATTGATGATTACACCAGAATGTGTTGGGTTTATTTATTGAAGAACAAATCTGATGCTTTTCAAACATTCAAGAATTTTCATAAGTGGATTGAAAATGATGCACAATCTCATATTGGGTCTATTCGCACTGATAATGGAAAAGAATATACATCAAATGAATTTGAAAACTATCTTCGCCAACATGGGATCAAACATCAAAAAACTGTACCTTATAATCACCAACAGAATGGTGTAGCAGAAAGAATGAATAGAACAATCTTGAATATGGTACGATCCATGCTTTTCTTCAAAAATGTAAAGATAATGTTTTGGGCTGATGCTGTTCTATGTGCTGCATATATAAAGAGTAGATGTCCATCTAGTGCTATAAAAAACAAGACTCCTTATGAATTGTGGTATGGACATGTTCCTTCGGTAAAACATCTCAGGATTTTTGGTTCCATCTGTTATGCTTTAATACCAAAGGTACATAGAAACAAACTTGGTGCTAGAAGTCGTAAGTGTATCTTCCTGGGGTATTCAAACACCTCTAAAGCATACCATCTCTATGATGAAGTAAATAAAAAGTTTGTTGTATCTAGAGATGTCATTTTTCTTGAATCATCCAAATCTGACAGTGTTGTTGAGCGGCAAATTGATCGCTTCGATAGATTCGCAAAAACGAAATCATTTCAAGAATTTGATAATCAGATTCCACATCTTGAAGGGGGGATTCCTATACTAGAACAACATGTGGAATCTTCTTCTGAAGAACAATCTCCCCTGCATGAAACTCCAACAACAAATGATGCTTTAAGTGATGTAATTGATAGAATTGGGAGACTCAATCTTGATTCAGTCCCAACTCAATCAACAGAACAACCTGGACCATCTCAGAAAGGTCCCCCAAAGTGGCTGACAAAGACACTTGAAAGTGTTCATCCTGATGAAATTGGAAAAACAGGAACCAGAAATACAAACCGACAAGATGGAGGTGATGTAGATAACTCTAATTCACCTGTTGATATGGATGTTACTTATGATTGTGAATTGAACTTGTCTACAGATTTTGAACCAACTTCCTTTAAAGAAACTGCTTCTCATGATGAATGGAAAGAAGCAATGCAGAAGGAGTATGATGCCCTCATAAAGAATGGCACTTGGAAGCTGGTTGATCCTCCATTTGGAACCAAACCAATTGGCTGCAAGTGGGTCTACAAGAACAAGTACAAAGCTGATGGCTCACTTGACAAGCACAAAGCTAGGCTTGTGGCAAAAGGTTTTGCACAGAAGGAAGGGGTCGATTATGAGGAAACTTTTGCCCCCACAGCAAAATGGGCCACCATCCGAACACTCTTTGCACTAGCTGCTCAGAACGGTTGGAAAGTCCATCAAATGGATGTAAAAACTGCATTCTTGAATAGAGATCTAAAAGAGAATGTTTTTATGTCCCAGCCTGAAGGATTTACTATGAAAGGACATGAACACAAAGTATGCAAACTTGTGAAGTCCTTGTATGACCTCAAACTGAGCATCTTCTGAAACTCAACTTCAAACATTTTGATCTTGATGATGCAACTTTATTTGTCAAGAAAGTTGGCAAAACAGTTGTATATCTTGTGGTATATGTAGATGATCTTTTAACGACAGGGAACAATGAAAGCTATATTGCATCCATAAAGAAAGAATTAGGAAAAAGTTTTGGAATGACTGATTTGGGCTATGTTCATTACTATCTTGGCATTGAAGTAACCCAACATCCAAAATCCATATTTCTTTCTCAAAAGAAATACATTGGAGATTTGTTAAACAGATTTGGCATGACAGAGTGCAATCCTCTTTCTACTCCAATGGAACAAAACTTGAAGCTCACATCTATTGAAGGAAAGGAATTTGAGGATGCAACAAAGTATAGACAGCTTGTAGGAAGTCTCATCTACCTCACTACTACCAGACCAGACATTTCATTTGATGTTGGAATCCTCTCTAGGTTTATGCAAAAGCCTTGTGAGGGACATTGGTCTGCTGCAAAAAGAGTTCTAAGGTACTTGAAGGGAACTCAAGAACTTGGAATCAAGTATACACAGATGGACGACTTCAACTTGATTGGATACTCTGATTCAGACTTCGATGGAGACAAAGAAACTGGGGTATCTACTTCAGGATATGCTATGAGT
This sequence comes from Pinus tabuliformis, assembly GCA_031772625.1. Taxonomy (NCBI): domain Eukaryota; kingdom Viridiplantae; phylum Streptophyta; class Pinopsida; order Pinales; family Pinaceae; genus Pinus; species Pinus tabuliformis. Next base: position 1,231,110,878 of record CM062805.1, on the reverse strand, counting down.
CTTGGATCAGGAGCTGTCTCCTGGAGATCACGCAAACAATCAGTACCAGTAGATTCCACAACAGAAGCAAAATACGTGGCAGCAGCTGAAGCAACGAAAGAAATTGTGTGGCTCAGGAAAATCCTTGAAGATTTGCAGGTAAAACAAATACAATCAACTCCACTCATGATTGATAACACCTCTGCAATAAAGTTGGCCAAGAACCCAAAGTTCCATGATCGTACTAAGCACATCAATACTAAATATCATCTGATCCGACAACATGATGAGGCCAAAACAATCCATCTTCGTCATTGTTCCACAAACGAGCAAATTGCAGACATCTTCACCAAAGCGCTTGGAAGAGAAAAGCTTGAAAGATTCAGAACGATGCTTGGACTCACCAACATCCCTTCAGATTAAGGGGGGGAATGTTGACACCTAATCCTCAACGGATGGGTGAACTGGAACGTGAACAGTCATCAAGAAGATGAACTGTTCCGTCTCCTTCTTGTATATAAACAATAGTTCTCTAATGAAATGATATATCAGTTTTTCTTCTGCTTATTCTGGAGTTACCCTGGCCTGACACAAAATTTCATTATAACACGCGCTGCCCCGACACCCTCAGCTTTTTTCCAGAAAAAAAAGCGCGCTTTTCACAACACTAAAATAAATGATTGAAAACCTTAGTTTTTAGACCTAAGACAAGGTTGCAAAATAACACTAGATAGGGAAAGAAGACTCCAATCATCATTTTTGTAGTAAGGAGGTGACCAAGAGCATCCAAAGTGTACATGAATGGGGGCAGGCAGTCCATCAATATATCAATTGAAGGAAACAAGAAATATTTGAATACCACCACTATACTTTCCCATAAAGGAGGTGAAAGATTTGGAAATGGCCTTCGAAGATCAATAAACAAGATATGGGTACTGGTCTTTGCCTACTAGTGAGTCAATAAATCTCTAGAGGTGATGTAAGAGTTCTGCCAATTTGAAGACAATCTCAACTAGGAAGAGGTATATAACAAACTATGTTTGCACATTGAGCTACATGACTGTTACGCAAAATCTAGCACCTTAATGCAAAGCCTCGCTAAGCAATCTAGATTGAGAGCAACAATGGGATTAGCCACCATTTTCACCTTAACAATTATTCCCCTACTACTATGTGGTCAAATATAATCCCCACAAGCAAGGCTACCCCAATAAATCTTAGGGATTAAGATACCAAAGTAATCTAGAATAAACCCAAAGGATTCTACTCCAAAATTCAACCCAAGATAAATGTTCAAAAATCAAGGTTTCATATAAGTTAAGGATTTGTCTTTACTGACATGTAGAAAGTCATTGATATTCTTCTTAATAGGATCATCCTTTCCCAACCACTCAAAAGGTGTATCAATGAACTCAAGCGCATTGAAAGGAATAGATCTTACCTCAATCTCATCTTGATGAGAAAGAGAATCATCTTTGATAGGCTCCTCTTCATAGACCTAATCTTCATCAATTTGAACATAAAGATAAAAATAAAAACAAACAAACAAAAAAACTTCTTGTTGTTGTTCTTGGAAATCTTCTTCATTAGTTTCTTCTTTTTTGTCCTGAGAAAGATCGAGAAGAACTTCTTCCATGACGGCCTTGCCCAAATCTTGAAGGGTATAGTCATACCTTTGAAATATTGGACCCCAACATTTGAGAAATTTTTAAATAAATACTAAAATAGAAGATTTGATTTTTGGATCACAAGAACACTTAATCCATTCCTTTTGATTCACTTCAAAAGAATAAATAAATAAGCTAATAAGTGCATCTTCATGAACAATATTGATTTCTAAAGTGTATTTTAAGAATCTTACACCATGATCAATAAGTGAAGAAGGATCACCATCAAGACAATTTTCATAGCAATATAGATTAAAGTAATTATGATATCCAGGAACATCCTAAACATCCAAAGTAGGGTAAATTTCATGGAAATGCCAAGGAGTCATTTTCTTTCGCATGCCATTTTCACAATATAGATCTATGGAGTTGCCAAGGTGAATCTTAAAATGCCCTTTTAAAAGATGCTTCTTTCACCCTACAAGCATAAAATCTTTCGAGATCAATGAAGAACTAGGACTTCATTCTTCACATAGAATCACTCGATGAGCAAGTTAATCTAGGCTTTGAAATATGCTTATCAAGAAGGATTGAAGCATAGGCATTGGATCACGAGGAGCAAAACTCAAATTCTATCAGGCAACAATGCCAAAAAATTTATTGCAAAATTTAACACCTTAGTACAAAGTCTCACTAAGAAATCTAGATTGAGAGCAGCAATGTGATTAGCCGCAATGTCACCAAAGCAATTATTCCCATGCTATCTTGTGGTTGAATAAAATTCCCACAAGGGTGGCTTTCCCTGTAAATCTTCGAGATTAAGGAACCCAAATTATTTAGGCTAAACAACCCCTTCTACTACAAAATTCACTCAAGCATAAATATTCAAAGAACAGGGTTTAGGGTGAGTTAAGGTATAATTTTGAGATAGCAAGTTCAAAGGACATTATGGCTAAATCTAGACTACTTAGTGTAACGAACAAAGTTCATACACGCAGCGGAATAATTCAAAAGAACTAAAATATGCAAGTATCCAACGTAGGACAAGTAGTAATTGTATATAAGAATTGTTGAATGTATAAAAGATGTGTGAAATGATTACAATCATGGTCTACTTATATACCTAGCAGGTGCCCTTTCATGAATGGTCATGTCTCTAAGACATGCCTCTTCATTACTAATTAACTAGCTATTAGTTAATTAATTATTATTTATTATTATTATTATAATATTTATATTTACATTTATTATTTTTATATGAATTATATTCATAACATACCCCTCTTCAAAAATATTTGTCCTCAAAGCTTACTAATGAAAGGGCTGAATCTCTTTTCCCGTTTCGAATATCTTCTCATCTCGGAAATTTCATCCTCGTGGTTACAAGACGATATGATCCTCTGAGTGATAAACAAAATTGTCAAACTTAGAATGGATCTGACTATCCTAGATTAATCTCCTATGAAACCTTCCGGTGATAGGAAATTCATAGTGAATTGTTATCATAGAATTGGATTCTGCAAACTTCAATATTCCTTGGAACATAAATCTGTTGCTTTTGTTCTGAATGGTCCAAATATGTAGACTGACTTCGCTGCCTGCTCTTTTGATTCAGATGTCAATAAGGAGCCCTTGTAGTTTGATCTTGCCCTAATTTGTTTGTGGTGATTTCTCTATTTACTTCAGGTATTCTTGTTGTTGAGTTGGTTACTAAATCATTGCTTGGAATTTTCATTGTTTGCAGCGTTTTAATTGGTTTTAACTTTTATAGGTTTCTCTTCTTCTTGAGTTGTGATATTGACAGGATCGATATTTATTTCTTTATCTTTAACATGGATTGAAACGGCTGGAGACTTCAATACTTCTTCTTGAAGTTATTCCAACTTGTCATTTAGTGACTTCTTGTCACTTTAAGCTTCTTTATTCGCGTAAGGACGTTTTGGTTATGATTCCTTACATGTAAAAGCTCTTCGCTTTCTAGATTGTTGACTTTATTCTTAGTATCCTTCTCATCTTTTAAATTTTTTATTTGTTTTAATAACCTTTGATTAAGGGTTTTTAAATGCAAATTTTCTTTCTTTTCTAATAGACTCTCGTTGAATTTCTTCTCCAAGCATTCATTTTCTTCTTCAATTTTTTGTTACTTTTTGTTGATTCTAAGTAAAATCGATTTTCGAGATCTTTATATTCCTTTTCCGATGCTTCGTTCTTTTTTTGTAGTTCTCTAAATTCTTCCTTTAATCTTTTCATTTGCATTTGCTCATTATCTTGATGTTCTTCTATGCTAAATAATCTTCCACATGATGGACAACTTAATTTGCAATTTTTTTGAATATATGTATATCCAATTTTGTTTAGACAAAATGGACATTTAGTCCAAAATAATGATTTTTGTGTGGATCTCATCTTCCCTTTTTTTTAGTTTTTTTACTTTTTAAATGGCCAAGGGCTTGACAGTGAAATGGAGAATCTCCAAAGCTTTACGAAGCAAAACACTTAACTTGCGACGACAACAAGTTAACAAAAACTTTAAAACCAAAGGTCGGGATCAGACGTGGCTCTGATACCAATGTAACAAACAAAGTTTGCATACGCAGCGCAACAATTCAGAAGAACTGAAATATGTAAGTATCCATCATAGGACAAGTAGCAATTGTATATAAGAATTGTTGAATGTATAAAAGATGTGTGAGATGATCACAGTGAGGGCCTACTTTTATACCTAGGCAAGTACCCTTCCATGAATGGTCATGTCTATAGGACATGCCTCTTCATTACTAACTAAGTAACTATTAGTTAATTAATTATTATTTATTATCTTACTATATTTATATTTACATTTATTATTTTTATATGAATTATATTCATAACACTTGGCAGGCTCTAAAGAGGTTCAAATAGGTTCTCAAACACATCCAATCTAAAATTACACTTAGTTATTATAGACTAAGGTTTCAATCAGAACAATTACATCATGCAAATATTTATAACAGCAATAACAAAACAGCCCAAAATTTACAATAAACAAATGAAAAGTAAGGGCTATTCAGTGAGTAAACCAGGAAATAAATTACAGCAATAAAAACCCTAGATATGAGGGCTAATTAATAGTTGATAATGCATATAGAATCATATTTTCACTTTTCCTATTGGATGCATGCAAAATCTAACCCTAAGACCATAAGGTCTGTTAGCGCTTGAGATTTCACCCTAGGCTGAGGAAGGTAAACCTTCAAGGCTACATCAAACCATTTCACCTCGTAGCTAGCCCTACGAGGTATGAGAAGGCTCTCTCGGGTCAGATTTGATAGATCTTTCAATAGGATTAGGCTGACCAATTAAAAATAAGGATTTTAGGCTAGTAAATTGATAGGGGGTTTGGATTTAATGATTTTTGGGGTTTTTTAATGGAATGACGGGGCTTTTCTGGGCTGCATGGGCAAAATCACAGCTTCAAACAGAGAAATATAATGACTACATAGGTTATCAACTGAGGCAAGGTAGGCATGCAATTTAACACCAAATCTGGTTTCAAACGGGATGGCAAGACTAGTGAGGAGTTAAGGAGGGCAGACAATAACTCTGAATCCTCCTTAAACAGTAGAAAACATCGAATGCGAACAAACTTATAGGAGGAGCATATAATACTATGAATTCCTACCTAATCACTTCATTTGTTCAGCTTGAAAGGGTCATGAAATGAAATGGAATATAACTGATTACATATGAGACAAAGGGAAAAACTTATGCTAAATCAACATACCACATGAATCTCAGCAAACAGAGCTGTGAAATTCCATTAAATTCTCTGCAGAAAACTGTACAATACAAAGCTCTCTGCTTCTCCAGCAGCTCCCAGCGCTCAGAAAAACTCTCCCTCCTCTCACTCTCTCCTTACAAAATGAATTTGTTTTTATAATAAATACATTAAAAGTAAACTGCTGCCCAAAACAGAGGCGCTGTTTTAACTAAAGCCATAAAAATAGAGGAGAATCCTCTATCTGCTCCTAAAGATAGAAAAGCCTTCCATTATTCCAGCGACAACTAGCTGATGATAGAAATAGGTAATCGCACTTTTGAATGCCACTTTGCAACAATTGCCACGTAACTGATAGCTTTAATTCATATGCAGAAGGTTCTATAAAACAACGACTTACGTATAAACAACTCAATGCGGTTTAAAAATCCTCTGATTGACTAATCCTGGAGCGCATCTCTTTTTGGTTTCTGCGGTCTTGAAATAGGAAATTAGTTCCTATTTTTCTGTTTACGGTTGATATCTTTGTGGCTTGAATGAGGATCGGACTTAGTGCCTTGGCGTGGTTCCCTATTTTACATTTGTCATTTGTTGTTAAACTTAACTCATGCGCATCAGGTACTGAAAAGCCACCTTTGAAGATTACATCAGCTGAAACAGACACCTCTTCTGCTCCCCTAAGCGCTGCTATAATTGAAATATGAAGAATCCCATCCCGATCTCCAACTTTAAAGTTCTGCCTGCTATCCTTTAAAACTGGCAATATATGAGACAAATGCTCTGGCGTATATGGAATAAATGAACAATACAAGGTCCCAGTAACCGAGTCCCTCCATGGTTTACAGTGCCCCAATATAAGATGGATCAACCCGACAGTCATATGAACTTCAAGTTCCTCCCCCAACGCTTTGAAACTGTGCCCTTCAAAGTCACTAATTTTTACAGAGAAGTTATATCCCGCATCTGGAATGTGCACATTGGCTCTCTAGGTCTGCGTCCAGGAGTCCTTGTACTCAATCTGAAAAGACCAATGGCTCTTCCAACATTTGATGGTGCTGCTAAAGCAATTGTTACTCTTTCTCCTTCTTGTGCTGGAAGATCAACGGACTGTGTTGCAAATCTGTGTGTGAAAGCGAGCCCATTTGGTGCTCGAATCTGATTGATTCTGACTCTATGTTGACAATTTCACCAGACATAAGCTCATATTGGTAACGGCACTTTGAACAGGCGACAACCTGAATTTCATGTTGCGGTTGGACAACAGCAAAGGCTATCATACAATATGGACACTTCACAACCTTGCCAAAAGACACCTCATCCCCATAGACGCACGGGCTTGTTATTTCGACCAGGGTTGGAGCAGAGCACCCATCTCATAGTAAGAAGTAAGTCAAAATCTTTATAGTGTCATACATACCCCCCCGTTACAAGTAGTGGAACGTATCATGGGAAAAAGGAGCCCCGTAAAGCATTAATTTATATGTTACACAGAACTAACACCAACTGCGTGTTTTACTTGGTGATATTCCTGATGGAGAGCACAACATTTCCAGTAGTCAATGAACACAAAAGTCAGACCTGTCATTCCAGGAAGCTTCCACTTCTTTCTCAGTCATTTTGGGGACCCACAGGAATAGTAGCAGTGCAATATACCTAGTGACAACAAACAATAGATGCCCCAACCTTAGATCCATCAGTTACAAACTAAGCAATCCTTCCAAAATAATTCCTGGTGCAAATTGTTGTCATACAACATGGGTTTGTTCTTTATAGCAATCGAGAATCCCAATCTTCAACAACTTCCAATAGCAATGAATTGTGAGTCGATAGCTAGCGTGTTGGCACTCGAAATCTCTGAATCTATGAAGAGAGGGAGCACAGGGTCTTGGAGACGTGCCATCTGGTTCGATAATGCGAGGAATTTACTCATCTTCTACGTTGAATTTACTGTCACGGCCAATGGAATCAATCCTCTTCTCCACGGCGTCCAGATCCAAAATAACCACCTATGATGAGAACATCAAGATCAGATCCGGTGTTTATATAATCTGGTTTCAACTTGAGCCATTTTCCACTGCGGTCACTAGGTTCCCATTTTGGATCTAAATCCTTCAAAATTATGCCTTCATCTCTGTTATCAACAGTTCCTTGTAAAAATTTAACAACTTCTTCAACACTAGCAGCAATAAAGGACCAACAAGGTTCACCAAAAGAGCGACATGAATTCAAACTCCCTTCAGGTAACAATAGCTCTAACCGACCCTTTAAAGGCTTCACGACCTCGCAAAGAAGTTTATGGCGCTCACGCAAGCTTTGGTGGACGAAGCACTCCATCTTTACGCTTATAAACGACTTTTGCACCCAAGACATTCCCATTTTCACTAAACAAATCTCTCAGGGTCTCCTCCCATTCTGTATGCTACAGTAACAATCTCAAATTCTGGCATGATGTCAGTGAATTCTAATATGTCTTTATGTACTTCCAAGATTACCGCCAGAGGGCGTGCTCTGCAATGAAAAATATATATCTAAACAGACCATGCTCCTCTGTCTGTCCCCTTGTCCTTGCCCATCCATTCCTGCCTCAAATGCACCTGTAGAAGCATCCACAACTAAGACTGCGGCATCTGCTTGAGACGCACCAACGATCAAGCTTGGAACAAAATCCTTGTGCCCGGGAGAATCATTCAAACACAAGCCTCCTACCTGAAAGAGATCAAGAGCATAAAATGCTTTGTTCACATCTGTAGTGAAAACCCCTGCTTGCAATCCATAATGCGTATTATTTACTTCATGTACTGCTTCCTTCGCCGAATTTTCAGCTTCAAGTCTAGACAATTCCTCTGAAACTGTAGCTGCCATTTGTCCACTTATGATTGCCACTGCTTTGCTAATGATATTCTGAATTGTGCTTGTGCAGATAGGAGTTTCAAGTTTGCTGCTGTCTTAAGAAGAGCTGAAGATAAAATTACATAATCTGAAAAGCAACATTTAATGATTTCTTCTTCAAAACCCTGTTTTGAAGAAGAATCAATCGCACACTGTCATGAGACGGAGTCTAACAAGGTCCAAGGGAAATAAGAAAATGCAAATTTTATTGTAAGCTAGCTTTACTTTACCCGAGAAAACATAAAGAAATTTTAGGGCTTTATTTTTGTCATTTTATGGGATTGACACAAGAGAATGTACTAGCACCTTTCTCAATAAACAGTTAATGCAGTCAAGGCTAAAAATCTATGGAAGAGGAAAGATGGAAGCGACTTCAAGAAGAGAGAGAAAGCTATACCTTGGTTTCTCGATCCACTAAACCCTAACATCCCTCAATCTTCGTTGGAGATAAAATGGGATGAAGCTACACTTAGGTTCCTCAAGATAAACTTGATGAAAAATCTTGTCACATAGAGGTTAGAGGAGCAAAACATTTAACAACACTTTGGTGAAATTTTCATCAAACACTAATTCTTCAACAAGTACAAGAAACATTCAACAACACTTTGGTGAAATTTTCATCAAACACTAATTCTTCGACAAGTACGAGATAGAAGAAGATACTTACAATAAATTAGCACAAAATCATAGCTAACTCAATGAATAAACATAAAATCAAGCCCCTTTTAACCCACACATGTGAGCTAAAATGCCTCCAAGGGTGACATCGTCCTCCAAAAAGGTCTATCTCTCACCAAAATATGCCATGGAAGTCACATCTCCTCATCAAAAAGTATACAATCATTAAGCAAGGTTTGTGCAACAAGGCGTCATGGAGCTAGGGCATGACATCATCATGCAGAGCAATGTACCATCCCCTCTAGGGGGGATCTCGAGTCATTATCATCATCAAATAACCTTAGAAACAGAGCAATATCCATGATATCTTGTCATCTCAACAATATATCAATTCTCTAGGTAATGCCCTGGCTCAAGTGTGCAATATTTTAAGTACTGAAGGGAGATATGAGTGTCATCAATTGTGCTAAAGGCATCCTCAAGTGAACACTCTTCAAAAATGATCAACGTCCTAGGTTAATCTGCCTACTGGAGTTATTAAGTGGGGTTGGACATTGTCTTTGAAGTGTTGGAGAAGAATCATATAATCCCTCAAGGGATTGCAGTTGTACATGGTCAAAAACATCTAACACCACTCACATAATCAAGTGAGATCAACATCATAGGTGCGCAAAACATAAGAGTATCAAAGTGGGCCCTATCTAATATAAAACGCATTAATGTACTTCACACAAGCATCATCTTCAAATGTCTCCCTAGATTATGATTTGTAAAAAAGTCACTATGCTTAGATATAGGAGGGTTATGATAAGGCCTTATTAGGTGCTTCCAACCCAAAGGGGGGGTACAGTTCCTGGTCGACCCATCAATCAAAGCTGCAAGTGATCAAGAACATGACATGGAGTTTACTTCATGGAGCAAGTCCCTATCTTGTTCCAGTTATGAAATTCCACCATCCTTGACCACTATGATTGAAGAGGGAGCAATCATGGGACTAGAATTACCCCTTTCCTCGACCTATTTTTATCATCCCTCTTGTGCACCTTTTTCTTCATTGATTTTCCCTTTCTTTCACATATATAGCATGGGTTACCAGATTTCTTTGATTCATCATTGACCCCTTAAAGATGAATCGTTTCATTGCTCATCATGGGTTGGAATATTCAAAGTTCCTTTTATTTTTAGATAGCTCATGCATAACCTAGGAACTATGTGAGGGATAATGATAGGATAGAGCTCAAGATAGGTTGATGTCCCCATACTCTCATTTATCCTCACCAATACTTTTCATTTTAACATTATGGCTCATGCTTTTTCCTTTCTTTCTATTGCATCAACCTCTTAGGGAAAAGTTTCTAGGACCCTACTAAAGGATGAGGAAAACAGGGAACCAATGTTGGTAATAGATAGCAAACGACCCAAAGGTGTGATGTGGATATAGGGGAGAGATGGAAGGTGTTAAATATCAATTACCATGGACAGCAACATCAATTAAGGCCTCCTATATGTGCCTCTCTTAGACAATGAAAGAAAAGCATCGAGGAAGTTTAGACTGGACTAGGGAGCAATGATAACCACCAAAGTGAAGCTTGGGAATAACAGTACAACCTATTATCAATCCAAGTGGGTGACCCATATAAGAAAAAAATAAATCTATCATTCTATTAGCTTGCTAGCCAACAACCTTATGAAATCTACAGATAGCTAGCCTCAAACGCCCTCATCTTTGCTCTAGTTAGTGCTTTGTGACATCTCACTTACTTATCAAATGAAGGTGGGTGATACATTATAAGATACATTAACCATTTTTGTAATCAAGTGCTTCCATTTAATGTTTAAGAGCTTATCATTGGAATTTGGGTTGAGTTGGATGATTGGGCACTTTTGGTTGTATTCTCGTTCCCCGCCTTCACTTTGGTCGTTATCCCTAACCCATACTCTAGTGTGACCTTCCTTGAGGCCTTTCTTTCCAATATCCTAGAGGGGCACAAATAGGACGCATTGATTGATGTTATGTATACATGGAAATCCATACTTATCACTTTCCATCTATCCTCTATTCGACATCCTAATCTTTGGGTTAATTGTTATGTGTCAATCATACTAGTTACCTACTTTCTTCATTCTTTGGTAGGGGCCTCGTGTTGAAATTTGGGTAGCTATGGGACAAATTTCCCCATAGGAATCCAATAAACCAAAGGAAAGCCCATCTCACCCCTGAAGGAAATTCAAATTAGATAAAGAAATATTATTATACAAATTTGGGTTTGTAATTATTAAAGAAAATATGTTTAAATTTGAATTGGAGTATTTCCCTCCAAATTTTCCTAGTCAACATCATCCCTCAAGGCATCTATTCGTGTTTAGAAATCTAGGGCAAGATTAGGTGATTTCTCTTCTTTAGATAACTGCTTGTGAATGTTTTTACTTCTTAGCTAAGTCACCTATGAACAGGGCACGTTCAGATATGTTATACATTACTTTATTAATAATATATATATATATATATTAAAAATTAGATATTTCTTATACAAATTCTCATTCATAATACAAATTCATTGATTCAAACATAGATCTTCATCTAGATGTAAGTTTTACAAAGTAAAATTATGCATACAAAATTACAAATACAATTGTGACATAAATGATAAATCATAAATTATAGTACATATTCAATTCATCAATGATCCAATAGGAGAAAGGCAAGATAGTAAGATAAAGATATTGTAGTTTTCTCATCAAGTCATCAAAATCAAAATGTGTTACTGTTTACATAGGTAGTGCAATGCCAATGGCAAATAGAAATAGCAAATATAAAACAACTACAACTACAAGTCTACAAGCCTCAAGGCAGTAGGTAGCTCATGACTCATGAGTCATCAATCCTCATAGTCATCATCAAAATCAGCATCACTGTCGTCATAATCATGGTCACCATTGCTCTCCTTTGTTGCATCTTCCTCCTCTGTATCCAATGTCATCTTTGCATCTGCTGGTGTGGAAAATGACCCCTCTACAGTATCACCATCATCAAATCTGATAGGCTCTAGCAATGGATCATTGAGATCCAAGTTGGCCAATGCCAACTCAACATTGTTGTCCAGACCCATATCATCAGGAAAGATATCCCACATCATTGTCTTTCCCTTCAACCACTCATCCCTCTGCCTGTAAATAAGACGAAGGTTGGTGTGCACATACACCATTGTCACTGCCTTGGACTGCTCAAACCTACTCTTCTTGACAGTATACAAATTCCCATATGTGCTCCAATTCCTCTCGCAACAAGAGGATGAAGTCACCTGAGAGAGGAGCCTCATGGCTAATTGTTGTAGCGGAGGGCTTGTTGCCCCATGATTTGGCCACTAAGAATAGGGCTTCTTAACCCCCCTGTCTCTAATCAGATCATATCCTACAAATCGACCAATGCCAATGGAAAACTATGCAAAGGCATCCTCCACCTCATCATGGGATTCTCGATCCTAAAAAACCCGCCTAAATGCATCTTTTCTCACCTATGAGATTTCACCATCCATGTGAGGAGGGAACCTGTGGGAAGCTCCACCATTCAGCCACTCATGGTTGTAGTATTTTGGGTTCAATGAGTGAGCCAAACAATATAAAGGTGTGCAATTCTTGTCCCATCTGCTAACAAGAATATCCTATATAGTGGTGAAGAAGGCCTCTGATGATGTCTCATACTTGGGGCACTCACTTTGTAAAATAATGTTGCTCACAAACTCGATCACTGAATCCCATCGCTCATAAACCTCTCCTAGGATGGGTTGGTCTGTATCTGCAAATCGAAGCAAAGAAATGATAGGGTCTATGATCTGAATAAGTAGATCTACCCTCTCCCATCAAACATCATCTAACATTGCGTCCTTCACTCTTTTAGAGGCTACTTGATCTGTCTTTCTCCAAAAAGACCAAAACTCTTAAATAACCATGGCCCCAAGAGCGGGCTTGATCGCCCTCAACCTCTTCAACATGATGAATGAAGAGGCAAACCATGTATCCACAATCTTCAACAATGATAGATTGTTGTACTCCTTGTAGATAGTGAGGACATTTGTATGATTTTGTACAAAGTTACGAATATGTCGTGCATCCTCAATAATGTTACCAATCCAAAGCACATCAGAAGCAATAGATTTCAATGCTAAGTTCAATGAATGGAAAATGCAAGGTGTCCAAAACACTTGTGGATATTCAGCTTCCACAATCGTGCCAGCAGCCTTGCAAACAAGTACATTATCTGTAATGATTTGCACACAAGAATCAACACCTACCTCTTCAATAACTTTAATAAACAACTCACCCATATATTGTGCATCCTTGTATTGTCCAAGTGCATCCACTGCTTTCAAGAAAACTGGACCATTCAAGGAAGACACCATGAAGTTGATGAGTGAGTGTCATGTTGGATCTGTCCATCCATCAGAAACATTGCTAACCCCAGATGTTGGCCATGATGCTTTAATAAGCTCAAGCATTTTTTCTACCTCTTTTTTTCCTTCGTCAACAATGTGGTTTTAAGCTTCTCTAACCCAAGAGGCACATACCTTGATGGAGCCACTTGAGTTAGAGCTCGGCACATCTCAATAGATAGAGGTGAGCGTGCAACATTGAAGGATATGAAGTTTTGATAGAAAAAAGAGGCAATGGTGAGATCAAGCTCTTCTCGTTTCTCCTTCTGGAAAATCTTGTCCATTGGACCAAGTGAGATTGTCTTTCTTTTTGCTACTTATCCCCCACCAGAACTCTCAAATGGGAATTTGTTGCTACTTTTCCTCAAGAATGGAAGGAGGTCATCATTCTTGGTTTTTTTTATTTTGCAGCCACATTTGTCATACCAAGATTGGACTCTCTAAGCATTTCTTTCCTCTTTGGTAAAGGCACACTTGTAAAAGCTCCAATTCCACAACCTCATAAAGCTAACAAATGACCTTTCACACGGAAATATGTGCTCGTGAAAGTATTGTGGCAATAGCTACATTTCCAACTCACATTGCCTCCTCCATTCACCTTGTTGGTTAGCCCTTGCTCTTTGTGACATATTTCCACAAGGGATATTTGTTACCTTGACAAGGAAGTCTTCCCTCAACATTTGAAGTTGTTATTGCAGCCCCACTTGCAATAGAGGGAACACCTGCAGAACCTGATGAAATTGGGAGAGGAGGGGCATCTCCAATGGGGACATTCTTCACCTTCCTTTGCCCCTTCCCTACTGCCCTTGATTGAGCCATGAATGTTGTAAGCAAATAAACAAAAAATGCATAGATTTGTAAAAGAAATGCACATGCAAGCCACTATAATAAAAATGCAAAAATAAAAAAGAGAAAATGCACTTACCTGTTGCTTGAATCTCCTTCAAAATGCTCCCACACCCTTTGCTCCTTGCTCCTAAACACCCACAGCAAACCAAACAAGTGAATGTGCAAATAGAAAGGCAAAAACTGCCTTTATAACACCGAGGGGCATCCGTTTTCTAGATTCGAATCCGAAAATAGGGATTCGTTGTGTACGATCGGGTGATCCAGGTGGATGTTGGTGGCCACCCTCCTATCCCACTTGGACCCCCACAACTGTCTCTTTCAGCGTTTCAGTTTCCTTATTTGTAGCAAAATTTACTATTTTTAGCAGTTTTTCGGGTCTTGAACTTCCGGAGCCGTTTTGAGGTCCTAAACGACGTTTTTTGGGAAATTTGAGAGCAACATGGCTCCATGGACTAATATTGCTCTTCCCAAAGTTATAGTTCTCGGATAGATCTTTCTAACGAGCTATTGTACGCGTCAAACGGAGATTGGGTGCCAAAGTTACGAACCCGGGATGTTGAGTACCAATTTACCCAAAACGGGGCCCACAGTTTGGCATTTCATCTTTTAGGGTTAGGTTTTTGGATGTTTAGGGTTTTCCATTGTTTGTCAACAATAAATAGGCCTTCGAGCCTCATTGTAACACAGTTCAGAGGCATGTAGCACCACATCTCTTCTCAGAGATAAGCTACCATCGCCCTAGCTGGTTTATTTCTATTTATGTTTGTAAGCATATTTCAGTCTTTTACATTAATGAAATGAAGCATTATTTCCGCTGCATCTCTGTGTTTATGGTTATATCTGTAATTTGTTCCGTTCCTACTTAAATCCGGATCATCGGGACACAATCTGGATTCGATTGTGTCCTAATCGGACACGACGGGCCCTTGGGACGAATCCGGTATCATAGCTTCTTAGATTGGGATCTTCTTTTACGTAGAATATTATAGTGTTCTTCTTCATCAAATAGATACCAATGCACAAACCATAAAGAGACAAGAGAGACAGAATGTAGGCAATCAACCAGGGCTAAAACCTCTCCCACTTGAGAGGAAAACCCAAACGAATTCTTCTTCTTATAGAGACTTCAATTGACGAATACCAGGACCAAGAGCCTTAACCGATTTGACCTCTCCAAGACCAAGTCACAAAGCTTCCTCTTCTTCATTGATGAACAATAGTCAAACTTCTTGTTTCTTCCTCCTTCTCGGCTACCTTGCAATGTTTCGGTTCCTAAGACAAATCTACAACTTTCTGCCCTAATTCAAAAACCCTAAATGCAGCGCTTGGAAATTGTCACTTTCTAGATAATGCCCTTGACTCCTTCACTTAGGATAGAGACTCCTTCTAGCTTAACTCGACTTCCCTTTTGACTTATCCTTCTCCAAATTCGGTTACCCAAGATGACTGCAATTTTTCTCGACTTCTCCTGCAGCAAATGATGCCTCTCTTCTTCGCACGTGTGACATCAAAGTAGCCCTAAACAAATCCAAAATAAACTCATCTTCTAGTCCCTTCTTCTTCGCTTGGATGAAGGTTCTTCTTGAGTGTATTTCGCACTTCTTCTCTCTTCATACCTTGACCGAATTGCTTGTGTTCAAATCAGAGTCAAGCTGCCTATTTATAGTGATTTTCAAATGTATATAAGTCGACTTGATAGAGATCTAGGTCGACATGTCCTTTGGTGAGGTTCCATTACTCCATCTTGAAGCCGACTTGTTGGAGGTGCTTTAGCTTGGTCTTGGAGGGCCTTTTTATTCTTTTAATAACTCATACAAATATGTAACATGCCCAATAAGGGTCCTTCATACATAACATTGAATAAATTTGACTTTGTGACCAATCCTAAGGGATCTCAATGGGAGCCATAACTAAAAATAAAATTCCTTGCTCACCCATGAGACAAGCATTACAATAATAATTTTATTTTTCTTCTTTACATTAAATACATAAAATCACAGTTACACATGTCAATATGAAGACCGAACCTAGTTACATTTTTCAACAATTTGAACCGCCACAAAGGATTATAAGTATGGATGTCTTATCTCCCATCAAGGGGGTTCGATCACATTTTTTAGAAACTCGCTATATCTAAGGGAAGCTCGCATTTTTGTGATAGATCAGCATTTTGTGACAATTTGGGCAACTTCTTGTTAGTCATTTTATGACACATCGTATGCTCATGGCTCATATTTGTGGCTCTCACTCTCATGTCTTGTAACTTTTGTTTCTCGCTCTCATGTCCAGTAGTTCGTGGCTAGTATCATTCACAGTTATGATTGTGGCTCACACTCTGTAACAACAACATCATGACATTGCACTCCATAACAATGATTGGACTCTGTGTGGCATCACTTCTCCGCAACAGTGACATTGCTTCTTTGTAGCTCGTTCTATCGGTTCTCTGTGGCACGTAGTTATTATTTGTGGTTCACTACAACAGTGACTCGGTTTCTCTCATTCATCACAAAGGCATCGCTCTTATATTCACAGTGGCATCGCTAATTATAGTGGCTCGTTCTATTGACTGTGTGGCTCAATCTTTTATTATTAATATTGTAGCTCACAATTTTATGGCTCGATTCTATGGCCTGCATGTTTGCGTGGATCCACATTACTATTTTGTAACTCGTCTTACTTGTGACCCGCACCCTTTATCAGTGGCTTCCTATATACAGTGGACTTGCGTCTCGCATATATAGTGAACTTGCATCTCGCATATACGGTGAACTTGCATCTTGCATATACAGTGGACTTGCATTAAACTCTCAGCTCTTTGTTGTGATTCGACAGTGGATTGTACTTGTTAATGACATTACATTAGCTTGAATAAATGTTTTATGGCATCGCTCTCTAACAGTGGCACCATTATCTCTATATCTTGCATCTCTATAATATGTGTTATATAGAGGCTTCATTAAAGTGGCATTGTATTATAGTGACTTGGCTTGCAGTGACTTACATTCTATAGTCTAAGACATAGTGGTATTGATGAATGATCATGACCCTTTGCCAGTTTGCTTGTCGTATGGCTTTAATGTTTATAATGGGAGACAAAATCTATGACAAATTGTAAAACATTGATATAGGCCAGCAATGATACTAGATAATGCCCTAATGACATATGACTAGGGTTGAGATATCAATATATGGCAGAGTGACCTTTTATATATATGGATGGCTATGAATGTGACCTTCTTACAAAATAGTTACATGTGAGATGGCAGTTATCTTATATGACAACCCTAATGCATATGTACATGGAAGTGGCACTTTGATGATGATGATTTGACAATGATGGCAAAATCACTATGACAGTTGCAATGAAGTATGCAATGCTCTATGACAAGGGCAATAATGACACTGTTAGCTCTGCTATATTCTTCAACATTTGATGGATTGAAAACAGGTCTGGCAGTGCTGGTTATGCTTACAAGGGACCCACATTAGTCATTCTTCTCTTACTCCATCATTCTCCTTATACTTTCTTAACCCCCCCCATCTCTGTTTTCTTCCAAAGCCAAGCATAAACCCATTTTCTTTAGCTCCCGGGCACCGAGTTTATACGGCCATGTAACCATGATCCCATAACCAAGCACCTTCGCCAGCCCCTTTTTCACGTCATATCCAACGAAAACACGTGCTTTTAATACCCCGCCGTCCGATCGTTTACCATGAGATCCAACCGTATACGCTTCCCCCGTCGTCGGAACTTGCCCGCGCTTTAACCTGCAGGGAAAGCGGTTTCCCGCCGGTCCCATCCGCCACGCATCACCCGCTGATTGTGATCGCGAGCCCATGCACGAATACCACCACAGGCTCTAAAGCAGTGTGATCAATACCGCCCGCCGCTCAAAACCATTCTCCCGGCCGTTAAAGCCCGCGCACCTTCCGCCCCCAATAACCGTTGGATCTATCCACCCAAGATCCAACAGCTCAGGATTGTTCATTCCCGCTTCGTCCTAATGTCTCTCGCTGATAGATCTCGGTTGTCCATCCATGTGATCCAATGGCCCTCATTCATTTCGCCCTCATATCTCATGTTGACTTCTGCAAACCAAATCGTCGTCGTTCATTTGTTTCATCCAACGGCCCGCGATCGTCTTCCACCTTACCTTCCCGATAGCCTCTGTCGTGATGTATCCGCCGTCGATCTATGCAATCCGACGGACAGCCTCATTCCTCCGTTCACCTTGTCCACCCGCCATGAAGTCCACACTCCTTTGACTGTTCTGTGCCCCGAAAGACAACGGCGATCAACTACCAGTACCTTGTGCAGTTACTCCTCAAGGAATGCATTTAACAGGAAGAATGGCCGAGAAGAAAAAGGACAACCTCGAGCAGATTACAACATTTACCAATTATGGAACTTCTTCCATACGGCACTCCACCTGCTCGATAAGGACAGCAGAGTATCTCAAAAGGCCAATTTTGTTCATTAAAGCATGTAGTTTGCAGCAGAGAACCATATTAGATAGTTAATGTGGTTGGTGGTCCATTATGACCCCTCCACGCATAGAATAGCAGAATATTTTTGTAATCAACCTCTATATATACCCAGAAAGAAGATGTGATGAGCGTTGATGGTTATTGTTTTGATGTAAGGTTCAACTTCTGGAGACTGTAACTACTGTGATACTTGCAATGTCTGGTCTTCATTTTCAGCTAGTACAAGCTTCTTTTGTTGTTAATTTCTCACTTTCCATTTCTACTCTGTTCTAGGTTGTGCATGTTATGCATTTGTTCATGTGCTCTTGATATTTAGCATTAGAGGGGCTGTCATCCCACCTTTGTGTTGAAGTCTAGTATGTATCATTGAATGTGTTACGCAGGTTTCTGTTAACTTAGTGCCAGAGAGCTGTCATCCTGTCTGTGCATTAGGAAATAGATTTGTAGACCTCTTTACTAGTTGCAGCCAGCCATCACATGGTCTTGTGCATCCGCTGATGTGGTTAGTATTCTCCATGTTCACCTAATCCTCAAACTGTGAGTAATTGGTGGTCTAAAGCCTTATAGTCTGGGGTGTTCACCCATGTCTGGAGTTAAGCATAGTAGAAGTGGTTACCTGGCTTGGACAAGCATCATACCTTCCATTCACCCATTTCCAACATTTTGTTGAGTTTGTAATGTTCCCGAGCATCTCCGAGATACAACCTAGGAGAGTTTCTTGGGGTGATAACATTAAATGGCGTCGTTGCCAGGGAGAGGAGATTGAAGCTCAACTTCCCTGGGAGACAACACAGTTCCAGATTTTGATGATAGACAAAGTTTGGGCACAATTCTGGTTGTAATCATCTATCTGGCGACTCCACTGGAGGAAGACCAACTTTTGGCGACTCCACAATATAGTCCTGGCTCAGTTTATGAGGCATACTCGAAGAAATCCTTAGAAATCACCAGCTGTTCTAGTGCCTAATCCTGAGAAGATCGTTAAGCAGAAGAAAACTTCGCAAAAAGGAGCATCAGGATCAGGTAAGCCCAAGAAATCTTATTTGTCTCTGCATGAGGAGTTTTTAGTTGAGAATACATAATTTGAAGCTATAGAGCCTAGCATTGCTAGTGAAGAAACACCTGCAGAAATTCATAAAGCTCCTTATCCATTTAGTTCCCCTTTGAATCTCAGTCCAAAGAAAGCTTCCCATATAGTCCATAACATCCCTTTGCCTTTGTCATCCATCACATTGCTTCAAACTACTCAATCTGCTAGTATCCTTCCACATACCCCAGTTATGGCAGGCCAGCAAGCACCCACGAAGATAGAAAGAATTGTCGCTTCTAGATATGGACCTTTGGTATTGCATGTTCCTTTGAATCCCATGCCTGCGGGAGAATATCAGAAATATATGCCCAAATTTACTGGTACAGAGGGAGTAACAGCAGAAGAACACCTTGAGGCCTTTTATGGTTATGCTGATAACTTAGATATAAGTGAAAATGATGTGTGGATGAGAGCTTTTGTACAGAGCCTTGAGGGAGAAGCCAGAAAGTGGTTTAGGGAATTGCCCCCTGGATCTATTGTTGATATTGAAGCCTTAGATGAAGCATTTTTGAAGCAATGGGGAGATAAAAAAGATTTGTTGTATTACCATACTGAGTTTGGTAACCTAAAGAGGGAGAATGGGAATCATTGCCTGATTTTAATAAGAGATTTAATCGTATATATAATAAGATACCTACTGAAGTAAAGCCTACTCCCACGTCTGCCAAACTCACTTATGCCAATGCTTTTGACTCTGATTTCTACCTGCTTTTGAGAGAAAGAAGATGTGCCACTCTAGCTGATATGCAGGATGCAGCACTGGAGGTGGAATCAAATATTATGGCTACAAAAAAGCTTAAAGGTCATGCCGATAGAAGGAGGCAGACAGGTCAGGCTTCTACTTCGTCTGCATCATCTTCAAAACCAAAATTAGACAAAATGACTAAGATGATAGAGTCATTGGCTGTTGAAATATCTACGCTGAAGGTTGAGCAGAATTTAGGAAAGACAAGGCAGCAAAACACATTTGCTCCAAGAAATCCAAATCCATTCAGAAGAGCAAATGAACAGTTCCAAATCATTCAGAAGGGTGAAGAACCAAAAGAATAACAGAAGGTTAAAGCTCCTTTCCAGAATGTAGTCATGGAGGAGGAACAGTTTGAAGATGAGGATGAAATTCATTGCATTCGACATTGGCTACATATGAAGAATCCCTGCTGCAGGACCAAACTAGTCAGGAGTGGGACAGAGAGGCTGTTTTGCAGACTGGTGAACAGCAAAGATATAATCTAAGGTCACATGAAAACAATGTCAAGGAGATTCCTGCCCAAAAAACTGTTGTACAGAAAGTCACAGAATATCAAACAGAAAAGACCAGCAGCTGATCCAGTCATCCTCAAAGCACCAGTTCAAGAGGTAAGAGGTTCTAACAAGCTACCTTCCTCTTTCAACTTTGAGTCAAAAGTCTAGAAATTGAAAATATCTGTGCCTCTGGTAGAGTTGGTAAAGAGTGAAGTGTTTAGAAAGCCTATCCTTGAAGCTCTTGAGCTAGAAGCCACACAAACCTCCACTGACTCTGTCAATTTGCAAGATGACAAGCCTGTACTTGTGCTTAGCCCTATGATCAAACCTGTCGATAATAATTCTCCATCATTTTATGTCTCCTTGACCATTCATGACAAAATCCTCCACAATTGCCTGCTAGACACAGGGCCAGCCACAATCTAATGCCTAATGCTGTCATGGAAGAGTTAGGCCTTGATATCACTAAATCATATCATGATTTATTCTCTTTTGATTCAAGGAAAGTGAACTGCCTAGGATTAATCAAAGACCTGGCCTTTACCCTAACCCAGCTGCCCATGAAGAGTATGATGATGGATATTGTGGTAGCAGATGTCCCTCCTAAGTTTGGCATGCTACTGTCTAGAGGATGGATTAAGAGACTAGGTGAGACATTACAGAATGACTTATCTTATGCCATTGTCCCATTTTTTGGAGGAGAAAGCAGGAGATTCTACAGAGAAGCACAATTGGCATACATCATTAGTGATGAGAAGAATCCTACTAATCATCCCATATATGCTGTGGACACTGATTTTGGAGCATGTATCCTCCAAATAGAAGAAGCCAAGAAGGCCTCAATGCAGCTCAAGAAACCAATAAATCAGGTCGAGGGAGAGCAAGGAAGTCAAGTTTGGGAGATGTTCTTTGATGTAGCATGTTCCAGGGAGACTGCAGGAGCAAGGGTAGTGCTGATATCTCCAAAACAAGAAAGCACTCATCTGTCTTTCAAGCTAGCTTTTCAAGTCACAAACAATATAGCAGAGTATGAGGCTCTGATATTGGGCCTTAATGCAACAAAAGCCAAAGGAATCAGAAACATAAAGGTGTTTGGGGATGCTGATTTGATCATTCAGCAAGTAAATAAAACATTTCAAACAAAGCACCTAAGGCTGAAAGCATACAGAAATGAGGTACGGAGACTCAAAGATTCCTTTGATAATTTCTGTATTTCATATATCCCTAGAGCCAAAAATCAGCTTGTTGATTCCCTTGCTGTGTCTGCTGGCACGTTTATCCCTCCCATACCTCCTAGACTAGTATATGAAGTCCAAATGAAGTATAGACCATCCTTGCTTAATAATGTCTAGCATTGGAAAGTTTTTGATGATGATGATGAAATAAATAGGTTTCTGCAAGTCATTGATGAATTTTCTGAAACACAAATTGACTAAGAAAATGAAGACTTGGAAGAAAAACCCTAGTCCCAACTTAGAAATAAAATTGGCAAAGATAGCATTGTCCAGCTCCCCAACAATCATATTCCTAAGGGTTTAATTTCTTTAGAAAGACTGTTTGACCAAAATGATGTGCCTTACAAGGTTGCCCAAAAAGAAGACCAATCTGCAGTCTGTAAGCATAATATAAGGAGTCCAGGTCAGCCCAGATACATAAATCTGTCCTCTCATCTGTCTGCTGACCAAAGTTTAGAATACTGCAATTTAATGAAGCAATTTGCTGATGTGTTTGCCTGGGAGTATAGTGACCTAAAAACCTATGATAAAAAGATTATTCAGCATAAAATTCCTCTAGAGAAAGATACTATCCCCTTCAAGCAAAAGCTAAGACCAATAAACCCTCTACTCCTCCCTCTGATTGAAAAGGAAATTAGAAAGTTGTTGGTTGCCAAAATCATAGTCCCTCTCAGATATTCCAAATGGGTAGCCAACTTGGTGGTAGTGAGGAAGAAAAATGGAGAAATCAGACTCTGTGTCGATTTCAGAAACTTGAACAAGTGCTCTAAAAAAGACAATTACCCTCTGCCCAAGATGGAGCATTTGCTGCAGAAGGTCTCAGGAGCCAAAGTGATGTCTTTCTTGGATGGATTTTCAGGGTTTAATCAGATTGTTGTACATCCAGATGATCAAGAGAAGACTACATTCACCACTCCTTGGGGCACTTTCATGTATGCCAAGATGCCTTTTGGGTTGATGAATGTTGGAGCCACATTTCAGAGAGCTATGGATATAGCATTTGTGGGAGAGAAGGATAAGTTTGTCCTTATCTACCTTGATGATATAACAGTATACTCCAGCAGCCATCATGACCATTTGTAGCATTTAAAGAAAGTGTTCCTGAAGTGCAGAAGGTTTGGGATTTCAGTCAATCCGAAAAAATCACAATTTGCTTTAGAAGAAGACAAGCTGTTAGGACACGTTGTTTCTGCTGCAGGTGTCCGAATTGACCCAGAAAGAGTAAAAGCAATACAAACTTTGTCTGTCCCAAGATCAAAGAAGGATATCCAGCCCTTTCTGGGCAAGATTAATTTTGTGAGGAGGTTTATACCAAATTTTGCAGAACTTGTAAAGCAAATTACCTCCATGTTGAAAAAGGGATCAGAGATGAAAAGGATTGATACAGCAAGAAAATCATTTGAGTCTATTAGGAAGGCTATTATGGAAGCTCCCACTCTAATCAGCCCACATTACAGCAAGGAGTTCCACATATTTTCATTTGCCTCTGATGACACCCTTGCAGTGGTTTTATTGCAAGCAGATGAAGAAGGCTCAGAGCATCCAGTGGCATTTTTCAGCAAAAACTTGAGGGGTGCTGAACTAAGGTATGACATTATTGAGAAACAAGCATATGCTCTTATCAAATCTTTGAAAGCTTTCAGAGTTTACATTCTGCATTCCAAGATAATTGCATATGTACCCTCTACTGCAATAAAAGATGTCTTAACACAACCTGATGTTGATGGACGAAGGGCTAAATGGATCGCAAAGTTAATTGAATTTAATATAGAACTGAAGCCCACCAAACTTGTTAGAGGTCAGGGTCTTACCAAGTTATTAGCTGAAGAAAATTGCAGATCATTGGATATTGATTTCCTGTGCACAATTGCAAAAATTGGTCAAACAGATGTAGAAGAGGAAGCAGCTGAACTAGAGAGAAAGCAGTCAGTGGCCGAAAATCTAGCTTCTTGTGATTGGTATTCTGCAGTAGTTAAATTCTTGCTGAAGCTAAGAAATCCCTCCAGGCTCAAGCACAAGTCAAGCCAGAACTATTAAGCTTAGGGCAGCTAAATATTGCATTAATGAAAATCTGCTCTATTAGAGGGACCCCTCTAGGATGCTTTTGAGGTGTCTAGACAAAGAACAGTGAATGAAAGTTATGCAGCAGTTTCATTCCAGCATGTGTGGAGGACATCACTATTGGAAAACCATTGCCCATAAGATTCTCAAAGCTGGGTACTATTGGCCCACTTTATTTCTAATGTATTTTAATTTGTTAAATCTTGTATAGGTGCCAAAGATTTGAATGGAGACAGCAGTTGAAGTCCCTGCCCTTAAAACCAATAGATGCAAAAGGACCTTTTCAGCAGTGGGGCTTGGATTTCATTGGAGAAACCAATCCACATTCCAGTGGCCAGCACGGATGGATATTAGTTGCCACTGATTATTTCACTAAGTGGATTGAAGCAATCCCTACTAGGAATGCTGATCATAATGTGGTCATCAAGTTTTTAACAGAGAATATCTTTACCAGGTTTGGATGTCCACATAAATTAGTCACAGATAATGCAGCAGCCTTCAAGGCAAAAGAATTGGTCGAAATGTGTGATTCAATGGTATTAAACTTGTTCATTCCACTTCATACTATCCTCAAAGAAATGGTCTAGCAGAATCCTCTAAAAAAAGTCTGATAAGGATAATCAAAAAGCTGTTGGAGGACAACAAAAAGAATTGGGATTCTAAACTCAAGTATGCACTATGGGCTGACAGAGTGACCGTTAAGAAATCCACAGGCAATTCTCCATTCACAATGGTAAATGGCACTGAAGTTGTATTCCCAATTCAGCTAACTCTCCCTGTGGCGAAGCTCATACAACCAGAACAAAATGAAGAAGAAGACATGGCACGAAGGATCACTGATTTAGCAGAGGTACATCAGATTAGAGAACAGCTGGTTGAAAAGGCTGCAGCACATCAGAAAAAGATCAAGGAAGCTTTTGACAAAGGGACAAAAGCAGATAATTTCAAGTTGAAGACTTGGTTCTGAAGTGGAATGCACTAAAAGAAAAAGAAAGGCAATCATGGGAAGTGTGATGCTTTCTGTACAAGGCCTTTTATCATTTCTTAGATTCAAAGGAACAACACCTTCATATTGAAAAGTATGGAGGGAGATGTAGTTTTTGATGGCCCAGTTAATGGGCGTTTTCTAAAAATTTATGTGATTTAAGGTCTTTTGGCCTTAAAGTTGTAAATATTTTATCTTATCAGTTTTAGTGTAGGATCAGTGAGGCTCCATGCCCAATGGAACACTAGGAATTTTGTTAATTTGTTTTTCATCAGAAAAGCATTGATCTGCAGGTTCTTGAGACCTCACAAGGAGGATTTCATCCCCAGAAGGAGCTAGTGTTAGCTCTGCTACATTCTTCAACATTTGATGGATCGAAAACAGGTCTGGCAGTGTTGGTTATGCTTACAAGGGACCCGCATTAGTCATTCTTCTCTTACTTCGTCATTCTCCTTATACTTTCTTAACCTCGCCATCTCTGTTTTCTTCCAAAGCTAGACATAAACTCATTTTCTTTAGCTCCCGGGCGTCGAGTTTATATGGCCATGTAACCATGATCCCATAACGGAGCTCCTTCGCCAGCCTCTTTTTCACGTCATATCCAACGAAAACACGTGCTTTTAATACCCCGTCATTCGATCATTTACCATGAGATCCAACGGTATATGCTTCCCCCACCGCCGAAACTTGCCCGCGCTTTAACCCACGGGAAAAGCAGTTTCCCGTCAATCCCATCCGCCACGCATCACCCGCTGATTGTGATCGCGAGCCCATGCACGAATATCGCCGCAAGCTCTAAAGCGATGCGATCAATACTATCCGCCGCTCAAAACCATTCTCCCAACCGTTAAAGCCCGCACAGCTTCTACCCCCGATAACCATTGGATATATCCGCCCAAGATCCAACGGCTTAGGACTGTTCGTTCCCGCTTCGTCCTAATGTCTCCCGCCGATAGATCTCCATCGTCCGTCCATGTGATCCAACGGCCCTCATTCATTTCGCCCTCATATCTCCTGTTGGCTTCTGCAAACCAAATCGTCGTCGTTCATTTGTTTCATCCAACGGCTCGTGATCATCTTCCACCTTACCTTCCCAATAGCCTCTGTCGTGCTGTATCCGTCGTCGATCTACGCAATCCGACGGACAGCCTCATTCCTCCGTTCACCTTGTCCACCCACCATGAAGTCCACACACTCCTTTGACTGTTTTGTGCCCCGAAGGACAACGGCGATCAACTACCAGTACCTTATGCAGTTATTCGTCAAGGAATGCATTTAACAGGAAGAACGGTCGAGAAGAAAAAGGACAACCTCGAACATATTACAGCGTTTACCAGTTATGGAACTTTTTCCATACGGCACTCCACTTGCTCGAGAAGGATAGCAGAGTATCTCAAAAGGCCAATTTTGTTCATTAAAGCATGCAGTTTGTAGCAGAGACCCATATTAGATAGTTAATGTGATTGGTGGTCCATTATGACCCCTCCACGCATAGAATAGCGGTGTATTTTTGTAATCAACCTCTATATATACTCAGAAAGAAGATGCGATGAGGGTTGATGGTTGTTGTTTTGATGTAAGGTTCAACTTCTGGAGACTGTAACTACTCTGATACTTGCAGCGTCTGGTCTTCATTTTCAGCTAATACAAGCTTCTTTTGTTGTTAATTGCTCACTTTCCATTTCTACTCTGTTCTAGGCTGTGCCTGTTATGCATTCGTTCATGTGCTCTTGATATTTAGCATTAGAGAGGTTGTCATCCCACCTCTGTGTTGAAGTCTAGTATGTATCATTGAATGTGTTATGCATGTTTCTGTTTACTTAGTGCTAGAGATTCATCATCCTGTCTATGCATTAGGAAATAGATTTGCAAACCTCTTTACTGGTTGCAGCCGACCATCACATGGTCTTGTGCATCTGCTGGTGTGGTCAGTGTTCTCCATGTTCACCTAATCCTCAAACTGAGTAATTGGTGGTCTAAAGCCTTGTAGTCTGGGGTTGTTCACCCATGTCTGGAGTTAAGCATAGTAGAAGTGGTTATCCGGCTTGGACAAGCATCATACCTTCCATTCACCCATTTCCAACATTTTGTTGAATTTGTAATGTTCCCGTGCATCTCCGAGATACAACCTAGGAGAGTTTCTTGGGGTGATAACAGACATTGTGATGCCTGCCGCAAGGACTTATGTGTTGATGTCTTGTGTTATTTGTATCTCAACTGAACATTTGTTGAATATCAAATAGAAGAAGAATCCGGTTGGGTTTTCCCCCTTGTGGGATTTTTCCCTGGTCTCTAACCTAAATCCTAGTGCCTCTATTGTGTATGCTTCTCTTTTGTTGTTCCTTACTGTTTTGCTGCATTGTTGATGTTATTGTTATCTCTACATAATTGCTAATGATGAAATGATATTATGGGGTGAATGTTACATGTTGAAAAAGTTTGAAAATGCAATTATCTTCAACAAAGAACAATCAAAGAGGTTTATGCAATAGAAAGAAACAAAAGAGCACAAGCCATTATGATAAAACACAAAAATTGGTTAGGATATAAGGAAGTACATGGAAAGAAACCTAGGTTAAGCTCTACCTCCCTCATTAGCCCTCACCCAATTCCTGGCTAATGCATGAGCAAATTGAAAGGAGCAACAAACTACTTCATATTTAAAGTTTGTGACCCAAGCTATGCGAGAAAAAGAAAATCATTAAAGAAAAAGGTGTACAAGAAGGTTGATAAAAATAGGATGAGGAAACTCAGGTCCCATGATTGCTCCTCCACATTATAATGCTCAAAGAATGATCGTATTTTATAACTAATGCGCAAATGGTGGCATCTTCCATGCAGTGAAACCCCCCCCAAACCATTATTCACTTGAACCTGTTTATTGATGTGTTGGCTTACGAACTCTTCTTCACCTTAGGCTTGGAAGCACCTAAGAAGGCCTCTGGATAGCCCTCCCATATCTAAGCTTGCTAACTTGTTTACAAACTTTGAGCAAGAAAGGCATGTGACGACAATGCTTTTGAGAAGTACTTTTGTGCCTTTTGCATTAGATATGGTCCACTGCTATACTATTACAGTTACTCTACCTATGATGATGATCTCACTTGATTTTGAAGGTATGATTCAAATGTTTCCTCCCAAGTATAGTTGCTATCCCTTGAGGTATTGATTGAGACTTCTCCAGCACCTAAAAGACGACATCCAGCCCAACAATGCACGAAAAGGGGATGCAGAAGCGTCATTTCCCAAAAATCTAAACATCCCAAATACCAAATTAGTTGTAGAAGACATGAAAACATGCATATTTTTACATAAATCAAGATAGATATGGCGTCCATGATTCCATTGTACATCAATGATTAATTATTCGAGCATCAACCATCTAGATTCTAGCAATTACAAACATACATCAAATTTTTAAGCATATCATAAAACATAAAACATTTAGAAGATAAAATCATCAAACATTCAAGTAGCTTGTCTAGCAAGTGGGAAACTATCAACAAGAGTCATGTCCAAAATTCAAATAGTAATGTTTACAAAATAGATCACTTGGCCACCACCAAGACTCAAGTACACGCTAAACTAGGAAGAGTAAGATAAAAAAGTTCAAATTCACAACAGGAGTCTACAAGTCTAATCTATGACAAAATTAGTAAAATGTGAATACATCTACTAATCTCTCCTTCCACCACGAACAGGACATGAGCCTCCACGTGGTGGCAATGAAGAAGATGGTGGCTCTAGAAGTTGTGGTAGTGACTGTGGAATGTATGAAGATGAAGCCCCTATTGTTGGTGTTGAAGCATAGAACCTGGGAACCAAGGGACCAAATGGGGGTGGCATCTCAACTCGATCGTCATCATCCTGGATAAGAGCATCCTCCAATTGCTCTAATCACAACACTACATCCTCCAAATGGGGCTTTTCTGGATTTTCGTCCCAAACCTTAAGCTCTTTATTAGTCTTTGCATCATCATAGTAATGGGACAACAATCACAAGTTGTAGTGAACATGTAACGAACTTTGTTCGTATATGCAACGAAGTAATCTTCAAAAGACTTAGAAGACAGACATCCATTGTAGGACAAGTAATTGTATATTGAATATTGTATAAAAGAATTGATGTGATGATTAAAATGAGGGTGAGGGCCTCTTCTATACTCTAGGCAGGTACTTCTTCACCAACAGTTATGTCCTTAGGGACATACCTTTTCATTAAATAGTTACTACTTAATCATTATTTATTATTATTATTATTATTTTACATTATTTGTATTATTTTTTTGTAATTTTATTCATAACATTACCTTCCTCTTCAAAAATATTTGTCCTCAAAGCTTACTGATGAAAGGGCTTGATCCCTTTTCCTGTTTTCAAAATCTTCTCGTCTTCAAACTTTCATTTTCGTAGATACAAAGCGATATGATCCTCTGAGTGATATACAAAATTGTCGTACTGAGAATGGATCTGACCATCCTAGACTAATCTTCTGCGAAATCTTCCGTTCACTGGAAATTTGTAATGAATTGTTATCATAGGACTGAGTTCTGCAAACTTTAGTATTCCTTGGAACATAAATCTGTTGTTTTCGTTCAAAATGGTTCAAATATGTACATTGACTTAGTTGTCTTCTCTTGTGATTTGGATGTCGATTCCTTGCGTTTTGGCCTTTCCTTATCATGTGTGTGGTGACTTCCTGATTTACTTCAGGTACTGTCATTGCTGAGTTGGTTACTGAATCATCACTTGGAATTTCCATTGTTTGAACTGCAACACCTGAATATGTTTTAACTTCTCTGGTTTCTCATCTTCTTGAGTTGTGATATTGACTAAATCGGTATGTGTTCCCTTATTTTCAACTTGGACTGTTATGACTAGAGACTTCAATGCTTCTTCTTGAGTAAGTTGTTCTAACCAGTCATTTAGTGACTTCTTGTCACTTTTAAGTTGTTTTATTTGCATAAGAAGGTTTTGGTTATGATTCCTTAGACGTAAAAGCTCTTCACTTTCTGGATTGTTGACTTTATTCCTAGTATCTTCCTCATCTTCTAAAGTTTGGATTTGTTCTAATAATGTTTGATTAAGGTTCTTTAAATGTAAATTTTCCTCTTCTTATTCTGATAAGCGCTTCTTGAGTTCCTCCTTTGTGGCCTTAGCTTTCTTGTCTTGTTCGAGTAGTTTTTCACTGTGATCACTAAGGTGCGAAATTTTTTTGTCTTTACTAGGGATGACTTCTTCAAGTTCCTTCTACTTCTTTGGTATAGTTTTTTTATTATCTTGAAACATTAGTTTCGAAATATCCTTAAAGTCTTCCGATGAAGGCAATATTGATCTTGACTTCATTGAAATGTCCTAGAAGGTGATCATCTTTTTCTTGTAAGGAAACATCAAAATCATTTTTTATATGTTTAACATGAACATTCCTAATTCATTTAACCAAGGTTGACCAAAAATTATGTTGATCTTTGCATTGAACATAGTTACGACACAAAATTGAGTGTTGCATTCATAGTGGTCAATTATTACTTGTAAATCATTAATTTCATAGTCTTTTTTGCCAAAAATATTTGTTCTCTCTCCTATGCTTGACTCTAGAATTAATAGTTGATTCGCAAAGTTAACATTGATATAATTTTTCTCGTCACTTGTGCTAATAGCGATATTAATTCCATTCCCCTTTAATATAATTAATCTACAATCTGCAATTGGAAGATTTTTATAAGAAATTTATTTTCGAATTAGACTCCATTTTGCTTGACCTTAGGATTTTACAGATAACCCTTTTTAATATTTACAACTTTAATAATAATATTTTTAAAAAGGAATTTCCTTATGTGGGCTTTTAAAAGTTTGGGTAACTTGCATAACCCCCGTTTTTGTGTTAACAAATTTTCTCAAAAATCTCTTCATTAAATAAAATAGTTTTTTTTATATACTTATATTTAAATGATTTTATTATTCTTTTGAACTTTTATAAAATACCCCCACCTTACATTTTTAAAATTTATTTTAAATAGTTGATTAGTAATCAAATTAAATTGAAGGAACTCCTGTCAATAGTCACGATGAATGGAAATTGGATATGCCCTAGAAGGTGGTAGCCATTTTATCTTTGACCAGTACGTAATGGTAAATTTGGGTGTACAAGACTGCAATTTGGATGGCGGTAACCAGTCTAACTCTAACCTGTACAACAACCCTTGCTTGAACAGCGCACGGATTGAATGAAAATGGCAGTTGATGGTGGGAAACAAGGAACAGAGATGTCAGCTAACAATGGTGAACTCAATGGGATAGACGACAAAAACGGGACATTGGCAGAAAAGACATCTAGATTGGAGTCATGGAATAGAGTAGCGGTTGTGGCTTTTTTACAAGCTCGATTAGGCTTGACGACGGCGTCTGTGCAACCATTTTGAGCAATGGTGGTGGCAGCGACCAGAAACTGATTATTTCACCCAATCAGTCCGCGGTTTGGCGATGGCAATGGGATAGGTCCAATTTCTTTTTTGCGTTGCACAAGTTCGAACTGCAAGGCTTGTAATCCAACTATGTAACCGAATTCGTTGAAACCCCCTGGCGAATCTGAATCCCACGAATCGGATACGATTCGCTGGGAATTCAAATCCCATAACAGGATTCAACGTGTCCGTACGGGGTTCGTACGAATCCCATACGGGCACATCGAATCCCGATTCTGGGATTCGTATCCCAAAAAAATGAGCTCCGCGGGTTAAAAAGCACAATGTTCCTTTATTCATTCACGTTGTTTCTCATTTCATTTTGCATAGTTTGAGTTGTGGGCAAGGAGTTAAGGGAGTAGAACGTTCGGCAAGGAGATTGAAGCACCACGTAAGTGCATTTCATCTCCATTTTTTGCATTTCTTATTCTATTACAGTAGTTTGTATATGATTTTTTGTTTACAAATGTGTGCATATTTTGTTCATTTTTTTTTTATAGTATTCATGGCTCAATCAAAGGCAGCAGTTAGGGGGCAAAGGAAGGGTAAGAATGTCTCCATTCGAGATGCCCCTCCTCCCCCAATATCATCAAATTCTGTTGCAAGTAATGTTGAGGGAAGAGGAGGACCTAAAGACAACATTGAGAAATATCCCTTCTGGAAATATGTCACAAGAGAGGATGAGACAACCACCAAGGGGAAGGGAGGAGGCAATATGCAATGGAGATGCAACTTTTGTCACATTGCTTTCAAAAGCACATATTTCCATGTGAAAGGTCATTTGTTGGCTTTAGCAGGTTGTGGAATTGGAGCTTGTAAAGTTGTTCCTTTACAAAAGAGGAAAGAAATGGACAAGGAGTCCAATGTTGGTATGGAAAATGTGGTTGCAAAATCAAAAAAAACCAAGAATGAAGACCCCCTTCCATTTTTGAGGAAAGGCACCACCAAATTTCCATTTGAGAGTTCTACTTCTGTTGGGGAACAAGCAGCAAAAAGAAGAGCAATTGCACTTGGTCCAATGGATAAAATTTTCCAAAAAGAGAGACAGGAAGAGCTCGATCTCACCATTGCCTTCTTCTTCTATCAAAACTTCATATCATTTAATGTTGCATGCTCACCTCTATTTATTGAGATGTGCCGAGCTCTAACTCAAGGGTCTCCATCAGGGTATGTGCCTCCTGGGTCAGAGAAGCTGAGAACCACATTGTTGACGAAGGCAAAAAAAGAGGTGCAAAAAATGCTTGAGCCTATTTTAGCATCATGGCTAACATCTGGGATTAGCATTGTTTCTGATGGATGGACAGATCCAGCACAACACCCAATCATCAACTTCATGGTGTCTTCCTTGAATGGCCCAGTTTTCTTGAAAGCAGTGGATACACTTGGAGAATACAAGGATGCACAATTTATTGGTGAGTTATTTATTAAAGTTATTGAAGATGTAGGTGTTGATTCTTGTGTGCAAATCATTACAGATAATACACCTGATTGCAACACTGCTGGCATGATTGTGGAAGCTAAATATCCACAAGTGTTTTGGACACCTTTCATTGTCCATTTATTGAACTTAGCACTGAAATCCATTGCTTCTAATGTGCTTTGGATTGGAAACATTATTGAGGATGCACGACATATCCGTAACTTTCTGCAAAATCATACAAATGCCCTCACTATCTACAAGGAGTACACCAATCTATCACTGTTGAAGATTGTTGATACACAGTTTGCCTCTTCATTCATGATGTTGAAGAGGTTGAGGGAGGTCAAGACCGCTCTTGGGTCCATGGTTATTTATGAGTTTTGGTCTTTTTGGAGAAAGACAAATCAGGTAGCCTCTAAAAGAGTGAAGGACACAATGCTAGATGATGCTTGGTGGGAGAGGATAGATCTAATCATTCGGATCATGGACCCTATCATTTCTTTGCTTCGATTTGTAGATACTGACAAACCCATCCTAGGAGAGATTTATGAGGGATGGGATTCCATGATTGAGTTTGTGAGGAGCATTATTCTATAGAGTGAGTGCCCCGAGTATGAGACATCACCAGAGGCCTTCTGTGATACTATACAGGATATTCTTGTCAGCAGATGGGAAAAGAATTGTACACCTTTACATTGTTTGGCTCACTCATTGAACCCAAAATACTACAACCATGAGTGGCTGAATGGTGGACCTTCCCGCAGATTCCCTCCTCACATGGATGGTGAAATCTCACAGGGGAGGAAAGATGCATTCAGGCGAGCTTTTCAAGATAGAGCATTGCTTGATGAGGTGGAGGATGCCTTTGCAGAGTTTTCCACTGGCACTGGTCGATTTGCAGGATATGACGTGATTAGAGACAGGGGGGCTAAGAAGCCCTATTCTTGGTGGGCAAATCATGGGGCAACAAGCCCTCCTCTTTAGCAGTTAGCCATGAGGCTCCCCTCTCAGGTGACTTCATCCTCTTGTTGCGAGAGAAATTGGAGCACATATGGGATTTGTATGGTGTGAAGAAGAGCAGGCTTGAGCAATCCAGGGCAGAGACAATGGTGTATGTGCACACCAACCTTCGTCTTATTTATAGGCAAAGGGAAGAGTGGTTGAGGGGAAAGACAAAGATGTGGGATCTCTTTCCTGATGATATGGGTCTAGACAGCAGTGTTGAGTTGGCATTGGCCAACATGGATCTCAATGATCCAGTGCTAGAGCCTGTTAGATTTGATGACTTAGAGGGGTCATCCTCCACACCAGCAGATGCAGAGGTGACTATGGATACAGGGGAGGAGGAGGATGCAAAGGAGAGCAGTGGTGACCATGATGATGAGGACATTGATGCTGATTCTGATGATGACTCTAAGGATTGATGACTACCTATTGCTTTGAGGCTTGTATCCCTGTAGTTGTTTTATATTTTCTATTTCAATTTGCCATTGGCATTGCACCAGCACTACCTATGTAACACATTTTGATTTGATGGCTTAATGAGAAAACTACAGTTGTCAATGGCTTTATCTTACTATTGTAGTTGTAAGTTGTCTTTCATTTATGAATTATGAATCATGATTTATCATTTTATGTGACCACTGACATGTATTTGAATTTTGTATGTACTATGCATGATATAGATGAAGATCTATCTTTGAAATGAATGAATTTGTATCATTAATTAGAATTTGTGTAAGAAATATCTAATTTTTAATATATATATATATATAATAAAATAATATATAACGAATCCTACGTGTCCTATTCTGAGGGGTCAACATGTCCGAATCCGATACTCGAATCCCCAAATCCTACGAATCCCTGAATCTTACGAATCCCGAATCCCCGTGTCAGGTGACTTAGCAATCCCATAGTGATGTCTTGAACGAGCGATATTTCCTTTGAATGTGATTGTGATAGCGCAACTCGACAACTGTGTTGGGTTAGTGTTCAACTTGGCGACTACGATGAGTTATGGGGTTAGCAATCGTTGTGGCACCCACAGGCCCGATGGCGGTCGGTTGGCTAGATTGTTTGTTTTTTTTATGTAATTTTTTTTATGAATTTATGTGGTTGGTCAAAAGGAAGTTGAAATAAGTCATGATGTCACCTTCGACGGAGATATGGCCCTCAGGAAGATCAACAACCTTCCTATCCTATGGAAGGACAAAGAAGCTGACACCGGAAATCAATGTGGAAAATCTGCCTGATGTTGATGAACCTATGGATCTTATTGATCCTCCTCCTTATAAGCCCTCCTCCTCCAAAAGGAGACCCTCATGGCTTAGGGGGACTTCGAAGATGCTGAGAGATACATTGCACCAAGGGGGACTTTTCGTGAAAGCAAGAAGCCAAACAGGTATCAAGGATATTTGACCGCCATGAGCACTATCATTTAAAATGAGCCTCTATCATTCGAGGAAGTCGTGAAGCATCAAGTATGGAAGGATGCTATGAATGAAGAATACGAGTCAATTATGAAGAATGATGTATGGGATGTGGTCCCTAGACCCCAGGGCAAATCCGTTGTCACCTCTGAGTGACTCTACAAAAACAAGCATGGAGCTGATGGAAGTGTAGACCCTCTCATTCACAAATGTAAGAGGGAGTTGGCTTCTGAATTTGAGATGAAGGACATAGGACCAATGCACTATTTCCTAGGGTTGGAGGTCTGGCAAAAGCCAGGTGCAATTTTCCTTTCTCAAGGAAAATATGTTGTGAAGATATTGGAAAGATTTGGGATGGTGGACTGCAAGCCTATGACTACTACGATGAAACTTAACTTTAAGAAGTTATGTGGTAGTGTTGTTGGACTAGAATTGGGAAATGCTTTTGAGTATCGTCAACTCATAGGAGCACTGATGTTCTTGGTGAACTCTCGTCCAGGCATATGTTTTGCAGTGAACACATTGAGCCAATATATGGTTGAGCCTCATCATATACATTGGATTGGTGCCAAGAATCTTCTGAGATATCTTTGGGGCACAACCACTCATGGCCTGAGATACACTGCCGGAGATGTGAGGTTGCATGGTTATTCTAATGTTGATTGGGCTGGCAGTGTGCTGGATCACAAGAGCACTTCTGGATGTTGTTTTTCTTTTAGTTCTGCTTCAATGTCCTAGATGAGCAGGAAACAGAAATCGGTTGCCTTGAGCACCGCCGAGGCCGAATACATAGCTACTAGTATGGCCATGAAGTTGTCTAGTTCAAGAAGCTCTTCAATGAGTTGTTTGGACATGTGCTAGAAGCCACCGTGATCCTCTACGACAACTAGAGTGGGATCCAATTATCAAAGAATCTCGTGTTTCATGATTGCTTCAAGCATATAGATATCAAGTACCACTTTATCCGGGATATGGTAAAATGAAGAGCAAAAAGGCTCCATCACATTGGAACTAATGAGCAGGTCGCCGATATTCTGACAAAGCCCCTGGGGAAGGTCAAGTTCTTGGCCTTCTGAAAACGACTTGAAGTCGTGGAGAGACCCTCTTATGAGGGTCATGTATGAGATGGACATTGAGCTCTGGGAGCTCTGAGTGCTTGGGGTACCTCTTGGAGCGATGAGCAACCATAGGGTGAGTGGTTTGGCGTTCCCAATGTTACTTCGGAGCGGGAGCAAAAGCGGGGAGCGGGAGCGACATTTTCAGAAGCTCCCAGTTTGGGAGCGAATCCCGGAGCGATTTAAAAAAATATATATATATATATTAATTTTTGATACATATATGTCAACAAAAACATGTAGAATGATGAATTAGATATAAAAAACATAAATTGATCATTGAACCATATCACATCAATCATCTAGAAGTTATAATCTTCATTAACCATGTCCACAAGTTAGTAAAATACATATTACAACTACAACATGTTGAGTCTCGTGAATCATGATTCATCAAATTCAATCTTAAAGTTTCAACTTCAAGCTTTCAAAATTGAAAATTCAATATATAACATTCATCGTCATTGATCACCAAAGTTGTACTTGTAAGCTAAGTTTAACCATTACAAGAAATAATATCTTAGATATTTCTAAGTCCTAACTTCTAACTATTAACATGAAATGAAATGTTATAAAATGAAACATGAATAATGAAATGAAATGAAACAACTTTATTCTTTCATGAAGCATCATATTCATAATTCACAATGATTACCAATGAGTTATAATTGCCAACTTCAAACTTCAAATTTTCATTGTCACAATCATATATTGTTTACAAAAAATATCATTATGATATGAAAGAGTCAAGAGTCAAGAGTCAAGGACTCAAGACTCAATAGTTATGAAAACTAATAGAAACTAGAAAAGACAAGTAAACTGTAAATCTACATGTGGCCCTTGCCACGAGAGTCTCCAGGAGTATAAGCAGGTCATGGTGGTCTTCAAGGAGTCTCCTGCACAGACCGACGACCAGAACTAGAAGGCACATGCCCTCCACGTGAGGGTGTAGATGGAGGTGGCGACAGCAAAGGAACAAGACTCGGACCTCGAGCACTGCTACTGGATGGTGGAGGTGGAGGTGGCATGGCTGCTGT
Organism: Pinus tabuliformis; assembly: GCA_031772625.1. Classification (NCBI taxonomy): domain Eukaryota; kingdom Viridiplantae; phylum Streptophyta; class Pinopsida; order Pinales; family Pinaceae; genus Pinus; species Pinus tabuliformis. The sequence goes on along the minus strand of CM062805.1, from coordinate 1,231,073,177 downwards.
AGCTGCAGCTACTTCATCTTCATCCCTTATAAGTTCCTCTTCTAGTTCTTCAAGATGCACTATAACATCCTCCAAATTGTCATCCTCTGGGTGATCGTCCCAAATTTTATATGTGGGATCCTCATAAGCCTGATCATAGTAATGACTCAACAACCTCAAGTTGTAGTGCACATAAACCAAGCTTTCTGCTCGATTTTCATTGATTCTGTTTCTTTTCACATTGTGTATGAAGCTATAGGTGCTCCAACACCTCTCTGCAAAAGAAGTATTCACAACCTGTGATAGAACTTTTTTTTGCCAATTTTGGCAAAAGTTCATGGCCGCCATATGTTTCCCACCATGTGAGAGTATCAAATCTATCTCTGTCTTCCATTGCATGGAAGGTACCAAAAAAACCAGTGCCACTGAAGTATTTGCCTATTTCAAGGCGCACAGCTACACATTCCTCCCTGTTAGGTATCAACTTTTCTAATGCTTGCAAGTATCCACTACTTACCTCTGCATCTAAATGGGGCTTGGTCCTAATCCCACCCCCTGGTGCAGGTTGGCCCAACCAAGATGTAGAGTAGTATTTTGGTGTAAGGATATACGCCAAGCAATGTAGTGGAAGATTAAGTTTATTCCACCGTGCACACACACAATCGTGAATCAGTTTATACAAGTCGGGATCTCTGTTATGAACAATATCTTTTATTTGCCCCAACATGGTATCCATTTGCTCATACACCTCGCCAATCACTGGTTTGTCTATATCTGCAAACCGAATCATGTGATAAATGGGCTTCGTGAAATCCAATACTTGCCTCACACTTGTCCAAAACTGACCATCAAGAGCAGCCTCCTCCACCAGTTCAAAACCTTGCCTGTCAGCTGCATTTGTAGCCCTTTCCTTTAATACCTGCCAATGTGGACTTGATACCATGCTAGCCAATGACTCTCTTACCTTCAAAAGGCGCCTGAAGGTGAGGTAATAACTATCAAATCTGGTCTTCGCAATCTTCAACAACTCCAATCTCGAGTGATTGCGAAAAAGGTCATGGGTATTGCTATGATTTGTAATAAATTTTATCATTTGTTTGGCTTTCTTGTACAAATCACCAATCCATTTGTATTGTGCATTTTTGTTCTTGACAACATCATGCATAAGAAGGTTCAATGTGTGAACCAAACATCCAGACCAAAATATGTTGGGGTATTTATCCTCAATAATTGCTCCCGCTGCCTTACAATTATGAGCATTATCAGTGATGACTTGGATAACATTGTATGGCCCAATATGGTCAATTGTTTCAAGTAATGCTTCTGCAATGCTGATGGCAGTCATGAACTTGTCTAAGTAATCATGTGCAGTTAGAAAGATGGCACCACTAATAGACACAGCAAGAACACTTATCAATGGCTTGCCTTTTACATTTGTCCATCCATCAGATACAATGGACACCCCATGGTCAATCCAAGAACTTGTCATTCTATTCAAAGAATGTGATATTTTTGCTTTTTCATGATCAAGTCCAACGGTTCTTGCCTTGTCATACCCAGGGCTCTTGTATCCTTTAGGGGCATCATTTATGGTAGAAACCATTTCGTGCCAATAAGGTGAGTGAAGAACATTGAATGGTATCCCACATGCATAGAGAAACCTGTAAACCTTTGAATCCACATCATTCCTACACCCCTCATCAAGGAAATCTGATATGGTTCTACGCCTTAAAGCTGATGACCCTGTGCCTCCATATCCACTGCCTTGGGAGGATGTTGAAGGAGTTCTTTGTGCTTGTGATTGTGAGCTTAGTTCAAAGAAACCCCTTGATTTTTTCGATTTGTATTGGGCTTCCTCATCTTCCCTTATGTATTTGGCTCTATCCGCTGCTGACACTGCTGGACAAGTTTTTATTCCTATTTGTTTATCTCCATCCCATGGCCTTTTCCCGCAGAGGTGTTTTCTGGCATGGGTGTATGAACCTGTGTAATCATTGTTGCAATGGGGGCAATGAAATTTAGTGGTTCCACCCCCTCTCCCTAGGCCTGTTAACATATTTCCACAATGGGGTTTGGTCTTGTTTATTTTTTTGAGAGTTATGTTCACCCTCCTCCAGCTCCTCCTCACCGACGTTTTCATCAAATCCACTTTCTCCAGCTTCTTCATCCCCCTCTTCATTTTGGCCCCTCCGTTTCCTACTCTCTAGCACCATAATAACCATAAAAGGGACCAAGAAGAGGAAAATGCCAAGAAATATAGCTAGGTCCATGATGTTTGATATTTGTAGGCTTTTGAGTCTGCAAATTAATTTAATTTATTTAGATTAATTAATTTAATTTATTAATTTAATTTAGATTTATGATTTTTTACTAAATATAGTTAATAAACTAAATAAACTAAATTAAACTAACTAAATTACTACCTAACTAAATTACTAAGTTACTTACCTCTTTGTAGGCTTGCTCCTTGCTCCTCGGCGCTTGCTCCTCGCTTCTCCTCGCTCCTTTGCTCTTGCTCTCCTTTGCTCTTGCTCTCATTCAAGTGATAATGAAATTTTTTGTGCCCCAATGTGTTTTTAAAACATCAATTTTTTTTAAAATTTGATTTTTTTTGGCGTTCGCGATTTTTTTCCGTCGGATCGCTCCCGGAGCGAAAATTTAAAGCTCGAGAGCGATCGGGAGCTGATCACTTCCGAGCTGTAATTTTCGCTCCGAGAGCGACGCTCCCGATATCGTTCCCGATTTTGGCAGGGAGCGGAAATTTTTTTATCAGGAGCGTGCTCCCAAGCCGCTCCGGCCCAGAGCGCGGATTGGGGGCGGGAGCGGGGGGGGGGGAGCACTCCCCCGCAACACTGGGCGTTCCCCTAGTGGTTTGTTGTGTACAAGGTGAGTGGTTCAGCGTTCCCCTATGATACCCCTTGGCAACATGTAAGCAGGATGAGTGGTTCATCCTTCTCTTGCTGAGACATCCTACCCATGCATTCTAGGACTCATGGGAAGTACCTCTTATCTGGCCGATGAGTAGGGAAATGAGGATAGGGACCATAGTACTACCGATGGATGCATCATGTACTACCCTACTCCCTATGTTAGGATGACTGATATTGATCTTGGATCAATTGGAACTGAATTCGGGTCAGTAAGAGTGGTATGAGATACTCTCATTTGATTGGAACTAGCTTCGGGTCAATAAGAGTGGTATGACACACTCTCCTTTGATTGTGAGAGCCCCTGACGGACCTTATGGTCGAGTACCTAAAGGTCCTATGGTCGAGCGCCTCCGGACCTTATGGTCGAGCAACTAAAGTTTCAATTTACTTATTGGGTGGGGGGGCTCGTAACCTCGGCCGAGTCGATGGCGGCCAGTCTTAAAGAGCGTGGTATGACACACTCTCCTTTGATTTCGACTGACTTCGGGTCAGTAGAGAAGGGTATGATACATTCTCGATCACTTCTTCTTCCTCATAGTTCAACAGAGCAGTGCATTGATCGCAGAGATAGTACAAATTGGCAAATGGATTAGCAAATGGAGTTCTCCCTAGTTGAGCGGGAGTGTTAAAATTGGAAACTAGGACCAAACTCCACATGAGTCATCTTATTTATGACAACGAATATTTTTCTTGGATTCCTCTCTCCAAGAGGTGTAGAATTGATCTAAAGATCATCCGATTCTGACATGTACAAATGAAGTTATGAATTTATTTTGATTATGGTCAAATTGTCAAGGTCGGCCAACAAACTTATGTAGGCTCAGAAGCCCAACAATCACGTCTATTCATCCTCAACGTTGCATATAAATAGAAGGTGACTTAGCCTCATTTGGACACAATCACCTACACACTTCTCTCTCTCTCTCCTCATTTATTGGGTACGGATTTCTAGGCCTCTCTCTCTCCACACGTCCGAAATTTCAAGAGAGCGAAATTTCTAGAGGTTGAAATTTCAGGAGAGCAAAATTTCAGGAGGCCAAAATTTCAACAGCAGGAAATTTCAAGAGAGCGAAATTTCAGGAGGCCAAAATTTTAGGAGACCGAATTTCTAGACAGTTTGACCAAGCGATGACCAGCATGCGTTGACCTCCTTTAACTATGTTTTTGTGAGGGCTATCTTTGTTTGGGCAGGCCCCATTTCTGGGCACAGAAATCGAGGCTAAACGTTGATTGTTAACCAGCATTGATTGCAGTTAGGGCTGACCGCAAGTGGGTTGTTTGACCAGACTTCGATTGGGCTGAATATGGCTATTTTGAGGGATGTTTTATCTTGTTGTTTGAAGGCCAAAGTTGACTGAAGTTGACCAATTTGCTGAGGGTCAAATCTGCCCTGTTGACTAGCATTGACTTTTCTGGTTAGGGCTCTTTTTCTACTGTTATAAATTATCAGATTTGTAAATTGTACTATCTCTCTCTGCTAAACTATTGAATACTTCGAAGACAAAGACATCAATTGTAGGACAAGTAATTGTATATTGAATATTGTATAAAAGAAATGATGTGATGATTACAATGAGGGTGAGGGCATGCTCATATACACTAGCTAGGTACCTCTTCACCAACAGTTATGTCCTTAGGGCTAGAACTTTTCATTAATTATTTACTACTTAATCATTATTTATTATTATTTTATTATTATTATTGTTCTACATTATTTGTATTATTTTATATATATTTTCATTCATAAGAGAACATAAACCAAGCTCTCTCCCTATCTAAATTTAACCTGTTCCTTTTAGCACTGTGGATGAAAGAATAAGAACTCTAACACCGCTATACAGAATCAGTGTTTACCACCTGTGATAGCACCCGCAATGCCAAGGTTTGTAGAAGTGGAGTAGCACATCCATGCATGTTCCACCACTAAGAGGCGAAAAATTCTCTCAATCTATAATTGCATGCATGCTCCCAAATGAACTAGTGCTAAACATATAGTTGCTCAAATGTTTTCGTACCATGGCAGCCTCCTCCTCATCAGGAACTAATTTATCTAATGCTTTCATATAACAAGATAGAACCTCTGGATCTTGGTGTGGTTTTTTCCTAATCGCCAATCCCCCCCGCCCCCCCAAGGTACTAGTGTTGAAAGCCATGATGGACGATAGTATTTAGGTGTCAAAACATATGCTAAGGCATGCAATGGAACGTTTAGCATATCCCATCCTTTTTCCACCTTTGAACGAATATAATGATTAAAGGTGATATCTCCAGGCTCAACAATGTCTTTAATCTGCCCAACATGCTATCCATTTGCCCGTACACCTCCCCAATTATTGGTCGATCTGAATTTGCAAACTTGATCATGTAATAAATTGGTTTGTTGAATTGCAAAACATATTTAATTTATGACCAAAAGTAACTACTAAGAATAGTGTCGTTAGCGACATTAGCACCATCTTTATCAATGTTAATTTCCTCCCATGATTCAGAGGTCGCCATATTAGTTAAAGCTTGTATCACCTTCACTAGCCACCTAAAGGTGAGGTAATAACTTCCAAATCTTGTTTTTGCAAGTTTAAGCAACTGCAACTCGGAGTAAGTGCCATAAAATTAGTTTCCCCTTGTATGCCTTGTGATAAATTTAATGAGTTTCCTCCCTCTCTGGTAAAGCTCATTAACTCATCCACAATCTTTATGCTTCACAATATCATGCATTAAAAGGTTCAATGTGTAAACCAAGCACTCGGACCAAAAGATGTGTGTATGAGTACGCTCAATAATCAGTGATTAGGGGACCTTACAATTTGTTGCATTATCAATGATCACTTGAACCACATTATTAGGACCAACATCTTTGATTGATTGCAATAAGAGATCTGCAATGTTTTGGGCAGTTGCGTTGATGGAGTCATGAGATGTAATAAATACTGCACCACTAGCAGAAACACCAAGAACATTTATCAAATGTTGGTTTCTAACATTTTTCCACCCATCTGATACAATGGATACCCCACAATCCACCCACTCATTTGTAAAATGTGTCAAAGCTCTTTGAACCTTTGCTTTTTCTCTTTCTAATAACATTGTTCTAGCTTTCTCATAGTTGGGGCTTCATTGATGGCCTTAACCATATCATGTCAATAGGGAGAGCGAAGCACATTGAATGGTACACCACAAGCACAAAGAAACCGGACTATCTTTCCATTCACATCATCCCTCCTAGCAACATTCAGGAAATCCCCTATTGTTCTTCTACTTCCAGAGGTTATAGAAGTACCATGAGGAGATGAGCTACCAAATCTAGAGGTTGCACTTGATTCAGAATGAGTCTCTTGTTTCTTGTTTTTCACTGTGCAACCTCCTCTATTTGGATGTATTTTCTTCTTTGTTCAACTGAAACCTTTGTGCAAATTGCTATCCCCACGGCACCCTTTTGTCATCACTATCCAAAACCACACAAAGATGCATCCTCACACAGGTATATGAACCACTATATAGTTTTCCTCCATGACAACCATGAGGGCACAAAAACTTGTAGCTTCCGCCACCTTTTCCCCCTTCAAGTTTGGTCACATAATTCCACAAGGGTGTCAATGCACCTTTCCCCTCTATCATTTCAATGTTCTCTTCATCCCCTTTCTCTTCAAACCCTTCCTCCTCATCATACATTGGGTCACTCATATGGGGACCACTATCCTCTTGTTCTTCTTCCCTTCTATTCCTACCCCCCCAACCAACATAAAAGCCAAAAGTGGAATGATGCATAGAAGCCAAAAGAACACCATTTTGGATTATGAATATAGATGGACAACCTGCAATGAAATGAGCAAAAAGAAAGAATGGGAAAGAGTAGGAAAAGGAGGAGAAAAAATACAAACAACAATGACAGAAAAATGAGGAAGTTTGGGGTTTGCACTTACCTCTTTAGCTCTTATAGATGGAAGCCTTTCTTTACTCCTCCAAGCTCCTCCTCCTTCATTGCTCCTAGCTCCTCCTCCTTCACTCCTCTAAGCTCTCTTCAAGCCTCTCTTCTCCAAGCTCTCTTCTCCTCTCTTTCTACTCTCTTCTTCAAGCTCTCTTCTCCTCTCTTCTCCAAGCTCTCAAAAAATACAAGAGTGAGAAAATGAGAGGGGGAAATGAGCTTTATCCCCATCTATCATTTCCCTGACTCAACCAAAACCCACCTCCAACTCAAGTTAGACAAAAATAAAATAAAAAAATTAATTGTTTTTTGGGTCGGTCGAGTGGAACCACCCATCGGGCATCAGATCCGCTCGGGATCTGTATGGATCCATGCCCAATCTGACACATATTTGAGGTGGATCTACCGATGATGAATCCGCAGTTCGGAAATCCAAAACTGTGGATCAGGCCGGCACAATTTTGTAACTCCAAGAACCGTTATTTCTAGCCCAATCCGTGGTTCCGGATATCCAAACTACGGATCCAATGACGGATCCCCCATGGATCCGTACAAGACGCAGATCCCGGTTTAGATCCGGGGGGCGTTTCGTGCAAAACTTATCCAGCCCCATGTTAGTTTTTGGTAGCATCAGAAGTGCTCTAGCCTTGAAAATTTGTGGAGAGGCTAAGGCACATGAGTTCTAAAGAACCCAAAAATCGTTTCCTGAAATTCCACTCGGATTGTATTTTATTAAAATAATTAATATTTTTAATGGAGTTCCTAAGTCTAAACTTAGGGAAATTAAAATATTAATGTGTATTAATCAAAATATAGGTGAAAATGATCTAGACGGTGGATCAAGCCATGTTTTAATCTTAGTCGTTGATTAGAGATTTAATCTCGGTCGTTGAAAACTCCACAGGAAAAGTATAAAATAGAGCCTTGGGGTTCATTTGGAAACACACACAAAGAGATTGAGGAAATCGATTTTTCTGAGGTGAGAAGTTCTCAGGAGGAAAATCGATTGGGGAAATCTTGTAGCTGAGGGGCAAAGAGAATACGAGAGAAGGACTTTCCGAAAAATACAGAAGAAAGAGGCGGAGGGAGATCTCATGTGCCTTAGTCTCTCCACCAATTTTCATGGCTAGAGCACATCCGATGCTACCACAAATCAAGATCTATCTCTCTCTATCTTTTAGCTTGCGCATGTGTTTCCAGGCAATTTTCTGGTCAGCATATTCTGAGCAAGTTGAAATTCTAGGAAGAATGGGAAGTTGAATTTATGTGTTTCTAGTTGGTTTCTAGGAGGCCAAATTTTGGCTTAGAGAAAATCAAATCAAGCCAAGTTTTTAGGCATATTGGAGGCTTGACTTGAGGGTTATTGAGTAAGTTGGACCATAATAATTGTTAGTTAGTTTGACCTCATAGTTAACTAGTTGCATTAGATGTATCTCTTATTGAACTGAAGAATTTCTCTAAGAAAAAGGTTGTTGAGTTCTACCCCCAAATGGGTTTTCCCAGGGTAAAACTTGTATTCTCTTTGTGCATTGTGACCTCTATTGTCCCTGTGCTTTTATGGTTGAATTTCTTAAGTGTAATTGCTTAATGATAAACTAGAATTGTTAAAAGAAGATCTACATCATTTGAAGTAAATAGTAAATAACACAATTTCATAAATTAGTGTGTGTATCTATTACACTTGAAAACTCAACAATTTTTGTAGAGCTTCAAGAGGTTGAAGTTTGATCTGATTTTGGGCAGTTTGGTCGGGTTTGACCTGTGCTAGGTTTTTGGTCAGTGTGACATAGTTTGAGGAAAAATTAGATTGCACATTTGTTGGGTTTCTCCCTAGTTAGGGATTTCCCATGGTAAAATTGTGTCTCTAGTGTTAGTCTCTCTCTTTATTATCCTACTATCATTATTGCATTACTGTTGAGATTTTCTATGTATGTGACCTAAGACAACTTGAATAAGAAATCATTGGAAAGTAATTATCAAATTAGAAGATCAGATTTCTCTTGAAAAGTCAACATTGTATCAAAGCCTAGGTGAAAAAACAATCATTAGAAGAGAAGTCTTAAACTGAGTTCTTTAGCCCCAAATCAAACCTCAAACTGGCAAGAGTGGACAAGTTAAAATGGTTTTGATTATGTCTGAGGAATAAAAGATGCTAAGTTGATTAGGAAAGGGAATATTTTTTGACTGTGCCCTAGAAGAAGGGACTGAAACCTTGTGGAGGCCAGCCGAGATAAGGCCACAGACAGGGACCCAAACAAGGAGGCTTGGTAAGGCCTGAGGTAGGGATTGTTAAGGATATGACCTGGTCACAGGGAGATTGGTTCAACCAAGCAACCAAAGTGGATGGACAAATCCAAGGACAAGGCTAGATTGATGAAGAACCATGGGATTCAGGCAAGAGACCCAATTTTTGAGAACGCAAAGTCGTTCCTAAGACATAAATTTGGTACTCTAAGGCCATTTTTTATTGTTATTCAAGTTTGTTATTCAAGGCCACAAGACAGGGCTAACTAGACCATAGGCAGGAACCAAGGTTAGCCTTTTTTTTTCTAATCTTAGACGTAGGACCGAATTGGATAACGTGTGACATGCCCTAATATGCTAAATGCATGATGTGTATCTCTTTCAAATGACCTATTGTGTGTCTAGCAACGCTGCCATAAGAGTCATCTATTGTAAAGCTGACACAATCCTGGAGCAAAGCAAATCTCACTAAAGTAATACTTATGTGATGACAATAATGATTGGATTCGTCATTCAAGACACTGTGGTCACAAATTGTGTTCAAGAAAGCGTGGATTAATTGCCCTTCTGAGTTGATTTGATTTAAACAAAGGTTTCTCATTCTGTTAGAGCCCAAGGATGTAAAAGCATTGTTTTGGAACAATGATTTTTTAACATGTTATTGAATCTTGACGGAGATGGTTCTAAGTAAGGATCTGAAACATCAGCAGTATTGGTTGATTGCCTTGGCTTATTCATAGGCTTCTAGCATCACCTTTTAGATAAATGGTCGTATGCAGGGTCAAGGATTAGTTCCTTTAGAACCTGCCAAAGTAGCACAAATGGAAACTCAAGCCATTTCACATAGAAAGCCCTCAACAAAATAGAAAATCAAAGTTCTTGTGTTATATATTTGGGAAAACTTTCGTTTTTCATGATGACATATATATATATATATATATATACATCATCAGTATTGGTTGACTGCCTTGACTAATTCATGAGCTTCTAGCATCACCTTTTAGATAAATGGTCGTATACAGGGTCAAGGATTAGTTCCTTTAGAGCTTGCCAAAGTAGCACCAATGGAAACTCAAGCCATTTCACATAGAAAGCCCTCAACAAAATAGAAAATCAAAGGTCTTGTGTTATATACTTGGGAAAACTTTCGTTTTTCATGATGACAATATATATATATATATATATATATATATATATATATTGGCTAGTTGTAATTTTATCAAAGTATTGATGTCAACAGCTAAGAAACTTGTTGATTCCAAGTCTATATAAGTCAAAATTGTTCATAAAGGTTTATATTGAAAAATAAGAACCTATCAGTTGGAAGACTTAGGGCTTGTAAACCCTAGAGAAGACTTAGTGTTGGGTAGCGGAGAGCCCGCGTAACGGTTTTGGGGCTCAAAACCCACAGTTTTGGGTAAAAGTATTGTAAAGACTCCGCGAAGGCGCGAATTGTAACGAGTCAAGTCAAAGGGTTGTCCGCCTGAGAATAATGTAAAATAATAGGAAGCGAGTTGGCCTGCCCATGGTCTGCGAACCATAGGAATGTATAAATAGAGTGAAGCTCTAAGGGTGGAAGGCAGTTTAGTTTTTGGTTTTGGATCTTGATGATTATGGGTTTGTGAAGGCAATATTCTCTGCGTCTGTAAATCTGAGTCAAGGGTGTTGGTAGATAGAGGCTCTACAGCTGTGTGCGCAGAGGCCTGGTAGAGTCCGCAGCTGTGTGCGCGGACCCCTGCAGCGGAGTGCGTAGGGCGGATCTGGTTGTATTGTCGGAAGATATTAACAAAGATAAGTTGTTTTCTGAAACATAGCAGATCTATTGTGTTCTGGTTTATGCATCTGTTATATGAATTTAAAGAATTATGATTGCGCGCACTGGGCTTTATTGTTAAATGTTTGCTTAAAGTCTGTAACTAGAAGATTAGATCTGTAATAATTTCCTTAATAATAAAGTACACCTGCATGGATCTACGCGGAAGTTTGATAGTAGTACCGAGTGGCGTGAGGCCACAGAACAGTTCGCGACACCTCCAGACCACATCAAGACATCCCAAGGATGCGGAAACCTGGTTCTAGCACCCTTCCCTGCTACCTCGGGTGAGACCTCAGTCCGCGCTCTGCGGGCTGTTGCCGAAAGGGCCGGTAGCTGCGGGATTTGTATGCCTAATAACTCTTCCAAACCTGGGTCAGGACCCAATAAGCCAACAAATGGTTCCGTTGCCAGGACCGGGATCTGCCTAAGGGATGTCTAATGCTGAAACATTGGAACCCTACAAAGAAAAAGCTTGAAGATTGGTTGGATCAAAAGCTTCACGAGTTCGTGGTACAGGAAAACAGAAATCCGCGGATATCTAAAGAAAGGTGGTTGGATCACTATATATACACAGAAATCCACGAGATCTTCTTCGCGACCTTTTCGTTGGAGCTGTATCAGTGGATCGCGAGGCTAGCTGACAGCGTGGGAAGGTGCAGAATTGATCAACCAATAGTATGGACTCCCAAGTTGGTGCGCAGGCTAGAGGCGTCTGAAGATAAAATCACACAGGCAGTAGATCACTGGTTGGATCAAATAATAGGAGGGTTTATCACTGAATTCGCAATAGACACAACTGCGAGTGACAGCGAAGCAGAAAGGCGATTTCTCCAAGGACCGCAGGGTAAGTACATCAAATCATTGAATACTTGGATTAAAACGCTGTTATGTGAAAATGGGTTATGCGTATCCATTGATGTCTGGGGTAACGAGGAGTGGGAGAGGCTATCGCGGGATCGAAGGATTAGAAAATAGTCCTCTGATTTCAATTTCACGAGAAAGCGAGGAGCTCGCAGGGTTTTCTCCGAGAAGCGCAGTCCAACTGATAAATCAGCGCATTCCACTGATACCACCACCGTCCACGCCACCACCTACTTCACCTACATCAAATCCATCTTCACCTACCCCACCACCGCCACCACCGAGGGTTGGGATGGCAGGTGTGATCGGGTTGCTGGTACTTAGAGGCGTAGGAAATGAGGAACCAGATCAGTCCTGGTTCGTGGTAAAAGCTGTATGGGAAGCCCAAGGCGTAACAGATGAGAACATCAAAAAGGCTTATCTGGTTAGCACGCTGCAGGACCGTGCGTTGATGTGTTATATAAAGTACTCGAGCAATCACTCGAATGAGGGAATAGCAGCGATCCAGCATGCACTGAACAAAGAATTCAGCCGGCCTAAATCAGAAACACAGTTGATCATCGGGTTCAAGGAAATTGCGATGCTACCTGGTGAAACCCCATGGGATCTAGATCAGATATTGAAGAATACAATCTGCGAGGCTAACATGATGCTGACAGATGCACAGCACTGCGTGTGGTTTGTGGTGTCTTTGACACCACATCTGAGGACGGCGCTATCACAACAAAAGATCTCAACCCAAGCTGAAGCATTAGAGACAGCAATGAGGTTGCCTTAAACTCCAATACAGGATCCAGGCTTGGGAGTTCAGCAAATCCACGCGCAATTACAAAACCTGTGCTCAGAAATGCAAAGTTTAAGGCAAGAAAGGGTGCCCTGATCGGAGGTGCGTACGGAAGTAGGATGCATCAAATGCAAAAGCCAAGGTCACGACAAAGACCACTACCCTGTATTCGCGAACTATCTGGCGAGAGGGGGGCTGATGCCATTAAGGCTAGAGGTACAAGCAGGGCCAAGTGCGGCGCCTGCCCTATGGTGCACGATTTGTCAAGTAGAAGGAAAGCACACAACAGACAACTACGACCTGTTGCAGAAATACACCCAGACTCTGCAACTGTTGTATTGCAACTTCTGTAGGTCAGTAGGTCACGATGAGCGAAATTGTCGAAACTACAACCTAATGATGGAGAGGACCCAGCCTATAGAATGTAGACTGAGGCATCGGGTTTCGACCCGGCTGCAGGGTCCCACGGGGGATTCCAAGGATGCAGACAAGGAAGAGGAATGGGGCCTGGATGGGGCCACGGACAGCTGATCTGTTATAATTATGGTGGGCCAGGCCATTACGCTCGCGACTGTACTAACCCTACAAGAATATCTTGTCCATACTGTGAGCAGTTTGACCATGAAATGGTAGACTGTCCGACGCTAATTGCCCAGATGCACGAAAAGGGGGTATTGCAGCCCACTCCAACTCAGAATGTCCAAATGATGAAGTCGGAACTGCGCAAAGAGGACCCCAACGTAAACATGGTACTAAGGAGCGGCGCAACTACAGGGGGAGATGTGCGGAAACAGCCTGGAGAAGATGGGAAGGGTCGTGATGCCCCTACAAGGGAACCTGACTTTGAGATGGAGCTGGTGAAGAATGCATCTAAGGAAGCTCAGAAGAGCTTCACAGAAGTCTCTAATCCAAGTAAAAGGGATCCAATTGAGCCAGGAATGGATCCCTCCATGCTTACCACCTTTTTAGAGACATGTATGAAGTTGTTGCATGACAATAGAGCCGTTAAAGGACTGCAACAGCTGATCACTACGTGCGCAGGGTCAGGGGAGCTACGCGTAGTACAAAAATTGGGAAAACATGCTCTGCATACTGGGCGGGAGATGCGAATGACGGCGCAAATCGGCAAGTACGAGATGGACCAGGTCATTCTGGATTTAGGGTCGGATGCAATGTGTTGCCTAAGCAAACGTGGGAACGCATGGGTAGGCCCACACTACAGTGGTCTCCTATTCAACTGCAGATGGCCAACCAGCAAAAGATCTTACCGATGGGACGACTACAAGGGGTGATAGTGGACATTGAAGGCGTAAGTACGTAGACCGACTTCGAGGTAATAGAAATTGTTGATGACAGTAATCCATACCCTGCATTGCTAGGAATAGATTGGGCCACGGACATGAATGGGGTCATCAACTTAAAAAGACGGAAAATGACATTCGAAAAAAAGTCACTCCAGGTAATAGTTCCACTGGACCCAGCTAAAGGAGTGCGCTACACCGAACCAATGCGCGACAAGGACAATGATGATGAACTGGACTGCATCTACCAGATAACAGCACAAGACCAGGATCGGGTGAATCCCACAGCGGACGGGAGAATCTCATGGGAGCGCGATAGTTCCTGCACCTCGGATTCAGACGAGGAGATTGAACGATGGCAAAACCGATTGCATGAAGTCACAACACTCAACTATAACATGATGATTAGATCACTACGACGCGTGACAACCGAGGTACGGCAACAGCCAGCGGACAACGGTGCAACAAAGGAGGAGGATTTTGTCAACCTTTGCAAAACATCAATCAGAAGGCCGAAGCCGCAGGGGGTGACAGAAGAAGCACCGCGCGCAGCAATCACACCAGGGTGGTGTGCACAAAGGAAGCTGAGGTGGAATGAGCGCAGAGGTAGAAGGTGGTTCCGGATACGAATTGCAGGACGTGCGCGGTAGCCATGACGGAGCAGGACGGCCACCCATCTACAACGGCGGGCATGGTTGTATGCTGTGCAACCATCGACCCAACTGAATCTGCACGTAGCAAGGGTTTGCTCAGCCGATAAGACGGTACACAAAGCAGGGTGTGCCAAGGGAACTCTATCCACAGTCGGATGAGAAGTAAAGAGAATTTCCCCGACCAATGCCCCTGCAGTTCGACCTGAACGAGAAGACCTGGACGAAGCGCTCTGGCGATTGCAGGAAGCCATTTGGCGCAGTCGCCTGAGACTTTGCAAACTGGAGGAAGTAGGGGCAAAGCGTGAGGCTGGATGAATAAATTGACAAAATCAAAATAGGAGGCACACAAACGGGCCGCTCGAGCATGCGAAGGAAGGGACCGGACCTGGCCAGCCCTCCTACAATCCTAGCACAAGTCGTGACCCTGCTATCATGGTTGTGACTGCACCCTACTAAACAAGGGAGCACAAACCACAATGCGCTATCCGATTCGAGGGTATGTGAAGGGTGCTCGCAGCCCGAGCTAGCAGGGAAAAGGAAGGCTCGCACGAAGGGTGCGACCACCTGAGTATCTGTAGAAGGCCAAGTCTTAGCGCTCCACGCAGTTGAAAGAGGGCGCGAGACTATAAAAAATCTGGAGGAAGGTTGCGCGATCCAGCCGTAGCGCGCAGGGCCCGTAAAAAGCATAGCACACACCCGTGTACCAAGGGCTGCGCTGCCGCGTGGGAGGGATGGAAGGTGACTGTTGCAGTGATTGTTCATGACAAGATGCTCCGTTTAAGACAACGAGGAGCGGGCGGCAGGCAATTAAGACATAGGGGTAACCGCCAAAATCGCATTAATGAGTTACGAATAGGGAAAAAGGTCGAATTTGAATTTGAAATAGCATATAAAAAACAAGGGAAGTGTCACAAAACAAAGCTTGATCATTCAAAGCGTAGGACGCTCTGGGTTCAAACCGAGAGGAGCAAGATGAATGAAAAACTAATGAAAGAAAGCTAGTGGTTTCAGGAATTCCCGAAGGAATTGCGAGAGTCATTACTCAGGATCATGACCACCACCACGGATGTTACACAGAATCCTATGCCGCAGGTAGCCGAAATACCTAAATCACCCAGGACGCCGCAAACCAAGAAGGACCCCCAGGTACCAGGACCAGTAAGGATGTCGCCGCGAAATCCACGATTTAGCAAGCTCACAATGGAAGAAAAAGGCAAAGTTGTTACTATTGAAAGCGACGATGAGGAAGAGGAACCTCTAACCTATGTTGAAGAAATAGAACCAGACGAAGAGGGAGAAGAAGATATCCAGCCAGTAAGACGACCCAAGTATGTTCCTCCAAGAAAAGGGAAGGCCAAGGTCCCTACAGATCTGGATGTCGTTGACAACATACTCATCACCCCGTCTCTCCCTAAAGGGGTTCCGCTCGAAGGAACGGCGACCGGCTGCATCTCGACTATGAAGTTTGAAGACTGGGACCTTGCAGATACTGATAAGTTTCCCCATTTGGCAACCAGTGAACTAATGGAGCAAAGCATGGATTGAACTGTTACAACACTTCAGCCGAAGGAGTGGCAGCATCAGGTGGAGGAAGCTGGATTACTCGGTCTCCTGTCCATTCCACATTTTCACCAACCCCCCATCACAATATTGGTCATTCGACAATTGCTCTATTTGGTACACAATGGATACTTATCGATAAACAAACCCATTCCCATCACGGCCGAACTATTCACAAGATCTCACGGCTTCCCTGTGAAGGAAGTGACCCCATGGAAATAGTTGATATGAGTGGCGATGTGACGACGATGGAAACCTTGAAAAATAAATAAAAATTAGAGAAAAAGCATCAAGGGTATGCTACTGACAGTATTTCGAACAGAGGGGTTTGCGCTGCTACCCAGTTGCTGGCAGGAAAAGTGATGCGGAAATGTCGCACCAACGAGGTCCCAGCAATAGTCATTGTGCTCGCAGAGCAATGCGCAGGAGGATAACAGTTCAGTTGGGCGCAGTTCCTAGGGGACACAATGCGCGAAATCACCCGGGAAGCAACCGAGGAGGCCATGTCGGAGCAACAGATTGTGTTGGTGGTGCTCCGCGCGTAGCTACAGGAACTTGGGACACGGGCCTCGCAGCCATGAACCATCTCTACTCGTGGAGTTACGGGTATGTCAGCCACTAAGCAGCTGCTAAAGGCCTAAATGGCCAATACTATCGCACTCTCGACAGGAGCGTTGATAACAAAAAATGCAGAGGACAGCGCTGTGGTGGGTCGGATTATGAGGCTTGGATTAAATTTGGCTGCCCTCCCACGTGAAAGCTTGTACCAGCTCCAGGACAGCGCAACGATGGAGCTCCAAACCAGGGAAGGACGCGCGGTACAAGTACTTAGCGAGCAAAGAATTAATATAGAACAGTTGAGCCTCCAACGGGATGAAGTGGTCGCACAAAATTGGCAGTTGGAGCAAATTGTAGGGGAGGCATGTTCGCATGCCCCTGAGCTGGAGATTGCGGCCGAGTTGCCTGTTGGCATACGAATCCACAAGTTGGCTAGTGGGTTCCGCGAAGCAAAGGAGGAGGTCGCAAGGATTCAGTTGGCCCTCGACTTGCAGATCGCAGAGCTGAAGCTTAAAGCACAGCCTTCTACACCACCGGAGGTCAATGCACAAAGGAGAGGCATCATTCAATACGAACGGGAAAAAATATCATGTGTTATGCAGGAGTGCTCCGACATGTTGAATCAATCACTTATTACGCTCACGTCACTACAGGAGGATCCAACCTTACAACGGTTGGAAACAGAGGCAAGGGAGCTACAACAAGCTTATGATAATGTTAGAGGGACCGCACAAATGGTTGCTATTACGCAGCGCTTGACCAAAATGAGGGAGGCTCAGGCTCTTAAGTTACAGGCTTACGCCACTCAGCAGAAAGTAGCAGTGACTAAAGAACGGATCCAGCCTTGGCTTGATGAGGCATTCGCGGTTTCCACCACCAAGCGAAATATGTCCCACATGTAGACAGCATATGCACCCGGACAAGCGACTGAAGCAGATACTGATGCATCGATGGCTCACGCAGAACAAGTACAGCAGGTGGCAAAAGAGTTTGTTGCAAGTGTAAGCGAAGCGCAGAAGTTGTTGCATGACCTTCACGCGAAGATTGTTGCACTAGCCGAGTGACTCGGGACGAGTCAGGTTGATTGTGTTGGGGGCCTGTTGGGTAGCAGAGGGCCCGCATAACAGTTTTGGGTAAAAGTATGGTAAAGACTCCGCGAAGTGCGCGGAGCACGAATTGTAACGAGTCAAGTCAAAGGGTTGTCCGCCCGAGAATAATGTAAAATAATAGGAAGTGAGTTGGCCTGCCCATGGTCTGTAGACCATGGGAATGTATAAATAGAGCAAGGCTCTAAGGGTGGAAGGCAGTTTAGTTTTTGGTTCTGGATCTTGATGATTATGGGTTTGTGAAGGCAATATTCTTTGCATCTGTAAGTCCGAGTCAAGGGTGTTTTCAGATAGATAGAGGCTCTGCAACTGTGTGCGCAAAGGCCTAGTAGAGTCTGCAGCTGTGTGCGCGGACCCCTGCAGCGGAGTGCGCAGGGCGGATGTGGTTGAATTTACGGAAGATATTAATAAAGATAAGTTGTTTTCTGAAACATCGAGGATCTATTGTGTTATGGTTTATGCATCTGTTATATGAGTTTAAAGAATTATGATTGTGCGCATTGGGTTTTATTATTAAATGTTTGCTTAAAGACTGTAACTAGAAGATCAGATATGTAATCATTTCCTTAATAATAAAGTACACCTGCATGGATCTACGCGGAAGTCCGATAGTAGTACCAAGTGGCGCGAGGCCACAGAACAGTTCACGACCCCTCCAGAGAACATCAACACATCCCAAGGGTGCAGAAACCTGGTTCCAGCACCCTCCCCTGCTACCTCGAGTGAGACCTCAGTCCGCGCTCTACGGGTTGTTGCCAAAAGGGCTGGTAGTTGCGGGATTTGTTTGGCTAATAACTCTTCCGAACATGGGTCAGGGCCCAATAAGCCAACACTTAGGGTTATTAAAGTCTTGTATAATAAAATGTAGGGTTTGTGGAATGAAACCCTCAAGCATGAATTGGAATGTTGAATGCTAAAAGAGTTTGTACTTAGTTCATCTTCCTATTAGCATGAAGATGTCATTAGCCTACAGTTGAGTCTTTGGTGTGGATGGACAATTCATGCAAGAAGAAACTCTAACTCATGCAAGGAAGAAAAGGAAAGCAACATGTTGATGATGAGGACGAGGACGATGAGTTTGCAGATGGATTTCAATGACTTCTGCATGAAGGCAAGAATAAAGATGGAATTGACAATTCCCTAGAATCCTCAGATCAAAATATAATTACTTTATATCTTTCTTCCTTGATTATTGATTTATTTTTGGGTCAACCTCCTATCTTTGTATCTTTTGCTGGGTTATAACCATTTCTTTGAAGGCCTCCTCATGAGGTTTGTAGGTACATCATGAAGGTTGCCAAGGTTTTAGCAGAAGATAGAAGCATCGAGAAGAACAAAGAAAAGTTTGTGTCAAGAGGATTCTCTCAGGATCGAGCACAAACTCAACTAGAGTGATTTTTGCTCAAGAGGAAGAAATTGTACTGACATCTAGAATTGTGCCAGATGACCAGAGGAGCTCCTAGTTTAAAGGAAGCAGGCAGTCCGACAAGTTTGAAGGATGCCATAATGGAGGAAATTGTGTCGTGAACTTAAGTGAAGTCAATAGTGACTTCCAAGAGGATCTACAAAATCAAGCATATGTTATATGGTAGCATGGAGAAGTACAAAGCAAGATCCATCGCAAGAGGGTTCTCCCAAAAAGAGGGAGAGGACCATGAAGTGACATTTGCTCCAGTTTCCAAGTACACTTCTATTAGAATTATTATTTCTATTATTTTTGTTATGGATTGGAGATTACATAAGATGGATGTAAAGACCGTTCTACTCAATGGAGTGATTGAGAAAGATGTGTACAAAGAGCTACCTCATGGCTTTGAGGTACATGAGAATGAATCTCATGCTTGCAAACTGAAAAATGTTGTGTACGAACCTCAAGCATGGTATTCTGATATTGATGGATATCTATTGTGTCTTGGTTGATCTTGCTATTATATGACTTGTTTCTGATGAAAGCAAAAGGACTCACATAACAAGGGAGCAGCAGTGGCAAGAGAAATTGCTTCCGTTATAGAGGGAGCAGTTAAGCCCTGCTTTAGTGTCAAAAGGAGTTGACCTCTAAGTTCGAGATGGAGGATCTAGATTCGATGCATTGTTTCCATGGTCAAGAGAACTATACTATTGAGATCCTTCAGATGATGAACTGCAAGAATGTCAAACTAGATGCTCAAACACAAGAGATCTCTAAGAGCAATATACCTTCTATGACTAGACCATACTAGACAGCAAATATGCTTCAATGTCTAGGAAGTAGCAGTGGCAGAGGGAGTAGTCAAGATTGCAACAGCAAGATCTATTTCAGTGTCAAAAGGAGCACCCAATTGGGGTGACCATAAAGCAACTATGATGATGGATGTAGGAAATGTCACTAGTGTCGGTCTTCATAATGTAATTCAAATGTATTATTGATGTATTTATTATATTCATTATTATTATTTATTTCTAGTCAAAAAGAAAATTATTTATTTATTATTATTTATTTCTTCATGCTTATAGGGTCAATTGAGTCAAAAAGAAAATTTATTATCAGTCAAATTTCCATTTGGACTTGTTGTATGAAAAAAGAAAATTACTTTATTTTCAGTCAAAAGATTCAAATATGTCAGCAAAAGACCAAGTCGGCCCTCCTTGGACAAGTCAGTCCTAGGGGCAGCTCTTTGACCCTCCTGGACTTGTATATATAGAGGACAATTCAACCACTTTGGAGACCAATCAATCTCTCATCACTCACATCGATTTTTATGCAAGAGAACAAAGTCAATGAAAGTCAAAGGAGAGAGAAACGAGTTGTTTTTTGCCTTAATTATGTCCACAAATACGATTTTTTGTGACGCTAATACAGGGCCGAAATTCGGCCTCCATTGTAGGTCCGAGATTTTTGTACTTTTACCATATTTCAGAGAAGTTTGACCAGTGTTGACTTTTCTTGACTTTGACTTGTGAAGGAGACTTGGAGGAGGGTTGACTTGGGGCATTTGTGTCAATCTTGGCCTAGGCTCCTGGATATCTCACTTTGATCTAATTCTATAAGAAGAGGATTTTCTTGGGTTTTTCCCCTTGTGGGGTTTTGCCCTAGCTTGGAACCTAATTTCTTATGTTCTTTGTCTCTTGTGATCTTCATGTTTCGTCCATTTTGGTACTTGCTCGATGAAGAGAATATAAATTTAATAAGAACCCAACAAACATTCACAAGTAATTATCAAGTTAAGAGAAATCTACCCTAATCTACGAGCATCTTGATTTCTCAACAATGGAACAAGAAAAGGAAGTTGGTCAGTTTATGGTTGAGCTGAGGCATGTGGCACAACATGTGTTGAGGTACCGGCATGGCGCAGTTAGATATGGATTGAGATATGTCTCAAATGATGAAGTACAGTTGCTATGATATACAGATTATGATTGAGCAGGGAGTGTTGAAGATAGGAAGAACATATCAAGATATTGCTTCAATTTGGGTTCTGCAAGAAGCAAACATATGTCACACTCAGCAATGTAGAGAATAAGTATATTACAGCTAGTTTGGCGAGTTGTGAAGCTGTGTGGCTTGAGAAGTTGCTTGCATGATTGTTTGACCAAGTGATGGAGACGACCGTGATGATAGGTTGAAGCACATTGAGATCAAGTACCAAGACATGGTACAGAAGGAAGCAGTGAGGCTCCAGTGCGTTTCTACAAATGAGCATGTTGTTGACATTCTCACAAAGCCTCTATCCAAGGATGGAGTTTGTTTACTTCAGGGACAAGCTTGGAATGGTTGAGAATGTTTCTCTCAATTAGAGGGAGTGTTGATGTTGTAGCATCAAGGGCACACATTCTCCCTAGGTTTGGATATTGGTAGGTAAAGGGTATTGACCAAGGGTCATGTACATTGTAAAGTGGCTAGGGAGAATGGTCCAGAGAGTATCAAGGCCCAGAGTGCTCCCCAGTCGGAAGGTTCTGACCATATTGCTAAGAGGTACCCGGCTAGTCGGTAGAGTGAGTTCCTCTAATATAGGGAAACTATTTTACCATTCAATGGCATGCAAGAATGGTAATTGGCCCAAGGTTTCACCATTTTTTTGACAGCTTGTCGAGCTAGTGACCCTAGACTAGTCTTGTTGACCCCAGTTAGAAGGTTTTGACCATATTCATTTGCAAAGGGGATTTGAATAGTAGATAACTAGATCATTTGCATGATTCTAATGCAAAACGCTTTCGATATGGTTCTAATATAGAACAAAAAGTGGATGGACACATTAACATAGCAAGCTTATTTAATCTTTTCTTGGCAAGGAGAAAATTTTCAGCGAAGTGGACATCTGAAGAAGTTAAGGTGAATACCTCCCAGCTAAGAGGGAGTGTTGATCTTTTAGGTAGATGTGGTCGGTATTCCCCGACTACTCAAATCGGTTTTTAAATGAAAATTGCCTCCAAAAGTAAGGTCGGCCCAGCGAAAGGGATGTGCCCCTTGTGCACATTAAGGTCACTATAAAAGGAGCACTCAACCTCCTCTCTTGTGACCAATTCGGATCATCAATAATATCTTCTACAAGCTTGTTCACACGTGCGAAGGAAGGAAGAAATCTTCTGAGATTTAGTCGAGCTTGTGGAGATCTATTTGACCTGCATTGACGGAAATATTCTGAGGCTTTCAGAGGCAAGTTCAACAAACTTTCTGAAGTGGAGTTTGACCTGCATTAATTGATATTCTCTAGGCAAAGTTTGACTATACTTTGTTGAGAAATCTAGGGCATTAGCATTAGGTGATTTCTCTTCTATTAGTGATTGTTTGTGAATGCTTTTTACTTGTTTAGATTAGGGTCTTCTTCATGTTAGATTATTAATGTTCTTCTTCATCAAACAGTAACCAATGCATGATTATAAATAGTCAAGAGACACAACATGTAGGTTATGAGCCACGGCCAAAACCTCTCACTCTTTGAGAGGAAAACCCACACAAATTCTTCTTATAGAGATTCCAATCGACAAATACCAAGACCAAGGTCCTTGTTCTAGTAGCCTCTCCAAGACAAAGACACGCGTCCTTTTTCCATCTTCTCGTCCTCTCTTCCACTTTGACCTTCTTCATAGCATAAACTAAGATCATCTCTTCTCATGACAATGAACTATCATATCATCAAAAATACCTTACTTCACTTGATGTATCACTGAGACAGAGATATTGTAAGGTAGCATCTATATAGTGATTATATTCACGTCATAGATTGTTGCCACTGTGATCTGAGCTTTAGTCTTGCTGCCTCTGATTTCCCTTCAACATGTTGCCATTCAAAGTTCAAAATATTATTTCATGTATCACTGCTCATCCAAAATACAAAGAGGGAGATCCAAGTTTTGTTGACTGAGATTAGCCCTTTACTTTCCCTTCATCTCTTCCTCATTGTCCCTTCTTCTTTTATCCGAACTTGACATCTAAATTTGTTACTCTTTTGTTGTTATTGTGACCAGGAACTCAGAGGGATCCGAACTCCCTTACCAATTACTGAACTATAGCCTTCACTGAATCATCGAAATGGTTATGTGTATCACTAGTAATCCAAACTTCTTCTTTAGTCACAGTCATCCAAAAATTTCAGAGGAGAATGTCTGAAATTCTGCTTTTGAGGAATAGAACGAGGTGCCTATTAATAAGCCGACATGATACTTCGAATAGGTGTGTCTTCTTGAGTGAGCCAACATGAGCTATTATTTCATCTTGCGGGTCGACATAGGAAGAGGATTGTATGCTTGTCGTTGGAGGGCTATTTGCTTGTCGTTGGAGGGCTATTTGACATATCTTTATAAATGGCATTAACCATTTGAAAAATCCTAAGGCTCTTAATGGGATCCATCTAAAATAAACCTCTTGCTCATAAAACCCATGAAGCAAGGTATTACAAAAATTTATTCTCTTCATTTCATCATTTACAAAGATCATAATTACATGTCATTATGAAGACCGAACCTAGTTACAATTTTGCAACACTCCCTCTTAACAAGGGAGGTATTCATAATGGTACTTGGTCATTCTCAATCTAAAGAATTTCGCATAAGAAGAATCGGATTGGTAACCCATCTGTCCAGCATCATATCAACCTACATTGTCACATAGCAAGGCCTTGACTAACAGCTCTATCCGCATGATCAGAGAACAATGTTGGCAAGACCAATGATACATACTTCATAGACACCATAATCATTGTCTATCAAGGTACATACTCCACCCGGGTGTTCACAGAGTATGACCTACTTCGGACTATTCTTATCTTCGATAGCCAGTCCTTAAAGAATATCGGTCCACAACTACTCTTATCTTGGATTGCCTATCTCATCCTCAAATAGTATCGGATGCCAGATGATTACCCAATCCTCCATTCTATCTTCCTAAGTGAAGACCAGAGTGATGTGTCTATCTCTCCCTCTCAATTAGAGAGGACATATCAATTCCAATAATGGAATGTACTCATTCCTATAGAAGGAATGTACCTAACCTCCCTCTTGGCTTAGGAATTTCCAAGTTTCTTCCAAGTAAGAACCTTGTTTTCAGGCTCCCTCTTAATTAGGGACCTACAGCAGCTCCGCAACCAGCTGCTTGAAGAGCTCCTTCCTTCAATATCATGAATTTATTTGTCAAGGAGTCCTCATCTTTTGGGGCTTCTTCATAGGGCATAGACCATCCATCACTTCCATCCATGAGTCAATCATGTCATTATTCCTTTCATCAAAAATTGATCCATTAGCCTTCATCTGGCCTTGCTTCATATCATGCCACCTTCTTCATGCCACATTTTCTGGAAGGATCTTACATCCTTCTATATGGTCCTCTTAGAAGACATCCACAGTTCTTCCCTTGGCAAATATGCATAAACCCATCCAGATATTTGTTCAAAAATAAGAAATGAACACTTAAATCAAAATTATCTTTGTGATGGTCTTTCATCATGACATCTTCATGTAGGTATCAGGCTCAGCATCCTTCATAAATGTTGACACATCTTCCAAATATATCCTTTGTCAAGGGTCTCCATCTTTTTCAGACTTCCATCAGAGTCTTCATATCTTTCCAAGAGCTTTCCTAGTCAAATCTTTCTTGGTCTTTTTGGATGTTGATTGCCTTTACCATGGTTGCATATTTCATGATCTCTTCCTTCCTTTCACACATTTCATTCCAAAGAGCTTCCAATCAGAATTCCTCAATTGTAGTCAACCACCTCATACTAAATATGAGGACATATTATGTTGATTCATCTAGTGTGACCTATGCCTTTCAGCGTCCTTTCAAAGGATGAGATCATTTTCCTTTGACCATGCTTCCCAAGATAGAAGTATTGATCCATGTTACCTGCAACCATATGACATTATAGTATTGAATACAAGCATACATACCTCATTTACCTTTAGGTCATCTAGGCTTCCTTCAGCAGCTTCCTTGATTGAAAAGATATTCAACCCCTTGATCTCTTATGTCATCATACCATCATCCCATGAACTCCAAAAGTTGGAGTTCTTGATGAAACACTTGCTTCCACTCTAGATCGGTGAATCCTCCAGTGAGGATTCCATCAGAGAATCTTGAGGATCTCACATATCCTTATTCAGTGGATGTTTCCCTTTTGACTGATGTGTGATGAGACTTGTCCTGGATGGCTTCTTCCTTTGATCTTTCAATGAGGTCACCGAGAGTTATATCCTTCAAAGTTGACTATTAGACATCCTTCATATTTCTTATGGTGATGTCACGAGCTCTTGCTTCTAATGCTTTTCTTCTTCCTTGGACTTCCTTCTTTCAGCTTCCTCCACCTCTTTGGTGAAATGGACTTCTATATTCTTCTTGTTGTTGTCCTTCTTAAGCTAAGGACAATATTTCCTGCAATGTTCATAGCACTAAATCTTAGCTATGTTCTTCTTTCCTTTCGACTAAATGTCTTAATGCTTTCATTTGATCCTTCAACACTTTTTCCCTCAACCTGTCTTCTTGCATAGAAACCACAAGTTGTTGAATGGGATAGCCTTCTTCTCCTCATAGACATTGTTACTTTTTTCATCAATTAGTGCATTTAGAACGATGAGGATTATCTCTCCCAGATCTTGTAATTGAGATCCTATGAAGATAATCCTTTATCCTTTCATATCTTCAATTTGTGTAGATTAGATCTAAGTGATTTGACCTCCTTTATCGCGTCTTCAGAGAATAGCTCTACCATCCTATCATATATATCCTTTTGATGTCTCCAATACTGCTATATAGGGATGAGGGATCTTTGACTCATTACATAAGAATCCCTTGAGCCCTTTGATCCCTTTCCATGTATTCAGAGGAGACCTTTCCATTGATATGTTCAATGACTTCACTTTCTTCAAGGACTATATCTATCCTCCTTTTCCATGCAAGGAATTTCGATGACCCAACCAGCTTATAGATCTCCTTGCAAAACGAAGTTAATTTACCAAATTTGATTATAAAATGAAAGATACTTACTTGACAAGTGAAAATGAAATCTTCAACTTGATCACTTTGATGGTGGTTGAAGAAGATGTATTAGTGCTCCTTTTGGATGATCTTCTTCCAAATGAAAAGCCCTTCTTCAATAAAGGAGATTGCTCCTTTTATGATGTCAACGCCTTTAGATCTAGCTTCCTTTGTTGATGGTGATTGATGAGGATATTTTGCTACTTCCTCAGATGATCTTCTACAAGGATAAGTAGGGGATCCTTGTTGCAATGATAGGGAATTTGCCTTTTGAAGATGATGATGATGCCTTCTCGCCTTCAAGATACTTCAACTTCTCTTCTAGTGTACAGCAGAAATGCTTCTAGGATTTCAACTCTCTCCAAGATGATGTGATCTTCAACTTTAAATTATTTCGAGCTACCTTGTTTATAGATAGCTTGATGAGGCTCTTTGTGGTCTTTTGATGATGACTATAGGATCCAAAACTTTTGTTGTTGTAGACTGCTTCTTCGATCTAGGGTTTGATTCTTCAATGTAGATCTTGATCTTTTGCCTTGATAACCTTCGACTTGCTTTGATGCCCTTCTGGAAACTCGATCCTTGAGTCTCTCTTTGATTAGATGCCCTTCCTTTGACTTCAGCACCTTAGCTCTGATACCCTGTTGAGAAATCTAGGGCATTAGTATTAGGTGATTTCTCTTCTATTAGTGACTGTTTATGAATGCTTTTTACTAGTTTAGATTAGGGTTTTCTTCATGTTAGTTTATTAATGTTCTTCTTCATCAAACAGTAACCAATGCATGAACATAAATAGACAAGAGACACAACATGTAGGCTATGAGCCAAGGCCAAAACCTCTCACTCTTTGAGAGGAAAACCCGCACAAATTCTTCTTATAGAGATTCCAATTGACGAATACCAAGACCAAGACCCTTGACCTAGTAGCCTCTCCAAGACCAAGACACACGTCCTTTTTCCATCTTCTTGTCCTCTCTTCCACTTCGACCTTCTTCATAGCATAAACTGAGATCATCTCTTCTCATAACAATGAACTGTCATATCATCAAAAATACCTTAATGCACTTGATGTATCACTGAGATAGAGATATTGCAACGTAGCATTTATACAGTGATTATATTCACATCATAGATTACTGCCACTGTGATCCGAGCTTTAGTCTTGCTACCTCCGATTTCCCTTCAACACGTTGCCATTCAAACTGTTATTTCATGTATCACTGCTCATCCAAAATACAAAGAGGAAGATCTGAGTTCTGTTGACTGAGATTAGCCCTTTACTTTCCCTTCATCTCTTCCTCGTTGTCCCTTCTTCTTTTATCTAAATTTTTACTCTTTTGTTGTTACTATGACCTGGAACTCAGAGGTATCCAAATTCCCTTACCAATTGCTGAACTGTGGCTTTCACCGAATCACTGAAATGGTTATGTGTATCACTGGTAATCCGAACTTCTTCTTTAGTCACAGTCATCCGAAAATTTCAAAGGAGAATGTCTGAAATTCTGCTTTTGACAAATAGGTCGAGGTGCCTATTTATAGTTATTGATTCATATTAATAAGTCGACATGATACTTGGAATAGGTGTGTCTTCTTGAGTGAGCTGACATGAGCTATTATTTCATCTTGCAGGCCGACATACTAAGAGGACTGTATGCTTGTCGTTGGAGGGCTATTTGCTAGGTTACATTTGACATATCTTTATACATGATTTGGGGTAGCACGGATGCGCTCTAGCCATGAAAATTGGTGGAGAGGCTAAAGCACATGAGATCTCCAAGACCCAGAAATGGTTTGGACAATTTGTACCTGGTTTGGGAGATATTAAAATAATTAATATTTTTAATGGAGTTCCTAAGTTTAAACTTAGGAAAAATAAAATATTAATGGGTATTAGTATAAAACTAGGTTAGAAGGTTCCAAAAGTCATGGATCAAGCCAAATCTAATCTTACTCGTTGATTAAAGATTTAATCTCGGTCGTTGAAGGACCAACGAGAAAAGTATCAGAGGAGGCTGGAGGGTTAGTTGGAAAACACACTAGAGTGATCAGACATTCATTTTGCTAAAGCGGGTTTGCTAAGCAAAGTTGAATCAGTGATCAACAGTGAGAGGCAGTGAGTACGAGGCAAAGAGGCAAAGACAATACTGAGAGACCAGCACAGAAGCAGAGACAGCCAAAGCAGCAGCCAGTCCAGGCTACGCAAAGCCCAGCAGAAGCAGCGCAGAGCCCAGAGAGACTGCGTCATCCACGCAGAGCACAGACGGAGTGACGTAGAAGCCTCCAAAAGCTGCGCAGTGCCTCAAAGGGCTGACGCAGAGGGTCTTGGGGCTGACACGGGTCAGCAGAGGGCTAACACAGTGGCCAGAAGGACCAGTGTTGTGCTTTGATTTTGTCGGAGAGGGTTTCGTGGGACAGGTTTTCTGAATACCTGTTTCCGAAGATAGAGGTATTGTTGCCGCATATTTTTCTCTGTCGGGTGAGTCGATTTAGGCACCCAGTTGTACTCTGATAAACTACATAATAATATAGCCCTCTGAATAGTTACACCAATTTTCCCGCATTGGGTTTTTCTGGGAAAATTGGTCCAAAAAATAACAGTGTCACTTGTGTGCTTGTTCTCTTTCAGTTGATGATCTGTAGATGTTGATACTATACTTGTGTTTATTTTCAGTATTTACATGGTAAATAACTTGTTAAGTAATTAAACAAGTAGGAAGAAATAAACCACATAGTAGAGGAAGAATTTCTAACGGGTTAAACTTAGAAATTCCAACATGGTATCAGAGCATGGTTGCAGATCACAAGAAAATTGAAGGCATCAGCCGAGCAGAGCATTTGCAGTAGATTCAATTGTCCCAAGTGACAGCGATGATCCTTGTAGAAAGCGACAACGGAAGGAGTGACGCAAAGGGACTGCGTCATCATTCTGGGCCAAAGAAAGGCAGCAAAGAGGCTAAGGGAGGCAGTATCAGGCTCACGCAGAGCCATGCAAAGGCCAAGAGCGCTGATGCAGTTGGCTCGGGGAGCTGATTTGCCGATGTCGGGATTACGCAAAGCCAAGTGGCTCAATCCTTAAGTTGCTGGGGTATAGGAGGCTGTGGGAAATTTGCGGAGCGAAGCTGGTGGGGTACTGTTGTCAGAACAGTACCTAACAGGGCAAAACCAAGGTGGAGGGAGTTGTTGCCGAGCCAGATTTCTAGCCCAGGAATCTGGATCAATGGTGCAGCTGCACAGACGATCGAAGTGGGGAAACTTGACGTTGGCAGAGGGATTTCCAGAAGGGAAATCGAGACTCAGAGGGAGTCGAACCGAGAACTTCTAGACGAGAAGTTGAGAGACTGAGCAGGAATCGAATAGAGGACTTCTAGGAGGGAAGTAGAGAGACTCGGAGGAGTCGAAAGAAGAGCAGCGAGATGGCCATGAATGGGCTGAGAGATCAGGATACGCTGGACGGAGCGTCCAACTTTGTGGTCTAGAAGGCCAGGATCTTGTCCATTCTAGACAGAGATCGCCTTAAGGGCTTCGTCAAGAGAGTGATAGTTGTCCCAGTTGACCCGGTAACTAATGAAAGGTACGAGGAGGCAATGGCGAAGGCTAAGTGCATCATCCTTGATGGGGTCAAGGATCATGTGGTACTACATGTTGCCGAGAAGGAAACGGCAAAGGAGATGTGGGATGCTTTGAAGACATTGTACCAGCATACTTGCGTGCAGAGGAAGATGCTCCTGGAGAATCAGCTAAGGGCATACAGGATGCAGAAGGGAGAGCAGATAGATGTCTTCCTTGGTCTCTTGAAGGAGATCCGTGACCAACTAACTTCCATAGAGGCCACGCCGAATGAGAAATTGATGGTGAGGACCGCACTCAACACAGTTTCCAAGGATTGGGATGTATTTGTCCAGAGCATACTGCGCAGGACGAGTCTTCCAGACTGGGAAGAACTGTGGGTGGCTCCTCGTCAAGAAGAGATCAAACAGCGGACCAAGGCGGGGAGTAGCGGCAAAGGGGTCAAAATCAAGAAGGAGGAAGAAGAGGATGAGACTCTAGTATCTGCGGGAAAGCAAGAGAAGAGGAAGAAGAAGGACCTCTCCAAGGTCAAGTGCTTCCATTGTGGGGAACTGGGTCATTTTGCGAACCAGTGTCCTAGGAAGAAGAGTAAGGGAGAGGCTTCGAACTCGAAGGCAGCGCCTGCAAAGGCGGAGAAAGAAGTCGAGGAGGAGGAAGATTGTGCCATGAGTGCTCATGTGCCACTTGAGAAGAAGTGGGGAGACATCGAGCTGTAGTCAGGAGGACTACAGGCGATGAGGGGCAGGATCCCCAACCTCTTCGATTATACCTTGCTATGGGAGCCCCAAAGAGGAGTAGCAAGATTGGCGGATGTCAGTAGAGACAGATGCAGATGGAACGCAGAGAGTGCTACAGTACAAGAGTCCCGGGATAGCATGAGGCTAGCATGTTGCAATAGTGCGAGAGGCACGGGAGTGTTGCACCAGTGCATGATGGCATAGAGAGGTGTGCAACAGTGCGAGATGCAAGGAGTTGTTGCAGCAGCGCAGAGGTCAGTAGAGGGAGCACTTGTTAGCAGCAAAGGGAGCTTCAGCATCAGGAGTGTTTCTAGTCTAACAGGGATGTTAGAGTTGGCTGGATCAGTTACTTACTTTTCAGTAAATGAGTTGCAATGCAATAGCAGTATGCAGTAGCACGATGCAGCATGATGAGAGGGGATGCAGTGCAGATGCAGTGCTAAGAGGATGGACCAGCAGTAGCACGGATGTAGAGGGAGCTGTTGTACGGATGCAGCAGTGGCAGTGGCAGTGGCAGTGGCAGGGCCATGGGCAGCAGTACAGGATGCAGCAGTGCAGAGGATGTTGGGTGGGGAGGCCTAGCATCAGCACAGGGACCAGTGCCAAATGATCGGGGTAATGCTCAATGTGGAGTATTACTAGAGCACAGTCCTTGCTAAGAGGGAGTGTTGATTGGGGTAGCATCAAATGTGCTCTAGCCATGAAAATTGGTGGAGGGGCTAAAGCACATGAGATATCCAAGACCCATAAATGGTTTGGACAAATTGTACCCGATTTGGGAGATATTAAAATAATTAATATTTTAATGGAGTTCCTAAGTCTAAACTTAGGAAAAATAAAATATTAATAGGTATTAATATAAAACTGGGTTAGAAGGTTCCAAAAGTCACGAATCAAGCCAAATCTAATCTTAGCCATTGATTAGAGATTTAATCTCAGCCATTGAAGGACCAACGAGAAAAGTATAAGAGGAGGCTTGAGGGTTAGTTGGAGAACACACCAAAGTGATCAGTCATTCACTTTGCTAGAGCGGGTTTTCTAAGCAAAGTTGAATCAGTGATCAGTAGCGAGGGGCAGTGAGTATGAGGCAAAGAGGCAGAGACGATACTGACAGACCAGCGCAGAAGCAGAGACAGCCAAAGCAGCAGGCAGTCTAGGTACACAGAGCCCAGCAGAGGCAGCGCAAAGCCTAGAGAGACTACGTCATCCACGCAGACGGCAGAGGGAGTGACGTAGAACCCTCCAGAGGTTGCGTAGTGCCCCAGAGGGCTAATGCAGAGGGTCCTAGGGCTGACGCGTGTCAGCAGAGGGCTGACACAGTGGCCAAAAGGACGAGCATTGTGTTTCAATTGTGCCGAAGAGGGTTTCGTGGGACAAGTTTTCTGAATACCTGTTTCCAGATATAGAGGTATTGCTGCCGTATATTTTTCTCTGTCGGGTGAGCCAGTTTAGGTACCCAGTTGCACTCTGATAAACTGCATAATAATATAACCCTCTGACTAGCTGCACCGGTTTTCCTGCATTGGGTTTTTCTGGGGAAATTGGTCCAAAAATAATGGTGTCACTTGTGTGCTTGTTCTCTTTCAATTGATGATCTGTAGATGTTAATACTGTACTTGTGTTTATTTTCAGTATTTACATGGTAAATAACCTGTTAAGTAATTAAACAAGTAGGAAGAAATAAACCAGATAGTACAGGTAGAATTTCTAACGGGTTAAACTTAGAAATTCCAACAATTAGCCCTTTACTTTCCCTTCATCTCTTCCTCGCTGTCCCTTCTTCTTTTATCCGAACTTGACATCTGAATTTGATACTCTTTTGCTGTTACTGTGACCTGGAACTCACAGGGATCCAAATTCCCTTACCAATTACTGAACTGTGGCCTTCACCGAATCACTGAAATGGTTGTGTATCACTGGTAACCCGAACTTCTTCTTTAGTCACAGTCATCCGAAAATTTCAGAGGAGAACTTCTGAAATTCTGCTTCTGAGGAATAGGCCGAGGTGCCTATTTATAGTTGTTGGTGCAAATTTATAAGCCGACATGATACTTCAAATAGGTGTCTTCTTGAGTGAGCCGACATGAGATATTATTTCATCCTGCAGGCCGACAGAGGAAGAGGACTGTATGCTTGTCGTTGGAGGGCTATTTGCTAGGTTACATTTGACATATCTTTATACATGACATTGACTCTTTGAAAAATCCTAAGGCTCTCAATTAGAGCCATCTAAAATAAACCTCTTGCTCATGAAACACATGAAGCAAGGTATTACAAAAATAATTTTATTCTCTTCATTTCATCATTTACAAAGATAATAATTACAGGTCATTATGAAGACCGAACCTAGTTACATTTTACAACATATTTCTGGGCAGAGTTGACCAAATTTCTGTGGAGGTTCAAGAGGGCAAAATTCGGTCTGTTTCTGGGCAGTTTGACCAGGTTTGACCTGGTGCTAGAATTGTGGTCAGTTTGACTTAGTTTCACTCGGAAAAATCAGATTGCACATTCATTGAATTAAGCAATTTCTCCTAAGAAAAGATTGCTGGGTTTTTCCCTAGTTAGGGTTTTCCCAGGGTAAAATTGTCTTTGTGTTTGGCTGCCTCTTTATGTTCCTACTCTCATTATTGCATTACTTTTGAGATTTTCTATTTATAATTGCTTAACGATGTAGATGGCATAAGACAACTTGCATAAGAAATCACTGTGAAGTAATTATCAGATTAGAAGATCAGATTTCTCTTGAAAAATCAACATTAGGAAGTTTTTTTGCAGAGTTTCGAATGATTTTTCGATTTTCTTTTGCAAATCTTCAATTTTTTATATTTTTCTGTCACGGGGAACTTGCAACAACCCTCGAAACTCATCTCCCTGTCCCCTCAGTCCCCCTGTCCCAGAGTGTTCGGATTAGATAGATATATATATACATGCACACATTAGGATGTTTAAGTGCATAGAGGGGATTGAGGTTCTTCCCTCCCCACCTCTCACGTGGTAGGACAACTCCTCTTGTCACTACTTAACAAAGGGTTACAAGTCCCTACTATATTTTCTCCAACCTTTCTTTTAGTCGTAACAAGAGAGTTCCATATTGGAAATATAATACAACCACAGGAATAGTCAAAACAAGAGAGTTCCATATTGGAAATATAATACAACCACAGGAATAGTCAAAACAAGAGAGTTCCATATTGAAAATATAATACAACCACAGGAATTGGGAAGGACACACAAAAATGACTATATTGTGGGATAGTTTCCCTCTTAAATTAATAGATTAACATAAAATATATGCAAGGGCATGAGTTAGTCACCTTCTCACATTTCATGATCCCAAATATCAATAACAAAGCTACTTGGAATAATCATTCAGATGCTTACAGACATCCGTCCATTGCTTGCTACTAGTTCTTCCTACTTTTGATTCAGAACTTTAATCAATGCAGTGCCATCTACAGTGTCTAATATACTTTTACGTAACCAGCATAGAGATTCCAGAAAAAAATTATGCAGTTAATTAGGCAATTCACCAGATCAAGACTTGTTCCAGAACATACCACAAGGCGCAAGGCATGAGTGTCATCATCTCTGTCAATAAGAGCCAAAAGAACAATATCTGTTGGCAACAGCTCATGAGTCCACATCAAGAAAGCCAAACTAGCACTGGCCTTTAAAAGTAGATCCTGATATTAGTTTAGAAAAGAAATAATCAACATCAAATAGCCTTGGAAACTGAAAGATGAGTTGACCTTGCAATCATATAAAAGTTCACAAATGTTTCCCATACAAATGCCAAAAAGTAAAAATTACTGAACCTTGAGCTTAATAATGAATTTGCATTATATATAATAAAAGAGTGCACCTTTACATAAAATATCACCTGTAAGAGATGGCCATGTTTTAGTTGCAGTTGAATATGGTGGAGGAGGACATCCACCATGGTATATATGTTAGACGTAACTTCCTCTGGGGAGAGTTCCTTCAAAACTCGCCCCTGCATGTCAAAGGTACAATTAAATTACTTTTTCATGGCCTCCTTAACTTATTATATGTATCAATTACAAAATGACTATCTCAAATGCCATGCTGACAAGAAGATACAAAAATCAAATCAAAGCAATGGTTGATCAAGTTACAAGATTTGCACTGTTGATGCCCTCGGGGTGACCATCCATCAGCATCCAAGCCCCAGCACAAAGATATTGCCGGTGCTGAGGAAAGCTATGGTTGATGTATGTCACTACATATGCAGGTTCATCAGAAAGAGAGAGCAGTTGTCTACACTGGTTTAAAACCGTTGCCTCTGTCTGCCAAAATGACACCACAATTTAAAACCCAATGTTAAGAAATTGAGTGGATGCTGCAACTCATTGCTGCTTTCTAGATTCACATGAAAAGAACTTTAATCTACAATTATTACTGCTTATGATGATCTAGGCAAGGATACAGAATTCATGGGATTATCCCATATTTTAACATGCGAGCTATACAATCCACCATATTGGATTTGTAGATTACTTAGTTTTCATGGCTCAATTTTCTCCAAGTATATAATGCAGACTTAGCCATCTACTACACTAACAGGGAAAAAAATAATGATACCCTTATTATATAAGACAATTGCAAAATTCCAACTTGCATCAAAGGTGGGAAAGGTTATAACTTGTAAATCTCATTATACAACCTACAGAAAATTAGGCCCCTCAAGCTTATGCCACTTATGTGAAATTCCCAGTGGAACATAAGGAGACTCCTGCAAATATGCTACAAAACAAGAATGACATGAAAGAGAGAAATATTTCATTGAGGAATTAGCTGAAGATACGCAAGGATGAGCCAAATGGCCACTACAAAATAACATAAAACTATTTCATATGATCAAGACATATACCTACAGTAAACAATAACCAATGTAAATAATATTCATTCATAATAATGTATTATTATATAAAAAAAGAACAACATTTATCCATAAAAGGTCCATGGATTTTTCAAAATAAGATGTGACAAGATAGAATAACAAACAATCAGTTTATATGTCATTTGTTATTAAGTTTCTTATAGTACAAGAAAATTCCTAAGTTACATGGTATGGGGAAACAAAAACATGTATCTGAAATGGGAACGCGCTAGAAATGTGACCCCCAAAAAATCAGGAAATGGGTAAACATGCTATATATACCTAAGTTACATGGTATGGGGAAACAAAAACATGTATCTGAAATGGGAACGCGCTAGAAATGTGACCCGCAAAAAATCAGGAAATGTGTAAACATGCTATATATATATTCAAAATTCATACTGAAACTTTGAAATAAAGAATTAAGTTTTAACATTATAATTTAGAATAAAGATACAAATTCATGAATAAATGAGGCAAGGGCCATGGCCCAAGAAAATCATGCTACAACAAATACCTACATATCATCGAAATCATTGTCTATATTGGGATCCTCACCATCAATATCACCCTTAAGCTTCAAAATTCATACTGAAACTTTGAAAGAAAGCATTTAAGTTTTAACATTATAATTTAGAATAAAGATACAAATTCATGAATAAATGAGGCAAGGGCCATGGCCCAAGAAAATCATGCTACAACAAATACCTACATATCATCGAAATCATTGTCTATATTGGGATCCTCACCATCAATATCACCCTTAAGCAACAAAATAAGAGAGAAAAAGTTTAACATGTCAAATCCAGATTTTGTTTGAGTGACGGGTACATTTTTACTAGGATCATGATAGAGGAGTTCAACAATCAATGCCACTAACATCAAGCTACATAGATGGTTTGTAGCACTTGATAAAATGCTAGTTCCATACCCTCATACATTAGACAATCCAAAGGAAGCATTGCAATCCCCCCAATCCTAAAATCCTAAAAATTGTTAAAGTCTGCTGGCTTTTGAGTGGATATGAAATTCTACTTTCTCCATATGACATCCAATGAGGTTGGAACCACTCTCAAAAAATCTTGAAATGGTAATGTTAAAAATTTAAGTAAAATAAGTAGGGCCCAAGGCTGAAAATTAGGGTGCCCCATCAATAAATCATTATTTTTTTAAATAATTTAGGTTTGGCCCAAAATACTTCAAATTGGGATCACCTTAAAATATCTAACCAAACCAAGTCCCGTAAAGGTGTTCCCTACCTTTGTAGGAGTGGCCAAGCAGTAAATGCTATTAGGTGCTTCCAACACCCAAGAAGAGATGGCATTTCTAAGGTTAACACTTCAATTAGTAGGTGTCAGTGTAAGTGAGTGGTAATGAAGGGGAAAGACTTCATGGCCAAGTGCCATGGATAGGGGACTGGCTAATGGGAGTCCACATCTTGAGTGTATAGATGTAAAGGAAGAAGCAATCATGGATGCATGAGTTACCCTGCTCAAACTGCTTTTTCCACCCATCTGTTGTTTTTCTTAAGAGAAATTGATCTTCTAGTCTGATAATTACTTTCCAATGATTTCTTAATCAAGTCATCTTATGTCACATATATCATTAAGCAATTATACATACAAAATCTCAACAGTAATGCAATAGAAACAATAGAGATCGCAATAGAATAGCCCTGCACAGTAGACACCAAGAGTTTACCCTATGAAAAACCTAACCAGGGAATAACCCAGGGATCTTTACTTGGGAGAAATTATTCAATTCAACAAAGTACAATCTGATTTTTCCAATCACACTTGATAAAACAAACAACAAAAACCAAAACAGGTCAAACAT
The DNA here is from genome assembly GCA_031772625.1 of Pinus tabuliformis. Taxonomy (NCBI): domain Eukaryota; kingdom Viridiplantae; phylum Streptophyta; class Pinopsida; order Pinales; family Pinaceae; genus Pinus; species Pinus tabuliformis. The sequence goes on along the minus strand of CM062805.1, from coordinate 1,231,035,974 downwards.
GTTCAGACAAGTCGAAATTCAGCCTTGCTACACCTACCCAAAAGTCAATCAAACTAACTAGAACTATGACCCACACATGCGAGGTCAAAGCCAGTCAAATGTTGGTTAAACTCGGTTGCACAAAGACTTCCTCTTCCTCAGAAATCTCGGCCTCTTCCTTAATCTTCTTTGCACGTGTGAGAGAGAGAATGTTTTGTTGTTTAGTGAGCAAATGAGGAGATTTAATGCCCTTTTATAGTGATTTAGGGTTTCCCAAGTGGTGTAACTACGTTGGGTTGACTCGTACTTTTGGAGGCAAATTTAAATTTAAAATTTCTCCTTTCAAATTCTCTTTTAGTGCCAACTTGGGTAGTTAGGGAATACCTCTAGAAACTAGCCAAAAATCAACACTCCTTTTTAGCTAGGGAGGTATTCACCTTGACTTCCTGAGATTTCCACTTTGTTGAAAAATCTCCCCATCCCAAGAAAAGATTGAATGAGCTTGCTATGTTAATATATCCATCCAGTTCATGTTCCATTCCAGAACTATGTGGAAAGCATCCTGCGTCAACATCATATAAAGAATCTAGTCACCCACTAGCAAAATACCCTTTGGCAACATGGTCAAGTACAAGCTAACCAGGGTAAAACAAAACTAGTCTTGGGTCACCAACCAACCAAGTCATCACTTGGAACAAGGTCAATTCTCCCTGACCAATGGTGAAACCCTGGGCCTATTTATCATTCCCTCATGTCGTGACATTATACTTGAATGGTAAAAATACTTGCCTAATGCTATGAGGCATTCACTCTACACACTAGCCAAGTAACCCTTGGCAATATGGGAACCTTCTAACAGAGGGAGCACTCTGGGCCTTCATGCTCTCTGGGCCAATCTCCCTAGCCACATTACATGCCACCCGGTCAATACCCTTAACCTAGGGAGAATATTTTCCCTTGATGCTACAACATCAACACTCCCTCAACAAGGGAGGCATTCTCAACCACTCGAAGCTTGTCCTTAAAGTATAAAAACTTCATCCTAGGCAAAGGCTTTGTGAGAATGTCAACAACCTACTCATCCGTAGAAATGTATTGGAACCTCACTGCTCCCTTATGTACCATGTCTTGAATGTAATGGTACTTGATCTGAATGTGCTTCAACATATCATGGAAAACTGGATTTTTCAAAAGCTTCACCCAACTTTGATTGTCAAAATGTATCATGATCGTCTCCAAGACCTAATCAAACAATCCTACGAGTAGGTTGTGAAGCCACATTGCTTCACAACTCACCAAACTAGCTACAATATACTCAACCTCTGCAGTGTTGAGTCTGACAGATGTTTGCTTCCTGTTCATCTAGGATATCATAGCAGAACCCAAACTGGAGCAACATCCTGATGTGCTCTTCCTGTCTTCGACACTACTTGCCCAATCGAACTCTCATTATCCCTGCAATTGTAATTCAGTATTTGAGACATATCTCAAACCATAACTGATTGTACCACACAAATATCTCAACACATGCTTTGTCGCAATCAAATGTACATGTCTCAATTCCACTAAGAACTGGCTCAGAGTGATCACTGCAAAGAAAATATTAGGTTTGGTCTTAATCGGATACATCAAGGATCCAATGAACCAATAGTATATAGAGGGATCCACCAAATCTAAATCAGAGTCTCTCAACTTCTTCAAATTGGACACCACAGGAGTGTCCATGGACTTGCAGTCCATCATCCCAAATCTTTGAAGGATCAAAATAATATACTTCCCTTGACCAACGAAGGTCTCACGCAACTTTTTCCATACTTCTAATCCCAAGCAGTAATGCATCAAACCTAGATCGTTCATCTTAAACTCAGAGGTCAACTCCCTCTTATACTGATCATCAAGAATTTTTTCTCCTGTCAAAAACAAGTTATCAACATATAACAACAAGATTACAGGCTCACTTGTAACAACCTTGTAGTAAAGATTGGGATCGACATCATGCTTGGTGAAACCAAGACTCGACATGTATCCATCAATCCGAGAATACCATGCCCTAAGTGCTGGCTTGAGTCCATACAAAGCCTTTTTCAATCTGGCAACTGGAGCAAATGTCTCTTTATAGTCCTCTCCCTCTTTCTAGGAGAACCCTCTTGCCATGAATCTCACTTTGTACTTCTCTATGTTGCCATCTATTGCATGCTTGATCTTGTAGATCCACTTGGAAGTCACCACTGAATTCCCTTCAAGTCTCGACACAATTTCCCACACATCATTCTTCATGATGGACTAATATACCTCCATCATGCCATCCTTCCAAACCAGGGTTGCGCGGGAGCACCCCCCTCCCCAAGCCTGCTCCTGAAACGCGCTTTGCTCGAGAGCGACTCAAGAGCAAACTTCAGGAGCGCACTCCTGTGGAAAAAAATCGCTCCCAGGTTTTTCGAGAGAGACCAAGGGAGTCGTCGCTCCTTGAGTGATTTTTTGAAGGCGGGAGCAGTCGCTCCTGACTGCTCTTACCTTCAAAAAATCGCTCCCCATGGTCGAATTGGGCGGTGGCGTTGCGGGAAAGGGAGGGAGGGGAAGGGCCAAAAGAAATAAAAGGCCCTCCTCCCCTCCCATAATTCACCATTTGCACATTGAGAGAGCAAGAGAGGGCTTTTGGAATTAGGGATTGAGTTGAGGAGGAAGATTAAGAGAAAGATTGAGAGGATTGCTTAGGATCTTAGGGAGCTTGGGATTGAAGGCCAAAGAGGTAGGATCTTGACTCTAATCTAGCATTTGTATCTTTTATATGTTCATTGTTAAATGAAAATTTTCTCTTCTCTCTTTCCCATTCCCATTCCTCCATTTTATTGCAAGCAAGAAACTATAACTCCACCAAAGTTCAAAGAATCAAAACTTCAAACATCATGGCTATATGGCTTGGCATTCTCTTGATGTTGGTTCCTTTTTTTTGTTATTATGGTGTTGGAGAGTAGAAGGATGATTGATCATGATGAAGATAATGAAGTGTGTAGTGATGGATTTGAAACCCCTAGAGAGGAGGAGTACCTTGTTGAGGAGGAAGAGGAGAGTGGAGATGAGGGCACAAAAACGAAAGCAAACCAAACCTCATTGTGGAAATATGTTTCTAGGCCTAAAGCAGGGAAAGGGGGTGGAACCACTAAATTTACATGCCTCCTTTGCAAAAAGCAATTACACAGGTTCATACACCCATGTCTAAAAGCACCTATGTGGGACAATGCCATGGGATGGAGGTAAACAAATAGGAATCAAAACTTGTGTAAGTGTGGCAAAACATCAAAGATCCAAATACACAAGGGAAGAGGAGGAAGCTCAACATAAATCTAAAAGATCAAAGGGTGATTTTGAACATGATAGCCCACAATCACATAGGCAAAGAACTCCATCAGTATCCTCCCATGGAAGTGGATATGGAGGCATAGGAACAAACATCCCTTTAAGGCATAGAACCCTATCAGATTTTCTTGATGGAGGGTGTAGGAATGATGTGGATTCAAAAAAAAATCGGTTTCTCTATGCATGTGGAATGCCATTCAGTGTTCTTCACTCACCTTATTGGCATGAAATGGTTTTTGCTATTAATAATGCCCCCAAAGGATACAAGAGCTATGGGTATGACAGGGCTAGAACCGTGGGACATGATCATGAAAAAGCAAAAATAGCACATGCTTTGGTTCAAATGACAAGTTCTTGGAATGAGCATGGGGTATCCATTGTATCTAATGGATGGACAAATGTAAAAGGAAAGCCATTGATAAGTGTTCTTGTTGTGTCTAAAGGTGGTGCAATCTTCCTTTCAGCATATGATTACTCAGAAAAGTTCAAGACCGCCATCAACATTGCAGAACCATTACTTCAAACAATTGAATGTATTGGCCCATAGAATGTCATCCAAATCATCACTAATAATGCTTCTAATTGTAAGGAAGCAGGAGCAATTATTGAGGATACATACCCCAACATATTTTGGTCTAGGTGTTTGGTTCACACAATGAACCTTTTGATGCATGATATTATTAAGAACAAAAACCCTCAATACAAATGGATTGGTGATTTGTACAAAAGAGGCAAAAAAACGATAAAATTTATTACAAATCATAGCAATACCCATGGGCTTTTCCGCAGTCACTCAAGTTTGGAGCTATTGAAGATTGCGAAGATTAGATTTACTAGTTATTACTAGATTGGCAAAAAAAGTGCTCTCACGGGTTGTAAATACTTCTTCTGCAGAGAGGTGTTGGAGCACCTACAGCTTCATCCATAATCTGAGAAGAAACAGACTCGATGAAAACCGGGTAGAAAGCTTGGTTTATGTGCACTACAACTTGAGGTTGTTGACTCATTATTGTGAGGATATATCATATAAAACTTGGGACAACAACCTAAAGGAAGATAATTTGGAGGATGGTAGAAGAATTGCAAACAAAACTTCAGATGATGATACGAAGCAACACCAACCATGCCACCCCCACCATCCAGTAGTAGTGCTAGAGTCCCAACATCTTTGCCTTCGTTGCCGCCACCTCCATCTACACCCTCACGTGGAGGGCATGTAGATTTTGGTTCTGGTCGTCCAACTATGCAGGAGGAGACTCCCAGTAGTAGTAGACCACCATGACCTTCTCAGAAATTAGACATTTCTCGTGGCGGCAAGAGGAAGCAATAGATAATAGATTTACTTGTCTTTTCTAGTTTCTAGTAGTTTTTATAATTGTTGACTCTTTCATATTTATTATGATATTTTTTGTAAACAATATATGACAGTTTAAGTTTGAAGTTTGAAGTTGGCAATTATAACTCATTGGTAATGAATTATGAATATGATGCTTTGTGAAAGTTGAAAGTTGAAACATTTCATTTCATGTTAGATATTTTTTGTTATAGTTTGGTTACTTGGTAATGGTAATGGTTAAAAGTACAACTTTAGTGATCAATGATGATAAATGTTATATATTGAGATTTGAAAGCTTGAAACTTTAAGATTGATGAATCATGACTCAATATGTTGTATGTTACTAACTTGTGGATGTGGTTGATGAAGATTATAACTTCTAGATGATTGATGTTATATGGTCCAATCCATGTTTTTATGTTTTTTATATCTAATTCATCATTCTACATGCTTTTGTTGACATATATGCGCCAAAATATATAAAAATATATATCATATAAAAATCCGCTCTCAATTCGCTCCCAAACCAGCAGTGCTTGAAAATGTTGCTCCCCGCTCCCAACTAACCTTGTTCCAAATACCTGGTTGTCTACTCCCTCTAAACTAGGAGCTCTTCTGGTCATCTTGCATAGTTCTAGATGTTTGTACAATTTCTCCCTCTCAAACATGAATCACTCTTGTTGAATTTATGCTCGATCCTAGGAGAATCCTCATGCCACAAACTTTGTTTTGTTCTTCTCGATGCTTCCATCTACTGCCAGAGCCTTGCTAGCCTTCACAATGTACCTACAAACCTCATTAGGATGCCATGGAAAAACAATTATAACCAAGCAAAAAGATACAAAGACAAGAAGTTGACCAATAAAGTAATAATCAAGGAAGAAAGATATGAAGCACTTATGTTTTGATCTAAGGATTTTAGGGAATTGTCAACTCCCTCTTCATCCTTGGCTTCTAGTAGAAATCCTTGAAATCCATTTGCAATCTCATTAACCTAGAAATGTTCATCCTCCTCCTCATCAGCTATTAATGCATGTTACTTTCCTTTCCTTCCTTGCATGAATTGTATGAGCTAGGGTTTCTTCATTCAACGGATTCATCGATTTTTAACACTCTAGGTCTAGCTCTAGGGTTTTATCCACAAACCCTAGGGCTTTCTAAATCATAACCTTCAATTCTTTTCTAGGGTTTACAAACCCTAAGTCTACCAGCTCTTCCAAGAAGGGCTCATACTTTAGCACAAGTGTTATGAATTTTCTTGCTTTATATGAGAGAGCCTTTCTCCTCAGCTCCCTCTGGCTCTGGAGTAACTTTCTTGAATCAAATCAACTTGATCATATCTCAAATGCTTGAAAAACTTTGCCATATACCAATTTGTTCTGGCAAGACCCTAGCAACATATCTCAGCCAATACAATTTTAACTTCAACAGCATATACAAGGCATCTTCTATCAAATACCTCATTAACTCACAAGGAAGGTTCATTTCAGTGCCCTATATACATAGTTGCTTACAAACTTCATAATAGATGCTTTACAACAAACGGCGGTCTCCACCACCAACTCATTGGCCTTTCCACAGTCTGAGGAACCTTGGATTTGTTCCATAATCTTTTGAGGCCTCTCGGCCCCCACTTCTAGGCCTACATCCTAGTCTGTCCATACCCTGAGGCCTTTCAGCCTTCTTGATTATAGGTCTGAGGCCTTTCTACCCTGAACTAGGGCTACAGAACTCGAACTAGTGCTTACGTCCTCCTTTCAATCACAACAGGACTCAAATGAGGGCTTCAAACCTCCTTTCAATCACAAACATAGTTCGAACTAGGGATTCAACCCTCCTTTCAATCTCAAACAGAACCTCATCAAGATGATCTTTGAAATGTATGATTGGTATTTGAAATGATAAGGGCTAATGCTAGTTGTGCGAAAACAAGCCCTAGTAGAATACCTTGAAAAAAGTTGGTTTCAAACTTTCCCAATCTTGGCTCCTTCAGGATACTTCAATGGCTGCTCTTTCAAGTAGGCTTCGATCCAATGTTGATTTTCTTAAGAGAAATTGAGCTTCTAATCTCATAATTACTTTCCAATGATTTCTTAATCAAGTCATCATATGTCACATATATCATTAAGCAATTATACATACAAAATCTCAACAGTGATGCAAAAGAAACAGTAGAGATCACAATAGCATAACCATGCACAGTATACACCAAGAATTTACCCTGGGAAAAACCTAACTAGGGAAGCACCCAACAATCATTTCTTAGGAGAAATTGTTCAATTCAACAAAAGTGAAATCTGATTTTTCTAGTCAAACTTGGTCAAACAAACCATAGAAACCATGTTAAATTATGGTATGTTCTATGCTTAGAGCAGTTTACTTATTTTTCTTCTTATTATCCACAGAGTAGCAATCACATATATACATTAAGTAAAGTGCAGATAGAACATTAAATGATCAACAGAAAACAAGCCAAGACAAGAGACACAAGATGTGGCGGCTAGCCAGGGACAAACCCCAATGCGAGGAAACCCTTTGATCAAATCTTCTTTTATCTTCAATAGTTCAGCAGAGAGAAATAATACAAAATCTGAATTTTGTAATTTTATATCAGCAGCAGCAAACCCTAGATCAGCAAAGTCAAACTTGGTCAAACTAGTTGAAATTGACCTCTAAAATACTTGGCCAATTTCTGGTCAACTTGTCCTCGAACAGCTTGAAGAAACAGCCCTATAACAGCCCCAAAAGTCCAGTGAATTTGCAGATTTCTGAAGTCAACTTGCAGCCCTAAACTAGGGCATTCAATACCAGTCAAACCAGAGGTCAGATCACCTCGATTTTTGTGCCAAAAATTGCGGCCTGCCTAGGAGAGGCAACCACACCCAATCTGCACTTCAGGAAGGTCAACGCTTGGTCAATGTTGGTCAAAGAGATGACCTACTACCCTAGCGTCCTTCTTTCTGCATCTTCCTTGCCCTAGGATGTCTTCCTTTCAGCCACACATGTGAGAGAGAGAGAGGCTCCTTTTAAGCGTAGGAGAGAGAGAGAGAAGATGAGTGAATTGAATTGTCCAAATGAGGAGAATGCTCCTTGTATTTATATGCAAATGTTGAGGTTGAATAGACATGACTGTTGGTCTGAGCCTACATAAGTTTGCTGGCCGACCTTGACAATTTGTCCATAACCAAAATAAATTCATATCTCCATAAATACTTATCGAAATCGGATGATCTTTAGATCAATCCTACACCTCTTGATGAGAGGAATCTAGGAAAAATATCAAAAGCCATAAATAAGGTGATCCACATGGAGTTTGGCCCTAGTTGCCAATTTTAACACTCCTTCTCAACTAGGGAGAACTTCATCTGCAATCCGTCAGACTGTCATTGCTATCGATCCATCAAATGCATTGTCCTGTACAACTTGACCCCACTCTACTATGCTCTACTCGAACTATGAAGAAGAAGAAATGATCGAGGATGTATCATACCATCCTCCATTGACCCGAAGTCAGTCTCAGAGTGCGAAACACTCTCACTGATCCCATATCAGTGTCATTCATCCCAGATCAATGGAGGTCATCCTAGCATAGGGAGTACGGTAGATACAGCGATGCGTCCATCGATAATACTACTATGGTCCCTATCCTCATTTCCCTGCTCATTGATCAAATGAGAGGTACTTCCCATGAGTCCCAGACTGCATGGGTAGGATGCCTCGATAGGAGAACTAATCATCCTGTCCACAGGAGACCGAATCATCCTGTCCAGTGGATGCCACGGAGAACTAATCATCCTGGCCTACAGGAGAACTAATCATCCTTCTCCACAGTCGCCACGGAGAATGAATCATCCTGGCCCACAGGAGAACTAATCATCCTATTCCAGAGTCGCCACGGAGAACGAATCATCCTGGCCCACAGGAGAACTAATCATCCTGTTCCACAATCGCCACGGGGTGTCACGGGGGAAGGTTGAACCTTTACCATGTACATAGTGCACCACCAGGGGATGGTGAGTCGCCCTGTGGTCACATGTCACTCCAAGAAGTACCCCGCGCCCCCCTGGAGCTCGCAGAGCTCAATACATCATACTCGACCCTCATAAGAGGGTCTATGAACGACACCAAATCGTTCTCGGAAAGTCAGGAATTTGACCTTTCCTAGGGGCTTTGTCAAAATGTCAGCGACCAGTTCATCTGTACCGATATGTTGGAGCCTTATTGCTCCTGGCTGCACCATATCTCGAATATAGTGGTACCTGATATCGATATGCTTGGAGCAATCATGAAATACAGGATTCTCTGATAAACAGATCCCGCTCCAGTTGTCACACAGAATCATGGTGGTATCCAATGTAAATCCAAACAGCTCACTGAAGAGCTTTCGCAACCAGACAGCCTCACAAGAGGCCATGCTAGCAGCAATGTACTCTACCTCAGCGGTACTCAAAGCCACTGACTTCTGCTTCCTGCTCATCCAGGATATCGAGGCAGATCCCAAAGAGAAACAGCACCCGGAAGTGCTCTTTCGATCCACCACACTACTTGCCCAATCAGCATCAGTATACCCAAGTAGTCTCACATCTCCGGCAGTGTATCTCAACCCATGAGTGATTGTGCCACGAAGATATCTCAACAGATTCTTGGCACCAATCCAATGTGAGTGGTGAGGCTCAACCATATGTTGACTCAATGTGTTGACTGCAAAGCATATATCCGAATGGGAGTTCACCAAGAACATTAATGCTCTGATGAGTTGATGATACTCGGTAGCATTTCGTAAAATAGGTCCAACAGCACTACTGCTTAACTTCTTGAAGTCAAGCTCCATCGGGGTAGTTACGGGCTTGCAGTCCACCATGCCGAATCTCTCCAATACCTTCACCACGTATTTTCCTTGAGATAGGAAAACCTCCCCTAATTTCTACCAGACTTCCAGTCCTAGGAAATAGTGCATAAGTCCTAGGTCTTTCATCTCGAACTCAAAAGCCAACTCCCTCTTACATTCGTGAATGAGAGGGTCTGCACCTGTTAGAAAGAGGTCGTCAACATATAGCACCAGTCTGAGAGGCTTGTCATCTATAACCTTAAAGTAAAGGTTAGGGTCGGCTTCACTCCTAGTGAATCCCAGCTTCATCAAGTAGCTATCGATCCTCTCATACCATGCTCGAGGTGCTTGCTTTAGCCCATAGCAAGCCTTCTTCAACCTGCACACATGAGATTCTCGATCATAAATCTCAAATCCTTCAGGTTGCTCCACATAGACCTCTTCTTTGATCGAACCATGTAAGAACGCAGTCTTAACATCCATCTGATGTAGGCTCCATCCTTGCGAAGCAGCAAGGGCTATGATCGAGCAAATGGTGGTATATCGGGCAACAGGTGCAAATATCTCGTCATAGACTATATCTTCCTTCTCGGAGAAGCCACGAGCGACAAAACGAGCCTTATACTTTTCCGCACTTCCATCAACTGCATGCTTTATCTTGTAAAGCCATTTTGAAGTGACAACTGCTTTGTCCTGGGGTCTGGGAACCACATCCCAAACATCATTTTTCATAATGGACTCATATTCCTCGGTTATAGCATCCTTCCATACTTGATGTTTGACGGCATCTATGAATGACGAAGGCTCATTTTGGATGATCGTGCTCATGATGGTCAAGTATCCCTGATACCTGTTCGGCTTCTTACTTTCACTAAAGGTTCCTGGGGGTGCAATGTGTCCTTCAGCATCATCAAGTGTCCCCATAAGCCATAAAGGCCTCTTCCTAAAAGAGGAAGGCTCTGGCGGAGGAGGATCAATAGGATCCGTAGGTTCTTCCACATTGGGCATCCTCTCATCTTTTTCCTCCGGTTCCCCGGTGTCAACTTCTTTAGATCCCCTTAAAGTAGGAAGATTGTCTACCTTGCTAAGAGCCATATCTTCATCAAAGGTGACATCATGACTAATCTCGACTTCCCTTTGACCAGCTACATAGATTCTATAGCCCTTAGTATTTTCGTTATAGCCCACGAAGATTCCTTTCTTTCCAGATGCACCCAATTTATTCCTTTTCTTTTTCGGCACATGAAAATATACAGGGCTTCCAAAAATTCTAAAATGAGATACTTCAAGTTTCTTACCGGTGAACATTTCTTCGGGAGCCTTGGAAACCAATGCTTGATGAGGGCATCGGTTTTGTACATATACGGCGGTATTTGCAGCTTCCGCCCATAGAAGCTTCAGAAGTCTTTGATCATGGAGCATAGCATGTACAGCTTCCACAATTGTACGATTCTTCCTTTCCACCACACCATTCTGTTCAGGAGTATATGGCGTAGTAGTCTCCCTCTTAATGCCAGCCTCTTTGCAAAAGTCATGAAACTCATTGGGTTCATATTTAGTCCCATTATCAGTCCTTAAGATCTTGATCTTCTTTTCAGTTTGATTCTCGATCAAGGCTTTGAAGTGTCGAAACCAAGAGAACACTTGATCCTTCTTTTTCAAGAAGTATATCCAAGTCTTGCGAGAATAATCATCTGTAAAAGTGAGGTAATATAAATATCCTCCCAAGGAGTTCACAGGCATCATACCAGATACGTCTGAGTGAACCAACTGCAATATATCAGAGGTCTTGCTTTGGCTTGAGGGGAATGGTCCCCTTTTGAGCTTCCCTTCGACTCATCTTGGACATACACCTTCTTGCTCTAATCTGAACTTGGGCATCCCGATCACCATTTTTCTTACATTGGGTAGAGCTTTATAATGAAGGTGAGCAAACCTTCGATGCCATAGTTCGGACTGAAGAGATGTGTCACAAGACATGACACCTAGCGAACTTCCGCCGACCTGATATAATGAATCAAATTGAAACCCAAGAGTAAAAGCATCTTTAAAGTTTTTTTTCCATACACATACCTTGCCATCAGTGAAGGCCACCTTGTAGCCTTTGTCTTCCATTGCCAAAATGGACACCAGGTTCTTTTTGAGATCAGGTACATATAATACGTCTTGTAAGTGGATGGTATTACCCTAATTCAATTGAAGAGTGACATTTCCTATGCCTTTCACGGGATATTTTGAATTATTTCCAAGAACAATTTCCAGGTTGGTTTCCTTCTCTATCAAATTATAGAGAGCTTCTTTGTAACCAGTGAAGTGCCTTGAGGCACCACTATCAATAAGCCAATTTCCCAGCGAGTCCGGGCAAGCAATAGTAGATAGAGTTGCTGGTAGATAATATTCATCTTGCTTACTGTTAACAGTGTTAGATTCATACCTGGAATTTCTTGCCTTCTTGAATGGTTGTCCTCTTCCTTGATTTTCGGCACTTCTTTTACCTCTGTCATTTGACCTACCATTCCTTTGATTGCCTTGAGAGGGATTTTGATCATCGTCCCGGTGTGAGTCCCTTTTATCAAGGCACTCCCTTGCATAGTGACCAATTTTATTGCAATTGTAACATCGTCCTTTTCTTCCACCCTTTGCTCCAGCCTTTCCTTTGAATTTAGCTCCGAAATTGTTTCTTCTTTTAGTATGAGAAGAAAAGGCCGAGGGATGACCTTTAAGTATGGGCATTTCTTGCTCTTCCATCCTCATTTCTTCTTGAATGCATCTGGCCATTAATTTCTCAAATCCAAGAATTACGTTATTGTTGAGAAGAGTAGTCCTGAATATATACCATTCAGATAGTAATCCTCCAAGAGTTGTGAGTGTCATTTCCCTGTCAGGAATTACTTCCCCAATAGATAGAAGATCGTTCTTGATCTTGGTGATCCTTAAGAAATATGCTTGCATACTCTCATCTTTTCCCTTCTTAATTTCCTTCAACTTATTTCTAAGAAACAAGACTTGATTTGCATCATTAACTTTAAATAAACTCACCAGTCTATCATAGATTTCCTTGGAGGTGTTCAGCTCGGAAACATAGGCCACCAAGCGCTTGTCGATAGAGTGTTGGATGATCTTCCTTGCTTTGACTTCTCCCTTGGTCCATTTGTTCCTAGCAACAACAGATGCATTTGATGGAGGCTCAAAATCTCGCCTCTCACATGGTCCAATACTTCCTGCTCTTCTAATGTTAAATCGAGAGACATCTTCCATCCGTGATAGTCAGACTTCTCACGGAGTTTGTCTTTAGCAAGGAAGCGTCTTGAGGACCCCATGGTTTCTTTTAGATAGCCTTGCCAACCTTCTCTTTGGTGATTGCTTTTGCTCTTGCTCTTGCTTGGGCTTTGTCTTCACCTCAGCTCCGATACCATGTTAAATTATGGTATGTTCTATTCTTAGAGCAGTTTACTTATTTTTCTTCTTATTATCCACAGATTAGCAATCACGTATACATTAAGTAAAGTGCAGATAGAACATTAAATGATCATCAGAAAACAAGCCAAGACAAGAGACACAAGATGTGGCGGCTAGCTAGGGACAAACCCCAATGCGGGGAAACCCTTTGATCAAATCTTCTTTTATCTTCAATAGTTCAGCAGAGAGAAATAGAACAAAATCTAAATTCTGTAATTTTATATCAGCAGCAGCAAACCCTAGATCAGCAAAGTCAAACTTGGTCAAACTAGTTGAAATTGACCTCTAAAATACTTGGTCAATTTCTGGTCAACTTGTCCTCGAACAGCCTAAAGAAACAGCCCCAAAAGTTCAGTCAATTTGCAGCTAAGTTGCACGAAACGGGAAGCGAAACGAAACGCGACCTCCCCAAATTTTGGAAACGGGGAAACGCGAATGTATATAATAATATATATATATATATATATTAAAAATATTTAAAAATTATTATTATATATATGTGCAATCATAAAGCATGAATGATACATTTACATTATATGATTATAATTTATTACATTTAAACATTAAGATTAAATTTACATCACATTTACTCATGAGTCATGAATGATCACATAATGAAAATAAAAATATAGGAAAATCCAAAATCAGCCTTTATTTATATTAGTATATGAGGCTGCAAGTACAATAAAGACTATAAGGCTGCAAGAACTATAGAGACAAGTCACAAAAGACTAATCCTCATCATAACAATCCTCATCAAAAATAGAAGCAGCACAATGCTCAACAGTTGATGGTAGTGCTGAAGAAGATGATGCACCAATTCCACTATCAGATTCGGCCTCAATATTTAGGGCAGCAAGAGAGAGATCCAAATCAAGATTTTCTGCATCCACATCCCTTTCTTTAGAAGGACCACTGTTGTATTCTGGACCCCTACGAGATGCAAGGCGAAGGTTGGAGTGCACATAAACAAGATCCTCTGCTTTCTGTGAGCCCAACCTATTGCGCTTCACAGAATGAATAAAACCATAAGTGCTCCAATTCCTTTCTACTGATGAAGAGCTTGCCACTTGTGAAAGAATACGAATGGCAAGGTTTTGCAAATGTACACCATTTGCTCCATGACAAATCCACCACCTAACTGGATTCATGGTGCTTCTCTCCTCCAAAGCTGATATATCTGCATAATCATCTATTTGCAGCAAAACTAGCAAATTCCTCCTTTACCTCCCTATAGATGAGAAGGAAACATTCTCATAAGGGCTTTTTTCACCCCAGTAGCCACCTCTCTATCCTTATGGGGTGCCTTCCTCTTCCCAGTGCTTTTAGCAATAAGCTCCTCATCATAAAATTTGGGGTTCAAAGCATGTGCTAAAGTGTGCAATGGTGTATTGAAATTGTTCCACCTATCAACAATGATTTTCTTGATCAAACCAGCAAAATGATCATCAACAAACAAAAGTTGTGGAGACTCCTGCGAAATGATTTCCATAGTTTTCTCAACCATGGAATCCATGCCATCATATACCTCTCCCAAGAAAGGTTGGTCAGTGTCAGCACTCCGAAGAAGCTCAAATGCAGGGGTTGTGAACTTTAGCAAGAAATCTACCTTGCTCCACCAATCCTCATCAAGGCACAATCTACGCACCATAGATCCCCGCTCTGAATCTGCTTGTCTCCACTCAATCCAAAGTTGACTCACCACCATAGAAACTAATGCATGCTTAACCTCAACAAGGCGGCGCAACATGACGAAGTTTGAGGCATATCTTGTCTCAGCAACTTTTAACAACTCCAATTTGGAGTACTCTCGAAATATGGCCTGAGACTGGTGGTGGTTGGTGATGAATTTGATAATCTCCCTTGCTTCCCCTGTGAGTTCCTTTATCCAGGAAACTTTGTTGTCGATCTCCTCTAAGATCAGATTCAGATTATGGACAATTCATAGTGTCCAAAAGATGTGGTCATACCTCCCCTCAATAATTAAACCTGCAGCTTTTCAAACCGGTGCATTATCCATGATAACTTGCACCACCTTGTTAGGCCCTATTTGTTCAATAGCTTTTATAATAACATCAGCAATGTATTGTGCATCTTTCACCTCTCCTGAGTAGTCTTCTGCCTTGATAAACATTGCTCCTTTGGGGGAAGTGGCAATGATATTTATCAATGGTCTGCGCCTCATATCTGTCCAACCATCTGAGACTATGGTAACCCCAGAGCTACTCCAGGAAGAACGAATTGGAACTAAAATGTCCTCCACAAGGTCCTTCTCATTTTTGAGAAGCTGGGTTCTAACTTTCTCATAGTTGGGCCCCTTGTACCCTTGAGGAGCTTTGTTAACTGCCCTTATCATATCTTGCCAGTGAGGAGAGCGAACAACACTGAATGGGATACCACATGCATAAATGCACCTAGCCACTCTGGAATCAGTTTCTTCTCTTGCTTGCACATTCACCAATCTAGCAATTCTGCTATCCTGAACTGAAGGGGATGCCCCTGGGCCTCTGGTATTTTTGGGTGCTGGTTGTTCATGTTGTTGAGTGTGATCAGCTCTCCTCTTTCTTGCTTCGACTACAATCCTTGGCTCAATGTTAGATGGAGCTTGAGTAAGCTCATCATGCCTTCTCTTAGTACCATCCGCCTCATCTTGCTCTCTTTGATATGCCCTCCTTGCCAACGGATCTGATGTTTTTGTGCAACCTGAAATCCCCTGTCCTCCTCCATGCAATAGATGCGCCTTCACTCTTGGGTAGGAGCCCTTGTACGTATTATTGCAAAGATTGCATCGCCATTCCCATGAACCACCACCTCCACATCTTTGAAGCTTCGTCACATGCCCCCAAAGAGGATAATATTCAGCCCTTGGGTTGCCCCTAGGGCTTGAACTTGCAGCTGCACTTTCGCTGGAAGCCATTGCTACAAAAATAAATTAAAAAAACAAATCTGTAAATAATAAAAACGTTTTTCATATTTTTGGCTGTATAAACCCTAGAAAAATTAAAGAAATAGTAAAAAAAAAAACTAAGAAATGAATGTGGCTTACCCAAATTAATTTTTTGTGACTGAATCTACCCTAAAATGCCAAAAAAGAGGAGAAATATGGCTGTAGCTGAGCCAAATCTGCTGCAAAAATAAATTTAAAAAACAAATCTATCAATAAAAAACGTTTTTCATATTTTTGGCTGCATAAACCCTAGAAAAATTGAAGAAATAGTAAGAAAAAACTAAAAAAATGAATGTGGCTTACCCAAATTAATTATCTGTGGCTGAGACCACCCCAAAATGCCAGAGAAGAGAAGAGAAATATGGTTGTAGTTGAGCCAAATCTGCTGCTACTGAAATCTCCTGCTGAAATCTCTTTCTCTTGCTGCTGAAATCTCTTTCTCCTGCTGCTGAAATCTACTTTGTTCACTGCTCAAAACACCCTAGCTGAAACAACTGTCAGTCTCCAAGAGAAACGACTTGCTGAATAGTGTGATGAGAGAATGAGACAAACTGCTCTTTTATAACTTTAGAATAGGTTTCTAGAACATCCCGGAAACCTAAAAAAAATTTAAAAACAAATTAAAAAAAAAAAAAAAAAAAAAAAAATTTAAAACAACACATAAATTTGGGGAAACGTGGCTCGTACGGCCTGGAAACGCATTTCCGGCCGTACTGCCACGTTTCCGTTTCGGGAAACGTGGCAGTACGGCCGAAAACGCGTTTCCAGGCCGTACGGTATGCGTTTCCGGGTTTCGTTTCATTTCCTGGGAGGAAACGACCCCTAGGGCCACGTTTCATGCAACTTAGATTTGCAGATTTCTGAAGTCAACTTGCAACCCTAAACTAGGGCATTCAATACCGGTCAAACCAGAGGTCAGATCACCTCAATTTTTGTGCCAAAATTGCGGCCTACCTAGGAGAGGCAACCACACCCAATCCGCACTTCAGGAAGGTCAACGCTTGGTCAACGCTAGTCAAAGAGATGACATGCTGCCTTAGCGTCCTTCTTTCTGTGTCTTCCTTGCCCTAGGACGTCTTCCTTTCAGCCACACGTGTGAGAGAGAGAGAGGCTCCTTTTATGCATAGGAGAGAGAGAGAAGATGAGTGAATTGAATTGTCCAAATGAGGAGAATGCTCCTTGTATTTATATGCAAACGTTGAGGTTGAATAGACATGACTGTTGGGGTTCTAAGCCTACATAAGTTTTGCTGGCCGACCTTGACAATTTGTCCATAATCAAAATAAATTCATATCTCCATAAATACTTATCGGAATCGAATGATCTTTAGATCAATCCTACAACTCTCGATGAGAGGAATCTAAGAAAAATATCAGAAGCCATAAATAAGGTGATCCACATGTAGTTTGGCCCCAGATGCCAATTTTAACAAACCAACACAAGTCAAACCTAGTCATTCTGCATTTGCCTAGAAATCAGTCAAATTGCCCATAAATTCAGTCAAATTGTCCAAAACTACAACCCACACATGCGAGGTCAGAGCTAGTCAAATGCTAGTTAAACTTGACTACTCTGAAACTTCGTCTTCCTAAGAAATCTCAACATCTTCCTCAATCTTCTTCGTACGTGTGAGAGAGAGAATGTTTTGTTGTTGACTAGTGAGCACACGAGGAGATCAAATGCCCTTTTATAGTGACTTAAGGTTTCCAAGTGACGTGACTATGCTAGGTTGACTTGTGCTTTTGGAGGCAAATTTAAATTTAAAATTTATTCTTTCAAATTATCTTTTAGGGCCAACATGTGTAGTTGGGGAATATCCCTATAGCTACCCAAAAAATCAACATCATTTGGTGCGCCTTTTACTTCTTTTTGATAATTCTTTGTGTTTTGGTGCATAGCTCGAGGATCAAAGCTTGCTCCTATTGATATAGCATTTAATTTACCCCTTAAGATGAGGTGGTTCATCACTCATCAAGTTTAGGTCATGCAAGGGTTCCTTTTGATGAGATAGAACATCAACAGCTCAAGAACCAGGTGATGTTGAATGAGGAGGATAGAGCTCATTTTGGGCTTTTGCCCACGTGCTAATTTATGTACCAACCATCTTTTGCATTTTGATTTTATTTTTTTTCCTTGCAACGATATTATGCTTTTCAATTCTTTTAGTTGCATCAACCTCCAATGCAACATTTTTCATCCCTACGCAAGGATGTGGATAAGTGAGTGCCAAATCCCAATGAACTAATGACAGTTGAACGAAAAGAATGGTGATAGTATTAAGGGGTTATAATGTCACATGGAAAGTTTTAAGTATGGTAAACGGAGAATTTACATGCTATTCAATCCAGGTCCTCCAAGAAATGCCCCTCCTTTAACCCTAAGGCCTTAGGGAGGTCGCACTATACTAGGGCTAAAGATTAACCCCCCTAGTAAGGTGAGAACAAATTTATGGTCAAGATTCGACAATCATCCAAATCACCCCCTTATCCATACTAAATGTTCAAAACATTAAATAAAAGCACATAATTGCAAAATGATCAAAGTACCTATTGAGTGGTAGCCCGCCTTCATCCAAGACGAATCTCGAATGGTGAGACGTGTAATGATTGGTGCAGATGGTGGAGGAGTTGACATATCATTATCATCAAGCTAATGTGTAGGGTTGCTAGCTAGTTGGTTGTCCAAAATAAGAGAAAATTTTCTCCTAAGGAGTTACCCATTTTGGTGGGTATTAGTTGGGACATTTCCTTTCATATGTCTTCTTGTCGTAAAATCTAGCAGGACTAGTATAAGCCTCACTAGGCTGAGCTAGACCTTATGGAAACAAGAGAAAGGGTTGTCATTGTCACCTTAGCAACCTTTCTCCTGCTCTTTAGTGGATTTAAACCACATGGGAGGCTTCCTTAAATTCCTGAATGGATGGTGTAATGTTATGGCTCAAGGTTATGAATAAAAGGTCTATTGTTGGATACAATACCAGCAAGGCCTAAAATGGTCTAGGTGTTCTATACTAGGGTTCAAATACTCTATGCCTAGACCAAGAAATAGGTCGTTATAAGTTATGGCTTGGAATATGTGCAGTGATTCGGCAATCAACGTCATATAGCAGCCCAAGAAAAGAACATGGAATGATATTCAACAATAAAGTGTCACAATCTTCTAATAGAGACCAGGGCTAGACTAGGGAAATTAATTCTATAGTTGATAGGTATGCACAAACAACAAAGAGAGTGATATCAGCCCTATTTGGGAGGTATGAACCATGCACTATGTTGTATATAGCATTTAAACAATTTATAGATGTAATTCCTAAATTATGAGTCATTAACATCCACTCAAACTTAACTTTTATGCATAAATTTGTCGTAGAAACCCTAGCAGCTACACTAACTGTCTAAGAGAGAGAAAAGGAGATAAATTTTAATTGAATTTATGGATGATCAACACAGCGAATGAGTAGTGCCTTATCCTACTAGGGTTTAATGGATTCTTTAAGATAAAAAATCAAGGGAAAAACATTGATCAAGGGTTAAAAACCTAACTATTATTCTTGCAAGGGAAGAAATTAAGTATAGGGTTTGCATGTTAACAGTTTCCTTGTAAGTCTTAAAGACAGCAATTTTACATGAAATAACGAAGCAAGATTTAAGCAATAACTAAGCATTTAGCCATGGCATAATAGAAACCCTAATTTAAACATTCGGCATGAAAAATATCAATGATAAGACAATAAACATATAAAATTCTCCACAAGAGGAACTCCTTTCAATCTTAGAATAAAGACTACACATAAAAATCTCATCCACAAGAAAGTCACACAATAAAAATCACATCTTGCCCATAGTAGCGAAAAACGCTAGCTCGTACTCTCTTGGAGAGCAAAGTGTGTCTTAGAAGAAAGTTTAGGAAGAGAGGTCAAATTTTGACCACTCATACCCCCAACAAATTCTCTAGACATCACTTATTACAATTTACATACACAGTTTATTAAAATTCTCGTCCTGTAGGAAAATTTAAAAATTGACACCTAGACCTAATCATATTCCGTGGAACTTTACACGTGATCTAACATGGTAATATACAATGACTCTAGACACTAGGACTCATTGAAGGCCTTGCTCTCAAGCCGCACTCTAGCTTTTGGGTTCTAACTGGGAGAACAAACTCAATTAATTATTACGCACTAAAAAGCACAAATAAATAACCAAGTAAAAATAACTCCCTAGAGTGAACTCACTTGATAACAAGGTCCTAAGCTACCTAGGTTTGTTACATGACTCTATTTCATCATGCTACCATCACTTTACATTTCCAATATCCCCGTAGGGCTTGCAAAATCCAAGTACAATAGAGGAGGAAAAGAAAGAGCTTAAAGGATCTGATGGTATCTGAACTTTGCAAGTACAATAATCGTCTTGTTGGAAGAAACTAATTAATTCCAACTACCTGCCACAAATATTCAACAGTGATTTAATGCTGATTCTAGAAACCGTTGAAAACAGGGAAGCTTCTCCAGCAAGCCACCGACTCAACTGATCTCCAGAAACTTCTCCAGCTTGTATATATATCTGTTGAATATGTGAATGAAGCAAGTGCTCAAATGTTCTTGTGTTCAGTGTTCTAAGTTGTGTTGGTGTGCTGTGCGCCTCTGATCTTTTCATGGTATCAGAGCTCAGGGTTTGAGCTTGGGTGAGAGCGCAGGTGAGCCGTGAGGAAGGCCCAGTGGTGTATGCGTGAGGCCGGATCTGCTGTTGAAGAGTGAACCTGTTTGAGCTGAGGGTGTGTGATATGGTATCGGAGCACTTGAGGTGGCTGTGAGTGCTGCCAAGAAGTATTGCACAGCGGAAGCGTGAGGAGCAATGTTCGTTGGCCCAAACCAAGTATTACTTTAATTACTGTTGCGGGAAAAATTCTTGTTGCATGGAAGAACGTGGAGTTTGCCCCATATTTCTTGCATTAAGAAATCTCGATCTGTTGATGTGCCATTGTTTTGTTGGCATCTGCACATTGTGTCGAAGGCGTTGTGGAGCTCGAAGTAGAGTGAGGCTCTGTGGAGTTGTGAGCCATTGTGAGGCTACCAAAGGCGTGCCTCAGGTAGCTGTGGAGAGCCCACTGTAAAAGCTGTGGGTAGCCGTGAAAGTTGTTTGTTGTGTTGAGCAGACTGGGGTTTTGCAGAGAAATATGTGTATGATTCTTGACTTCTGCGATTATGCAAAAAAAATGGCAGTGAATGTATATTCATGATACAAAGCGTCATTTTCCCAGGTATGGCATTTGTGCCTTTAGCCAATTTGTGAATTTGGATTTGACAGTAGCAAGATTGGTGGATGCTGCAAGGCTCACTTAGATTTAATGAGCTGGGAATTATCTTGTTGATCATTTTGATCCATTTTTGTTGGGAAGAAAGGATTAATACGCAGGAAATATTCTTTCTACTGCACGAGTTGTGGTGATCTGGATCCTTTAGGTGAGGTCAGCAGCCTAAGCGAAATTGATTTATCTTGTCGTAAAAATTTGTTCAGTAGAATTGCTACTTATATGGGGATCTGCTTTGATATAAAGGTCATATTATGTATGCATTATGATTTTCGCTTTGATGTAATGAGCCTGGAAATATAAGAATGATCTCCTTGATGTCTGAATTTACTGCAAATTATTTTTTAATTTGACTCTATGATTAGAGTGATGGGTAAGCAAAAGAGACTCAAACAATCACGTAGGAAACTGAAATACTTGAAGAAAAATAATGAAATGGCAGAAGTTGCAGAAGAATTAGAAATGTTTCTAGAATTTAAGCCTAATGAAGATCTGAATCAGATAGAAGAATTTGAAGATACTGATGCAATACTGAAACGATTAATGCCGGTTCTGCCAATTTTCTCAGGTAAAAAATTTAAGCTTTGGGCAATTAAAAAGGAAGGATTGCTTGGTTCAGTAGATTTATGGAAATTTGTCCAAGAAACTTCTATGAATTTGAATGATAAGTGTAGAAGAGCAATAGCATTGTTTTTCATCATATCAGCTTTAGATGAAAATATTTTGTCCAATATTTTGTATGAATTTGGTGAAATACGTGATGCAAAAATATTTTGGGATATTCTTGAAATGAAATACAGTATGGAGGGTAGTGAGAAAGCTGAAGTTGATGAAGGTGTTGTAGCTAAAAGTGATTGTGTTGAAAGTATCATAGCTGGGATTAAGGCTGAAAGTATGTCTTTAACTGACAATAGTGTAGCATGTGATAGTAAAGAAATTACCTGTGATGCAGAAAATTATGAAGTCAAATTTGATGACAATTATGTATCCCATGATGAGTGGTTAAATATGATGCATGAAAAGCATCTTATTGATGAGTTGTTGTTTGGTGAGAAGAGTTGCCTACCTCCATACACCAATCAAATGCAGGACAACATGTTTGCAGTAACAGAATTGGCGAAAGAGGTTGAAGACATGACTCAACCAACTATGTCAGCAAAGAAAGATGAAGGAAGCAAAGGTTTTTCCAAAGCGCACGATGACAAAAATCAATATGGTTTTGTTTATGAATCTAACATTGTTTTTGAGTGTGCAGATATTGACAATAAGGAAGAAGCATCAAAACTTGAAGAAATTGCAAGCATTAAGGACAAGTATGGGTCCCAAGAACGTGAAGCAATGTTGAAGAATGTTAACCTGCAATCAAGAAAGGAGAAGCTCCATCACTATTTTATGGCAAGAAAAGTGAAGATGAAGTTGCATCAACAAATGAACAAGCATGGACCCTTTCACAAGAAGACAAAAATGAAATGTTTTGTAAGCCTAGCTGAGACTTAGACCAGCAGGCATGACCATTAAGAGTATAGTGTCTTGTTTATTGTATGTAGTTGGAATTAAGGGGGAGTGTTGGAAGAAACTAATTAATTCCAACTACCTGCCACAAATATTCAACAGCGATTTAAAATGCTGATTCTAGAAACCGTTGAAAACAGGGAAGCTTCGCCAGCAAGCCACCGACTCAACTGATCTCCAGAAACTTCTCCAGCTTGTATATATATCTGTTGAATATGTGAATGAAGCAAGTGCTCAGATGTTCTTGTGTTCAGTGTTCTAAGTTGTGTTGGTGTGCTGTGCGCCTCTGATCTTTACACGTCTGACATATCCTTGGGCCTGGAGTCTTCAAGTATACTTCAATGGTCAACAAGAACAAAGAGGGACAGATGTATATTTGAAAGAGGAAAATAAATAAAAATAAAAAGCAGGGACAGAATTCAAATCTATAATCTTAAAAGAGGGAAAACATATCGAGGAATGAAAAGATGGCCTGTAGCCTCCTCCCAAATATGCCAAATCCACTGGAAAGCTTGAATCCAACTCCAAGTTTGCTGCTTCTCAAGTCTTCAACGTTGTGGCAAAATTTTGGAGGCTCACATACGCTCACAAAATATTAAAATGAGAGGTGTAAGGCAAATAGGAGAAGGGGGGTTGTCTGTTTATAGCAAAATCATAAGGTTTAGAGGGGATTTTTATCATTTCATTTAAAAATCCACGAAGCCACTGCTGAGTCTTTCCGTGGTGTCCAAAAGGTGACTCAACCAATCCAGTACAGACTTGATTGGTTCACACCACTTCCGTACCAAACCAGCCCCTCAAGACAAGTTGTAGACCAAGTTGACTTGATGCCCTATCAACTCAATCAATTTCACCAATTCCGAGTTAGACCAGGCCAAGTTCTAAAACTATGATTGCCAATGATGATGCGAGCTTGTTGAGTATTCTTGGTGGAGTAACCAACAGTGGTTAGCAGTGATTTCTAACTATAACTTTAATGACTAGGGGTCTTTTGGTTTCCCTGGTGATGGTTTGGAAAGCTTCAAACTATACCAGTTGTGATAAGCTATGAATATGTACAAGCACTTCATCTCTTATATGTACATGAAGTGTTTCAGCAGTCCAATATTTGTGTATTTGCAGATTTAATTTTCAACTTGTATTATCTTCTCGACTGGATAAATTTCCAGCACTTAATGTTCATGCTGATTTGACAAGATGTAGGGTTAAACATGTTATGTGATTTAATAGATATCCTGAAGATAAAGGGTCAGTTTTAGTCTTGTAAATTCTGCTGTAATCAAAATATTTCAGATTTGTTATATGAATGGAAAAGTGTGCCCTATGAGCTGTAACTTATTGCAATTTGAGTACACTAGTTTGGTATCTTTGCTCTTGAGCTGTGTAGTAATTTGGGCTTAACTGAAGAGAAGTATGTGCTTCCATTCACTACTGTAATTATATATTTCAAATCAGCCCTAGGACTGAAAGTGGCTCAGTGATTAGATGCAGGAAACCGTTTTGAGAGGTGAAATTCCTGAATTTGCAATAAAAGTCACGTATGAAGATTACTACAACAGATATACTCCTACTTGTTTAGTCCATCAGACTGTGGGTCTAGCAGTAACTTGGAGTAGTTCTGGCAATGAACTAGGGTCAAATCCTGGTGGGCAATGCCGCCACCCTCCCCTCCCCCACCTCCCATGCTCCCCTCCCCCCCCCTCCCTCCCCAACCTCCCCAGCATGGTATTTGCAAGATGCGACAGTTGATTATATTAAATATTGTTGATGTAGCCTTCAAGCTTATTGAATGGCACTGGCAAGGTGCCAGCAAAATATATACTTCTCTTAAGGGTGTGAGGGTTGATCAAGCTTATTTTCAAGTTTACCGTCCATAAAAAGATGGGTTTCCATTTGAAAAAAAATACTCCTACTTGTTCAAAATAGAGGAAATACCAATACAACTCTATGGGTAGCTAGCCAACAGATTCAAATGATATATTTCAATTTATTGGCCAACAGGTAGGTAGATGGAGAATGTATTTCATAACATAAGAAGTACACATTATTCAGTAAATCTATTATTTAAACTAGACAAAGCAGTAATTTAAAGGATAAAAGCATACCTTTTCTAACTTATCAGGATATGAAGTGCTGAAAACACTTGAGGATTTATGACATTAAGTGGGAGAGCCAACCAACAAATAGGTATTAGCTAACGGTGAACCCTTCTTGTAAATTGTTTATTAAAGCAAGAAAGAGATTGTTCCCAAACCTATTTGCAAATACATATTCATTATGCGCATCATATGCATAGTCAATATAATAGATGTTATCACCCCCAGTAACATTAACGGCATTGATCATACACGCACAAGTTTTCTTTATCTGCCAGCATCTTTTCCCATTATGAATTCCATGGAATACTTATTCTACAACATTTCCAATAGTTCAATGGTTTCATTCGCTATAGCCAGAATATGAATTTATAGAAACTACATGGTATTCATGACTGGTTATAAACAGCAAATGAACTGTAGCACTGGGCAGGCTGGTCGGCGTCAAACTAAAGGAAAAATAATGCTCCATATAATCTGATTTCAAATTAAAAAATTCCAGATAAACATAAACAAGTTTAGGCTTTAAAGAAATTAACGATCATTAAAATAAATTGTGATAGGTGTTGAAAAAACATTAGATTTACAACCTGTTGCCAGGCTTGAATCAACTGGCCACGTTTATCTGTGCGTCCAATGAGAGCCTCACGAATAAGTGGAGGAAAATGCCGCATTGTCTTCTCTGACCAAGTGTGGTTACTTGTTAACAATATCTGCTCTACTAATGGCTGAAGGAAAACCATCTGTTCAAATTCTGCAATTCCACGGGTCTTTATAGTGATAGCAAGGTTAGTTATCATTATCCTATTTAGAGTCTCCGTGAACTCTGTCGGGCCCTGTTCAATACTTCAACAAATCAGATCAAATTGCAACAATAACAATCAAGGAAACACCTATACTCATGTTCCTTTCTTGATTACAATTTATTTTCACCTTGAGGTCTTTCTTCACAAGAATAATATCACTCAAAGAAAGAATTAAGTTGATGCATAAATTTTCTGCCAGTCTGAAAAGACGATGCTCCCCACGCTTCCCTTTATTCATGATTATTATCTTTGCAACATCATAAATCAACTGCTTAACTTTCCCATGATACCTACAAAAGATATGAAACAAATACATTAACTGAAAGGCTCCAAAATTCAGAAAATAGGTTTCTAAAATAATGGAGCAAACAATGAGTACATGCAATAGGGAAATAAAGAAAGAAGTTTTCTCTAGCCTGTCTCATTTCACTTGTGCTGTACCTGGCCCTTCTGTAAGTCTATCAAGGAAATGAAGCACATAAGATCTAACACAATAATATACCAGAAAATGTAGAAAAGAATCTACTAGCTGAAGTAATACATGGTATTCTTTTATGAAGATAGCCACATTACATGATACCCACGAAATTCTTTTATCAGAGTTCAACACATAAACATGAATATATCTCATGACAGCATCAGAGATATATATCTACTGGCCATCCATGCAAAAAAAATGGCAAATATTACATTCAAAGATCTGTATTTGGTAGCCAATCTAAGTATCCAATTGGAAGCATGTGGTATATCAACTGTTGACTTCTGGTAGCATCGGATGTGCTCTAAGCCTCAAAATTTGCAGGGAGGCTTGGACATATGTATTCCAGAATACCCAGAAATCATTTTGGGAAATTCCAGCCAGAGACAGTCTTATTAAAATAATTAATTATTTTTAATGGGTGCCTAAGTCTAAACTTAGGAAATTGAAATAAGTAAAGGGTATTAATCAAAGGGATGAAAGCTCTAGAAGAATACAAGGATCAAGCCAAAATGATCTAAGCCGTTGATTAGAATCTAATCTGGGCCATTGGTTCTCAACAAGAAGAATATAAGAGGAGGCTTGACGAGCATTTGGAAATTACATTTGAGAGAGATCAAGAGATCGAATTTCTAAATTCTCAGAGAGGGCAGCACAACAATTGCTAAAGAATCGATTGAGGAGATCTCTTGCAGTGAGGGGCATGGATAGCTTCTGAGGGAAGTTTTCCTGGACCAAAGAATACAAGGCAGAGGGCAAAAAGACGTCCAGAGAGGCTGATGTAGGGCCACGCAGAGCTACGATGTGGCAGCACAGAGCTTCAGGTGGAGATCGAAATTCTGCTGAGAGATAGTCAAGATCTAGTGTGGAAGTCGAGGTGTGAGACCGGGAGGCCTGAGAGCTGAAGTTTCCAACTAGCAGAGGATCAAAAGGAGGTGTAGCACAGTCCCAGTTGCAGTGACGCAGTGACTGCGTAGGCTTGACACAATACTACGCAGAGCCAGTGCAGAGGCTCACCTCCAACGTTGATCAGTGTCCGTTCTTCCAGTGACAGGGTGAGATCATCTCACTACTCTTTTTGTCCAGTTTCTCTCTGTATTGGATAGCCAGTTGGGCTTCCAACGAATTGTATTCAGAAAACTACTGCTTAATAATACAAACTCTCAACTACTGCACTAGTTTTCCCGCATTGGGTTTTTCAAGGGACATTTGTCCAAAAATAATGGTGTAATGTGTTGTGTATTTCTTTCTTGCTCAATTTCTTGTTTTCGCATTTAATTTAATTGGTGAACATTGCAGTGTATTAGTTTCAGTATTTTTTGTAGGATGCAGTAAATAGTTTGTTCAGTTATTAATAAATAGGAGGAACTTAGTAAGTTGCTACATAAGAAATTTGGGCTTCCAAATTTTCACATGGTATCAAAGCGCAGGTGAAGCAAGAGAGCAGACCGAAAGAGCCTGGCGTTGAAGAGGACGGAGATTGAAGTGTTGTGTAGGAAGCAAATCGAATCCCCGGAGGGATTGCACAATCCAGGCTAGGAAGGCACGATTCTCAAGGAAGATCTTTCTCTGAGTGAGTTGACAGAGCGCTAAGATTTCCAGATCGAGATTTGTCAACGACAGAGGGAGCAGCGCAACAGAAGCTTTAGCGCAGAGCCGTTTTCTGGTGAGACGCAGTTTTCTGCAACAGTTGCTAGGGCAAAAAAGCGTTAGAAGGAGGTGTTGTCGCACAGATTGACACGACAACGCTCAGACCGGGGGCTGTCACTCTGATCCCCGATCTCTCCGTTTAAGCCTGTCTCCCGCGGCTAAGGGGGGTAGACCCTATGAGGTGATGAAGACCAACTGTCGACCAGTTGGGTTGGGAGACCCGAAGAAACAAGCACTAAATTGATTTTGTTAAGTTTAATAGACCAATGTCTTATGAAATGAATGATTAAACGGCTATTTATCGAATGCTGCAGAAAGATGAACTCATTAACAATCATTTACCATCAGATAACTCAAGCAATGCAAGATATTCGATAAACGCATAATGCTTTAATAGTGATCCAGCGATTAAAACTTAATAACGATATTCCAGCGATTAAAAATTTCGAAAGATAAATGCTTTAAACAACTACGTAATTTCAAAAGTTAACCAGAGATCACATTCATATAGCTAATCTTTAAATGATCATTCAAGCATATTTAACCACATGAAAATGATAAACATTAACCCCACATCAAAAAATTAGCCTCAACGAAAGAGATAAAAAGTAACAGATTCATGGGCTAAGATTCAAACTGACAAAATATTTCCAAAAAAATTTTATGTTCTCAAATAAAACAAGACTAGGCTAAATAAAATCTAAATGAAACTTTAGATCTAAAATTTGAATAACATAAAAAATCTAATCTAAGTTAAAAGAAAACCCTTTATATATATATATATATATATATATATATATATATATATATATATATATACATATACATATATATATACATATATATATATATATACATAGATATATATATCTATATGTATATATATATATATATATATATATCAAAATTTTAAACAAAACTAAATAAATTAAAATCTAATCTAAAAGAAAATAAACTCTTTATTGATAATTTTATAATTTTTATATTTTTTATGATTTTAAATTTTTTTAATTTAAAACGAAACTAAACTTAAAATCTTAAATAAAATCTAATCTAAAAAAAACTAGCAAAACTAAAAGAGAACCTTTTATCTTTTATGAAATTTATATCTATCTATATATATATATATATATATATATATATATATATATCAAAATTTTAAACAAAACTAAATAAATTAAAATCTAATCTAAAAGAAAATAAACTCTTTATTGATAATTTTATAATTTTTATATTTTTTATGATTTTAAAATTTTTTAATTTAAAACGAAACTAAACTTAAAATCTTAAATAAAATCTAATCTAAAAAATACTAGCAAAACTAAAAAAGAACCTTTTATCTTTTATGAAATATATATATATATATATATTTGATTTTTATATTTTATATTTTTTCATTTTTTATGATTTTGAAATAAAATAAAACCAGAACTTAAAATGAAATTAAAAAATAAATAAATAAAAATTTAAAAGGCTAGACCAAAATTAAATCTAATCTAAGTCTAACGCTTATTATTATTAGTTTTATTTTTTTTTGTTTCTTTTAATTAAAAATTGTAAATTTAAAATCCAAATAAAACAAAGGTTAAAGCAAATAAATTTAAAAGATGTTAATTCCAAATTAAAACTACACTATATTGAAATATATGCACACAAAAAAAATGAAAACGCTTCAAACGTAGAACCCAAAGTCGGACAAAAAAAAAACGACTGCATACAATGATGCCCAGCCACAAACGTTGGGAATATGAGAAAAATTGAAACCAGAAATTGAACGCTGACCCTAACCAACCCAGCACACACGTGGTGATTAATAAAAATGGAAATCGTGAATGTCTGGTTGCTTGCCGTCTTGTGCAGGAGCTCAATGAGGGGAGAAATCGATGGCAAGAAAAATAACGCAAAGGGCTTGAACGCAAGACTTTGACGCTGGACGCACACGCAAACAGCTGTGTGGTTTAGTGACTAAAGAGGCAGATGCACGCAGGTGAAGTTTTGGCAAATGGATGTACACGCAGGAGGGGTAGGAAACGACACAGAGCTGCAAAAGATTTGAAACGAAAAGCTGAAGATAAGTGGGGTTTCACGTGAGGGGTGAGAGGGTTGAGATGAAAACGCGTGGAAGAGCTGACCAAGGAGCAAGGGAAAACCTGAAATTTATCGTAAATACACTCAAAAAACAACGTGAGTTTGCTGTGACGGCTGATGGATGCACAGTTGCAAGCAAAAATCGATTTCTTGTTTTTTACTGCTTGATGTGTGCAGGTTTGCAGCTTTGCTGATTAAGCAGCTGAAGGGAGAATACGTGGAGATGCTTGCAGGCTTTGGAGAAGCATAAGGAGTGAGCAACGAGAAAAAAAATCTAAGTGCTTTATTTTTATGCAGATTTCTGGCAGCTGGGGGATTTGAAAAACGATCTTGCAGTCCTTGGAAAAATATTTCCAAACCCCAGAAGCTGATATCAATGAAACCGATGTAAAATTTCTTCCAGACCTGAAAAACAATTGAAATTGAAACCCTTGGACAGCGAAACAACGCAAATAAACTTTGGAAATCTTCAAAAACCCTGCAACCTGGAATGAAAAATCACCCAAAAATGATATGTGCATAAAACAAAACTGAAAACCCTAAACCCAACAAAAAAAAAAATTACAGTATTTACAAACTGAAAGCTCTTAAGAAGCCAGATTTATCAATAATCACAATAATATTATCAGAATTTAATTTTAATGTAAAACGCTTCAGAAAACCCTGCATGCATTCATAAAAATATTTCGAATGATAAGCCCGGGATCAAGAACTGGTTGGGCTCTTTCAGAAAACACAACCCGGGAGTCGGCTGATTCAGCCGAGAACTTCCCCTAACACCCGGTAATCTGAAAAAAGGATTTCCTGCACAGCTTAAAATCAACCATTAACATAGGAGAAAACAATAGTGAAACCCCGATCAAATGGAGATACCTGCCACTATATTTCAGAATCTAAACTATTATTCAAACCCCAAAGATCAGACAAGATACTTGTGCCTAGATCAATCTTCATTACGCTATCATTAATGGCTGCAAATAAAATTATGCAGAAAAAAATAGAACAATCTTACAGCATTTTCAGAAGAGTAACACCAGCAAGATTTTTAACCCCAAAGTTTTTCTTTATTGGCACCAGAAAAAGTTTACAAGAGAGCTTCTTCAGCACAAGACTCACAGATCAAATCTGATCTCAAATGACCCCTAGCACCCTATTTAAACGAAAAATTCCCAACGGCTAGTTCGAGTGATCCATGTCAAAACGATTTCGACCGTCGATGAGGATCAAGATATCTCTTAATCTCATCCGTCGAATTTTTAATGCATTAAAAAATTGAAATTCTGCATTTATTTACTCAAAAATATTATTTTATTATTTTATTATTTTTTTTTCAGTTATTTTTTTATTTTTTTAATTTTTAATTTATTTTTAAATGGATCCTCGAACTTAGCCTTTGGAAAAATCACCTAGGACCTAGGACTTAGGACTTATGAGGGGATTAAAACATTTTCTAACCCTCAAAACACTTTACATCATGACTTTTACAACTTTACATCTCAAGGGGGAGAACCCATTTGACATAGACCCTCATAAACCACCCAATTCTGCGACACAACTATAATCTAGCATATTAACACACTAGGATTCTCCTAAGATTCTAATGACAAAATCCATTCCGGCTTTGGGGTTAGGCTGAAGGAAAACTCTGCCGATCATGGATCGGTGAGACGAAAAACCTTCCAGAATGTAGATTATCACTTAGAAAATTAGGTCCACCTAGGCAATTTACATACATGACTCATATCTGCAAAGATTATTTACAATTTATACATGCAGATTGGGTTTACAACATAAATTGATCAAGCTGTCGATGACTGTCGAATGGCACGGACATGTCGATCAAGCGCTACCCTTTTTGCAAAGAAAAGGCGGTGTACTGCTATGGGTAGTTGACCGGTAATGGTCAACATCTGGCTCTACTTGGGGACACATTGCTGCATTGTAGGAATGTGAGAATCCAGAATCTGCATCCACGCAACACACAACAGAAATAAGTAGCGTCCATTCAAAAATCATCATATAACATTTAAGCACATAAAAGATAGAAGCTCTTTAACTATGAAAATTAAATCTAATCTAAAACAGAAATGAAATGTTGAAATGACAAGGAGTAGGGTTAGAAATACGATACAAAGGATGCCCCATGGCATCAAATGTGTTCAATATAGTGTATACTGAGCATTTGCCTGCTTTCAGGCAAATCTATCCGCTGCTTGTCGGATGTGCCATGTCCAATTTTGCATATGGTAGGACCTTTTCCTATCCGAAAACCAAGCTACTCGTAGCCGTCTGATGCATCAAATCTTCTTTTCGTTTTCTTTCTCTTGTGCCTTTTCTTTGTGGCAGGCTGTATTAATGACGACGTGGAACTTTCTATTTCATAGCTCTTAAATGAAGTATGTAAGATATGTGTGACATGTCTTTTCTCATCTTGCATATGATCTTTATCGTTTTTAATTTTATCTGGATCACCTTCAATTAGCCACCTTTCAATCGAACCAATGACCTCCTCATAGTAAGATTGAGCTTGTTGCACCGGATGAAAAGGCTCTTGATCTATTGATGTTTCCTAGTTCCCTTCATCTTCCGACCGCTGTTGAAACTTCTGAAACTGTATTTTAATGGCGTCTATCTGACTAGAGTGTTCAACCTTTATAGCACTGATTTCCCTAGCATGGTCTTCTTCCATGGTCATCAAGCAATGCTGCATAGAGTTTATCTCTTTCTTATGATTTGCTTGCATGGTCATCATATTTTCCTCTAAGCTTGACATCTTGCTTTGCATAAAACTGATTTCTGTGTCATGATTAATCTTCATGGCTTCAATTTCCTTACTATGTTGATTTTGCATGATCTCCATCTCCCTATTACGATTTTCCAGGTGAGTGCATAAAGTTCTCACATCATTGGCGTAATTAGTTTGATTTATCTCCATATTTCTTACCAGTAGCAATAGATCTTGTATAATTCGCTTATGATCTTCCTTTTCATTGTCAACACTACTATGATCTGCAATGGTACAAGTGGATGGCACATTCTAATATGAAGAATTGTCTTGGACAGCTGGACCTTTTACAAGATTACTTTCATTTTGTTGCACAATTTTAGGGGCACAAGGCGAGCTATCTGGATCACCATATCTATCTTTAAAAGCATCGACAATGTCTTGCAAAGAAATGAAGGAATCTTCAGGACAACTATTAAACCAGTTCAAAGCATCACCCTTTAAAGAATGGACAAATAGACGCATCTTGACATCTTCATGATTATATTGAGGAAGTCTACAATATATGATCATTACACAAGTAAACCTGTTTAAATGTTGTCTAACAGCGACCGAATCACCACCTGAGAACTTAAATAATTTAGAAATGGCCTCTTTCGGAAAATCATGGAGATTATCAGTAAAATGACATGGTTTAAATGAATAATCCATGATGAATAATAAGGGATCAAATGGATGATAGAAAGAGATTTCTGCTCAAGAAAATTAAGAGATGAAAGAAGTGGAGTCGCCACTTGAACAATGAATCTAATTCTAAGATCCAAAAAGCAACCAACAAGTAGATATGAGGGAGGCTTCTTGTCTGGGAAAAATAAGAAAATGGAGTCGCCACCCAAACAAGAAACAAATCGAAGAGAAGTTGCTGATATGACGAAAGATAAGGTGATGAAAGAGATCCAAATGATGCCAAAAAATGTTGAATCTGCCAGCTCAAATGCGAGATGAGAAAGAATGATGAGAATGATGAAAAATGAGAAGATGAATGTCGTTGAAACACCAAGAACAGAAAAACTCTGTCCCCGGCAACGGCGCCAAAAAATGTTGTCGCACAAATTGACACGACAACACTCAGACCGGGGCTATCACTCTGATCCCCGATCTCTCCGTTTATGCCTGTCTCCCACGGCTAAGGGGGATAGACCCTATGAGGTGATGAAGACCAACTGTCGACCAGTTGGGTTGGGAGACATGAAGAAACAAACACTAAATTGATTTTGTTAAGTTTAATAGACCAGTGCCTTATGAAATGAATGATTAAACGGTTATTCATCGAATGCTGCAGAAAGATGAACTCATTAACAATCATTTACCATCAGATAACTCAAGCAATGCAAGATATTCGATAAACGCATAATGCTTTAATAGTGATCCAGCGATTAAAACTCAATAACGATATTCCAGCGATTAAAAATTTCGAAAGATAAATGCTTTAAACCACGTAATTTCAAAAGTTAACCAGAGATCACATTCATATAGCTAATCTTTAAATAATCATTCAAGCATATTTAACCACATGAAAATGATAAACATTAACCCCACATCAAAAATTAGCCTCAGCGAAAGAGATAAAAAGTAACAGATTCCTGGGCTAAGATTCAAGCTGGCAAAATATTTCCAAAAATTTTTTATGTTCTCAAATAAAACAAGACTAGGCTAAATAAAATCTAAATGAAACTTTAGATCTAAAATTTGAATAACATAAAAAATCTAATCTAAGTTAAAAGAAAACCCCTTTTTTTTTAAATGATATATATATATATATATATATATATATATATATATATATATATATATATATATATATATATTAAATCAAAATTTTAAACAAAATTAAATAAATTAAAATCTAATCTAAAAGAAAATAAACTCTTTATTGATAATTTTATAAATTTTATATTTATTTTTTTTAATTTTCTTTTTCAGTTATTTTTTTAATTTTTTAATTTTTAATTTATTTTTAAATGGATCCTCGAACTTAGCCTTTGGAAAAATCACCTAGGACCTAAGACTTAGGACTTATGAGGGGATTAAAACATTTTCTAACCCTCAAGACACTTTACATCATGACTTTTACAACTTTACATCTCAAGGGGGAGAACCAATTTGACATAGACCCTCATAAACCACCCAGTTCTGCGACACAACTATAATCTAGCAGATTAACACACTAGGATTCTCCTAAGATTCTAATGACAAAATCCATTCCGGCTTTGGGGTTAGGCTAAAGGAAAACTCTGCCGATCATGGATCTGTGAGACGAAAAACCTTCCGGAACGTAGATTATCACTTAGAAAATTAGGTCCACCTAGGCAATTTACATACATGAATCATATCTGCTAAGATTATTTACAATTTATACATGCAGACTCGGTTTACAACATAAATTGATCAAGCTGTCGATGACTGTCGAATGGCACGGACATGTCGATCAAGCGATACCCTTTTTGCAAAGAAAAGTGGGTGTACTGCTATGGGTAGTTGACCGGTAATGGTCAACAGGAGGAAAGAGACACTGTTGAGTGAATTTCTTCCTCAGAGAATTCCTAGCCAGGGAATTCAATTTCTCAAGTGCTAAGCAGCAGCAAAGAGGAGATGATCTACCAACCCTAGAAGGGAGTGCGTAGGCTAGCCTAGTCTTGCGCAAAGGGGAGAGGAGGCAGTTCGACATTTTGTTGGCAGAGATGGCAGCTAGTGGGTTACAAGATCAAGATTGGTTAGATGGTGCATCCAACTATGTGCTCTGGAAGGCAAGGATCTCATGCCTTCTAGATGAGCACAATCTCAAAACCTATGTCAATAGTGTGGTAATTGTACCCGCGGATCCAAATCCACCCAATAAGTACAAGGCTGAAATGGCGAAGGCCAAACGATTGATCCTCGATGGAGTGAGAGATCACGTAGTGTGTCACATTGCCGACGAAGATACTGCCCAGCAGATGTGGGAAGCATTGGCCATGCTATAAGAAGGATCTCCCGAGCAGCGGAAGATGTATTTGGAGCAAAAGATGAGATACCCGCATATCCAGAAGGGGGAACACATTGATCCGTTCCTAATGAAGCTTCAGGAAATCCGAGACTCGTTGGCAGTTGTGGGGTCAACACCTCAGCCTACCAAGATGGTGAGGCTGGCCCTGAATTCAATCTCAGAGGAATGGCAAGTATTTGTCCAGAGCATTTTGGGCAAAGAAAGGTTTCTAGATTGGGAAGGGATGTGGGCCGCCCTTCAGCAAGAAGAGATGAGGAGAGACTTAGTCAAGTGCAAACCTGATAGCAGCAGTAGCAGCAGTAGTGGGACGAAGCCTAGGGAGGAGGAAGAGAATTCAGCCCTTGCAGCTAAGGGGTAGCAGGAGTAGCTAAAGAAGAAGAAAGATGTTTCGAAGATCAAATGCTTCTGGTGTGGTGAACTTGAACACTACACTACACAGTGTCCTCTCAAGAAGAAGGACAAGGACAAGAGCATGATCCAAAGGCTGCATCAGCAAAGATCGAGGAGGAGTTTGCCATGGTTGCCCAGATACCTCCAGGGGAGAGGTGGGGTGATCTACTACTGTAGTTCGAAAGAACTGCAGATGGGCAGGATCCTTGAGGAGTCCACCTCTCGGATTAATGCCTTGCTACGGGAGCCCAGATCAAAAGTAGCAGGATGGACTAGTGTCAGTTGGTGTAGATGAGTGTCAAAGTGACAATTGCAGTGGCTAGGAGCGCCAGAGACTGAGTTTCACAGAGCAGAGTTGGCAACAGTGTAGTTAGCACAGTGCAAAGGCTTCAAAGGGTTAGAGCAAAGACTAGCAGCAATCAGAACTCCAACAACAAATGCATCATGATGAACACCTATTAGTAATTTTGGATGCTTTTCCTTTGCTGATGCAGTGGCAGCAGCAGTTGTAGAAGGTTGCAGTGCAGATGCAGTATTGGAAGTGGCAGTGCCAGCAGCAACACAGATGCAGAACTTATGAGGGTTGCAGTACATATGCAGTGTTGACAGTGGCAGGGTCAGCAGTACTACAGATACAGCATTTGCGCAGTAGTTAGTGGGCAGCGATGTCAGACATCAGCAACGCAAAGGGAGATGTTACAGAGAAGGGTGATGCTTCAGCAGGTTGCATTACTAGAGCACATTCCTCACTAAGAGGGAATGTTGATTTCTGGTAGCATCAGATGTTCTCTAAGCCTCAAAATTTGTAGTGAGGCTTGGACACGTGTATTCCAGAATACCCAGAAATCGTTTTGGCCCTTTGGGAAATTCCACCCAGAGACAGTTTTATTAAAATAATTAATTATTTTTAATGGGTGCCTAAGTCTAAACTTAGGAAATTAAAATAATCAAAGGATATTAATCAAACTAACGGTGAAACTTCTAGAAGAAGACGAGGATCAAGCCAAACTGATCTAAGTCGTTGATTAGAATCTAATCTGGGTCGTTGGTTCTCAACGAGAAGATTATAAGAGGAGGCCTAATAGGCATTTGGAAATTACATTGGAGAGAGATCAAGAGATCGAATTCTCAGAGAGGGCAGCACAGTAGTTGCTAGAGAATCAATTGAGGAGATTTCTTGCAGTGAGGGGAAGGGATAGTTCCGGGGAAATTTTTCCTGGACTGGAGAGTACAAGGAAAAGAGGGCAGAAAGACATCCAGAGAGGCTGACGTAGGGCCACGCAGAGCTACGTTGTGGCAGCGCAGAGCTTCAAAGGGAGATAGAAATTCTGTTGAGAAACAGTCAAGATCTAGCGTCGGAATCGGGGTGTGAGACTGGGAGGCCTGAGAGCTTAAGTTTCTAGCCAGCAGAGGATCAGAAGGAGGTGTAGCACAATCCCAGCTGCAGTGACCCAGTGAATGCGTAGGCTTGACCCAGTATAGTGCACAGGTTGCACAAAGGCATGCAGAGGCTCACCTCCAGCACAGACCAGTGTCGATTCTTCCAGTGACAGGGTGAGATCATCTCACTACTCTTTTTGTCTAGTTTCTCTCTGTATCGGATAGCAATTTGGGCTTTCAACGAATTGTATTCAAAAAACTACTGCTTAATAATACAAACCCTCAAATGTTGCACCAGTTTTCCCGCGTTGGGTTTTTCCGGAGACATTTGTCCAAAAATAACAGTGTAATGTGTTGTGTATTTCTTTCTTGCTCAGTTTCTTGTTTTCGCATTTAATTTAATTGGTGAAGGTTGCAGTGTATTAGTTTCGGTATTTTCTGTAGGATGCAGTAAATAATTTGTTTAATTATTAACAAATAGGAGGAACTTAATAAGTTGCTACAGAAGAAATTTAATTGGTGAAGGCTACAGTGTATTCGTTTCGGTATTTGTTGTAGGATGCAGCAAATAATTTGTTCATTTATTAACAAATAGGAGGAACTTAATCAGTTGTTGCAGCAAAAATTTGGGCTTCTAAATTTTCACATCAACTTCTACCAAAAAAATGGAGAAGATTACATTCAAAGATCTGCATTTGGTAGCCAATCTAAACCATCCAATTAGAAGCTTGTCGTATATTTAACCTCTACCAATACCTTAATAACCATGGGGACCAATTTCTTTGGACTGCACCAAAAAACTCCCAATGACTCAATAATAGCATGAATGTATTTTTGTGGCCAATTTCATTTTTACAAAGAGATGATACCCATTCCCTACGAGAAATCCATTAATGCAACAAAAACAACTAATTAATTCCATCAACATTTCTGGATGTACTTTAATTTTTCAATTGACATTGTCTATTATTTCAGATCAACATTGTAGCTCCCTTGACCATTTTTTGCAAACATTGTGGAAGTTGTCAACCTATGAAGTTTTATAGACCTCCATGTCCTTAAAAAGATGAACAAACTAAAGAACTTACAATTTTCCTCCGACTTAGGTGAAATCTACAAAACTGACATAGTATATAGCATTATTCATAAAAAGGGAACAAAGTTTGGCTATATCCAGACAGACAAAAAGTCAAGAAGTCGAAACATAAACTCAAACCTATCAGGTATAGCCCATATAACATCCAAGATGCCATTGGACCAAGTACCATCCACTTGGAAGAAGACAAGAAAAATGTAAACAACAAAGTTCATATACGTAGCATTAATCTTCAGAATACTTTGAAGACAAACACATCCATCGTAAGACAAGTAATTGTATATTGAATATTATATGAAACAATTGATGAGACGATTACAATGAGAGTGAGGGTCTACTTATATACCCTAGGCAAGTACCTTTTCACGTACAATCATGTCCTTAGAGACATGCTTATTCATTATTAACTACTAGTTAATTAATCATTATTACAGTTATCATTATTATTTATATTTATATTATTTTATAAAACTTTTATTCATAACATTGCCTTCCTCTTCAAAAGGCTTTGTCCTCAAAGCTTACTGATAAAAAGGCTTGATCTCTTTTTCTGCTTCAAATGTCTTCTCGTCGCAAAATTGTCATCTTCGTTCATAAAAGACGATATGATCATTGGAGTGATAAATAAAATTGTCGTACTGAGAATGGATCTGACCATCCTAGATTAATCTTTTGTGGAATCTTCCGATCATTGGAAATTTGTAATGAATTGTTATCATAGGACTGGATTCTACAAACATCAGTACCTCTTGGAACATAACTTTGTTGTTTATGTTCTGAGTGATATTGATAAGTAGATTGACTGAAAAGTCTACTCTTGTGATTCGGATGTCAATAAAGAGTTCTTCTTTTTTTACGTTCTCTTATCATGGGTATGGTAATTTTCGGATTTATTCCAGGTATTGATGTAGTTGAGTTCATTATAGAATATTCACTTGAAATCTCTGACGTTTGAACTGCAACTTCTGAGTACATCTTTACTTCAATTGGTTTATCCTCTCCTTGAGTTTTATCTTCAACTTGGACTGTTATGACTAGAGACTTTGATACTTCTTCTTGATTAAATTGTTCTAGCTTGTCTTTTAGCAACCTTTTGTCACTTTTAAGCTTCTTTATTTGCGTAAGGAGGTTTTGATTATGATTCCTTTGATGCGAAAGTTCGTCGTTTTCTAAAATTTTGACTTTGTCCTTAGTATCCTTCTCTTTATCTTTTTACTTTTGATTTGTTCTAATAAATTTTTATCAAGGTTCTTTAAACGTAGATTTTCCTCTTCTTGTTCTAATAGATGTTTCTTGATTTCCTTCTTTGTGACCTTAGTCTTCTTCACTTGTGCAAGTAATTTTTCAACATGGTCCTTCAGCCAAGAAATTTCTTCGTCATTTTCCATCAGTTCCTTGTAATGCATATCAACAAGATCTTTATATTCTTGTTGTAATGCTTTCTTGTTTTGTCGAAGTTTGGTTGTTTTGTCTTTCTCTTGATCTTCCGGCTGTAATTTCTTGATACAATGGATTACATATTTTTGTAAGGGTGATGTTGGGCTTTTAACTTGCAGTTTGGATTCCACTTTCTTCATTTCGTTATTAAGATCTACATGTCATCGCTCAAATATTGCCCTTAACTATTCTGTTTCTCTTGCTATTGATTATTTTTGTGCATCACTTAGACATTCGACTAAAGTAAAAGTTTTGTAACATTTTGTGCAGAAGACATTTTGATTTCTAATTCATTCTTGACAATTAGGATATCCTTCTGAACAAAAAGTACATTTTGAAAAGAAACCCACTTTTTTCTCTTCACTT
Source organism: Pinus tabuliformis (assembly GCA_031772625.1). Taxonomy (NCBI): domain Eukaryota; kingdom Viridiplantae; phylum Streptophyta; class Pinopsida; order Pinales; family Pinaceae; genus Pinus; species Pinus tabuliformis. Next base: position 1,230,995,682 of record CM062805.1, on the reverse strand, counting down.
CTTTGAACTTTGTATGGAACCTCTTTAATTTTTATTTTTTCTAAACGTATTTGATAATAACGCGCCTTTAAAACCCTTGGAAATTCCTTTATTTTTTCTTATTATTTTTTAATATAATTGTTTTTTTCCTTCAATCTTTATTTTCGTTTTCTCCTTTTGATATAACGCAATGTTTTACACATTAACTTTTCTCAAACACTCTTTCTTTTTCTTTCTTATTTTTATAATCCCTACATAATTGTACTTATAAATACCTCTCCACTTATAGTTATCTTCACTTCAATGTATGTGAATACTTTTAGTATCTCTTTTTCACCTTTTAACTTAAAAGGGTTTCCCGCTTTTATAAATAATTTTGCTTAAAAAATTTAATATTAATTTTATTTCATTTTAAACTTAGATAATTCCTTAAAATACGTTTTATTTTTTGAAGTATAATTTCCCTTAATATAGTATATTGGAATTTACACCTTTTTTTAAACCTTTGAATTATACAACAAATGGGACCATTCTTTAAGATGGTGGCGTTTTAGGGCAGTTGTACGGAATAAGATATTTCTGACATAAATTGTATGGATGTTAATTTGACGAGTGGAATTTCAAGGAGTCGAGCAGAAAAAATGTGCTAATGTATGAACATAGTGGATATTACACGGACAAAGAATTGGTACTATGGATAGTGGCAGTGAATTATCTAAATGGGGGGAAACAGATAACAAAGGAGTTGATGTACAGTGGCTCCGCAGAGAAGATGATTGTTGTTATGGCTGAAAAATGATGGTGACGGTCGTGGTTGGAACTGTGTCGGGGGACATTAAAAATAGTTGCATCGTGGAAGGGAATAAGAAAACAGGGAATAGCGGTAATGGCAATGGCAACTGACAGAGAAGCGATGTAGCAAGTCTGCAGTAACAGATGAGTTTCTAGCGGCTTGAAGTGTTGCCTTGATGACTCGCTGAGTAGATGATGCACTGAGTCAAGTGTCCTGAGTTGAGTGCCAAGGCAACGGATCACAGTGTTGGTAGTTGTACAATGCATTGGCAGTTGTCTGACGGCGGCCTAGAATGCTACAAGCGGGGTCTATCAGGATTAATGTTGGTCCACGTGCATCATTTGGCAATCAACAAGCATTGCATTGCAGTGTTGGCTGAGACACGTCCGCCAGTTGTGGTTACGTACGGCGACCAGTCGATGAAGGGTTCTCTTTAATAACTTGCCCCCTTTTGTATTTTAAACCCCCTTTTTTTAATATAATTCTTTTTTAAATATTGTTTTTTGTTTTTTCTGTTTTTGATATATTCTAATTTTTTTTAATGTGGCTATTTGACTCATTTTTTAATTATTTTTTTCTTCTTTTTTCTTTTTTCTTTTTTCATTTTTTATCTTTATTTATTTTATTTTTTTAAATTGAACTATTTTTTTGTTTCTTAAATGGCCAAAGGCCTCTTACAAAATTAGCAAATGGAGAAACTACAAGCTCTTGTAGCGAAACGCTTTAATTCCACGACAACAAAGTTGATGCAAGGTTGATGGGCAAAGGCCGAATCAGACTGGCTCTGTGCAGCAATTGAGCAGCCAGAGGATCGAACAACTCTTATACCAATGTAATGAACAAAGTTCGTATACGTAGCAATAATCTTCAAAATACTTCGAAGACAAACACATCCATTGTAGGGAAAGTAATTGTATATTGAATATTATATAAAAGAATTGATGAAATGATTACAATGAGACTAAGGGCCCGCTTATACACCCTAGGAAGGTACCTTTTCACATACGGTCATGTCCTTAGAGACATACCTATTCATTATTAACTATTAGTTAATTAATCATTATTATTTATATTTATATTATTTTATATATCTTTTATTCATAACACAAACCATACATACCATGAGAAACTATCCCTGACATTCAGTTTCCACTTCAGACAAATAGACTTATTGACACAAGGACATGTATTACTCAAATGAATAAGCTAGCCACATATGTGGTTGCACAAAAGGAAGCCTTCTCTCTCAAATAATTGGATCTTCCAGGCCACATTTGAGAAACGATTTCCCCGTTTTTAGTAGAAATTGGGGACCAATTCCTCTTGAGCATGGAAGAAATGCTGAACATGTGATTACAAATGATAATTATACTATTATTATATTATGTTAGTCATTAGTCATCACTTGTGACTTTTTTACTAGTAGTCATGCATATATTAATGGTCAACTTATTAAATGTTTATGTTGCTAGTCTTTTATTAATTTCATCTGTATTATTTTATTCATTCCAAGAATCTTATTACAAGGCTATCAACTCACCTATTTTGGCCCATATCATTCTGCTACAATAATTTACTCTAGCGATGATACCATTTTTGATAGAGCATAAGTTTTAAGTTATATATGTGTTATTTCAGGATGTGAAACCCCGGATTATGGAAGGCGTGCATTAATGCATATAATAATGTATTATTACATAGAGGACAATAGTAAAAAAACACATAAAAAAAAAAAAAAAAAATCACTTTGCCTTGTCTGTACAAACAAAAAATGGTATTTTTCCCAAATTTTTCTTTGGATGGGAAGCAGTATTGTCAGGGAGTCAGGGACATCTATATCCAGAGTCAATAGATTCTACTTACTATACAAACCACATCACAGAGAAGCAAAACATGGTGCCTTGGATGTCACTATAGATAGTCAACAGATGCTAAGTTCAATACCATTTTGAAAGATATTTTTGCTCTCCCTTATTCATTCTCCAGCAACAACGGGTTGTGCCTAGTAAAAATAAATGTCTTCAAATAATAATTAGAGTAAGCTTCTTTCTTATCAAGTTACATTGTGGAATATTTAGCAGTCCATACACTTAAACCACCCAAAATACCAGACAACTGTATGTATTCGCCTCTATATGCCATCCAAAGAAGCAACTATTTTGGAGTTGCCAGTGTTTCAAACTCAAGATCAAGATTAGAAATAGGCAAATAAAACTATATATACTGGAATTAAAACTCTATTTCATAATTATCCACTCAGAAATGCAAAATTTTACAGACATCACCTGTAGAGGGGAATGAGACGACAATTTAAAGTATCTAGTAGAAGCAACTGAACTCCAGTTTTGCTTGATGTTGATTGAAAACGCTGCATCGTCTGCCACAATACATTGCAAGTCAAGTGAAAACCAGTTTCAAAATAACACTGCAGGTGCTGACTTTGCAAATTGACGTATAATATAGTTTTTATCTATCTTACTTTTCAATTCTAGCAATGCTGTGTTACCTACCGGTTTAAATAGAAATGATCAATTTGGGGAAAAGATATAAAAAATACTAATAAACGGAAGATTTTCATTTAGTTCAACATACTATAATATATCCTTTTTAAATAAGAGAAGAAAGATCCAAAAAGCATATAAAGTGATAAAAACTACAAATATGAGAACAGTTATTGGGAAATCACCTATGTGATGTGATTTCTCAACTACAGATATACAAATAATTGGGGGAATTATATAAGTGGTGTGATTTCTCCAGGCACATGGAGGGGTTTAAAATACTTCACTCTTTTCCCATGTCAGATTTTTTTTCAGTACAAATTCAACAAGTAACCTATGCAAGACACAGAGGACATCAGAGTTTCAGACAGGCACAGATGATTATCAATAACTCTACAACACTCGGTGAACCATCTTCTCACATAGCTGCACAATGTTTTGATTTCTTCCCTTCTTTCACTGGATACGCCAATGCACAAACAGGCCCCAATTTCATATTTGTTGGATGTACACTAGATATCAGGTTGGTACAAAGTTACAAACCTGATTGGCTAAATAAAATAGGAATAATTGTTTAAGGTGTATGTTTGAGAATCACGAAAGCAATAAAACACTCATGTCAACCGTGTAACAGAAAAATATCGAACTTAAATACTCTTTGAGCATCTTACACTTTGATAATTAAAAAACTTCATTATCTGATATGATGTCCTTGTCTATTTCAGTGATTGTCTCAAGTGGTACCAAAGCCTTTATGCCTCCTCCTATTCAATCTCTCAGTTTTTTATTCACCCAATTAATAAACTGAGACATATGAAAAATGGTTTGTCTTTGTTCTCATTATATTCCATTTCCTATTCCCACTTCTTTATTCTCCCAACCCACCATTATTGTATTCATTTCCACTATGTATCCCATCATTGTCCCCAAACACCACTAAACCTTCTAAATGGTTTAGGAGTCAGGACTCAGTGCTTTGGAATCTTGGATCATGTTTGGACTCATAACATATATGAGTTACTTATTCATTCATGATATTTTGGACATCTATTGGTATTATGCATTGTTTGGACATGGCTTTATTGAATATCAATGAAAAATGTTTTTTTATTCAATATATGTGTATATCTTTATTTATTGTATTCACTAATTTTTTTCCTGATTTTTCCCAATCCGATTAAAACTCTTCTCTCTTAAATAACACTCTCGAGACAACTCACCAATTACCAATTCACCCTCCTTAACATGAGACTCAAAACATTCACAATTCAATTTTTTTATAGATGAAAAAGATATTGATGTGATAGCATCCCCCCTCCCTCTATCACTAGCAATCATAGGCTGTTTCAGTAACATGCCTTTTTATATATGTGACGTTCATAATAATTACGACTCTCATTACTACAATGGCATTACTCAAAGTTTAAAAAAACTACTTTTTTGGTATTCGAAATCGTGTGTACAATATATGGCTCAGCTGGGACGATAAATAGGTACTTTTGTAAGCCTTTCATCAAGTAACATACCCAAATTTGCCAAGAAAAACATCATCATATAAAGATGTATTACAGAAGTATTACTTGCATTATATACAAAAATTACATCCAATATCATATATTTCATCTTTCCTGAATCTCATTATCAATAGCATCTAAAGATCCAACCAAAGTGACATAAGATCAACATGCTAACAGTAGGTAGTACCAACATACATTAAAATGGGGACGAAACAACGAATGTGGTGCAATTAATAGTAACCTCACATACGTTTCCATCATGGCAATGCTTGGCACAACCTGCATTCAGATATACTCACGTCAATCCTTTTATATAAATCAACTCCTAAAGTACGAAATTTTATCATGGTTAATCCAATCTTTGATAACCTTTGTTCTAGGGAATAAAATCACCAGCAATCATCAGCACTTTTAAGGACTCAAGCCATATATTCACAGTGTCTATATATTCACACTGTTCATTAAAGGTTTGTTTAAACACTATTTTCACCGATGTTATCCCTAACCTTGGGAATGGGATGGCAGAGGGATGCAGGAACAGATCTAGGGGACAGGCAAACGAGGAGAGCCAAAAGGCAAGGTATAGTTCTGGACAAAGGGAAAGCACAGTACTCAACGGAACTCCATGCATATCTATGGTACATCATTCAGAAAAGTATGTGCTAATTCAACTACCAAGCAATTATTTGGATTTAATGATATTTATAATTAATTCCCACTCTCAAACATTGCTCTTTTCCTGCCTTTTTACAAAAGCATTAACAATGTTCTTTAACAACAGAGGAATGCATATTAGACAAGCATCTAGGTCTAACAATAACCATCAATAGAGGTAGTCGGAACCGCTACATAATCAGAAGATCATTTTGTGAAAGGAAACCAGTGAATGCAATTGGTTTAAACAATTGCATATAGTTTTTCACTCAACGTGTAAATATAGACTTATGAAGTGAAATACAGATCCTTCGTTAAGAACATCAAGGAATATTGTACTTGTTATGAACAAAGTTCATAAACGTAGCAGAATACTCAGAAGATATGAAATATATAAATATCCATGACAGGACAATAATATATTACATAAAAAAAGTGCAAAATATATGAGATGGTGATTGAACTGTTACAAATGAGGGCCCGCTTATATACCTAGGCAGGGACCCCTTCATGAATGGTCATGTCCTTAAAGACATGCCTCTTCTATACTAATCACTAGTTAATTAATCGTTATTATAATTATCAGATATATATATATATATTGCCTTCCTCTTCAAAAAGCTTTGTCTTCAAAGATTATTGCTAACAAGGCGTGTCAGTTGTTTCTTGTCTTGTAACCTGTTCACATCTTTACAAATTCTTGGAGATGCCATCTTTGTTGATACAAGATAAATAAAATTGTCTCACTGAGAAGGGATCTAACCATCCTAAATTAATCTTTTGTGAAATCTTGTGGTTATTGGATACTTCATGTGAATTGTTATCACAAGACTAAATTGCACTGATGTTAGTAGTCTTCAGAACATAAGTTCGTTGTTTCTGTTATGAGTGATACAAATATGCAGACTAGTTAAGTTGTTTGGACTCTGCTCTTGTGATTTGGATGTCGATAAGGAGTTCTTGTGGTTTGATTTTCCCTTATCTTGTATTTGACAATTTCCTGATTTACTTCAAATATTGATGTTGTTGAGTTGGTGACAAAATCTTCATTTGGATTTTTCATTGTTTGAAATGATTTATCATCTTCTTCAGTTGAGATATTGAATGGATCAGTATTCGTTCCTTTTTCTTCAACTTGAATGGTTATGTCTGACGACTTTGATACGTCTTTCATGATGAGTTCTTCTAATTTGTTTTTCAATGATTTCTTGTCATTTTTAAGTTTCTTAATTTGTGTCAATAATTTCTCACTGTGGTCTTTGAGACGAGTAACTTCTTTGTTTTCGTATGTGATAATCTTTTCAACTTCTTTCTACATATTTTGCATTGTCTTTTGGTTTTCTTGAAGAATTACTTTTGAGATATCTTTTATGTCTTCTGGTGTTACTGAATTTGGTTTCAATGTAACATCCTGTAGCATTATTTTTTTCTTTTTGTAGGAAAATGTCAAAAACTTATTTTTCGTATTCAGGGATAAGGACCCCAGTGATTCCATCCAGGGTGAACCCAGGATTATATCACTATTGTTACAAAATAAAGTTTTCACCGTGAATTGCAAGACAAAAGTATAGTCTCCAATACTTAGTTGTAAATTTCTTACCTTATATTGTTTTGATTTCTCGAATCCATCATTTCAGTAACATTTGATTTAGGAATCACTAATTGGTTAGCACATTCTGTACTAACATAATTATTATATTGAGTAGGAACAATAGAGATCATAATATCCTTTCCTGCAACTGATCCTTTGATTTAAATAGCATGTTAACACATATATCAAAAGTTTTAGGAAATCCTCCATTATTGGCATCCATTTTACTTTCTCTAAGATGAGCTTAGAGTTTTAAAAGTAACCTCCTCTTCTTCTTCTTCTTTTACTATAACCTTTTTTTTATGTCTTGAATCGGAAAATCTTTTTATATTCTTCTTAAGAGAAACCTTAATATATATATATATATATATAGAGAGAGAGAGAGATTAAATCGATAATAATATAATCAATAATAATCTTTTTAATAACTTTATAGATATATATATATATATATAGAGAGAGAGAGAGATAGAAATTTAAATCCCTTTTAATCTCCTTCCTTTTTTATATTATGCTATATAACATTTAATATCATTTATAACTTGTCCTCCACATATGAATGGTACGACCATTCATTTAAATCTTAGCAATTTGTCCTACTATTATATCGGACTCTAAAGCCCAAAAGTTGAGGTTCAACTACACTCTATTCTTCCCTTTTGTTGAGAAATCTAGGAAAGCTATGTTAGGTGATTTCTCTTCTTCAATAACTGCTTGTGATGTAATTTTAATTAACTTAATTATCTTCTTCTTTCTTTTGATTCCAATTAGTGTTCTAATCATCAAACAACTACTGAAAAATAAAGAACAATGAGACAAGAGGACACGAGATATAGCTATCATCCAGGGCCAAAACCTCTCTTCTTGAGAGGAAAACCCACAAGAACTCTTCTCTTCTTATAAAACTTCAATTGACAAATTCTAAGACCTATGACCCTTGACCAAAACTCCTCCAAGACCAAGTCAAAATTCTCCTTAAAGCACTTCCTTCTCTCAAAGTTACCCCAAGTTAAATGTGCCTTCCAACAACATCCACTTCTCCTTTGACCAAGATTTCGAACCTGCAACTTTGACTGTAATTTCGGCTTGCAAGAATGATCCTTTACTATAGGTTTTGGCTTCTTTTGAGGTTTGCAATTTTTCGCTTTAGAAACCTTAGTTGCAGTCCACACGTGTGAGAGAAATTGGCCCAAGAACAATCTCTTTTGCTTCGATTTTTCTCCTCCTTGGATTCTCCTCTTCCTCGCTCCTAGGTCTTGATCTCCTTTTTGGATTGAACTTCTTGTGTGTTGAATTGATGATCCTCCAAATGAAGTCGAACTCTCTTATATATAGTCTTTCTGGCAAGTCGAATAGCCCCTTCATAAGGCCAACTTGTCACCTTGTAGGTCAACTTGTTCTATCTTGAAGGTCGACTTGTAGCTTCTTGTTTGACAAGGTCTTAGAGGGTCTTTGCCTCTAATTTTGACTCGAATAAATTTTCTTTACAATATGTAACATGCCCAAAAGGGTCTTCCATATATGACTATGGCTCTTCTGACTTGTAGACTCAATGACAAGCCCTAGAACCACTCAATGGGTGCTTGACCTATAAATCAAATAACCTTAAGCATGAAACCCATGCCTCAAGAATAACAATAATAAATTTATTCTTCTCTTTATATCAAATACATAAAATCATGATTACATTGTTGAGAATCATGATTGTCGTTAGACCAAAACCCGCAAGTGTTAGTCATCAATCGCATCACCAGAGATAAGGATCCACAAGAGGCAGTTAGCCCATGTCGTGAAACACACGGGGAGCGTTGGTTTATCCAATGTCCAACAATCTCCCCCCCAACACGAGTTGGGTGTGTATCGAACTCGCGACCTACACTCAGATACCACTTGTTGGGAATCACAATTGTCGTTAGACCAAAACCCGCAGGTGTTAATCAACAATCGCATCGGCAGAGATAAGGATCCACGAGAAACGGTTATTCCATGTCGTGAAACACACGAGGAGCGTTGGTTTATCCAATATCAAACATACATATGTCATTATGAAGATCAAACCTAGTTACATATTTCAACACTCCCTCTTAGCTAGGGAGGTATTCATAATCCATACAAGGTAAATTCTGAAACTGAAGAATTCTCATAAGAAGAGTCGGATTGGTAAGCCATCTCATAAGCTACTTCCTTAGCTTATGACAAAGCATCTCATCATACAAACCAACATTGTCACATAGCAAGGCCTTGACTAACAACCCTATCTCTCCATAAGATCAAAGCACAATGTTGGCGAGACCAATCACTGATAAACACAATAATCATTGTCTCTCAAGGCACATATTCCACCCCGGTATTCACAGGGTATGTCCTTTTAGGACAATTCCTATCATGGAATAACACATCCTAAAGGAATTTCCTCTTTGACTACTCTTACCTATTGGATGCCCTACCACATCCTCAAAGAGTATCAGAATCAATCTCAAATGCTTACCCAATCCTCCATTCTTTCTTCACAACATGAAGACAAGAATGATGTGTCTATCTCTCCCTCTCAACTAGGGAAGATATACTCATTCCTATAAAAGGAATATACCCAAGCTCCCTCTTACCCAAGGACTTGTCCAAGCTCCCTCTTAACTAGGGACTTGTTACCAACAACAGCTATCTACTCTTTGGTGGAGATCATGGTACTATCAGTTGCTTGTAGGGCTCCTCCTTTCAATGTCATGAACTTCATTTTCTTCATTATGGAGCCTTCATCTTCTAGATTTTTCTTCGTAGGGCATCAGCCATTATCACTTTCCTTTCAACGAACCGTAGTGTTGAACCAATAGTCATGTCATCCTTCTTTGCATTGAAAAGTGATCTTCTAGTCCACATATGACTTTTATTCACATAGCTACCTCTTCCAAGTCATGCTTTCTTTTAGGATCTTCCATCCATTCTCACGAATGCTAGTTGTAGGTGACATCTACAACTCTCTTTCGGTAGCCCTGTTTCAACCCAACTAGGTGTTGTTCAAAAATAAAAAATGAACATCAAATCAAAGTTACCTTTTATGATGGCCTTTTCATCATGGCATCTGCTTCTTGCAACATCAACATCTTGCATATTTGTAAACACGTCTCCAAGACATTCAATGTCAAGGGTCTCCTTCCTTTACAAACTTTATCAAAGTCTTCATATCTTCTCTATCGAGATGTCATAGCTCATTCTGGATGTTGATCACTTATCTTATCTTAACTGACTATACTTGCATTTCTCACAAATTCTTCTTCTTTTCTTCACATATTGTTCCCCAGGAACTTCTATACATAGTTCCTTCATCTAGTCAAAAACCTCATATTCCAAATGAGGACATATTATGTTCATTTCATCTTATCAACATGTGAACTAGTTCAAGGTATATGGCTTCATGCATCTTTCTAAAGCAAGAGATCCCTCTTTTTCTATCATGCTCATGAGATAGAGCATTCAACCATGCTAGCTGCAACTATATGACAACATGACTTAATCTATCAAATACATACATACCTCTTTTCTCCTTTTGGTCGTCGAGACTTCCTTCGACAGCTTCCTTTCCTTGCTCGAAGGTACTTTAACCATCTTGACATGTTGCACTCTTTTGTCTCCATACCATCATCCTCCTAAACAATGGATCCCACACAAGGTGGAATGTAGACCATTAGCGAGACTTTTGCTTCTTCCAAGTAAACCTTCTCATTAAGATTCTAGTGGAGGATCTCGATGATCTTCATCCTACAAATGATCCTTCTTTTGATGATGATGTATGATGATTTCTTTCTATCTTTTATCATGCTAGATGACTTTCTTCTAACCATATATTGTTCCATTCTTTCAATGAGGATACCATGAGCTACTTTATTTCCATCATAATGAATGCTACAACAATGTAGACTTCTTTTTCAGCTACCCTTTCAAGCTTCTATAATGATGTCATGAGCTCTTTTTTGCTTCAATTGTATGCTTCTAATATGATGCATTATGGATCACAAAAGCTTGAATACAGAAATGATGCATCCTATCATACTTATAATGCTTCTTCTCTTGATAGCAATCTTTAGCCATGGTAGAGGTCTTTTCACCTCCTACTTCTCCTTGCTACGTACCTGAGAAACCTTAATACTGAAGATATGTCCCTTCCTTCTTGGATTTCTTCTTATTGGGTTCTTCTACTTCTTTGGTGATATGGGTTTCATTCCTTTCGTTCCTTTTCTTGTTGCCCTTCTTGAGTTTAGGACAATCTCTCTTGAAATGCCCATATTCCTAACATCCATAGAATTGGATCTTTGAGATATCGATCTTCTTCTTTTTCTGAGGACCAAACTTCCCAAACTTTCTTTTTCTCCTAGCCATGGCAGCAAATGCTTGGACTTGTTCATTTGATCCCACATCACTTTTTGCCTTCAACCTTGTTTCTTCAATTTTACACAATGACCAAAGTTCACTAAATGGAGTGGCTTCCTTCTTTCCATAGATGCTAGATATAAAGTTGCCCCATTCATCAGGTAGTGCATTGAGCACCACAGTGGTCATTTCTTTGTTGGACATTATTTCCCCTAATTGTTGCAGTTGGTCTCTTATTTGTGACATCTTCATAAGATATGAGGCTATCCCTTCTTCCTTTGATACCTTCATCTTGTACAGCTCGGTTCTCAAAGATATAACTTCTCCTACAGTGCTTTTAGAGAACAATTCTACCAACTTATCATAAATTTCTTTTGAATTCTCCAACTTTGCTACACAAGGGATGAGGGAATCCTTGATTGATTCTATAAGGATCTTTGAGCCCTTATTTCTCCTTTCATATATTTTGATAAAAATTGAGCTTCTTCTTGTGATGGTTTGGCGATTGAACCCTTAACATGCCTAATAACTTCATTCTCTATGAGGATCAAATCTATCTTCTTCTTCCATGCAAGGAAATTTGATGACCCAACCAGTTTGTTGCTCTCCTTGCAAAATGAAGTCATTTTGATAGTAGATTCAAACATAGATATAAGGATACTTACTTGTCAAGTGAAGATGCTCCTTTGATGATGATATCTTCGACTTGATGCCTTTCTTGATTTTAATGATAGTTGATGATGATTGCTTCCTTGAAGATGACAATACTTCTTCTTCTAGAGATGCCCTTCTTCAAAAATATTTGAGATGTGATTCCTTCTTTAAAGAGAGGGAGATCACCTTGATTCATTTGATAATGATGGTAATGCTTCTTCTTGCTTCCTTGGAATGTAGGGACTTCAAGATGCTTCAAATGTGTAGTCCTTCTTTCCTTGAGTGGAGGTAGGGTTATTCTTGAAAATAGATTCTTTGTGGTCTTCATCTTGTTGTTGCTTCTAGATCGTATGATCCTTGTGATGAGATGGGTAGTCTCCCTTGATGATCCTTGTTTGCTCGGCCCTTATGCATCCCTTCTTGATGGTTCGATGTCTTCTTTGATGCCTTGAACTTTCTTGATATTTATTTTGATGGTCCTTCTTCAAGTTGCCTTTCCTTGTCTTGTCACCTTAGCTCTGATACCATGTTGAGAAATATAAGGAAATTATGTTAGGTGATTTCTCTTTTTCGATAACTGCTTGTGATGTGATTTTACCTATGTTACCGGATCCAGCACTCCATGGTCTAGGATCCACGGATTTGATCCAGATCCGGATCCGGATCCGTCCAAGAACCGGCAACGTGGCGGATCACTATTGGCCGGAAACGCATCCCTGAATTTGGAAACAGATCCTGCAAAATCGGAAACAGTTCCTGTGATATTTCGGGATTTCAAATTTTTTGTAGCGTGGTTTTTAGTTTGTAGACTTCAGTTTTAGGTTTTTATTTGGCTTTATGTCGATCATTGTCTTTTTCACTGTTTGTTGGCACACATTGACATTTTTATAGCAACAGAGAAGGACAGCGAGACAACACCAGTTTTGGTTTCAGCAAATGGATAGCATAAATTTGTCTACTGGCTGTGGCATTTGTTGAAAAAATAGCACCTAGAAAGACAGCACTCGGATAGCGAGTATGAGCACACTATTCACCAAGCAGCACACTATAGCGAGGCAGCAATCACTCTATTCACTATATTCACCAGGCAGCAATCACTCTTGATAGAGCGTTGAGCAACAGCGATGCGCAACAGACTCAGGACTATTCACCAAGCAGCGACTAATTGTTTTAATTTTCTGAGGATGGTTCACCAGGCAACAATTCACGGTGTGATAATTTTTAATGTTAAATTAAATTTTTTAATTGGGTCTGAACTCATTCGTTTTTTAATTTTTTTTCATGTTAAATACACATTGAATAGTAAACTGTCTCCGCTTTGGGTCCAGAACATACCTCTTGTTCCCCCATGTCCCATCCACAGAATAGTAAATACTGGTGGTCCTGATCCCAACTCCCAATGGCGTTAGTTAATTAAAAAATTCACGTCTAATTTTAACTCAGCATCTAATTTTAAAGACTTCAACTCGGCGTCTAATGTTAAAGACTTCAACTCAGCGTCTAATTTTATCATTTTGATTTTTTTGTCTATACTTCAAAGTTCACATTTGACTATGTTTTTATTCTCAATGAGGGTTTTGGGTTGTCGAATGTTTTAGACTTTTAGTGCATTTAGTGACCAAAATTTAGGATCTTTTGAAAACAAAATAAAATCCATTAGAATCTGAAACAATGAAGATTAGATATTAAAATTTTAAAAATATTATTATCTTTTTTGTTCAGGATCTAGTCACATAAATTAATGTGGCTATTTAAATTCTTAAAAATATCTAGCCACATTGCAATATAAATATGTGGCTTTTTTTATAAATATTTAGTCACATAAATTAACGTGGTTATTGAAATTTAAAAAATATTATTATGCTTTCTGTATTTGACGTATTAAAATTTAAAAAATATTATTAAATTTTTTGTACTTGACGTATCCTTGCCGTATCCGGATCCTGGATTTTCAAAAAACTAGCGAATCCGAATCCTAGTAACTTAGGATTTTACTTAACATAATTAGCTTCTTCGTTCTTTTGATTACAATTAGTGTTCTTATCATCAAACAGCTAACAATAAAGAACAATGAGACAAGAGGACACAAGATATAGGCTATCAACTAGGGCCAAAACCTCTCCTCTTGAGAGGAACCACAAGAACTCTTCTCTTCTTATAGAACTTCAATTGACCAATTCCAAGACCTATGACCCTTGATCAAGAGTCCTCCAAAACCAAGTCAAACTTCTCCTTGAAGCACTTATTCTCTCAAAGTTAACCCAAGTCAAATATGCCTTCCACTAGCATCCGCTCCTCCTTTGACCAAGATTTCGGACCTGCAACTTTGACAGTAATTTCGGCCTGCAATTTTCAGCCTCCTGCAATGACTGCAACTTCGCACATTTCAGAGGTTTAGGGCACAATTAAGAGGCTTCTCTCCTTCACTTTGGTTGGACTCTTCTTCTCATGAATTCGGCTTGCAAGCATGATCCTTTAATGCTAAGTTTCGGCTTCTTTTGAGGTCTACAATTTTTCGCTTTAGAAACCATAGCTGCAATGCACACATCTGAGAGAAACTGGCCCAAAAACAATCTTCTTTGCTTTGATTTTTCTCCTCCTTGGATTCTCCTCTTCTTCACTTCTTCTAGGTCTTGATCTCCTTTTCGGATTGAACTTCTTGTGTGCTGATTTGATGATCCACCAAATGAAGTAGAGCTCTCTTATAGTCTTTCTGGCAGGTCAAATAGCCCCTTCATAAGGGCAACTTGTCACCTTGTTGGCTGACTTGTTCTATCTTGAAGGCTGATTTGTGGCTTCTTGTTTGACAAGTGGGTTTTGGAGCGTTTTTGACTCTAATTTTGACTCAAATAAATTTTCTTTACAATATGAAACATGCCCAGAACGGTCTTCCATGCATGACAATGACTCCTATGACTTGTAGACTCAATGACAAGCCATAGAAGCACTCAATGGGTGCTTGACCTATAAATCAAATAACATTGAGCATGAAACCCATGCCTCAAGAATAACAATAATAATTTGATTCTTCTCTTTACATCAAATACATAAAATCTTGATTACATATGTCATTATGAAGACCGAACCTAGTTACATATTTCAACACCTTCTGCACATAACAATAAAGAGAACACTTATTGTTTTGTTCCTTTTTATTTTAAAAAAAATATCTTTTTCTCCCAGAAAATTTTGATGAGACATGACTCTTGTTATGGGTCACGTTCCACTCCGACAGTCAAAATAATTGTTGGCGGTCGAACAAGAGTGGTGAATCAGTACAGAATGACAGTGGAAGAAGTTTGCAGCAATTAGTATCATACAGAGTTTATGGCACGGTAATTTTGTAACCTAGAAACAATATTGCCTGGTGAGCCTAATCATTTTCCTTCAAACTGTCAAACATGTGCTACTTCAAAGGATCAGCAGCACACTTGAAGCCGAATGTACGGATGGCGGTGAATTTGTACGACTACGAAGTCGACTGCAACTTTCATTTCTCGTCTAGAATGCAGGTGGGTGTGTTCCTACGGGTGTACATGGTTGTGTCAGATGGCAGTGGTCGCTACGGATGAACAGAGGTGAGTATTTTTTTTCTTGTTTTTCTTTAAAAAAAAATTGTTTTTTTGACTTTTTTCTAAAAAACTATATATATATATATATATATATATATATATATATATATATATATAGATATATATCTTTTTTTATATATTTTGACATTTTTTTCATTTTGTTTTAATGGCCAAAGATCGGATCAAACTGTGTTTGTGCAGCGGTTGAACAACCAGAGGATCGAACAGCTCTGATACCAAATGTTATGAACAAAGTTCATAAACGTAGCAGAATACTTAGAAGATCTGAAGTATATATATATATATATATATATACATGAAAGGACAATAATATATTATATAAGAAATGTATAGAAGATATGAGATGGTGATTGAATTGTTACAAATGAGGGTCAACTTATATACCTAGCAGGTGCCCCTTCATGAGTGGTCAAGTCCATAAAGACATGCCTCTTCTATAATAATCACTAGTTAATTAATCATTATTATATATATATATATATAGCAGTACTGGCATATTTGTTTTAGTACGCCAGTGGTTATACTGTCCCAAAACGTCCATATTTTTGCACATCATGCATGAACAAAACTTTGCATTTACATGGACACAGAGCAGAACTATACATGCAAAATAACTTTGAAGAGGCAATTAATATAACCCACTGAAAAATCCATCTGAGGTCCACAACTTCTCTTTAATGGAAGGAAAGAAATGGAAACCATGTGAGTTTCACTTTGCTGGTCATAAACTGAGAAGGAAATCTGAAAACACCGAGCACTCAAGGCAATGGGCATGCATTTTACTAAAAGGACGAAAGCATTATATACCATAATCACCTCTCTCTATTAGCAGTTGAACCTGACAATTAATCTATTATACCTGGCCAGAAAACATTGTCTCCTCAATATGACTAGCAAGTCGTAAGCATAAGTGGAGAGACAAGCCAGAAAGTAATGACATTGGCAAAGCATGTGTCTCACGCATCATAGCTAGTCGCTCGCTAAGCTGATTGATGGGTGCTTGCAGTATGACATCAGCAACGCCACTAGAATTCAACCAATTCATTATTGCCTCGCAAGCTGGTTGAGCCATGGTATGTGAAAGAACCCAGAACATACCCATAGATTTCTCATCTAAGTTCAGATAATCCAAAGGACGTTCTCCTGAAAGAGTAAACATAGAACACAAGAATCAAGGAAATTTAACAATAAAACCAAGAAAAAAAAAATTTCACCTAGATATTTAAGTTATAAAATCTCCCATGACAAACAAATATAAAACAGCTGTACATTACTAAAAACTCGTTGCAAATGAACCTAGAAGCTAAATTGCATGAATTGAAGAAAAGATGGCACTGCAAATTACCAGAATCGTAATTCATCCTTTTGAAATTTTCCAGAAAAGGGCAAACACAAGCTAGGCTTTAAAAATAAAACTCAATATATGGAAACAGGTAAGACAAGATACTACAGATCATAATTTATCTAGCAAAGAAAATACAGCAACCTATTGATTTCAAAAAGATGTTGAATTTTGTGTTCAATCATCAATTTTCAATTTATCAGAAACCAAAAAGACTGGAGTTGCGACATTTTGCATTTGAATTGAAATATTAATTTTTGGAGTAGCAAACATCAAACTCATAATAAATCATACTGTGACCATGTTAATAATGTCATTAATGTGTAAAAAAGGGTTAACTTTAGTTAGGTCGTTCAACAACCATAACCATCTAGGGTACTATCAAATTATAAATGATGTAGTGAGTGATGAGATAAGTGATGGAGTGGTACATGTATTCAATAAATGGGTAGCATGACTCTCGCTATCGCTACAGTGTAAATGCCATAGCATATTAATAATATATGGTGTTCATTATTTTCTCCAACTCTCTTTGTTTATCATTATATGTATATGCACTGTTATCATAGCTTGTCACAGGGTACTGTGGCTGGAGAAAGACAAAACCCTGAGATTCAAGTTTCAAAGCTGATAGGAAACAAATCCTGTCTGAAGCATGATCAAGAAAACTAAGAGAGATGCTCTGAGACCCAAACCATGAAGAAATATAGTGTAACATCAGTGGAGAAGAGTAGACTCAAGTTAAATTTTATTTTTCCTAAAATTAACATTAGAATGACATGAGGATATGTAGCATAAGAGGTATGAATCAAAACAGGATTGGCATTGTTACCCACCCAAGTGGGTGACCCCTAGGAGAAAAAATTCTCCTATTTCTTCAGCTTAGCAGCTAGCAGCCCTATGATGATCTACAGATTGCTATACCTCAGAGCTCTCCACACATGCTCCAGTCAATACATTCCATTCTGTAGCTTCTTGAATGAAGGTGTCTCATCTATTATAAGGTACACTAACCATTTCTCTAATCATGTGCTTTCACTTAATGTTAAGGGCATTTTAGTATGAATCACAAGTTGAGCTGGATAAATGACCGCTCTTGGTTATTTCCTAAGTTGCACGGAAACGGATACGGGAACGGATACAGATACGGGGTTTGAAACAGATACGGCAAAATTTCAAAAAATCTGGATACGATACGGCAGGAAACGGCACATAATAAATAAATAAATAAATAAAATATGTATATATATAGATATATATATATTAAAAATAAAAATTTCATATTTCAGAATCTAGATTAGGTATAAGCTTACTAAAAAGAGTAAATACATATTACATAATCAATATCATCTATGATTCTATTTCTATGATGATAGAGTGAAATGAAAATCAGAGTTCCGTAAACTTATATGATATATGAATCATGATATAAATTACAGTGTTCCACGGGGACTCGCCCCCCCACCTAGGGGTCTAGTTTCCTCGCTCCCTCGCGCTCCGGGGACTTGGGGACGAGTAGGGGACGTTTCCTCACGCCCCCAAAAATGAGGAAACTCAAGGGGACGTGCCAAGAAGTCGTTTCCCTTTCCTGAGGGGGCGTTTCCAAAAAATGGGACGTGAGGGGATGTGGGGGGGCGAGGGGGGACGAGAGGGGGCGTGGGGGGGCGTGGCACACGTTTATGCAAAAAAAACGATTTTAATCAACTTAACCCTAAAACTAATCTTTAATTAACAGTTAAACTAAGCGTAGGGTTTTGAAATTTCGTTGTTTCATGTTATAAAAAGGGCAAGGTGAACACATAACAACACACACAGTGTTCGCACGTTGTTTGTGTTGTTATTACTAGATCTGATCACTCCCATGCATGGAACCTCGATGGCATCTGTTGGAACATTGCAGATTGCAGAATGGACCCTTGATATGGCTATCACATTGGTAATGTGATTTGGTTATTTGCAGGAATTCTAGACTGCACATATTAGATAGAATTGAAGACAGATCTTGAGGATTTCTATCACTATGAACCGTCGGCCCTCTGATTAGACAAATTCTGAGTTTGATCCAAACAAATTCATTTATCTGTGGTTGCTGCTCAATATTACCCTACACATTCTGTGTGGAGATCATCCCTGAAGTTATTACTCATCAATGCTTCTCTGCTTCTCTCAAAGCTCGGCTCTTCAAGATTCACTATGGATGATCAACATCAGAGGCTCCCTCTTGTGAAGAATTCAGTTTTTGATGATAAGAAATATTAGAAGGCAAAGATGTTCAACATCAAATTAACTTAACTTTTGTGTGGCACTGCTTGCTTTCTAAAAGACACACCGATCACGTCGAAGTATTTTTGATTTCTCCAAGTAACCCTAACTGGTGTCTTACAAGTATCTGTATAATCAAGTTACAGTAATCCTTGAGGTTATTGTAATTTGAATTTAAACAAGAGTTTCAAAGTAAAGGAGCAGAAGCTGTAATACATATAGCCAAATTGTCAGATATGGAAGCTACAGATTTAGATTGCAGATTTTTGGAGTTATGATAGAAGTATGAGTAATGTTCTAGACACAAATGTGCATCAGTGGACAGAGGCATTAGCATCTTGTTATGCCATCAGGAGTCTGCACAACAGTCACTCTTCAACAAGGATATAGTTGACATTAGAATTCACACAAGCATAACACAACACTGTTGTTTTGTATATCCTTGTAATTGATACTATGTACAGATGGGAAAAACTCACCAATGATTATAGCAGTTTGGCCTAGAACTGAGCAAAGTTGCCTTGATAACATATTGTTGAAGTTGCAGAGGACAGAAGTGTTAAGGTTCTGAGATTAAGATCTTTTATTGATAACAGAGATGCAGGAAGAATAGATCTACAGTGATCTTCTACAACGACATTGTTGAGGTTTGCTGTGTATTATCAGAATGCTGAAGATGGTGGTATTGCTGTCTTTGTATTTTGTTATAATGTATGATCATTGATGTATGATTATAAATTAGAATTTTAAATTTATTATTTTATATGATATTAGAAATTTAGATAATGATATTCATATCAATGATCATGCTTTGCAGCTTTTCAATTGAAACCAAATTGTCATAGTGGACTCGATTAAAAAATTATATTTTATATTTATAAGTTTTTAAGACCCTAATGCTCCCCCACGTTTCCTAAAAAATGGTGGGGAGCTTTTGCATAGGCCGCTCCCGCGGCCCTTCACTCCCTCGCCCCCTCGTCCCATAACCTTGGTGGAACATTGATAAATTATAATCATATATCAGACTTCAAAAAACTTAAAAAGACAAGATAAGCGCACTGTAACTACTTATCAGTGATCCCACAAGATTAGTCAAGCAAATTTTATGCCAAGAGCAAACTTCAAACTCAAAGCACTAATTATATCAGCATGCTGCAATTTTATATCAGACCTTCTAGAGCTCATATGTCAATCAAAAATATGACGAGGTCAGCCCACGAGATTGCTCATAATTCAACACTAAATGCAAGGAAGAGAAGCAAATATATAGTTTGATGCTAAAGTTTAAACACATTAAAAGAGATGCCACTGTGAACAAGAAGCTAGACTGCTGTAGCCTACATCAGACCTCTGCAATTTTTGTATCAGACTACTAACAGTAAAGATTAGTCACCAAAACTTGTATAAAATTATAGCCAAATGCTTCACAATTATAAAATGAGTGTTCACTGTTATGTGACTAATTTAGAGTATGTTTAGGGTTGTTACTATGGCTTCTTTTGATGATTAAGGTCTGTTACTATGGAATTTCATCTATATACTATGTAAGGGCGCATATATCAAAATGGCACCAAGTGCAATACATATCATCAACAAAAAACATAATCAATGAGGCTCTAAATGGCCTCTAAAGTAAAAAGAAATGCTACAACTTGAGCTACTAGCCCACTAGCCTACTACAAATTACTGATCAACATGATCACTCATTAAACTTATACTTGTAATTTCTGTAAGTATAGCCTTTTCCCTAGCCTTGGCCTTCTCAAACTTCTTAAACTTTACAAGGTATTCTGCCCTAATAGGCTATCACTTCATTGGGTGAATCACATGGGGTTACGTGGCCTCTTATGGATGCCAGCCCACCCCCTCCCATTGGGCGCTTGCAATATTTGCACAACACTTTACCATCAAAAATGTAATGTTCCCGACCACTTAGGAAGCTTGTGACAGAGTCTGCCAGCCTAAAGTGGTTCCCATAGGCTAAAGCGGGGAAATATTTAATAAAGGGGAATTAAATTGCCTAAGGAAAACATTATAAAGTCTAAAAAGAAGAAATGATGATATTTCCTAGGCAAGTGAAAAATCACTTTAACTTTATAAAATGACCTTATAAAAGTTGATTTAATAAAAGGAAGGTGAAAAGGTGACCCTATGTTCATAAAAGAGAGAAAATGAGGATACTTTCATCATTCGTACATTTGAATTTTTCAAGAAAAAAGCCCTTGGAGAGAGTTTGAAGAAGAAGCTTAGGGTTTTGGAACTCTAGTCATCATCGCTGACTTTGGTGTTGAAACTAGACACCCTAATTGGATTTGAGGGTGAAATCACTCAGATTTCACCATAGGAATTCAAAAGAGAATGAATTTCTAGGGATTTGGACCAGAAGAGGTGTTATCTGTTGAATCTCTAATTTATGGTTTTTCATTTAACTTCTATAAAATACCTCCCTGGAAGTACCTCAAATTTTCCACTAAATTTCTGAGTTATGTCGAATTTTTCAGCGAGAGGTTTCATCAAACAGTTGGTGTGCACTTGGCTGTAGGCGCACTTTAATAGTTTTCTTTTGCTTATGTTACAAATAGTGATACACAGTACAATAGAAAATGATACAACCCTTTAAATCAGCAGCATGAGATTTATAATATACTCAAAAACAAGCAGCCCATTAATATAAACTTGCAACAACCAACATTTTAGTCACACACAGCCATATATTTGACTTGATTACAGAGAATACAAAACTGAATATACAAGAACCTGGGTTTATACTTCAGCAATATCTCCTCCAAAATATCAGTCCATTAGATGGTATAAATCAGCGACAAATGAGAGAGACAGATTTCTGGAAATCAGTCATAAGATAACCCTTGACCTTTGCCCTTCTAGCCAGCTGGCAGCAACAGCTCCAACAAATATGCCCACACTGATAACATATGAATGAAATGAGAAATATCAAGAGCAGTGAAAAGAGTGTGGTTGTAGGTGACTTTCATGCTTCATATTTATATCAGCAGTACAGTATGGTCCCCAGCAGTTATAAGAACGTTCATACACCACTTCCAGGTACTTAGAAATTATTATATCAGGTACAACAGTCTTCTTTTGTAGAAAAAACACAACCAGCACAATGGATATCAGCACCACAAACTATTGGAGGATACAGCCACTCATACCACACAAGTTTATATAAATATTTGTGCCCAAAAATATGTAGCTAGCAAAGTGAAGATTTGGTCTTTTTTTTGTCTACATCAGCAAAGGGAACTCAAGCCCTATTCAACTGAAAATAACTTTGGTTTCTATGGCAGAGAAACTTGCCCCTTCTTGACCTTGCCATCTCCTCTTTTTAATGGGTATGCACAGCCTGACCAAGAAATGAAGAAAAACTTATACTAGAAGGTAAAATCAACTAATAACATTGTTACCTCATTTATCTTCCTTGAATCTTGTTCTCCATTGATGCAAAATGGCGAAATCTGAGTGATCACACTCCAAATCTAGCTAGGGTGTATGGTTTCAACACTGAAACTAGCAACCAGACTTAGGGTTTCCAAAACCCTAGACTTTTCTCCAAGAGCTCTCCAAAAATTCTCTTTCTCAAATGGCAAAATGCTAGAATGAGGAGAGACCCCCATCATTTCCCTTTTAGAAGTCATTTGCCACCATTTTACCTTTTCCCTCCAATTAAATAATTAAAGAATCTGACCTTTCTTATTTAATAAAGTGACTTTTATTAATTAATTAAAGTCACTTTTAAACCCGGAAAATGCTTAGTTTGCCTCCACGGTCACACTGGCCACCCATAGCCCAGTTTTATCATCCTGCCCTGTAGAACTTTTCAACCTGATTCCAACAAGTTATTACACTAAGGTGTTTCTCCAAGTAGTCTGCCCGAAACAACACCTTAAGCATAATTAATTAAAAGATGTCTGTTAATAACTCCATTTTGTGAAAATATGTCAAGTGATCTCAGTTGGACCCCATAAAACTCCTCAAAACCCTCTGGGCACACTAATAGTGTAATCCATCTCTTGTGACCTGGTTGACATAAGCCCTGGAAACTCCTCCTAATCTCAACGCATGGTAATGCAAAATTTTGGGACATTTCAACTACTTTCAGGTTGGGGGCAAGAGGCATGGAGCCAAATATGCAAGCCCAGGTCTGAGACTTGATTATTGCTGCTAGAAATCGATTTCCTTACATTCTGCCACACAAGCTTGCTGAAAGGATGACGAGTTGGAGGAATAAGCACCACAAGAGGGTTCTTGTCAAACAGACATGAGTTTTCTTACCTCTGGAGTATGAGCTATGCATTCTTTCACCTAGTCGAAGTTTGAGGAATAAACTCCCTGATTCCCAAGGGTTCGAGTTACATACTTCATGGTTGGGCTGAGATTTCTATTCAAAGTGACGAGTTTCCATTGCAAAGCTGGACTGAGTTCCCTCTTTCTTCTATTGGTCATGGGTAAACTTTAAATGTGGTTGTTTTCTACTATAATGGTTGAGTCTGCCTGCTGAAGTGAGACAGAGTGCCTTAATTTCCTCTATTGGGCAAGATTTGGGTAGTTAAAGAGTCTGTTGCCTGATTGAACCAAGCCTCCACCTCTTGACTGAACATGTAACCTATTCTCATAGTTGCTGAAGGAAGGACGAGCCGCTAAACACATTACGTAATCCTGTCTTGGACTGCGTGCAAGTGTTGTAGCTTCCAAAGACTATATTGGGCAGCTTACAGCAGTGCCATGGCATAGTGTCCAACATGGTTCTCTCTCCCTGCAATTTTGAGCAATGCATGATCCTATATGATGTGTTGAAGCATTGTTTCTCTATCTGCTAGCAGCCACGAATACCAGGTGCCAAGTTATTATTTCTGTTATGTATTTTTCTTAAATACTAAAAGTTGTTATAATTTATGATTGACCATAATACCTTTGCTATGAGTCCTATTAATAATGTTGTTGAAAAATCTGAATTTGAATAAAATATCAGTTGCTATTTGAAGTTGCCTTTTTCATGTAAAAGCCATTCTGTGTTTGCCACAAACATATTTCATCCACTGCAGTGTGTCTGTGCCTTGTTTGACGAAAGTTCTCCCTGGGAAAACATAACAAAAACTCAGAAATTTCATAGCGGAATCTTACAGGGGTATCAGAGCATGCTCCTGGACAGCTGTGTGGTCTGAGGGTAGCCTGATAGTGGTTACATGACAGAAGAAAATCCTTATACATGGATAACATATAGAAGGAGACACACCTACAGAGAACCAACTCCCCTTACAGAAGAGGATATCCCTGATACGGAGAGTGAAGAGACACCAGAAAAGGGGAAGGAGATAGAGGAAACACCTGAGATTGAAGGGCCAGATATGGGAGATAAGGAGGAACAAGCCTTTAATAGCTTGCTCAGGGCTATAAATGACTTGGCCAAGGGCCAAAAAGAGATGGTAGACTTGATGAAAGGGATGACCAACACAAGGGCCTCCACTGGGAAGGAGCCATTGAATGGAGAAGTGTCCAACAGTGTTGAGGGAAGTCATGCTCGTACCCATTTGCAGAGCCATTCTCACACTGCTAGTAAAATGCCCAGACCTAATATGCCTCAGTTTGTACAAGAGACAGCAGAGGACTTAACAGAGCAGGCTAATTTTGGGATCCCTTATGCAGATTATATGGAACAGTACCAAGCACTGGGATGGGATTTCTGTGCTGCTATGAATTTTACTGATTTCTGCCACCTTCAATTGAAGAGCAGGCCTAAACCTTTTCAGAGGGTCCCAAGGAAAAATCAAGAGCTACAGAAAACATTGGGGAAGGTGACCATCCCCATTTTTTATGGGACGTCAAAATGTTCAGCGCAATCATCGGTAAGGAAATTGGACACCTATTCTCAGCTGCATCAGATGACAGAGGAGGAGGCTATCAAACTGGCCACCTTGCACTTGGATGGTGAGGCCCATGAGTGGTGGTATCATGGGTTGCTGACTATCGACCATAGCAGCAACGCCTCATACACAGAGTTCACTTAGAGACTTATTGAGTGGTTCAACAGGAAAGATCTGGAGCTTCATTTTAAAGAGTTGGCACAGCTCAAGCAGACAAGTAGTCTGCAGGCTTATATTTGAGAGTTTTAGAGGTTGGCGGTCATGGTCACGGACATCTCAGAGGCCAGATTGGTGATGCTTTTTATAAAGGGGTTGGCAAAACATTTATGTGGATGGGTCAAGGGCTTTGAACCCACCATTCTTCGTGCAGCTATCAACAAAACCAAGGACTTACAAGATGTCGCTTCCAAGAATAAATTCACTCATAAACCTTCTTTCCCTCAACAGGGTAAAGAAGTCAAGCCCTTTCAGAAGGAGTGGACCAGGAAACTGAAGATGGATGAGGAGACCTAGAAGAGTCAAGGAAGAAGAAACTTTGTTTCAGCTGTCAAGAGCCATGGGAACCGGGGCACAAGTGCACTGGAAAGGATAAAGTGGGCAAGGTTCACTATATTAAGGTACAGGGACAGATGGGGATGAGTAGCAAGTATAGGAACAGGTATAGGGACAGATGCACCAGATGATTGGGGGCGAGTCTCCACACGCAGAGGGCAAAGCTCCTATTATTGCCTCTATGTCAAGATTCCCTAGATATCACACCTTCAGAGAGGGGTTATAGCAAGACACAAGGTGATAGTATTGATTCACAATGGGGCTCCCCACAATTTTATAGATGCGGAGATGGTGGAGCGGAGAGGGATTCCTACTCGGGAGTTCAATGGATTTACAGTTGTCATTCCTGGAAAACATCAAATGGACTGTAACAAATGCATCCCCAAATTACAGCTCACCATGGCTAGCTATATAGTGACAGAGGATTTCTTTGTGGTAGATGTATCAAACACAAATGTGGTGTTGGGTTGCGAGTGGCTTTACTACATCAAGAAGTACACCACGAACCAACGGAATAGGGAAATGGAGTTCAATAACCCCGTAGATGGCAGGAGGGTAGTTTTGAGGGCCATGTATTAGTAACTGCCAAAGCTAGTTTCATCCAACCATATGGAGGCACTATTGAGGCGAGGCGATATTGAGTGGGCAGTAGAGTGCCCTATTACAGATAATAGGCAACCAGAGCAGCCACCACAACATTCAAGCATTACTTCGTAAACATCAAAAAGTTTTTGTTGACATTCCTCCAAGTAGACCACCAAACAGAGGTTTTGAACATGTCATAGAGCTTGAGGAGGGTGTGCAGGCAGTAATAACCACTCCTTATCAACATCCCAAGGTTTATAAAGATGAGACAGAGAAGACCATAAAGGAGTTGTTGAGGTTGGGCCATATCCGACCAGGATCTAGTCCGTTTGCTTCTTCAGTAGTGATGGCTAAGAACAAGGACGACACTGATGTGTATAGATTACTGGGCTCTCAACAAGAAAACTATCAAGAACCGGTATCATATTCCCAGAATCAATGAGTTGATGGATGACTTGAAAGGGGCCAAATATTTTTCAAAGAATTATCTTCGTTTTGGCTATCACCAGAATCGGGTTCGAGAGCAAAGATATCCTAAAGACAACTTTTAGGTGCCAGTACGGGCACTATGAGTTTTTGGTTATGCCAATTGGGCTAACCAATGCTCCCACAACTTTCCAATCATGTATGAACCATGTGTTCAATAAGCAATTGTGGAAATACTTGTTGGTCTTCTTCTATGACATATTGATCTACAGCAAGGTATGGGAAGACCACTTGAGGCAATTGGACAAGGTGTTGGGAATTCTGGAGGAGGAGTTATATGCAAAGGAGTCCAAGTGTAAATTTGGCATGATGGAGATGCTCTACATAGGGCACGTGATTGGTCATGATGGGGTTAAGGTTTACCAAGAGAAAATATTGGCAACCATTGAGTGGCCCACCCCAAAGAATGTTACAGAACTGAAGAGCTTCCTTGGTCTCTGCACTTACTACAGAAAATTTGTTAAGGGGTTTTCACAGTTAACAGCTCCTCTTACAAACCTCACCAAGAAGGGAGCCTTTAGCTAGTCAGAAAAAGCACAATAAACATTCGAGAGGATGGAGGTGATGAGGACATGCCTTGTGATTTCTTTACCAGATTTCACCCAGCCATTTGTGCTAGAATGCGACGCTTTGGGGACAGGGATAGGAGAGGTTCTTATGCAAAATCAACACCCCACAACGTTCGAAAGTCGCAAGCTAAGAGATTATGAGTTGCACTATTTGATCTATGACGAGGAGATGTTGGCCATAATGCATGCATTGCCCAAATTCAAGCAGTATCTAGTGGGGAACCGATTCAAAGTGAAAACAGACCATAACAACCTGAGGTTCCTCACAGAACAAAAAGAACTAAGTGAGAGGCAACAGAGGTGGATAAGTAAGTTGCAAGTCTATGACTTTGAGATAGAGTATGTCAAGGGCAAGAACATAGTGGTTGATGCTCTATGGAGAATGCCACCCACTTTCTCACTCATTGAGATGACAAAAGATTGGATGTCACTGTTGGTGGTGGAGTACTTGAAGAATAAATTTTCTTGTTAGATTCTAGAGGGGTTGATCCATGATGATAGATACCGGGTTATGAATGACATTATTTACTACAAGAACCGGATCTATCTTGTGCCTGAGTCAAAACTCAAAGAGAGAATTATGCAAGCAGCTCACAGCTCACCCTTAGCAGGACATCTGAGATATCTAAAGACCTACAAGAAGATTAGGCAGAGGTTCACCTAGAAAAGCCTCAAGATGGATGTCTTGAGATTGGTGAGGAGTACAAAATTTGCTCATTTCTTTGCCATATCATCAAAATATTCAACTTCGCAAGTGGTCGAGCTAGTTTTCAAAGAGGTCTTCAGATTACATGGGTTATTGGAGACCATTGTCAGTGATAGAGATAGCAGGTTCATGGGCGGCTTCTAGCAGGAGCTTTTCAGACTTGTGGGGACTGAGCTAACTCTAAGCACCTACCACCCATAGACTGATAGGCAAACAGAGATAGTCAAAAAATGGTTGGAAGGCTATCTCAGGAATTACGTAGTCGGCCAACAAAAGGCATGGGTGAAGTGGTTGCATCTCGGAGAGCATTGCTACAATACTACTTACCACATGTCCATTGGCATGACTCCCTTCAAAGCATTGTATGGGTATGATGCTCCAACATTTGCAGACATAGTATTTGGGGACAATCGGACACCACTGGACAGAGACTAGATTCAGGAGAGCTATAACATTTTAAAAACCCTCAAGGACAATCTACATATGGCTCAAAATCAGCAGAAACAGCATGCAAACAGGCATAGGGTGGAGCACAGCTATGATTGGGAGATATGGTGTGCCTTTGTCTTCAGCCTTGTTGACCACACTTTGTCAACAAGTCCAAGGAAGCAGAATGAGAAGACACGAAAATATTTTTTCAAAGTTCAAAGTCATTGGTCAGCACAGTTTTATCATTCTAAACCCAATTTCTGCAAGTTGTAATGTAAATGATGCTAGTATGACCATTCATTATGTAACAACACCTAGGTAAGCCACTCATTTTGGCAACAGATTTCATCCTAGAAAATTTTTTAACCTCCCTGAATTATGTGAGTTTCTAAACACGAATAATCGGCAGATTTTTTCTTTCAGCTTAAACACCAAAGCTAAGGTGGAATCTCTTGACAAGGTCTTAGGGGAGTCCTAGTGTTATATGGAATCATTGTAAAAGTGTGTTTGGGAATAATTTAAGCAAATTTAGCTAAATTATTTTATTACAAACCACTGGGTCTATACTAGATCATATTGTCGCAAAAATGGGTAAATTATTGAGGGTCTGAGTTTAAAGGTGTATTCCCCTTTTGAGGGTTGAATTAATTGTAATATCTTGACGTAAAAAATATTTTAGTTCATGCTCCCTCATACTTAGACACCATGGCTAAAATATTTGAGGGTGGAAAAAATAATTAATCCCCTCTAGTGTCAATTAAATAATTTTTCTGCAAAAATAAATTAAAATTCTAAGCCAAAAAATTAATTAATTTTGAGTCTAAAATATTTATAGAGAAATTAATTTCTCTCCAAGTCGAAAATAATCAAAAATTCATCGATCAAAGGAAAGCCAATTTTTGGAGGTCCCCCACCAAGGCAAAAACAAGGTTACTTGGGAGCAGGAGCGAAAGCGAGATTTTCAGAAGCTCCCGGTTTGGGAGCGATTTTTTATATAATATATATTTTGTATGTTTATTATATTTTGATGCATATATGTCAACAAAAGCATGTAGAATGATGAATTAGATACAAAAAGCATAAAAAAACATAGATTGAACCATATAACAACAATCATCTAGAAGTTATAATCTTAATCAACCACGTCCACAAGTTAGTAACATACAACATATTGAGTCTCATGATTCATCAATCTTAAAGTTTCAAGCTTTCAAAATTCAATATATAACATTTATCATAATTGATCACCAAATTTGTACTTGTAAGAAAAGTGTAACTATTACAACAAAGAATATCTAACATGAAATGAGACAACTTTCACGAAGCATCATATTCATAATTCATTACCAATGAGTTATAATTGCCATTTTCAAACTTTAAACTTAAATTATCATATATCGTTTACAAAAAAATATCATAATAAATATGAAGAGTCAACAATTATTAAAACTACTAGAAGCTAGAAAAGACAAGTAAATATATTATCTACAGCTTCCTCTCGCCACGAGAAATGTCTAATTTTTTAGCAGACCATGGTGGTCTTCTAGGAGTCTCCTCCCGCACAGTCGCACGACTAGAACCAGAAGGCACATGCCCTCCACATGAGGATGTAGATGGAGGCAGTGGCAACAAAGGGACAATACTTGGAACTTGAACACTAGCACTGCTACTAGATGATGGAGGTGGCATGGTTGTTATTGCTTGATCATCATCTCTCATAGGTTCTGCTTCCAATTCTTCAAGATGTATAGTGCCATCCTCCAAATTATCGTCTGAGTGGTCGTCCCAAATTTTATATGTTGGATCCTCATAAGTCCGATCACAATAATGACTCAACAACCTCAAGTTGTAGTGCACATAAACCAAGCTTTCTGCCTGGTTTTCATTGAGACAGTTTCTTCTCACATTATGTATGAAGTTGTAGGTGCTCCAACACCTCTCTGCAAAAGAAGTATTTAGAACCTGTGAGAGAACTTTTTTTGTCAATTTTAGCAAAAGACCCATGCCGCCATATGCTTCCCACCATGTGAGAGCATCAAATCCGTCTCTATCTTCCATTGCATGCAAATAACCAAACAAACGAGTGCAACTGAATTATCTGCCTAATTCAAGATGCAAATTAGCACACTCCTCCTTGTCAGCTACCAACTTGTCTAATGCTTCCATATATCCTTTAAATACCTCTGGATCTGTATGGGGTTTGATCCTAACCCCACCCCCAGGTGCAAGTTGGCCCAACCAAGATGGAGAGTACTATTTTGGCATAAGGATATACGCTAAGGCATGTAATGGAACATTAAGTTTATTCCACCGTGTACACACAATTGTGAATCAGTGTATACAAGTTGGGATCATCTTCCTAAACAATATCTTTTATTTACCCCAACATGGTATCCATCTGCTCATACACCTACCCAATCACTAGTTTATCTGTATCTGCGAAATGAATCATGCTATAAATGGGCTTGGTGAATTGCAATACTTGCCTCACACGTGCCCAAAACAGATCATCAAGAGTGGTCTCCTCCACCTGTTCAAAACCTTGCTTGCCACCTGCAATTGTAGCCATGTCCTTTAATACCTGCCAATGTGGACTTGATACCATGCTAGCCAATGACTCTCTTACCTTCAAAAGGCGCCTAAAGATGAGGTAATAGCTAGCAAATCTAGTCTTCACAATCTTCAACAGCTCCAATCTTGAGTAACTGTGGAAAAGCCCATAGGTATTGCTATGATTTGTAATAAATTTTATCATATGTATACCTCTCTTGTACAAATCACCAATCCATTTGTATTGTTGATTTTTGTTCTTAATAATATCATGCATCTATTAAACTAGGTTGTCATTGATGTCAATATGGCAATATTCTGGATACTAGAGGATGACATGAAGCCAAGGGGATGCAGAGCAGATTCATGAAGAGACAGGAGCAAAGGCCATCAGGATAGCCGAGCCATATACATATATATATCATATATATATGCGGAAACAGACATATATGCAAGGAGGTGGTCTTTGAAAGACACTGCCAAGCCAAGAGGAGTAGATGGAGACAAGAGGAGCAGACAGAGCCACCAAGCCATCGGAGAGCCATGTCAAAGCAAGAGGAACGCTGCCTATAAAACAGGCATATCGAAGCAAATGGAGCAAATGAACCGAGAGGAGCAGATGGAGCAATAGGAACCAAGAGGAGCAATATATATAGAGCCATCGGTATATGCCAAAGAGGAGGTGCACACAGAGCCATCGGAGGAGCTACAGGAGCAAGAGGAGCCATCGGAGGAGCTATCAGAGCCATACTTATAGACCATACATATATGCCAAAGAAGAGGAGCAATGGAGCAGACAGAGTTAGCGGAGCTACAGGAGCAAACAGAGCAAATGGAACAGAGCATATATATATGCCATATATATGCTCCATTAAACGAAACATTGGGCGGACGTGAATTCTTATTAAGATTGGTCCAGACCCATATCAGGTCCGAAACCAATATCGCATCGGAGGAGTGGAGCCTTTCGGAATCGCCGAAGTGTATGTTCCGAAATCCCGGAGCCGAAGTATTATGAAGTGCAGTGGATAAGGATTTCGGGTCCAAAATCAATATCGCATCGGAGGAGTGGAGCCTTTCGCAACCACCGAAGTGTATGCTCCAACAGGCCGAAGCTGAACCATTATAAAGGGGAGCATAAAGTAATATCAGGTCCGCTAAGGCCTTTGGGACTGTTAAGTGTAAGCTCCGACTGTCTGGAGCCGAAATTATTATGAAGCCAAGTTGAAAGCATATCGGGTCCGTGGAGGACTTGTATCATTTCGGAGGAAGCGATCAGCGAAATCGTTCAAGGACCCGGAGCCAAAACTCTTATCAAGCAAAATAGAAAGCATATCGGGTCCACGGAGGACTTGTATCATTTCAGAGGAAGCGATATGTGACATCGCCGATAATTGGAGCCGAAATATTATAAAACAGAGCCTAAAGGTGCGTCGGGTCCGCAGACCCTTTGTATTACAAAACTGCCGATGCGAACCTGCCAAAAAGCCGGACCCGAAATCATACGGAAGCAGAGTATAGAGGGTCGTCGGGTCCGCAGAACTATCGCATCGCAAGAGGCCGCGATAACCCCGACATCCCGGACCCGAAGTCATTTTAGGAAGGGATGTAATCGGCATATCGGGTCCGCAAGGGCGTCGGAGGTCGGAGTTAAGGGATTAATTGGGATCGCCGAAATCCGGACCCGCCAATAATTATAAAGGCAGGCGGATAAGATTTGAAATCTGCGAATGTTCATATTGAGCAGAATTACATGGGTTCCCGTGTATTAAAATATATGTGACCGCGGGGTTTTTATAGTGTTTGCCATATATTTGTATATGTGCATTTCCGTGGAGCTTTAAAGCTTAGCCCGATAGTTAACACGCGGTTGGGCAGTGGCTTCCGATGGATGATTAAAAGCGTCGATAAAAAGGTGGCTCTGATTCTAAGTAAGTCCAAGGTTTATAGAAGGCACATAGCCTAAGGAAAGCTTTCAATAGACATAAAAGCGGTGATAAAAGGGTGGCTCCGATTCTTAAGTGTGGAGGCGAAAATACTGTAAGGAACAATCCCGATAGCTTGAGAAACCAAATCATGGCGATTATGATTATGATAAGGACATGGCTCTCCGTTAAAAAATGCCATCCCTGTGTATGCCCACAATCATTGGCAAAGCAGCGCTGTTACAAGTTTTTGAACTTGTGTTCTCTACGGATGACTCGATCCTTGCTCATTGATTCAACGTGTCCTGTGAAAACGAATGGACAGAGGAAGCTACAACGACAAACAAGCCAACAAGTGAGGAAGCTGAAGCAGGCGAGAAGGAAGCCGAAGAGCCAGCAAGAAAGAGGAAACGAATGGACAAAGACAGGTATGCATAAAACAGTAAACAGAGGACTGCATGTGTGGTGATGGTTGTTGAAAACAAACCAGAATATGAGGTAGCAGAAGCAGCAGAGGTGGTGGAGCATTGTTTGAATTTGCTAGTGAACACTATTGCGGCTGTTGAACACTGTTGGAGTTGTTGTGGGGGTGAACCAGAGTGTGAGGTAGTAAAAGTAGCGGAGGTTGTAGAGGCTGCAGAAGCAGCGGAGGTTATAGAGGCAGCAGCAGCAGAAAAGGCTATTGGAGACTATGCGTGGGCAGTGTGCAGAGCTGTGAAGACTCATCCATAAGAAGACATGGTTGTCATTGATACTGTAGTTTGGAGACTACAGTGAAGCTGTAAATAGACAGAACTCAGCAAAGAAGAGTTCTGAGAGCAGAAGGATTGGAGTCCTTGGGGTTGGAGCCTTAAAAGTGAGAAGGATGGGAGTCCTTGAGGCTGGTGCCTCAGAAGTGAGATTGGATTGGAGTCCTTGGGGTTAGTGCCTCAAAAGCAGGAAGGATTGAAGTCCTTGGGAGTTGGTGCTCTTAAGTCCAAGATTGGTGTCTTGGGAAAATAGAGTTGGTGCTCTGGAGGTTGGAGCCTCACCAAAGTCCAAGTTGGAGCTTGGCAACCGATTGTGACCATCTATATATTGTATTTATTTTACTGCACAGTTATATTAATAAAAGCATTTATTCTTGCTGTTCATATTGTGTTCTGAATATATATGTTTTAACTGGTAAAACAATAGTGGGAAAAAGAAACACTGATTCAACCCCCCCCCCTCTCAGTATTTCCAACAGCATCAAAAGGTTCATTGTATAAACCAAACACGCAAACCAAAATATGTTGGGGTATTAATCCTCAATAATTGCGCCCGCTCCCTTACAATTAGCAGCATTATCACTGATGACTTGGATGACATTGTATGGCCCAATACGTTCAATTATTTCAAGTAATGGTTCTGCAATGTTGATGTCAGTCTTGAACTTCTCTGAGTAATCATATGCTGAAAGAAAGATGGTACCACTAACAGACACAGCAAGAACGCTTATCAATGGCTTGCCTTTACATTTGTCCATCCATCAGATACAATGGCACCCCATGCTTAATCGAAGAATTTGTCATTCTACTCAAAGAATGTGATATTTTTGTTTTTCATGATCAAGTCCAACGGTTCTAGCCTTGTCATACCCAAGGCTCTTGTATCCTTTGGGGGCATCATTTATGGCATAAACCATTGCATGCCAATAAGGTGAACAAAGAACATTGAATGGTATCCCACATGCATATAGAAACCGGTAAATTTTTGAATCCACATCATTCCTACACCCTTCATCAAGGAAACCTGATATGGTTCTATGCCTTAAAGAGATGTTTGTTCCTGTGCCTCCATATCGATTGCCATGGGAGGATGCTGGAGGAGTTCTTTGTGCATGTTGATGTGATTGCGAGATATGTTCAAAGAAACCCTTTCATTTTTTAGATTTGTAATGGGCTTCCTCCTCTTCCCTTATGCATTTGGCTCTATCTGTTGCTAACACATTTATACAAGTTTTGATTCCTATTGGTTTATCTTCATCCCATGGCCTTTTCCCACAAAGGTGCCTTCTAGCAAGGATGTATGAACCTATATAAGTTTTGTTGCAATGGGGGCATGTAAATTTAGTGGTTCCACCCCCTTTCCCTCCTTCAGGCCTAGAAACATATTTCCACAATGGGCTTTGGTCTTGTTTAGTTTTTGGGGCCTCATCGTGTCCACTCTCTTCCTCCTCTCCAGGGTCGTTGAAATTTGATGACTAAAAAGTTTCCTGCAATCCCAACCCGATTTTAATTTCACCTTGTCACTCCCATTCAGTTAAATGCCATTTCCCATAAACATACATTCAACATATAGAATTCTGGAAATGAAATTTTCAGATTAAAACAGGACTGTCAACACATGTTGAAAATAAATATGGACATAAACAGACCAACAACACACATAAAAATACACACAAATTTTTGGTCAACTTAGAACCAGGCAAAACCCCTTCAATATTCTCCAGGGAAAACATGTTAGACAACTCTTCAAATTTATTTATCTTTCAATTTCAGGAAAAATACATTTGCAAACAAAACAAAACAGCAAAATACAACTTATCTCTTCAACCCAAAACTCCTTGAAAATGGTTCCCACTTTGCCTCGATTTCCATACCCACTTGAAGCTGAAAACATGTATTGTACAGATGCCAACTATATTGTATGGATTTCGTATGGACTGTAAAGATTTTCGTACGGATTTCGTACCACTATACTGACTGTACATATTTTCAAAAAAAATCTCAAAAACTTATCTCGAACGGTGTGCAACTCACAGAATTAAATGTTTTTCGTACTGTACCTTCTGCTATCTTATATGCCTTGATTTTCGTGCCTAGCTCTGCCTAGAAATCACTCCTTCAGCTTGCTGCAACAAATTTCTCCTTTAGAACTTTTATCCAGCTCTCAACCTCCTTTCTCCAATCTGCTCATGAAGAATGAATGCAGTCTCTCTTTTCTTTTCCCCCTTTTGTTTCCCTAAATGACTTTTGGGCAACCCTAAGATCTAATGGCTCAGATTCATTTAGATCAAGGGATGAGAATAAATGGGCATTTAATTCTCACTTTCTATTTTTTTAACTCAGCCATTAAATAAAGTACCCACATTGTACTCTATGTCTAAAGTCACTTTTCACTTTATAATTTGACATTGACTTTACCACTTATGAAGTCACTTTCACTTTATAAAGTCACACTTAGGAAAAGAATTATTTTGGACACTTTTCCCTAGGTAGAGACTAACCCATGGGAAACCACTTGTCCAAGGTACATTAAAAATCAACACTCCCTCTTACCAAGGCAAGTGTTTCTCACAACACCCATCTTGTCCCTGAAATGGACATGCTTGCCTCTTGGCAAGGACTTCGTGAGAACATCAACCACCTACTCATATGTCGATATATACTCCAGCTTCACTGCCCCCTTCTGAACATAGTCCCTAATGAAATGATATCTGATGTCAATGTGTTTTGACATGTCATGAAACACTGGATTCTCTGTGAGTTTAATGCAACTCTGATTATCACAGTGAATAATTGTCGGTCTCAACTCCTGATCAAATAGGCCATACAACATCTTGCGATGCCAAATGGCCTCACAACTAGCCTAGCTAGCAACCATATACTCAGCCTTAGAAGAGCTCAAAGCAAATGAATTTTGCTTTCAACTGAACCACGACACAACTACCGAACCCAATCCAAAGCAACACCCTGAAGTGCTTTTCCTGTCAGAAGCACACCCTGCCCAATATGAATATGTGTAACTTGCCAACCTCACTCCATCTCCCCGCCTATTGTCCAGACCATAATCAATAGTCCCCTACAAGTAGCGAAGAATGTGCATTGCAGCTACCGAGTGCACCCTCCTAGGCTCAACCATGAACTGGCCAAGTGTGTTCACTGCAAAGCATATATCTGGCCTAGTGTTGACTAGATACATCAAGGACCCAATAAGCTGCCTATACAATGTGGGATCCACCAAACTGGAATCTGAAGCATGAAGCTTTTTCTAGTTGGTGATCATAGGTGTCGACATGGGTCTACAGTCTGCCATGTGAAATCTGCTCAACACATCCACAACATACTTCCCCTGCCCCAAAAAGATATGCCCCTCCTCCTGCCACACCTCAAGCCCCAAAAAGTAATGCATAAGCCCAATGTCCTTGATCTCGAACTCCCTAGCAAGATCCTCCTTGCAACCACTAATTGGGCTCTCTGCCCCAGTAATGAACAAGTCATCAACATACAGCACAAGAATGAGCGGATCATCCCCTACAACAATGTAGTATAGGTTCGGATTTGCATCACTCTTCGTGAAACCCATCTGTTGCAAGTATCAATCCTCGAATACCAAGCTCTCGGAGCTTGCTTAAGTCCATAGAGTGCTCGCCTCAATTGGCATACATGGGTCTCCCGCCCAAGTACCTCAAAGCCCTATGGCTGCTCAACATACACCCCCTCCTCTATAACTTCATTCAGAAATGTAGTCTTCACATCCATCTGATGGATCTGCCAACCCATTTCTGCAGCAACAGAAATAAGGGACCGGATAGAAGTGTACCGAGCTACGGGAGCGAAGGTCTCATCATAGCCAACTCCCTCTATTTGTGAGAACCATCTAGCCACAAACCTCGCCTTGAACTTCTCAATGCTGCCATCCGCAGCATGCTTGATCTTGTAGAGCCATCTGGAAGTCACAACTGACTTGCCCTCAGGCCTAGGCACCACTTCCCAGACATTGTTCTTAATGATAGAGGCATACTCCTCCACCATCGCCTATCTCCATACCTCCTGGCTGGCAACCTCCTCATAGCTAGTAGGCTCAAAGTCAACAATGGTGATAGCCTTGGCTACATAATTGCAAAACCGCTCAGATGGCACACTCTCGTTGTTCACCCTCTTTGAAGGACCAATGGACTTCGCTTCCTTCAAGGTGTCTTGAAGCCACTTGGGCCTCCTCTTCCCTAAAGAAGCTTCCCCATAGGGAACTTCATCCTCTGCCCCCCAATCTGGTGAACCTAAAGGTCTGCCAATTGACCCTTGTACCAGCACTTTCCCTCGAAAAACCTGTACTGGCAACTGTGCTTGTGTCAGCTGAAGTGCCATCTGAACTTTGTACCAGTGGACTCCCTAAAGAAGTGCTCGATGAACTCGCCACTGGTGCCCCAAATGTCACTAACACTGAAGTACCTCTTGTACCATTCGATCCAGAACCCTGAGGTCTTGCTCCCTGTACCTGACCTCCCTGCTGAGGAGAAGTTTGTGACTCTCTCTCATCATACTCCTATGATCTCCGGTAGGCCCTCTCCTCCTCGAACTTCACATCCCTCCTAATCACCACTCTCCGTTTAGAAGGAATGAAGATTCAATAGGCCTTCGAAGTCTCATTGTAACCCATAAAGACACCCTTCTCTGCCATGGGCTCCATCTTCATCCTCTGCTCCTTTGGGGATATAAGAATATGTGAGACATCCAAAGATACGAAGATGTCCCAAATGAGGCTTCTCTCCAGTGAAAGCCTCCTCCAGAGTCATATTCCACAATACTCTGTGAGCACTCCTGTTCTAAACATAAACAGTTGTATTGCAAGCCTTAGCCCACAAAAACAAAGGCAACCCCTGATCATGAATCATCACTCTAGCAGCCCCAACAATAGCTATGCTCTTCCTTTCAGACACCCCATTCTGTTAGGGATTGTAAGGAACCGTGAACTCTCTCCTAATGCCCTCCTGTGCACAGAAGACAGAAAACCCACCATCGGTGTATTCACCACCATTGTCTGAACTCAAGACTCGAATCTTCCTACTTGTCTGCTTTTCCACAAGAGAATTGAACTCTTTAAAGTGACTAAAGACCTCACCCTTGGTCTTCAGGAAATATATCCAAGTCCTCCTAGAGTAGTCATCAATGAATATAACATAATACTCATAACCACCCAAAGACGCATGAGACATACGACCACTAACATCAGTATGAATCAAGTCTTGTATACATGTAGATATGTGGTCGCTCGGTGGGAATGGTAACTTGGTGTACTTGCCCAAAGCACACACTCTGCGAACCTCATAATGCTCAACATTGCAATCAAGAACTCTAGTAGTGATCTCCCTTACTCTCAAAGCTCCATGATGCATATGTGCCATAACTCGCACAAGTCTCTACTGCTGGTGGTACTAGTGCAAGTGCTACCAGATGTGCTACTCACCAATGCTCTTACCAACTCAAAACTGAACCTGTATAGTTTCCTAGAGCGGACTCCAATCAATTTGGCTGAAGTGGTGGAAGCTCCCCTAGGATGCATCAATACCTGCCCTCTTGAGAAAGTGACGTCAAACCCCTTCTCCTCCATAACAGACACTGAAATCAAGTTCTTCTAGATCCCCGGAACATACAAAACATCCATGACCTTCAAAGGAGGCAAAGACTCCCTCTCAAAGGTCACAGTCCCCACACCAACAGCTCTCACAGTGCAGTCATCTCCTAGTACAATCTCAATATCAAGTGCCCTCTCTGCAAGCTCAAAAAAGAACTCCCATGGACCTGTCATATGGTGGGAAGCCAAGTTGCCTATGTACCACACATCAGATGGCGTACTCCTACTAGATGTATAAGTAATAAATGCAAAGTCCTTG
Organism: Pinus tabuliformis; assembly: GCA_031772625.1. NCBI lineage: Eukaryota > Viridiplantae > Streptophyta > Pinopsida > Pinales > Pinaceae > Pinus > Pinus tabuliformis. The sequence goes on along the minus strand of CM062805.1, from coordinate 1,230,956,110 downwards.
TCAAACTATGAAGCAAATTGCTCCACCTCTGCTGAAGCTGCAGTACCTTTCTTCCCCTTGTTCTTCCTCTCAGGACACGTAGCAGCATAGTGTCCCATCTTCTGATATGCCTAACATTTGACTTTGGAAATATCTGTATCTTTCTTCTTCTTCTTCTCCTTTCCCTTAGCCCCATCTGATGAGGCCCCTTTCTTGGCCCTCCCTTTGTTCTTCTCCCTAGATGTCAAGGCTACATCCTCCTCATCTATTATCTTCACCCCACCACTGCCAGTCTTTTGTATCTCATGCTACACACAATCATCCCAGAATCTGTCCCAATTGGGAAGGTTCTCCCTAGAGGTAAGAGCATCTCCAAAGGTCTCCCAAGACTTAAGAAGTCCCGCTACAGCTATCCTAACTAACTCTGTGGCTGCAACTGACTCACCAATAGCAGTCAAATCAACACGTACCTGTTTGACCCTGCCAAGATAATGAACTACACTTTCAGCCTTTGTCATCCTGATGTTCTTCAATTGTTCTTTGAGTACCATCTTTCTGCTCCCATTGGTACTCTGATAGAGAGTGGTTAGATTTGTCCATATCTTATATGCATATGTGTTTCCTCTCACCTGAGGAACCACATGATCCTTCAGATTGTCCATCAAAATCCTTTTTGCCATTGCATTATTTTTTGAGAATTCAACAAGTTCATATGCAGCAGTAGAAGGTACAACCACTTGCAACACTATGTCCCAAACTGCTGCCTCCTCAAACATTGTCTGAATTTTGTCCTTCCAAACGGCATAGTTGGATATCGCATCCAGTCTTTCCTCTATCCTTAAAAACATGGCCATGACTACTGTCCAAAATTTATAAAACCAAGAAAAAGGAGAAATGAACTTTGCAGCACACCTTGATGTCCCAAAAGTTCAGTCTAAGTGAAATTTCACCTCGCTGTCCCAAAATATCAGTTTGTTGTCCAAAAATTCAGTTTGTTGTCCAAACCACTGTTTGTTGTCCCAAACTATTGTCTGTTGTTCAAACTACAATTTTCAACCTGTAGCTCTGATACCATGTTGAAATTTGATGACTAAAAAGTTTCCTGCAATCCCAACCCGATTTTAATTTCACCTTATCACTCCCATTCAGTTAAATGCCCTTTCCCATAAACATACATTCAACATATAGAATTCTGGAAATGAAATTTTCAGATTAAAACACATGGGACTGTCAACACATGCTGAAAATAAATATGGACATAAACAGACCAGCAACACATAAAAATACACACAGATTTTTGGTCAACTTAGACCCAGGCAAAACCCCTTCAATCTTCTCTAGGGAAAACCTATTAGAGAGCTCTTCAAATTTATTTATCTTTCAAGTTCAGGGAAAATACATTTGCAGAAAAAACAAAACAGCGAAATACAACTTATCTCTTCAGCCCAAAACTCCTTGAAAACCGTGCCAACTTTGCCTCGATTTCCATGCCCACTTGACGCTGAAAATATGTACTGTACGGATACTAACTGTACTGTATGGATTCCATACGGCCTGTACGGATTTCCGTACCACTGTACTAACTGTACGTATTTTCAAAAAAAATCTCAAAAACTTATCTCAAACGATGTGCAGCTCACATAATTAAATGTTGTTCGTATTGTACCTTATGTTGTCTTCTATGCCTTGATTTTCATGCCTAGCTTTGCCTAGAAATCACTCCTTCGGCTTGTTGCAACAAATTTCTTCTTTAGAACTTTTATCCAGCTCTCAGCCTCCTTTCTCCAATCTGCTCATGAAGAATGAATGCAGTCTCTCTTTTCTTTTCCCTCTTTTGTTTCCCTAAATGACTTTTGGGCAACCCTAAGATCTAATGGCTCAGATTCATTTAGATCAAGGGATGAGAATAAATGTGCATTTAATTCTCACTTTCTATTTTTTTAACTCACCCATTAAATAAAGTACCCACATTGTACTTTATGTCTAAAGTCACTTTTCACTTTATAATTTAATATTGACTTTACCACTTATAAATTCACATTCACTTTATAAAGTCACACTTAGGAAAAGAATTATTTTGGACACTTTTCCCTAGGTAGAGACTAACCCATGGGAAACCACTTGTCCAAGGTACATTAAAAATCAACAAGGGTTTTCATCAAATCCACTATAACCCACTTCTTCGTCCTCTTCTTCATCATGATCAACCCTCCTTCTTCTACTCTCCAACACCATAATAACCAAGAAAGGAACCAACAAGAAGAAAATGCCAAGCCATATAACCATGATGTTTGAACTTTGAAGTTTTAAATCTGCAAAAAAAATGGAGGAATGGGAATGGGAAATAGAGAATTTTTTTTTTTTTAATTTAGCAATGAACATAAAAAACAAAAAACAAAAATGCTAGATTAGAGTATAGATCCTACCTCTTTGGCCTTCAATCCCAAGCTCCAATCTCCCTTGCAAGCTCCTCAAGCTCCTCCAAAAGACTCAGGATTTACACTGCAAATCCTGGGAGGGGAGAGGGTCATTTATCATTTTTCCCTTTCCCTCCTTTCCTCTCCCTCTCCGTCATCGGTCGTCGCCCCTCTCTGCCACACAACCTTTTCCGGCACCAACAGAAGCGTTGTTTAAGAGGGGGAGCAGTCGGGAGCGATTGCTCCCTGACCGCTCCCCCTCTTAAAAAATCACTCCCAGAGCTAAGGGGAGCGGTCAAGGAGCGATCGCTCCGTACCGCTCCCCTAATAGCTCCCTAAAAACCAGGGAGCATTTTTTTAAAGGAAGCGTGCTCCCGAAATTGCTCCCCCTTCGGAAGCGATTTCGGGAGCGTGCTCCCAACTAGCTCCGGGGCAGAGTGCGAATTGGGAGCAGTTTCGTGGGGGGCACGAGGTGCTTTGACCTCACCTTTCTTGTACTTTGTTTTTGCAACAGCGGGTGCATTTAAAGGAGGCTCCACCACTCTTCTTTTGACATAGTCCATAGCATCATTCTCTACCAAAGTCAATCCAGAGACATCTTCCATGCATGATAGTCAGATTTGTCCTTAAGCGTGTCCTCGGATTTGAAGTATGTAGTCATCATTGAGGCTAGCTCCAAATTCTTATCCAACAGCTTCCTTTAGTGAATGTTTTTCTCACGCTTGCTTGGGCTTTGTCTTCACCTGGGCTCTGATCCCATGTCAATTTTAGATAACAATGATATGTTCTATGCTTAACACAATTTATTTCAATGTTCCTTAAGCATCCCAATAACAATTTCCAATTATTTCCAGTAGCAATCACATTAACCATTAATCACATTGACAGTAAATGCAAGACAACTTTTGTGCAGTCGAACTTCAACCCTAACCAGAAAGTCAACTTTAGTCAAAACAGCAATAAAACACCTCCTTTGAAGCTTGCTCAAAGGCAGTGAAATTCAGCCTCCAACAATGGTCAAAGTCAACCCAAAACAATGACAAAAACTCTAGTCAAATTCGGTCAACCTGCAGTTAGTTATGTGGTCAACGCAGGTCAAACAGCTCCAAAATCCTCGATTTCTGTGCCAGTCAATGCGGCTTAAAGAAACCGAAATTCTGCCCTCAAAATCGCAATCAAAACAGGTCAAAATCTCCTCGTTAATGTTGGTCCTGAAGTCTGAAATTCAGCCTGTAATTTTCTGCACAGAAAATCGTCCTCCTTGCCACACGTGAGAGAGAGGGAAAGGCTGCCCAAGTCGTACGAACCAATCTGATGAAGAGAAAGAGAAGAAAGTGTGAATGATGGATGTCCAAATGAGTGTGAGGTCTCTTCTATTTATACACTTCATTGGGGGTGAAGAGACACATCGATTGGGCTTCTTGAGCCTAGATTAAGCTGAGGCTGACCTGAACAATTTGCACATGTGTGGTCATGAATTCAAAATCACACTTTTGCTTGTCCAAATGAGATGATATTTATATCAGTCTTGGACATCTCGAAAAGAGGAATCCAATGCAATCATCATCTCCATCAAATGAGCTGTCCCAAACTAGAAATTGGCCCTAGTTTCCTATTTTAACAAATTTTGAATGGGATACGAAATTTTACTTTCTCCATCTGAAGTCCAATATGGTTGTAACCACTCTCGAGTCTTATACATCCTAAAACAAATAATGGTAATGTTAAAATTTTAAGCACAAAGATATAGGAAGATGAAACTGTCAACTTTTACATGCCATTACCATTAATGGGCAGCAATTTTAGTGCAAGTCAAGCCCTCTTTTAAAGAAAAAATTATGGTCGCTTTTGGAAGTCTCATTAATTCATAATTAACCCCTAATTAGGCATTAAAACCAAAATTGTGGGTCCCAACAATCAAATTAACACAAAATTGGACAAGTTTTTTTTCGAAACACATTGTACAGAGATTGAAACACATTTCAATCTGTAAAGACCATGTTCCAACATTTTGATACAAAAACATGATTGGTACAAGAGGGTAGACCGTGTTTCCTACAACACAGGATGTCACTTGGTCTTGCTTGGCCCATAAGACTCTATCCAATTGTGAACTTTCGACCTACAATAAACGTAAAAAAATTATTTGTAAAGTTGAATGTTGCATACATTCCCCAATGTATGTTGTGATTGTACTAGAATTGAATCCGCCTAAAAGGAATCATGCAAAACACTTTAGCTGCAACAAGGTTTGTGTAAAATCCATGGGAGCCAGCATTTGAGCTGCAATATGTTTGCCCTGAAATTCTTGAGGCAAAACATTGTTATTGAAACAAAGAAGCAAAGATACCTCATGCAACCAAGTTACTCTTCCAGAGAACCAGTGAGCTTCAAAACTGGTTACCAAGACATGTGAATGGATGGGACTCGACCGATATGAGGTTTTCAAATTAGTTTCCAAATCAATGGTTGGAATAAGCCAAAACCCTTTTGTTAGTCAAAAAAATGTTTCTAGGCAGGTGAAAAACCCAACTGATAAGGATTTAACAACATTAGCAAGGGACACTAAAAAGCAACAATCGAGGAGTTTCAGAAACAAGATGAGATACTTTATTTTGGAACAAGGATCAAATTTTGCAGCAATTTCAACTCTCTACTGAGGAGGTGTGAAGACATCAAACATTGATCTTTGGGACAATTAATAATTACTTTTGCAAAAAGATAATGATTTTGAAGATGTTGAGCCTTTCTTAGATCTCTCATTTGGAAGGGGGGATGAAAAACAAACAATGGGATTCATTATTAAATATTAATAAAATAATGAGATTCAACATTAAAAATTAATAAATTTACTTTTGTATTATATAATCACATTCTGTTATAAACTCTAATATTAGTGATACAACATGTCACAATATGTAACTACTAAAAGTTCACACTAATGGTTAAACCAATGTTACATTTATCATTATTGCCAATTTATCGCTAGGGGTCCAAAATATATATTATCAGCGATATCGAGGAAAATATCGAAAATTATTGGGAAACTAAAAAAAAAAAAATCTTGTTTTTCAATTTTTTAACTTCTAAAACAACATCAACATCAAACAAACGCACTGCTACATAAATATCAAAATAAAATCGATATATAAGATGTCAAGAGATACATCAGATATTGTCGATATTGAAATATCATATTTTTCTTGAGTCATAAAATCTGATATAATGATACAAAATCATATCAAAACAAAAATAAATGTATCTCATGAGATGAATCATGGCAATGAAAACAATAGATTTCCCCTTGTTTGTTTGATGGAAACAGTCACAGCATCCTCAACAATGTCATCATAATTGAAACAAAAGATCAGTCAACCAAAAAATACATAATATATTCAAAATTTGAAAAGAACATATAATTCATGTGCATCCATATGATTTCAAATTATCATAAACAAATATTCAAAATTTCTCATGTATATAGCATAACCAAAATATCACCGAATGCAATCCATATCCGAATCAAAATAGATCAATACAGATGCTCTAAATGGCCTCCAAAATCCAAAGAAAAGCATGCTATAACAAATAGCTAAATAACATCAAAATCATTGCCTGCACTGGGATCCTCCTCATCAAGATCACCCTCTAAGCATTAAAATAAGATAGAAAAAGCGTAACATCCTAATCAATGATTTTGCTTAAAATGTACATTTTTACTAGGGTCATGAAGGAGCAGATCAACAATTAATGCCACCAACATCGAGGTACATAGAGGGCTTAGTGATCTTGATTAAATGTTAGTTCCATACATCACACAATCTAGTAGAAATGCTGCAATCCCGCATTCTATTTTCTAAAATTCTACTTTCTCCATATGAAATCTGATGAGGTAGAAACCACTCTCAAACATCCCGAGCCAATTAATGGTAATGTTAAAAATTTAAGTAAATGGGTGAAAATGAAAGATAACAGAAAATGGTCGGAGTATCCTCACAACTCAATCCCCTAACCCACTTTTAAAAAATTATGGTTGAAAGATAAAAAAAAAAAATTGGTAATAAGTTCAAATTAATAAAGACAAGGCGATAATTTCGAAATCATTGTCATAATTACCTAAATTATCATGAGAAATTCAAAAGGGAAAATTATCGCAATAATTACTGCCAATATTATCCCCATGGTTGGTTTTGACGATATTCTCGCAATAATTCTGATAATATCGCAATAAGTGCAACTATGGGTTAAACCGTTGTAACAAACCAACAACATTAATAATAATGTACCCAAAAGAGATATGTTGGAGAGAGGTATCATATCTTATCTCAAGCTAGCCTAATATATTGTATTGGAATTGAGTATTATTCCCTCCATTTGCAAATATTATTGCAACTTGTGCTTGTCCTGTTTACAAGCCAACTAAACATGTTGTACACAAGATAGAAGGCATATAGGACAAAGGGAGGAGATAAGCCTACAAAAGTTGTGGAATATAAACATTCACTTTAATACCAAAGACAACATGAAAGATAAAGAGAAACCAATATCGTATATATTGACACCACCATTTTCAGTGATCAATGTCACCATTATGGATTTACTAGAAATTCGCAAAGGAATTATAGGCCAGAATACTATTACAGTCAAAAACCAGAAAGGATCATTTTGGATGGAATAATAGTGAAGGAAAGTGACATGTGAATGCAATTATACAAACATCACATTACTTCGTTCCCTCTTATGCTTTGAGGTCATCACATTTCAAGATTATAAATTTCATTTTAATCCTTGGCAATAAGACATATGCATTTACATAGTGTTAATATAAATAACTTGATTCATATATTCTGTATTCAATGATAGATAGTAATAGTCATATGTAAGTATGCAATCCTTTCTGAAGAGACATTGTATTTCTCATCCTGTCGCATCACATTTTGAAACTTCTCAAGGATGAATTACCTTTTAGATACATAGTCCAATTGCAACATTTTTAAATACACGTGTATCAACAGATCACATACCTTTTGTTACTTGCTTCCACCATTCATCAAGCTGTTTGCCCTTCTGACGTTGTTCAGTGTTTAAATTTTCCATAATTGAAGGATAAATTGACCACATACGCAATGTTTGACTGCTACTAATAAATTCAAGAAGTGTGCTCTGTGGAGTATTATTTGACGTTTGATCTGATGGCCTCTCTTCTCTATGAAATGAAAGAATTTTTCGTGCAGTTTCCATCTGCATCAAAGAGAAATCATAATAAGCAATCTAAATACACCAAGCATCCTAGTAGTGAGTTGACTAAATGCACTATAACCTATTCTAATTCAAAGCTAAGTCACCAAAAAGGTCCTTGTAATTTACAAAATTTAAATTCCCGAAAACAAAACATTAAGTAAAAAGCAATATTCATGAATTACATATGCACGATGCACAAGTTCCAATGATAAAAACTAAATTGAATTTAGTAAGCGTAACCATAACTACTTTATCCATCAAACTATAATTTCATATGCCACGGCCCACCATTTAAATATCAAAAGTTTAGGAAATATTGGCAAAAAATAATGTTAGGATGTCTAACACAAACATTAACAGTGAGTACTAGAATATTTAATATTGGTCATGTATTTACTCTAGGACTTTTAAAGTTTTAAGTCATTCCTGGGATACTTTTATGATGTTGTATAGGTTAACATGTGACCTGAGGTCAATTAGTCACAAGTTACTTTATGTAGTAAGTGATTCCCTGACTTACTTACTCTGTCGCATGTAATGGCTTCTAAGCCACACATTGAATAATATCGAAGTTACATCTTCTCTCTCCATTCTCTTGAGCATTATGCCTGTAGTTTATTATAGCATCAAAGCCAGCGAAGTCAGCATCTGAAACATGTTGAAGAGTTAATTCAACGTGGGCACATCAACAGGTATTGTGGCCAAGGAATTGTTTGGCTCAAGAAGGGTAGAGGAGGAACAGTCCAACGTAGACAGAGAGAAAAGAACAGAAAGAAAGGTGGAATGAGATATTTATTTTTATTATTAAAGGTTCCTATATTAAAAACATAGAAAACGGTTAAAAAGAAATAAATACAATTCAAATAATTTTGAGACATTGGCAAAAGAATCTCCTAATCCAATCCACCACAACATGGCAAGCTCTGGAAAATGTTGCCACAGAGAGAGTTTTGTCGATTGTGCAATTGTGTGCAAAAACATGACAGGGTGCAAGCATTGAGACCAAGGCACTTAATAGGATTGCAGAGCCTAATCCATACAGGAGACTGTTGATTTTTGTAGCATCAGGAGGTATTCCCGCATGAAAGGAGCCTTCCAAATCAGAAAAAAGAAAATATTAAATATGAATGATAATTATTATTATTATTTTTGGCCTTCATGTAGGCCTCAAAAGTCAAGTCAGCCCCACCTTGTGAATGGGTGTCCCCCTTGGTTAAATCCATCCATTTGACCACTATAAATAGAAAAATCGACCGCCTCACCTGGCAGCAATTTGGATTGCACACAAGAGAAAGATCATCTGTTCACATGTGCGAATGAGCAGAAGAAATCTGAAATTGACCACCGAAATCTGAAAATGAAGCTTGACTCATTGACCAGCATTCACTTTGGCATTATCTAAACCACTTTGACTTCGAATAGTTGACTCTTTACTGGGCATCTTTGACTAGACTGCTGACCAAATCCTTGGGCAGAAATAAGGACATTGACCAAAACAGTTTGACCAGAGTTGACCACAGGTCAACTGTAACAGTTTGACCGAGTTTTCTTAGGAAGTTGCAGGGCCAAAATTCGGCATCCTTAGCCACAGTTGACCTGAAGCAGAACATGACTGTAATTCAGTTTGTTGATCAGATTTTGGCGTAGCTAAACAGAAGTCTGATATTCTCTCTACTCTGACCAGGTTTGACTGGTATTTAAAGCTTGGAAATTGGCACAGATTTCTAGACAATTTATAGTGTAAACTTTGCTGAAGATTGAATTCTCCTTGGAAGAAAAGTTGGCTGGACTTTTCCCAAGGTTGGGGTTTCCCAGGGTAACCTTGTGTCTCTTATTGTGTTTCATTGTCTCTTTATGATCCATCATTGCATTATTGTTGAGATTTGTCTATGTATAATTACCTAATGATATAAGTGACATAAGACAGCTTAAGAATACAAATCATTGGAAGTAATTATCAGATTAGAAAATTAGTTTCTATTATAAGAAAAATCAACAGAGACATCCCAAGTGTAGACTCAATATTAGAGTGAATGCAAAGACCTGACCGGATATGCCCATGGGGAAGCAGACGAAACCTTCTCTTAGCGCACACATGAGCACAACAATAGAAAAGGAGTATTGCTTTTCTCTACGTGGTGCATAGAATGTGCTCTTTCTGACAGTGACTTGCGTGGTCAAAAACACCTTCTAATGTAAAACACATCACACAGTGAGCACTCAACAGTGCATCAGACAAGCATGTCAAATGACAAGATTGGAACTTAGGGGATCATGGACAAGAAGTTAGATAACCTACAAGATGGGCAAAAATCAATGAATTTGCAGGGTTCTTCACAATCTCTACCTAAGACTAAGAGCTCACAGATTTCTAAGTAAAATAGAAAGATTGTCGGTGATCACAATATTGTCAGGAAACCAAAAACAAAAGCCTTTCAAACAATTAATACAAAAAAAGGGTTGCATTTGTTGAGCCTTCCATTCATCCTGATGACGAGCAAATGGCACAGGTTAAGTCTGTATTTCTTGATGGATTGGCCCCATCATGGGATGGAGAGGAATCTGAAATCAACCAACATGGAAACCATATCATTGATATACCTAGGAGCAGAGATTCTGAAACCAACGATCATACTAGTTATACATATGAAATACCCATTAGAAAAGACACTAAAATCAGTCATGGAAGTTATAGAGTTGAGAAATCAAGACAAGGAAAACCCAAAACCAGACATAACAGTGGTAGCATTGAAACACCAGTGTCTATTAGATATAATGAAACAAATCGTCAGAAAAGAAAAGGAAAAACCATATACAGAGGCTCTGTGAAATCTAGTAAGAGAGATGTATTATTAATTCCCAGATTCACTCAATTCAACTGGAGAAAGTTTAGACATGAATTTAGACTTCCAGATGAAACTGTTTTGGGTGAAGTAATAGATTTTGAGATTTCCCTTACAAAGGTTGCGGCAGGTAGCACCCATGATGTGTTCGAGCCATTCCTTCCCACTGATACAACTCCCAATGGTTCTCTTAGAGCAGAGATGAGACAATATTTTGCAGAAAACATGGGCACCCAATATACAGGATGCAATGTCATTCCAAGCTATCCTCACCTCCTTTCATTGCTCGAATTCCAAGAACTGCTGGCACAAATTCACCATTGTTTTCTCGACGAAGGAGAAAATTGCATGAGATGAGCAATAAAAGTTGGTCAAGCACCTGGAAATTGTTGTAAAATGTAACTAGGTTCGGTCTTCATAATGACATGTAATTATGATTTTTGTAAATGTTGTAATGAAGAAAATAATTTATTATTGGTTTGCTTCATGGGTTTCATGAGCAAGGGACTTTTGTTCTTAAACTGAATGTCAGGTATGACCCTTCTTGGGCATATAAAGAATGTATCTAGGTCTACAAGTTGACTAGAAGCCCTCCAATAGACAAGAAGAGTCATCCTCTTCTTGATGTCGGCCTCAGAATGTATACAAATGACAAGTCAGCTCACATATGGAGACACACCCTTTCAAATGATCATGTCAGCTCAAATGTAGGGGCAAACAACTATATATAGGAGCCTATACCCCTCGCATTTCCACAGTGACAGTTCGATATATCTCTGAGATTTCGGATGGGTACAACAAAGATAAGGTGCGGATCATCCACAACAATCTTCTCGGCATATTTTCTGAGGTTCTCAGTGGTCAAGACAGCAAGGAGTTCAGTTACCACAGTGATCACAGTGCGGACTAGTTTGGGGTGACATTACAGTGATATCTTCCTCACTGTCTCGGCATATATTCACTGTAATGCGGATGGACATATCACAGTGGTACAGTTTGGATAAGGTCTCGGTGTTGTGCTAATAAGATGATACTCAGTGATGCTCGGTGCTAGATCTCAGTGATACCAGGTGTTGTGCTCAGTAGTGATATGATGATCAGTGATACATGATGCAGCTAGGTGTTACATGGTGCAACTCGGTGCTAGTGACAGTATGAAGGTATGATGCACAATTTTGTGAGGCCAAAGTTCAGGGATATATCACAACGTTTGGATGTTGTAGTGATAATGTTTTGAAGAAATCGAAGAATCAAGGAAGAAGGATGATTGTGTCTTGGTCTGGGAATGGCAACATAGGTCAAGGATCTTGGTTTTGATATTCATCAATTTGAATCTCTATAAGAAGAATTTCTGTGGGTTTTCCTCTCAAAGAGTGAGAGGTTTTGGCCCTGGCAGGAAGCCAACAACATGTGTTCTCTCTTTTGTTTTGGTAACTATTTGATGAAGTAAGAAAACACACTCAAATAATAACAAGAGAAGATTGTGCTAATAAGAAAAATTAAAAAGTACCTCACAAATAGTTATTATTAACCTAATTGCCCTAGATTCTTCAACATGGTATCAGAGGTAAGGTGTTGAAGTCGAAGGCATGGCATAAAAGAGACATTCAAGGATCAAGTTTTAAGAAGGGCATCAAAGCAAATTGAAGGTTATCAAAAGAAAAGGATCAAGATCTACATCAAAGATTGAAGAATCAGTCTACAACTACCCACAGTCTCGGTGCTATTGGAATCTCGGTGTCACAATAGAAGATCACAAGATGATTAAGTAATCTCAGTCAAAAGATGAGGTCTCGATGTTAGATCACAATGCTCAGAACTCGGGTACATGGCAGCAGTTTTGGTGCCTCTCACAGTCTCGGTCTATGTCATACCACAGTGATCTCAATAATCTCACAATGGCATGATCTCAACATACCAGTGATAGTCACAACCTCGGATTGAATCCTTTCTATAAAGAGAACAGTCTTGACAACTCGGATTCCCAGAGCTTGATGATACATATTCGATGGCATATAGAAGTGGATCATCTACAGCATAGTGCTCAGAAATAGGTCTCACTATACCTCAGTCATAGTTTGTATGGACAGTACTCCATGTAGAATGAAGGTGTCCGTTGATAGGAAGCATCAATGCATCTGCTTCAACCACTTGCAACATGATCAAGGTGAAGATTTCATCTTTACATTACAAATAATTATTTTTCATTCTTTAATCAAATTTGGTTAAATGACTTTGTTTTGCAAGGAAATCGATAAGCTGGTTGGGTGACCAAAGGTCCTTGCATGAATTACGGAGCACTGTCATAGTCCTCGTAGATAAGTGAAGTCATGAAACATATCAATGAAAAAGGTCTCTTTTGAATTCATGGGAAGGAACTCTTAAATTCCTCTCACATAAACAATATTGGAGACATCAAAGAAGCTGGAGGAAGAATTATGAACATTACAAGAAAAGAAAGTTCATATCACTCAAAGGGTAGAACAAGCTGAGGAAAAGAATTCCATTGTAAGAGGGAGTAAGAAAACATTAAGATAGTCTCTCTCACTAGCTCCTAGATCCTACATAGGTTATGTCTACAATAAGATGCAGCATGGCATCCTAGAAGCATTAGAAATAAAGACTCGTGACATCATCACAAGGGTAACAAAATTCGTGGGATAAGTTCAACTTGTGATTTCTATGCAAGATAGAAAAGGGCAACTTGAGGCCAAAAGTGTTGAGGACTCAAACATTTGATGGAAGGAAAGGAAGTTTGGAAAATTCTAGTACTCAAAAAAGGGAAAAAGAGCATTGCTGAAATTCAATGCTATGGAAGGTTATGTACTTTACAAGAAAGATTGTCCTTAGCTTAAGAAGGACAATAACAAGAAGAACAAAGAAGAAGCCCATTTCACTAAAGAAATGGAGGAAACTAAAAGAAAAAAGAACAAGGAAGTTGAAGCATTAGAAGCAAAAGCTCGTGACATCACCATAGGGAAATATGAAGGACCACTGGAACAAAATCTATGGTAGTCAATATAGCTCTTGGTGACCTCATTGAAAGATCAAAGGAAAAAGTCATCCAAGACAAGTCTCATCATACATCAATCAAAAGGGAAACATCTGTTGAATAAGAATATGCGAGATCCTCAAGATTCTCTGATGGAATCCTCATCAGAGGATTCACAAATCTAGAGTGGAAGCAAGTGTTTCATCAGGAACTCTAACTTATGGAATTTATTGGATGATGGTATCATGACATGAGAAATGAAGCAGATCAAGGGGTTGAAGATCTTTTCAATCAAGGAAGCCGCTGGAAGCAGCCTAGATGACCTAAAGGTAAAATGAGGTATGTATGCTTGTATTTAATAGTATAAAGTCATGTCATATGGTTGCAGGTAACATGGATCACTGCTTCTATCTTGAGAATAATGATCCAAGGAAAAGGATTTCCTCCTCTAAAAGGATGCACAAAGGCATAAGTCACACTAGATGAAATCAACATAACATGTCCTCATATGAAGTATGAGGTAGTTGACTACAATTAAGGAACTTTGATTGGAAGCTCCTGCGAATGGAATGTGTAAGAAGAAGAGATCGTGAGATATGCAACCATGATAAAGGTGATCAACATCCAAAAGACCAAGAATATTTGACTAGGAAATCTCCCAAAAAGATATGAAGACTCTGATGAGAGTATGAAAAAGATGGAGACCCTTAACAATGGATATCTTTGGGAGATGTGTTAACATGTATGTAGGATGTCGATACCTACAAGAAGATGTCATGATGAAGAGCCATCTCATAAGGTACTATTTGATTTAATGTTATGTTTTGATTTCTAGAATACTATCTGGATGAGTTCATGCAAGGCTACTGGAACAAGAGTTGTAAGCACAAATACAACTAGCATTCATGTGGTGAATGGAAATTCCTAAAAGAAGCATGATGAGAAAGAAGTAGCCATATGAAGAAGGTTCCAGATATGTACCAAGAAGGCCACTTTCCATAAAAAAAGGAATGACATGATGAACCAAGGAGGAAAGTAATCGATGGTTAATGCCCTACAAGGAAGAAGCTCGACTGAATTTCATGACATCAAGGAAAGAAATTGATCAAGCAGCTAAAGGACCCATGAAGAAGAAGTTGTTGATGAAAAAGAGAGTCCCTAGTTAAGAGGGAGCTCTGACAAGTCCCTAATTAAGAGGGAGCTTGGGCAAGTTCCTGGTCAGAAGGAGCTTGGGTACATTCCTTTACAAGAATAGGCATATCTTCCCTAGTTGAGAGGGAGAGATAGACACAACATTATTGTCTTCACTTGGGAAGAAAGAATGGAGGATTGGGTAATCATCTGGCATCCGATGCTCTTTGAGGATGTGTAGGGCATCCAAGATAAGAGTAGGCAAGACGACCGATATTCTTTGAGGGTTGGGAACCCAAGATAAGAATAGTCCTAGAAGGTCATACTCAGTGAACACCCGGATGGGTATGTACCTTGAGAGACAATGATGAAAGTGTCTATAGTCATTGATCTCGCCAACATTGTGCTCTGATCTGATGAGAGATAGAGTTGTCAGTCAAGGCCTTTCTATGGAAACAATGTTGGTTACTATGATGCCTTTCTCATGATGAAATCATGAGAAATTAGTCAGTTACGACTACCTCTCATGGAAATGGTCATACGTTTGAATGACTTACTTAACGCAGTTGAATCCCAAAAATGATATCTAATATAATGCACTGCGTAAATCCCCCATACTTAAATTCAAAAAGAGTCAAGGGATCTCTACTTGAATGGTTCATGAGGCACAATACTTGCTAAGGTTTTGCAAATGGGGTAGCAAGCTAAGTGGGCTTGATTGTGGGGAAAAACTCCACAGTTAAGCGCGCTTGAGCCAGAGGAGTTCTGGGATGGGTGACCTCCTGGGAAGTCCTGGTTACCGGGTGCAAGCCCCGGAAGTGATGATTGATGCTATGTGATTCGTTCTCCACATTTCACTAGTTTCAATCCCACTTCTTCACCCCTGTGAGCATCACCCGATGCAATGAGTGCTAAGTGAACTATTCAAAAATCATGAGAAATTAGTCAGTTACGACTACCTCTCATGGAAATGGTCATACGTTTGAATGACTTACTTAACGCAGTTGAATCCCAAAAATGATATCTAATATAATGCACTGCGTAAATCCCCCATACTTAAATTCAAAAAGAGTCAAGGGATCTCTACTTGAATGGTTCATGAGGCACAATACTTGCTAAGGTTTTGCAAATGGGGTAGCAAGCTAAGTGGGCTTGATTGTGGGGAAAAACTCCACAGTTAAGCGCGCTTGAGCCAGAGGAGTTCTGGGATGGGTGACCTCCTGGGAAGTCCTGGTTACCGGGTGCAAGCCCCGGAAGTGATGATTGATGCTATGTGATTCGTTCTCCACATTTCACTAGTTTCAATCCCACTTCTTCACCCCTGTGAGCATCACCCGATGCAATGAGTGCTAAGTGAACTATTCAAAAATCATGAGAAATTAGTCAGTTACGACTACCTCTCATGGAAATGGTCATACGTTTGAATGACTTACTTAACGCAGTTGAATCCCAAAAATGATATCTAATCTGATTCTTCTTATTAAAAATTCTTCAAATTGAGAATGACCAAGTACCATTATGAATACCTCCCTAGTTAAGAGGGAGTGTTGTAAAATGTAACTAGGTTCAGTCTTCATAATGACATGTAATTGAGATTTTTGTAAATGATGTAATGAAGAAAATAATTTATTATTGGCTTGCTTCATGGGTTTCATGAGCAAGGGATTTTTGTTTTCAAAGTCAATGTCATGTATGACCCTTCCTGGGCATATAAAGAATGTATCTAGGTCTACAAGTTGACTAGAATCCCTCCAATAGACAAGAACAGTCATCCTCTTCTTGATGTCGGCCTCAGAATGTATACAAATGACAAGTCGGCTCACATATGGAGACACAACTTTTCAAATGATCATATCGGCTCTATTGAAGAAAGTGTAACTAGGTTCAGTCTGACATCATCTTTGTAACTGATGTAATACATGATGAAATAAATTATTTTTGTAATCTCGCTACATGGGTTTCATGAGCAAGAACTGTCTCTAGGTGAGACTTCTTCTTAATGACTTTAGGATTTATTCATATGTAAAAGAGTCATGTCATGCATATAAAAACTCTTCATGAGTTTATGTATATATGTACAAGTCTTCAAGTTGTCTAA
The DNA here is from genome assembly GCA_031772625.1 of Pinus tabuliformis. Classification (NCBI taxonomy): domain Eukaryota; kingdom Viridiplantae; phylum Streptophyta; class Pinopsida; order Pinales; family Pinaceae; genus Pinus; species Pinus tabuliformis. The sequence goes on along the minus strand of CM062805.1, from coordinate 1,230,939,409 downwards.
ACAACCCTCCAAGACCAAGATCAATGCCTCAAAAGCAAGCCTACCAAAATCTGCAAGCAAAAGATTCAGAGGATTTTCATGTCAACTCAAAAATGGATTAAATATATAAATATATGACATGTCGACTTGAAGAAAAAGACATGTTGGTTCAGAAGGTCATGTTGGCCTAATATATATGTGCACAACCACTATAAATACCTTGTTGAGGTATCCACAAATCAGTGGTGAAGATCTTGCATTTCTCTAAGATGCCAATAGGGTATAGGGTTTAGGAAGGTGTGCTTTGTATGGGTGCAAGCAGGGTGATCTCATGTCACCACAGGCAGACAAGGACTCGGGTGAGGGAGCCGCAGTCAAGAAGGCAGAGAGCACGCAATCAAGGAAGAAGATCTCGCATGCAGAAGCAGGGTCTGACTGCAACTCGGCTAGAGTATTAGGTACAATCATGACCAGAACTTGAAAGTATAATATGGACGCAGATCTGATCTATATACTACCTATGAATCAATGCTCGGATGGATGAGGAAGTAAAGACTTCGGATGAGGTTATTGCAGTAAGGTCTAAACTATATAGAGACCTAACCCTTATAGTGACAATCTTCGCATTACATGGATAAGTATGACAAGGAGCAGTCATGGTATCCCTGTAGGATACTAGGTACAAGGATGAGCAGTCATGGATCTATTCTATAGGATCAACAAAGATCACATCTCTGCCTTATATGTATTACAGTCTCGGCATAGCTACAGACTTGGGTGCAAGATCTCGGTGACTAGGTGCAGTCATGGATGGAGCAGAGATCCATATTATAGAGGACAATTTAGGATGTCCTTCTTGGAGGTTTGAAATCTCGGATAAGGTACAGTAAGGTATCTTTGTTATAACATGGTTACAATCTTAGTCAAAATAGTAATCTCAATATGAATATGATTTCAAAGGCAGTCACAATGACAAGGATCACAAGAAGTATTACAGTCCAAGTATGATGAAAGCAGTAGTACAGTGAAGTGTTGTCATGATAGAGACAACCATGGTGTAGCCATGATAAACCTAATGGCATTGCTACATCAATGAAATTCTCAGTAATGCAATGGTGTCAGATGAGCAGCAAGATGATGATCTCAGCAGTGCTCAAGAAAGAGGATTGATGGCTTAGTCTTGGAGAGGCAGATAGTGTCAAGGGTCATGGTCTTGGTATTCGTCAATAGAATCTCTAAAAGAATAATTTTGTGTGGGTTTTCCTCTCCAAGAGGGAGAGGTTTTGGCCCTGGCAGAAAGCCAAACATTTGTGTTCCTGTCTCTTTTATTCTTGATAGCAGTTTGATGAAGTTAACACACACATGCTAATAATGAAGTAAACATCAAGCTAAGATAAATTGCTTAAATACTTCACAAATTGTTATCATGTAACGAAGAATCATCTTAACTTTGCTTGCCCTAGATTCTTCAACATGGTATCAAAGGGAAGGTTCAGCAGTCAAAGGAAGGGCAGAAAAGAGACATGCAAGAATCAAGATTCATGTATCAAAGCAAGTTCAAAGATGGAAGGACCTACATTAAACAATTACCTTGATCAAACCTTAGATCAAGGAAACAGTGTACAACATCAAGTCTGCAGCAGTAAGGGTTGTTGAATGGCAACAGTTGTCACTGTTCAAATCTCACAGCTACACCTTCAACATCTCAGTGATAGTTACTATCTCAGATTAAATACCTTTCAAATTGATTCGAGAGCATATGGACAGTACTCAAATCAGATGCTGCACTATCCAATTACATCATGGCAAGCAACCTCTAGTCGATGCTGCAAGGACCAGATATTCAAGTCAATTATTCTTGAAGGACTTGAAGAGAAGCTTCAGCAAGGATCCTATCCGGAGGAAACATCAATGCATCTACCTCAACAACAGCCAACATGATCAAGGTGAAGATCTTGTCTTCACATATCAAGTAAGTATCTTTTATTCTATAATCAAGTTTTGATTTATTGACTTCATCAGTGCAAGAAGATCTATGGGTTAGATAAGTCATCGAAAGTTCTTGCAGTAGGATTGACAGAATCCTCATGAGGGAGTGAAGTCAGTACATCAAGGTCTCCTTTGAAGTCATGAGAACTCTTAAGGTTCTATGAAGTAAGAAGGGAGACATAAAAGGATATACTCTCTGAAATGAAGTGCAGAAGGTGCCAAGGAATGAAGAAACATCTTCATGAGATCTCAATTGAGAGATCTAAGAAAATGATGAATAGATGATCATTATTGATAAGCAAGGTAACAGATGTCCATGAACAAGAAGGGTACCTTGATCAACAGTCTGTGGTCTCTATGAAGCAATAGATTAAGGCAAGTTGATAGGACACAAATAAGTGTTGATAAGTAAAGGAAGGTTGACAAGACAGAATAGTACTATGGAAGAGGAACTCATATCGCTGGAAGGGTGAAGGAAGCTGAAGAAAGCTCAGAGAAAGAGGGAATAATAGATCTCCATTAAGAATGAGATGGTATCCCTCTCAAAAGGATCCTATCAGAAGACCCTGCAGATATGATCATGGTAAGGAGATGCATCATGGCATCATGAAAAACAAGAGCTAGTATGGGAATCATAAAGGATATCGCTCTTGGGAATCTCAGTATACATTAAAGGAAGGTCAAAGGAAGCATTTGCCAGATGGGGACATACTAGATCCTGAAGGATCTCTGTTAGAAACTTCAGCGAGGATCTCCTAGTCCGAAAGGCAGCAAATGTTTCATCAAGATTTCCAACTTATGGAAATCATGAGACAAAGGATTGATGACATAATGAAGCAGATCAAGGGATTGAAGATCCGTTCAATCAAGGAAGTTGCTGAAAGATACCTGAAGGAAAAATGAGGTATGTATGATTGTATTTGTATTTTCATTTGATATTGTAATGTCATGATATATGGTTGCAGATAAAATGGATCAAGCATGATCAAAAGGGAAAGGATCTTCTTCTCTGAAAGGATGCAGAAAGACACAAGTCTAACTAGATGAAATCAACATAATATGTCCTCATATGAAGTGTGAGGTAGTTGAATACAATTGAAAAACTCGGAGAGCTCCTAGGAATGAAAGAAATGAGGATGGAAGAGATCGTGAAGTATGCAACATTGATGAAGGCAATTAGCATCCAAAAGATCAAGAAGACTTGACCAGGATATCTCCCAGAAAGATGTGAAGACTCTGATGGAAGTCTGAAAGGATGAGGACCCTTGACAACAGGTATCATTGGGAGATGTGTCAACATGTATGAAGGATGATTGATTCCTACAAGAAGATGTCACTGGAAGAAGACCATCACCAAAAGGTAATATGTGATTTGTTTTGGTGTCTGACCTCTTGGAAAAGTCTGGGTATGTGTGTGGGATCAAGGAAAGAAGAGTTGTGAAGGATGTCACAACTATGTACCTTGTGATCCAAAGAAATCACTATTGAAGGAAAGAGAAGACAAATGAGCTTATGAAGGAAGCCCCATATGTAAAGCCAAGGAGGATACTTTCAGGGAAAGAAGGAATGACATGACGGAGGAAAGTGATGGATGGTTGAACCCTACAGGTGAAGAAATTGATGACATCGAAATCTTGAATCATCAGTCAAATAGAAGACCCTATAAAGCACTGATGATAGAGTGCCTGGGTAAGAGGGAGCTCTGGGCAGTTCCTATGAGCAAAGGAACTCGAGCAAGTTTCTAAGTGAAGAGAAATTTGGAACTCGTCCCTAATTAAGAGGGAGAGTTAAACACGACATTCTTGTCTTCGGTTTGGAAGGAAGAATGGAGGATTGTGTAATCATCTCTCATCTGACACTCTTTGAGGATGTGGTAGGGCATCCAAGACAAGAGTGCACAAGAGGATTGATATTCTTGAGGGCTAGGAACCCAAGATGCAAATAGTCCTGGTAGGGCATACTCGGAGAACATCCGGGGTGGGTATGACCCTAAGAGAGACAATGACGATGCTTGTCTATCAGTGATTGGTCTCGCCAACATTGTGTGCTCTAATCTAAGTGAGAGATAGAGTTGTTAGTCAAGGCCTTGCTAAATGGAAACAATGTTGGTTGAAATCAATGTTGCATTAATCGTTATCGGGATTAAATCGGCGCGGGGGAAACATCGGAAAAAATCGTAAAAATCGGGAAAAAAATCAGTAAAAATCGGGAAAAAATCGTAACATACAAAAATATTCATTTTTTTTCAATTTTTTTAATATTTAAAGCATCTACAACATAAAATAAATACATTGACACATAAATATGATAAAAAAACTAATATATTAGATGTTTAATATCATTTCTAGTGCTACATCACACATAATAGTGAATCATGTCCTAAATAGTAAGTCCTGACTCATGACTCCCAACTCAGCCTCAAAATATCAACAAAAAATATAATAATGTATCTCATGAGTCATATCATGAGTCATAATGTCATATACAATGAAATGAACCAAATAACTAAAGTCTAATACTATTGGTTTCCTCTACCCTTCTTGTGAGAAAATGCAATAGCTTTCCCTTTCCCTCTAGATGTAGATGCCGGTGGAGTTGGCAGTGGACTTTGCTGTGCTCTAGAAGCTGAAGAACTAGGAGCTATAGGAGGTAGACCATGTCCTCTACTGGTGGCAGGGGTAGCCCGGGTAGGTGGTGTCACCTCCTCCTCCTGTTGCTCCGCCTCCTCCTCCTCCTCCCCCTCCACTACCTCCTGCACTAACCAATCATCAGCAGACTCCATGAGAGGCCTCTCGGCCTCAACCCTCCATGCAGTAGTGGTGTTAATCCCATCCAATGAGATGGCCTCCATCTCAGGTGTCCTCTCAAGTTGCCTCACCCACAATCAAAGATTGTAGTAGACGTAGACCATGTCATTAAGTCGCTAGGTATCCAACCTGTACAAAGATCATGAAATAATAATTATAAAAAAAATATTGTTTAATGAATTCAAAAAATTATTTGGAAATTTGCAATATTTTAAGTGTTAACCTGTTGCGCTTCTTGTTGTGTATTTTTTCAAATACACTCCAGTTGCACTCACATCCTGAGGAGCTACATGTTTGGCTGAGGATTCGAATGGCAAGCTTTTGCAGAAGGGGTACCCTGGCACCATACATTCTCCACCATGCATCTACAACAAAATTACAAATAAAATTTTAAATAAACATAAGAAAAAAAATGAAATTTGAAAGTTGAATCAAAGTATGAAGTTATGAACTTGAAGAGACAATGAAATTTGAAACAAACTAAAAAATACCTAGCATTTTAGTCGTCCTATCAGTCACAGCCATGTCAAAGCCAAATGTGCCACCTGCCATCCTGTATGTCTCAATTTCTTTGGAGATTTATGTACGTTCTGCACCATCCTCTGAACACAGGTTAAGAATACATCCATGATCTCAGCATCAAATACGAACCCACATGCGAAAGAAAATGTGGGGTTCAGGTAGATCCCTGAAGCATGAATGGGACGATGGAGTGTGTTGTTCCATCATTCATCAATCACTTCCCATAAGAGGAGTTGTCTCTGAAACCCCTCATCTCCCTTATCATCATAGTAGGCCCGAATGGATTCTTTCACCCTGTCCATGGCCTCATACAAATAGCCTATTGCGGGCTTCTCACCATCAACTAATTGAAGAACCTTTACCAAAGGTTCAGTAACGGTGTACACCTCCTGCACTCCCGCCCAGAAGTCTTCCTGGTATGAAACTAGTCTGCATATGGCCTCTCCCTCTGGTTTGCGGCTCATTGTCAAAGCACGCCACTCCTTTGAAAGAAACATTCTCTTCACATCCCACATAGAATTCAAGAGGGATTGAAGAGATATGAAACTGGTCGAAAACCGTGTAATGGCAGGGTGCACCAACCCTTTGTTGTTGGTGAATTTTCTCATCAAGCTAAGCACAAATGTATGATTATATATAAATTTTGTAATGCTTTTTGATGACTCAACAATATCTTTGACAAAGGAAATTTTCCCAATGTCCTCCAACATCAAATCAATACAATGTGCAGCACAAGGTGTCCAAAATAAAGTAGGATGCCTCTCCATAAGCATCCTGCCAGTAGCAACATAATTTGCAACATTGTCTGTTATGACTTGGACAACATGTTCTGCACTCACCTCCAAAATAAACACATCCAGCAAATCACATAAAGTTTTTGCATCTTTGATATGTGCAGATGCATCAACAGATTTCATAAACATAGCCCCCTTGGGACAACTAACCAAGAAATTTATAAGAGTTCTCTCCTTTTGGTCAGTCCAACCATCTAACATCACAGTGCATCTTGTTTGTGCCCACGATTCCCTAAACTCCTCCAATCTTTTGGTGCAGTCAACCTTTTCATTTTTAAGAATCTGGATTATTCCTGACAACGCTGAAAGGAATATCACTCCAAAGGATAACTTTGGCCAACAACTTGTCAGTTTGTTCTTTCTCAATTTTTTTTAAGCATTGAAGTGATAGATCGCTATGAACCAGGCGTGATTCTAGGATTTGTATTTTTGCAAGGCCCTACATCAAATCCAGGGATTTGTGCAAGGTGATACTTCAATCTGTACACCCCCCCGACATATGCTGCCCACACAACTTGCAAGACAAATTCATTCTATCAATCCCTCCATCAGGGTCACCAAATTCCCACAGAGGGTCCAATTTCCTTGGCATGTTTGACTTTGAACTTTGAACTTCAAGTTGAATGGTGATTCAATGAACCTATGGCAAAATAAGGATTACAATTTACAAGTTACAAACTTACAATTTACATTATACAAAAACTAAAAAAAAAATACATACATGAGTAGCATAAGTTATAACAAAACACATGGAATTTTTGACAATTTAAGAGATTTTAACAAACAAAATGAAAAATCAAATGACAAAAACCCATCAAGATTCAAATCAATTCAAAAATATTTGATAACCCATTGAATTCTTTTGATAAACAATGGGTTATCCAGATTCCAAACCCAACCAAAAACATAGAAAAAAAACCAAAACAAAGTTACAAAACACAAAATGTTGGTGCCCATACCGGTTTGATGGAGAAAATTCGTCTCCTCCTTAGATCTCACTCCGTTTTTCTCCTCCAATTAGCGGATTCAGCTCCCAAACGACCAAGAGGTCACTCCAAGAGTCCAAAACCCCATTGTTGTCGGCATGCCGCTGTCTGTTGTGCAAATGAATTAAAAAAAAATCATGATTTTTTGTTATATAACGCGTTGTTGGAAAGGGCCACGATTTTATCGGGTCGAATCGCGATTTTTTCATAAAAATCGCCGAATAAAAAAAAAAAAAAAAATTCGTTGTATTTATCGGGCAATAATATCACTGGTTTGAAAAAACTGCGATTTTATGATATAATCGTGATAAAATCGGAATTAGTGCAACACTGGTTGAAATGATGCAATAATAAATGGATTGCAAATCCGATTCTTCTTATGAGAAATTATTCAAATTGAAAATGACCAAGTACCATTATGAATACCTCCCTAGTTAAGAGGGAGTGTTGAAGAAAGTGTAACTAGGTTCGGTCTTCATAATGACATGATCTTTGTAACTGATGTAATACATGATGTAATAAATTATTTTTGTAATCTTGCTACATGGGTTTCATGAGCAAGAAGTGTCTCTAGGTGAAAGACTTCTTCTTGGTGTCTTTAGGATTTATTCATATGTAAAAGAGTCATGTGTATAAAAACTTTGCATGAGTTTATGTAAATATGTACAAGTCTTCAAGTTGTCTAAACAGCCCTCCAAGACCAAGATCAATGCCTCAAAAGCAAGCCTACCAAAGTCTACAAGCAAAAGATTCAAAGGATCTTCATGTCAGCTCAAAAATGGATTAAATATATAAATATATGACATGTCGGCTTGAAGAAAAAGACACATCAGTTCAAAAGGTCATGTCGGCCTAATATATATGTGCACAACCACTTTAAATACCCTGTTAAGGTATCCGTAAATCAGTGGTAAAGATCTTGCATTTCTCTAAGATGTCAATAGGGTATAGGGTGCAGGAAGGTGTGCTTCGTAATGCTGCAGGCAGCGTGATCTCATGTCACCGCAGGAAGACAAGGACTCGGGTGAGGGAGCCGCAGTCAAGGAGGCAGAGAGCATGCAATCAAGAAAGAAAATCTTACATGAAGAAGCAAGGTCTAACTACAACTCGGCTAGAGTATTAGGTACAGTTATGACCAGAACTTGAAAGTATAATATGGACGTAGATTTGATCTATATACTACCTATGAATCAATGCTCAGATGGATGAGGAAATAAAGACTTCGAATGATGTTATTGCAGTAGGGTCTAAACTATATAGAGACCTAACACTTATAGTGACAGTCTTCGCATTACATGGATAAGTATGACAAGGAGCAGCCATGGTATCCTTGTAGGATACTAGGTACAAGGATGAGCAATCATGGATCTATTCTATAGGATCAATGAAGATCACATCTTTGCCTTATATGTATTATAGTCTCGGCATAGCTACAAACTTGGTTGCAAGATCTCGATGACTAGGTGCAGTCATGGATGGAGCAAAGATTCATATTATAGAGGATAGTTTAGGATGTCCTTCTTAGAGGTTTAAAATCCCGAATAAGGTACAGTAAGGTATATCTGTTATAACATGGTTACAATCTTAGTCAAGATAGTAGTCTCAATATGAATATGATTTCAAAGGCAGTCACAATGACAAGGATCACAAGAAGTATTACAGTCCAAGTATGATGAAAGAAGCAGTACAGTGAAGTGTTGTCATGATAGAGACAACCATGGTGTAACCATGATAAACCTAATGACATTGCTGTCTAGAACATTACTCATACTTCTATCATAACTCCAAAAATCTACAATCTAAACCTGTAGCTTCCATATCTGACAATTTGGCTATATGTATTACAGCTTCTACTCCTTTACTTTGAAACTCTTGTTTAAATTCAAATTACAATGACCTCAAGGATTACTGTAACTTGATTATACAGATACTTGTAAGACACCAGTTAGGGTTACTTAGAGAAATCAAAAATACTTCAACATGATCGGTGTGTCTTTTAGAAAGCAAGCACTACCACACAAAAGTTAAGTTAATTTGATGCTGAACTTCTTTGCCTTCTAATATTTCTTTTCGTCACAAACTGAATTCTTCACAAGAGGGGGTCTCCGATGTTGATCATCCATAGTGAATCTTAAAGCGCCGAGCTTTGAGAGAAGCAGAGAAGCATTGATGAGTAACCACTTTAGGGATGATCTCCTCACAAAATGTGTAGGGTAATATTGAGCAACAACCACAGATAAATGAATTTGTTTGGATCAAACTCAAAATTTGTCTAATCAGAGGGCCGATGGTTCATATTGATAGAAATCCTCAAGATCTGTCTTCAATTCTGTCTAATATGTGCACTCCAGAATTCCTGCAAATAACCAAATCACATTACCAATGTGATAGCCATATCAAGAGTCCATTCTGCAATCTGCAATGTTCCAACAGATGCCATCGAGGTTCCATGCATGGGAGTGATCAGATCTAGTAATAACAACACACACAGTGCGCGAAGGCTGTGTGTGTTGTTATGTGTTCACCCTGCCATTTTTATAACATGAAACAGCTAAATTCCAAAACCCTACACTTAGTTTAACTGTTAATTAAAGATTAGTTTTAGGGTTAAGTTAATTAAAATCGTTTTTTTTGCATAAACGTGTGCCACGTCCCCCCACACCCCCTCTCGTCCCCCCCCTCGCCCCCCCACATCCCCTTTTTCAGAAACGCCCCCTCAGGAAAGGGAAACGACTCCCTGGCACGTCCCCTGGGGGGGGGGAGTCCCCGTGGAACACTGCTAAAACCCCAAGATGCTTCACGGTGCTTTCGATTCATAACAATTTTAGCAAGAAATTAAAGTTCGTAGATGAGGATTTTCATTCCCAGTTCTTTCTGCCTCAAAATTCAAGAAAAATCAATGAACTCAAAACCGATGTATGGTCACGACCATACGGTATGACGCAAGCAAAGAAAAATTGAAGTCGTAGATTACAAGTAAACACTTAAAATTTAAATTAAATAAACAATTAAAGTTTAAACTTAGGTACATTAAAAAATAATGATAATATTAATTTACTTTTATATATATAATAAATAAAAATATATATATTATTATTATTTAAACAAACAAAAAATCTGAAGGAGAAATGGAAAAACCTTTATTCCCAAGGTAGTACTCCTGATGACTCACACATGTTAAAATGACATGGGCAAGCAAAGAAATTATTAGCGATTAAGCATTGAGGACAAAGCTTTTTGAAGGGGGGCAATGTTATGAACATAATTTAGATAAAAATAAAATGTAGATAATAAATAACCAAAGTAATGACTATTTTAATAGTCATTAGTTAAATGAAAAGGCATGTTTAAAGACATGTCTAGTCATGAAGGGGCACCTGCCTACGTATATAAGCAAGCCCGCATTGTAACATTCAATCATACTTGTACATTTCATCTTTTAATAAAAATATCGTAACAATACATTGTGTATTTACATTTAAAGCACAACAACTCTAAGTTTTGTCGCATCATTTGAGTTGGTTGAAGTGATTATTTCATGATATATTATTTTATTGACTGTATACCATGTTAGGGAGGGTGCCTCTCGTTTTAACGCATGTATTTGCTCGAGCACAATATATTGGCACATGTTATTGTAATGGCACATAATTTACTACTCATGGTTTTGTGAGGTGCCTTATCTATATAAGGAGGGCTCCTCTCTCATTTCTCATGGCTGGACAGGAATGGAAGACTCTCTTGCTCTCTATTTGGTCTAGTTTGTTCTCTTTCTTTTGAGTATATACTCTAGGTTAGTAATAGAAGGGTTTTGGGAATATTGTTGATTTTCCAGTAGCATACAAGACTAGAGCAATTTTAAACTGATAACTACTACCAATGATACAATTTGACTTCATTTCGAACATTCCAGTCGTTAAGTGTTATGAATAAAATATATATAAATAATAAAATATAAATAATGATGATAATTGCAATAATGTTTAGTTAATTAGTAATTAGTACTAAAAAGGTATGTCTAAATGGGACATGACCTTCCATGAAGAGGCTCTTGCCTAGGGTATATAAGCAAGCCCTCATTCTCATTTGTATATCATTCACATTCATACATTTTAATATATATTCTTGTATCTTCAATGGAGATCTTCATATTCCAAGTCTTTTGGTGTGTTTAACCTACTATAACGAACCTTGTTTGTTACATTGGTATCAGAGAATTCCTTTGCGTAAACGAACTTTGTTCGTTACATTGGTATCAAAGCATTCCTCAGAGTATACGAACTTTTTTTGTTACATTGGTATCAAAGGATTCCTCTGAGTATACGAACTATGTTCATTACATTGGTATCAAAGCATTCTTCTGAGTATACGAACTTTGTTCGTTACATTGATGATGGCAAAGGAGCATCAAAGTAGCAGCAAGGCAAGTAGCAACAGCAAGGTATACAAAAGCAAGGAACATAGGAGCAGTAAGGCAAAGGTGAAACACAAGACTAGCAAAGGCATAGGAGAACCACAAGACTAGCAAAGATAAAGAAGCAGTAGCATGGCAAAGGAGCAGCAAAGTAGGAGCAAGGCAAAGATGTAGCAAAGCAAGGAGCAGCAAACAGCAAAAGAAGGCAATGTATGCAGGAGCAAGGACAAAGGAGCAGTAGATACATTGATGGTTTGATAGAACATTGATGCTCATGATGATGCCATGTTGATGGATTGATGCTTAGGTAATGTTGCAAAAATTGTTTCACAAAGAATTTGTGGTGACACTAATTTTTTGTTAAGCTGAATTGTTGTGATGCAAAGGCAAGACTCCAAGGCAAAGGCAAAGATGTTGCAAAGATTGTTATTTGATGTTAGCATTAGTTTGATGCATTTAATCATTACATGTGGCTGAAATTAATATTGGATCTTTATTTATTTTTTCTCTAATATTATGAAGAGTTTGGAAACGAATGAGTGGAAAGCAAAGAGTCAAGCCTATTCACTTCATATTCCTATGTGGGATACAAACAGCCAGCAAACTATCTCTATAAAATATGTGATTTTGGAAGGCATAAGGGAGGTTAGAGAATGGGAGAATGTGAGGGAGCTGACTGAGCTATTATGCATTAGTTACCTGACACTTATGAAGTTGATGTGAAGCAGATTTGAAGGGAAGATGGAGATATGCAGAATTTATGAGCAAGTAAACCAACACATTGTTATTTCTTGTTTATCAGGGGATGGTAGTCTCCTTTCAAGTTGTGGCTTGATAAATATCCAGTTGGGTTGGTTGAGGTAGGAGCCTCCTGTGGGTTGTAACCTACATAAAACATATGGGAGTTGGAGCTTCCTCACATGTTGCAGCTTGCAGAAAATTGAGGTAGAAGCCTCCTGTAGGCTAGAGCCTATAGAAAATCAGACGTAATAAGGAGTAGGAGCTTGCCTTTGCATCACAACAATAATAAAATCGTGGTTTTCTCCTTTTATGGGTTTCCACATATATCTGGTGTCAATATGTATTGTTATCATGTGTTGATGTGATATTTTGATTAGCTTATTACTTGTTGTTCACATATTCAATATGTTGGCCATTATTTGCTAAGCTACTCATGCAATGTTTCAGTCAATGAGATTAAAGAAAAAAAATTTAATGTCCATGAATATACTAAATTGATTCACCCCCCCTCAGTTTAGTCAAGTTTTAATCAATTGATATCAGAGTCATTCAATCCTTTGGTCGCTCAACTATTGCACAGAGTACCTTCTTCAATCCAGGCCTTTGGCCATCAAATATTCGTCAACCTTATTGTTGTTGCAATCGAAGCACTTTACTACACAAAATTTCGCGGTTCTCCATTTTGCCATGGGCCTTTGCCCATTAACAAAAAAAAACAAAGATTATATTAAAATAAACAAACAAACAAAAAATTACAAAAGAAAAAACAAAGTTAATTAAAAAAAAGGTCAAATACATATATTTAAAAATTAAAAAAAAAAAAAAAAAAAAAAGTTTGAAGAAAATATATTAAAAGAAATAAAATATATAGAAAAAAACAAACAGCGAAAAAACAAAAACCAAAGTCATAAAAAGAAAAATATTTTAAAAAATAACAATAGGCAATCCGACAGTGACCATTGCTGAAACTTTATTCAAATGGCCACAAAACTGTTAGTTTTTTATAACATCGGATGTGCTCTAGCCATGAAAATTGGTGGAGAGGCTAAGGCACGAGTTCTAAAGAACCCAATAATCGTTTGGTGAAATTCCAAATGGATTGTATTTTATTAAAATAATTAATATTTTTTATGGGGTTCCTAGGTTTAAACTTAGGAAAATGAAAGCATTAATGGGTATTAATCAAAATATGGGTGAGAATGTTCTAGAAAGTGGATCAAGTCAACTATTTAATCTTAGCCGTTGATTAGAGACTTAATCTCAACCGTTGAAGTCTCAACGAGAAAAGTATAAGGAGGCTTAGGATTCATTTGAAGACACACGGAGCAATGTTTTAACACTCCGACTCCGGTTCAGAAACGGCCGAGGGTCGGCTCCGACTCCGACTCAATATCGACTCGGCCGGTTTGATTTCAATGACTCGGTCGTTGTAAAAAATACATTAAATATTTTTTTTTATAAAAAACATAATTTTAAAAATCCTCATTCATGTTTCCAAACACAAAGCTTTAGAATAAAGAGAGAAGACAGCATATGATCAAAGTAGGCTCATGAATATGTCCATTATATCAAAATGGCACCCAGTGCACTGTCCAATACAAAGTTCATACTTAACCACCAATGTCAAGATTCTTTTCTGCCTCAGCATAAGGATAATCACTAAACTACAACAACAATAATACCAATTCTCTGCCCCTAATGAAGTCTCAAAACCCTTGATTTAATTCTGGTCAAGCTCCAGAACAATCAGAGGTAAATATGTATTTATTAGTCCATTGCCAGAACGTTTGCCTTTTTAAAAACATTGTATGGCTCAATGCATTGTTTCAATTTTCTAATTCATGCCACTAGGATAACCATACTTTAGCGTTGTAATTTTCAAAACTTTCTCACAGTGATAGATTACTTTACGGCTATAAATATGCAATAAACAACAACCCAACCATTGATATGTAGGAGGCGAAACAACTTTTGACAAATGTGCTTCAGGATTTTTGTCAAAGATCTGAGCCGGCCGAGTTGTTACTGAGTCAACCGAGTCAATGACTAGCTCGGTAAAAACCCGGCCACCCGTTCCGTTTCGGCCACCAAGCCAACCCGGCGAAGCATTGGCTCAGTCTGACTCGGCCAAGTCAAAGTCGACTCGGCCGTTTTTTAAAACAATGACACGGAGAGAACAAATTGATTTAGAGTTCGAAATTTTTAGGGCTAGGAAGCTGAGAAATTCGAACTAAGTGATCATTCTACCACAGAGGGGCAAGGATAGTTCGGGAATACTGGGCAGAGAGGCAGAGAGCCACTAGTGGAGGCAGTACAGCACCTAGAGGGACTGACGTTGGGCCATTCTGGGCCCACGCAGGCCTGACGTTGAACCAGGGAGAGCCAGCATAGAGGAGAAGTTGCCCTCACGCAGTAATCCGAAACTGTTGGAGAGCTGTCGAAACAGCGGAGAGAGATTGACGCAGAAGCTCCAGGAGGCAGAAGAGACAGCACAGAGTTGAAGAGAAGTAATCTCACTCAGTTTTCCACCATTATATTTTTCTCTATAACTAGATTGTCGGGAGGGCATCCAGCATTGTATTCAGAATCACTGCTTAAAAATATAAAACCCTCAGAGTTGCTACACTAATTTTCCCGCATTGGGTTTTTCCGTGGACTATTTTCTCCAAAAATAACGGTGTCCTATGTATCTTGTTCTTTGCTCAGTTTCTTGTTTCATGTAATCAAATTAAATTGGTGTAGGCTGCAGAAGTAGTTTACTTCAGTATTTTTTAGAAAATAACTTGATAATGTATATTAAAATCAAGTAGAAGTAAATTCAATTTTGTTGTAGTAGGGGTTCCTTGAGTGTAGGAATTTTCACAAGAGTCGCTGCCCACAGCCCCTCCACGTCGCCGTTGTTGGAGCTCGTAACACGCCATCGTCATCACTGCCACATCTCTCCCCCACTTTCTTCAACTCTATAGACACCCACCATTCCATTCGCAATTGCCTGTTTCCACTCCCTGTCGACGCCCAACTGCAGTCGTTGTTGCTCCCTCTCCCTGTGGCCTTGTTGTCCTATTCGCAACTGCTAGTCGAACCCATCATTCAGTTATCAACAGTACAAGCAAATCATTTTCACGATAATTGTTGCTCTATTTGCACCACAGCCCTTCTTTCACTAGCTAAAAAAAAATTATAAAGCTTCATTAAAATAAATTACTATTACATTGGTCGTCTGCATTCAATTCGTTCGAACACGTTCTTTCAACTGCCAAATTCGTAAGGACACATCCTCGGCCCAGAATTAAAAGACAAATTAAAAGTGAAGTGACAAAAAAGGTTTAAAGGATATGAATTATATTACAAAATAAAATACTAAAAAGGTCAAAAATGAGAATAAAATATTATATCTCCAAATATCATAAAAGGGCCAACATATAAAAAGTACTTGAATTATTTAAATATAAAAGGAGAAGGTTCATAATTAAAAAGGAGAGGTAGTTTTTATAATAGGAAGTTATCTTTAAATAAGATAAAGTGACTAAGAAGAATATTAAAGTGGTTATTTATTAATTGAAGGTAATTATAAGTTGAAAGGTATTTTATAAGAATTATTGAGGTGAAGTGAATTATTGAAGTAATTATAAAAGTTCATTTAAGATTTAAAAAAAAAATATATATATATATATATGAGTTTTGAAGCACAACAAAGGAGAAGCTAATAAAGCATAAGGTTTGAAGAAAAAGGAAAAAAAAAGTGACTAAAGGTGTTAATATTTAAAAGGGACTTATTATATTTGGCAAAAGTAGATTTCTCATAAGAAAACTATAAATCCCTTGGTCGAAGTATCATTTAATGAAATTATCAATGAATATAACATGGAGTCTAACCTGGAAATGAAGGCCGGAAAATTACCAGAAACTTCATATAACTATGTCTCAGTGCTATTTAAAATTAAAGGGTCTATTGCGGGAAAAGATGTCACTAACGCTATCTTTCCAGCCGAAGATAAAAATTATATAAAACCTATAATCGCAAACCAATTAGTGATTCAAGAGTCAAATATAATCAAAAAATTAGACTGTTATGACAACAAAAAATATGACATAACCAATTTACAATTAAACATTGGAGATTATACATTCATATCACAATTCTCAGTTCAAAACCTATGGACCGATCAAGGTAACATTATTTTAGTTTCACCCTGGATGGAAACCCTAGGTTCCTTCATCCTGAATACAAAAAAAAAGTTTTTGACATTTTCATACAAAAAGATAAAAATAACACTACAAGATTTTACATTGAATCCGAATTCAATAACACCAGAAGACATACAAGACATCTCAAAAATAATTTCTCAAGGTAAAAAAGTGATATAGAATATGTAAAGGGGAGTTGACAAAATTGTTGCTGACAAAAATGAAGAAGTTATTCGCCTCAAAGGCCACAACGAGAAATTATTAACACAAATTAAGAAACTTAAAAATGACAAGAAATCCTTGAAAAACAAACTAGAAGAACTCAACACGAAAGATGTATTGAAGTCTCCAGACATAACTGTCCAAGTTGAAGAAAAAGGAACGAATATCGAGCTAGTCAATATCAAAACTCAAGAGGATGACAACCCAGTTAAAGGGAAAACATTCAAAAGTTACATTTCAAATGATGGAAACTCCAACTGATGATTCAGTAGCCAACTCAACAATCAGGAAATTACCACACATATGTTAAAGGAAGGTCAAATAAGAACTCCTTATTGACCTTCGAATCACAAGAGCAAACAGCTCAATTCGTCCACGTATATGTATGACTCAAAACAGAAACAACAAACTTATGTTCCAAAGGATAATGATTTCAGCACAATACAATCTGACAATAACAATTTATCTCAGCTATCAAGTAATTGCAAAGTTTCTCAAAAATTGATTTAGGATGGTCAAATCCTTTCTCAATTCAACAATTTTATCTATCGCTCCAAAGATCATTTCAACTTGTATCAACGAAGATGACAGTTCCGAAACGAGAAGACATGCGAAACAAAAAAAGAGGTCAAGCCTTTTCATTAGCAAGCTTTGAGGACAAACCTTTTTGAAGAGGAAGGCAATGTTATGAATAAAATATATAAATAATATAAATATAAATAATGATGATAATTGCAATAACGATTAGTTAATTAGTAATTAGTACTAAAGAGGTATGTCTAAATGGGACATGACCTTCCATGAAAAGGCACCTGCGTAGGGTATATAAGAAAGCCCTCATTCTCATTTGTACATCATTCTCATTCATACATTTTAATATATATTCTTGTATCTTCAATGGAGATCTTCATATTCCAGGGCTTTTGGAGTGTTTAACCAGCTATAACGAACCTTGTTCGTTACATTGGTATCATAGAATTCCTTAGTAAACAAACTTTGTTCATTACATTAAGCAGTTATACATGAAAATTTCAACCATTAACATTAAGATCCATAAAGCAGTAAAGATCGCAGTAAGACAATAAACAAGAGACAGCAGAGATTACCCCGGGGAAACCCCACCCCAAGGGGGAAACCTAACAACTTTTCCTTATGAGAGAATGCCTAATTCAATCCAATTTGTACATCAAAATAGCATAACTTTGACAAGATTACATACGCAAATATTGACCAGCAACATGACCTCGCACAAGTGCCAAGCAAGCCCTCCAATATCCAATACAATGATCCCTTCAATTCTGTCCATAAATAGGTCTGCCACAGGTCTCAAAGAGGGTCGAACTTCAGCCTCAGAACTCGCACTATTCACAGATATAATGTGCCTCAGTTTCACATTGTTCCACAGAGAGTATGCCACAGTCCATCACATGATTCCACAGAGAGTATGCCTCAGTCCTTCGCATGATTCCATAGAGAGTATGCCTTAGTCCTTAGCATGCTTCCACAGAGAGTATGCCTCAGACTTGCGCACGAAACAGAGATATATGAGAGATCCAAAAATCTGCCTTGGAGGAGAGCGAATAGGTTCAATATATAGTGATTCGTCCATGTAAAGAGGTGTGTCTCTTGGGACAGCCCGACTTGATCTTGGACGGGCCAACTTGGACACTTATGGGGTAAATATAAATTTATTTTTTCTCTTTTGATTTTATTGATGAAAATACTGACCAAACCTACCAATTTCCAACAAATACAGGAAGCATTGAAGAAAGGGCTATTACAAGGGCAACAATGCAAACAAGGTATGATCAATATCTATTTCGTTTATTTGGGATTTTTTTTAGTTATGCCTTAATATTGAATTTGAATTCCTTAGCAATTTTCACCTTAGATGTATGCTTTAATTAATCAAGTTTGCAATACCTAGGATAGATATAGAATTAATTTAGCCTCTGTATGAATATTGTGTAGTCCAGGTTCCCTAACTTGATGTTTTCCAAGTATTCTCCAAGAAGATGCGTAGACACTTCAACAATCAATGTAAAGGACATCTAATCAAGGAATTAGCTAAGACTCCATGCCCAATAGTATCATAATTTCTGTTCTAAGCAACCTAGGGATTAATATTTCCAATTTTCTGAAATAGGTTGCCTTCTCCAAGTTTCATTGATCTAACAATTCCATATTTCACTACTAACTTGGATATTTTACACAGATACACATCTTAAACAGTTACACTAAAATTCAATTTGCTCTTTAAAACAAACTAGATCTAAATGTTATGACCTCATTTATTTTATAGATCTGACTTTTTCACACCCTTAAGGACAAGTGATATTTAATAATTGACGAGATCTAAAGCTGTTTTGTTGGTTCAAAGTTGAATTCATTTAAAGTGTTTACTAATCCAAAATATTAACAGAAAAATTGATGCACACTCATCTTGAAATGCAGATTCCTGAGATTTTGTAACAGTTTTACATTGCTGAATATATGTCTGAATACACCTTGCTCAAAGGGTGTATTGATCATTTTTGAAATCTAACTTCATTCAGAAGCAAGTCAGTATTAAAACCCTGGAGCAACGTGCTGGAACTTGCTTATAGTTAACACTATAAAATTTCATTATTTTTCTAAACACAAGGATTTACTCAAATCTGAATATATCTTCTTGAAAAACGGTTAAATTCTGTTGTATGCTGTACATTTGGATGAGGTGATCAATAAGCTTGACATTTACACGTTCAAATCATTTGTAAAACTTTACAAGTCTGGAATTAACACACAGATTTGGAAAGCACTATCAAATTAATATTATGAACAGCACTCTTGCTTTGTTACAGACAGGGGTCGACTCATACATTATTCTTCCAATTTGATGTGTTGACATTTTCCTGGTGACTGTTATAATTTCTGTAGAATGATGATTTGTAAAATCTGATCTGAATTGATAAGTAACAGCAATCCACTTAGCATTTTGTTGCTCAGGTCCCAAATGAGATTTACTTTACATCTATGGTTAAATATGGTACCTTATGTGATGAATAATTTATAAATTGTTGGCACACTTAATGGTTCTTGGATTTTTCCTCTTGCTGTTATAAAAATGAGACTTTCTCTTACTGTTATACAAATGTTGATTGAGGATTTATGTTTTAAAATGCATGGAAAATGCTTAATGATCAGTTCCACTATCACCTTTTGGCATTAATAATCCTGTTAACACAAGATTTGATAGTGTCATTTCGTTTTTCAACTCCAAGTGCATAACTTTTATGACACACATCTTGCATGTTTCATCAAATTTTTCAGCTCTAGGAGAACTCAAATACACCTTGGACATCCTGGAGTAGCAACAATAAGCATTCTTTGAACTCTGTAACTAATTCAGGTTCTACCTCTTCTTTGACAAATATCTTGAGCTGCATTTGCGATAAATGACTAAACATGAGTATCTTGTCAGTCTAAACTCAGAGATCCAATGATATAGCTTAGATTAACCTCTAGGGATTACACTATAGGCTAGGGTGGCTAGTTTCCTTAGTCTGAAGTATGGAGCAAGGCTACCAAGGTGACACTGGGAAGCTTGCTTGTTGCTCCTCTAGGCTCTCCTATTGAGGTTAGGACTTTTCCTTGTACGGTGGAGTTTTAGCGGTGGCACAAGGAAAAGGAAGACTTCTCACATTGAATTCCTAACCTTTTCTGAATTTACTGTCACAATGTATATGCTGAAATCGAATGAATTAATATGCATTTACCATAATTAACTTCAATGAAATCACACTTCATTTATATTCAAAATTTGCAGTACTGAGTAAAATAATATAGAATCCCATAGAAGCATGAAACAGACCTTCTTTGAATCTGTATTCAGAGCATTTGTCGCAACTTCAATTCGTAACACCTGAGCTAATAGCCATGTTACATGATTAGTCCGAGCAATCTGCTGCTCCCCATTTGTGAATCGAGTGGCAAGCTTATCTACAAAGTCAAGAAAGTCTATGTACCCATTCTTCAT
Organism: Pinus tabuliformis; assembly: GCA_031772625.1. Lineage (NCBI taxonomy): Eukaryota > Viridiplantae > Streptophyta > Pinopsida > Pinales > Pinaceae > Pinus > Pinus tabuliformis. Next base: position 1,230,918,749 of record CM062805.1, on the reverse strand, counting down.
AAGGAAGAAAAATAGGTCTGCAAATGCAAGCCACTTTTGCCAGCGATTTTCTTCTGCAAGAGATACATTGGGACTAGAGCTCATTGCCACACCTTGCACATCCATGAAAAACAGATTTCAAAATTCCTGCTCATCCAATTATAAAATACAAGTTTTCCTTTCTTGAATTATAGCTAATCATTTAACTTTTTACTTCTTTTCATTCAACAGTATTGAATACTGTGAATATTGATCCAGATGAATCCATGTAACTATTTGCAAATACTCTACTGGCAGATAAAGTACTCTACATAAAATTGCTTCTGCAGATTGCACAGGAGAAATAAATAAACAATATACAACATATTAAGTTGTATGCCAATTAATGTGTGGTGAAAGGGATGATTTAGTTTGAACTCAGTACCATCCTTGGGCCAACAAGAACAAGTTTTCACAATTATGATATGGATAAATTTAAACAGCAACTAATACAACAGGACAAAATGATAGGGACAGGATTAATCTTGGAAAGATGTGGAGTATTCAAACTGTGGAACTTCTAGGTTTAGGAAAACAATCAATGAAATCTATGTTTCCACATCAAATACAGTAATACTGGGCACAAACTTGTGTTAAGATTCGAGAATGGATAGGTCAGGTGAGTGATGATCCATTTGTGTGGGATATAGAAATTACCCAAGAAGGACTACGGCAGATAAATCCAAATGACTGTGTATAGTAGCCAAAAGTATCTTACAAGGATCCAAAGTTTCATGTGACACTTGCTACGTATGAAAATCTTCATCTGGCTCCTTTATTGAAACAAGCTAAAAAGGTCCAGGAGATTGCATGCATGATCGTGGTAGTATCTCCATTTTATGCAAGCATAGTTATCCATCAGTCTATTTTCTGAATAGTGTTCTGTGCTGTACTTCAAACGTTACAAAATCCCTTAACAAAGGACAGCCCTAGGGGCACCTAGGAAGGTTGCCCATTGTCACCACAACTACACTTCCTCTTACTTTAGGAACGTTCTTTTCTAACACAAGGAGAGGAACCTTAGAAAATAGTATTTTAAGGTTTTCCTTCAAATAAAATGGATGGTGAAAATAGCAAAGACCAGCGCCTATCCAATTGGGCAATCGAGTCAATATTAATGAACAAGAGGGTTTGAATATGATAAGGAAGACCCCATTAAACCATCATATATGTGACATAATTAGTCCAAATGAGGTTTTCAGATTATGCAAAAATAAAGCGAGAGCCTCTAAACAAGATGCACCATCACAATGATAAAATTACAATAAAAAATAATTGTGCAACCTAAGTCACCCGACACAATGACACAGGACACAGAGGGCACAGAAATATGAGTATCTGACATGAGAGACAGCGACCACGGTAAAGGGACACGGAGGACACGTTAATAATGTGTGTGTGTGTGTGTTGCTGAATTACAAATAAAAATGACATACAGACAGATTCAATTTAGAAACTAAAACATTCACATGATGACGATACAAATTCAATCATACAACTAGTACCACATCAATGATAATAAATTGACAAGCATACAAGAAATTAAAACCATAAAAAGTGGTACTACATCAATGAGGATAAATTGACAAACACAAGAAATTAAAGCCGTAAACTGCAGTTTTCTCATTAAGTCATCAAAACCAAAAAGCATTACATAGATACTAACTCACTCAGTCATTGCTACTATAGGTGGGAATGCCAATGGAAAATACAAAATAGGGTAGATACTAGAACCGTAAACCAAGATGGAAGAATATCATAGCTTACGACTGTTGTAGCCCCTCTATCTAGAGCTCAACACATCTCAATAAAGAAAGGTGAATGTACAACATCAAACGATAGTAAGTTGAGATAGAAAAAAAAAACAATGGTAAGATCAATCTCATCCCACCTCTTGCTGAAATATCGTGTCCATTGGACCAGCCGCCCTCTTTTTTGTTGCTTGAACTGCACTTCCACTCCAAACAGATAATTGCTAGAGAATTTCATCAAGAATGGAAAAGGATCCTCGTTCTTAGTTTTCCTACATGTTGCTGCCACCATCACCACACTAGCACTGGCCTCTCTTTCTAATTCCATATTTTATGCATTCACTCCTAGACATGCTCCAAATCCATAAGGTGTGCCCAACAAATGGCCCTTAACTCAGAAGTAGGTGCACTTAAATTGACCATGACAAAAACTACATGTCCAAAGAGTGTTCCCTCCTCCCTTTAACTTGGTCATGAGCCCTTCATGTCTTGTAACATACTTCCACAATGGATAATTTTGTCCTTGAGCCTGTTGTCTTGCTAAAATAATGATTCGTTCAGCATTTGAAGCTGTTGTTCCAGCTTCACTTCCAACAGATGGTACACTCGCAAATCCTAATGACAATGGAGGGGAGAAAACCTCAGTGGGGGCACTCCTCCCTTTCTTTTGCCCTTTCCCAGCTGCCCTTGACGATTGAGCCATGAATTCTATAACTGAAAATGGACTACTGTAGGAAAAAAGGACATCTGCAGGAAAAATCTTGAAAATGGTGGACAAATCCACTTATCAGCACTTGGAATCCCTTGTAAGATCGCTTAGTAGCCATTGGCCGCACTCCAAAACCTCTAAGAACTTCAAACTTGTCACTGAATGTGTTAGAATGAGGGTGAAACTGTATTTTTATTGGCTACAGGCCGCTTTTCCGCCAGACAAATCTCCGAATTTCATGACACAATGAGGGAACGTGTTTGGCTCATCTCAGGTGAAAATGACAAGCGCCAAACATGTTTAAGACGCATGTCCTCATTGAATCATGTCTGACATGGAAAATATTTTATATGGGGGACATATTGAGGTGTCAAGTAACCTACTATGCAATCAATGAATAAAGAAGGCAACAACAACCCTTCCAAACAATAGAAATGACGGCATCGAATTTCTTTAACAATTCAAAATTACATCAAGGATTAGGAATGAAGTGATCCAAGCTCACATCATCCATCCATATGATCCCATGTCTAGTCCAACATAGGAACAAGGTTCTTCATCAATTATGCAACAAAGGGAATGTGGACCATGTAACTAGGCCTCTAAAATGTCTCAGGTGTGCCCCAAATGGGAACTCATCGTACTATGTCTTTCGAAAAGCCTCCATCAATCCAACCATACTCCTACACACTTGTTCTTCCCCTGGATGATGACAAGTGCTTGGGCAAGATAAAAAAAAGCGCATTGCCTCCAAATCTCTCCCTAAAACTATAGGAATTTACAGGGTAAGTTCCTTAGATAGAACATCAAGGGGCACCGCTCACAAACAGATCACAGATCAATACATCAATATTCTTCACATGGTTAAAACCCTCAAAGAGGGAAACAGTCCACGGCCTGAGCTTCTCTCATGGACGGTCACCTTACAAATGACCCTCCATGCTCTTTAAATAGAGATCATGGACCAATCGGGTGTTAACCGACAAATCAAGTCTCAATAATACCGAGGAGAGAATGAACCATCAGATCACTTCATGTCTAGAACATATCGTCGCCCTCGGATTGTAAGTTACAAAAGTACAAAGTAAAGAAACACACTTTACCTAACTCTACACTAGACCAAGTTATACTTAACTATTTCCTATGTGTCGAAATAACCTAACATCCCCCCTTAAGAACAACTTGGGATAGGATTGAAGGATGTACAAATATGACGCAATAGGAGAAGGAAGGAGGCATTAGAGCCTATCCCCCCTTAGTGACAGCTTCCTGAACTCCAACCATAAATCAAAGTTTAGTAAACTTCACCTCTGTGAGAGCCTTTGTAAAGATGTCTACAACTTGATCACCGGTTGAACAATATTGCACTTCAAGAACATGATCATGAATGAACTTTCTAATGAAGTGCAGTGTAGTTCAATGTGTTTGTTGCGCTGATGTTGGATTGGATCTTTGCATAGTTGAATGGCACTTTGATTATCACACCAAAGTGTAGTCGGATGCTGCTGCTGAAAGCCAAACTCTGATAGGATCTGACGAAGCCATAGTGCTTCCTTACTAGCTTCTACGCTACCACGATAGTCTGCTTCTGCTGAACAAAGAGAAATAGCACTTTGTTTCTTGCAAGCCCATGTAATAGGTCCAGAACCAAGAATGAAGACATAACCTGCAGTAGACTTCCAATCACCAGGGTCACCAGCCTAATTGGAATCAGTGAAACCAACCAATAGAGGAGATGTTTCTACACTATAATGAATCCCAAACTGAACTATACCTCGAACATAACGAAGTATACTTTTAGTTGCTTTCTAATGACTTTCATGTGGGTTTTGCATAAACCGAGCAATAAGGCCAACAGCAAAGGAAAGGTCAGGACAAATATGGGTCAGATTCAAAAGTTTTCCTACAAGCTGACGGTATAAGGTAGCATCAACTTCAGGGGAAGTACAAGTGACTAAAAGTTTGGCTCCATACTGAAAGCGAGAAGGGGCTGGCTTACAGTCTTCCATGTGAAAGTGGCGTAGAAGATCACAGGCATACTTGGACTAGGAAAAGGAAATACCTTCTTTGGATTGCAAGACTTGAAGACCAAGAAAATAATGCAATTGTCCTAAGTCCGTCATTTCAAACTTCTTTTTAAGGCTAGACTTCACATGGTTTATAAGGTTGGGATCTCTACCAGTAAGGATAAGATCATCAACATAAAGAACAAGAATGAAAAGAGACTTACCCACTTTCTTGGTGTAAACAATATTGTCAAAATGACACCCTAGAAAAGCCAGTGTCTAAAAAAAAGCTATCCATTTTCGTATACCAAACCCGAGGGGCTTGCTTGAGACCATAAAGGGATTTCTTAAGCCAACATACAAGGCTAGAGTCTGTTTGTATAAATCCAGGAGGTTGTTCCATATAGATTTCTTTATGTAAGTCCCCATGCAAGAAGGGAAATTTAACATCCATATGATGGACTTCCCAATTGAAAGAGGCAGCAAGGAAAAGAACAAGGCGGATAGAGCTCATTTTGGCAACAGGGGAGAAAGTTTCAGTATAGTCAATGCCTTCAACTTGTGAAAAACCCTTAGCAACAACACGAGCTTTATGTTTATCAACTTTTCCATCTGGTTCAAACTTGGTTCTGTAAACCCATTCACATCTAACAAATTTTTGTCCCTTTGGAAGCGGAACAAGGTCTCATGTATCATTTGCCAATAGTGAAAGATATTCTTCATTCATAGTTGCATCCCAATCTGGATGGATGAAGCTTCTGCAAAGGTGTTAGGATCATAATTCGTTGAATCTTGAGCCAGTAAAGGAGAGGCTCTATCAAACTGAGAACGTGTGCGACGTTGATCTGTAGGATCACCTGCAAGAGCACCTGCTGCATCCCGAGTAGCGCGGACCCATTTTGGAAGCTGAGGAGTTGAAGGAGGATCCCGAGAAGGTGGGGGAGGATTGTCATCCTTGTTGTCATCATCTGAAGAAGAAATATTTTCATATGTAGAAGGGATAGAGAGAGGTTGCACATCCGCCGAACTAGGCTCGTAGGCCGATATATTTTCAGCAAACTTTACATCTCTTCTAATGATAACATTTTTGGGTTTAGGTGGAAGAAGTCTATATCCTTTGACATCTTCAGAATATCCAACAAAAATACATTTTTCACTCTTAGGTTCTAAGGTTTTATGTTTCTTATCTGGAATATGGGCCCATGCTTCACTTCCAAAAACATGAAAGTGACTTACATCTGGTTTAATTGAGCTCCATGCTTCTTCTAGAGTGATATTCTTTAAAACCTTAGTAGGAGTGTGATTTCCATGTAATTTGCACAGTTAATTGCTTCTGCCCAAAAATTAAGACTAAGTCCTTTAGATTGAAGCATACAATTAGCCATTTCCTTTAAGGTGTGATTCTTCCTTTCCGCTACACCATTTTGTTGTGGAGTGTATGGAACAGTATGTTGCAATTGAATTCCATGCTCAGTGCAAAAGTTGATGAATTTGTTGTTAACATATTCTCTGTCATTATTAGATCTTAGCTTAAGAATTTGATGTCCAAGTTGTTTCTCAACAAAGGCCTTAAAGGCCAAGAACATGGTAAAGACTTCACTCTTCAGTTTTAAGAAGTATACCCAAGTGTGTTTGAAGAAATCATCAATGAAAGTTAAGAAATACTTGTAGCTAGAGAATGAAACAACTGGTATGCACAAGCTATAAAGGGGTTGAGACGTGCCAAGAGGCACATTTTTCAAAACTATCCCAATGATGTTTTCTGAGAACACATCCGGAACAAACACCATCTCTGCAAGATACCATAGGAAGACCTGTCACCATATTTTATTTACATAGATTTTGAAGGGAGCGATAGTTTAAGTGACCAAATCGGTCACGCCAAAGTTTGCTCCCTTCATCATTATGAGCAACAAATACCGAGGGAAGAGTTGATGACCCAAAGTTGTTAAATTTATACAACCTTGTAGAATCATCAACAATGCCAATAGCTAAAATCTGTCTAGGATCTCTTAGGTCCTTAGTTACAACATCATGAGGTGAAAATTCAATGATTTTACCTTCACCTGAATGAGTTATCTGATATACAAATAGAAGGTTGGAGGATAAGGTAGGAACACATAATACATCATTAAATTGACCATTGTCTAGATGAATAGTTCCAATCCCTACAACACTAAGAGATCTATCATGACCAACATATATTTTTGGTGTTACAATCATTTAAAGAAGAAAACGTGGCTTTGTTTTTGGCCATGTGATAAGAAGCTCCAGAATCAATGGGCCACTCATGAGAATGAGAAGAAGTAGATACATTTAGTGCATAACCAAACCAAGATGCTTGACAACCACATGCAAAAAGTGTTATTCCTAAAGATGAAGTTGAAGTTGAAGTTGAAGAGTGCTCCAAATGGATGTTATGCTTCTTCATTGCTGCTACCAAGGCTTCCATCTTCTTAAAGCTTTTGGATTCTAAGTGGCCATCTCGATTACAAAGGTTGCAATGTCTATCAGTCTTCTTCCCTTTGTTTTTATTTGCCTTATCATTTTGTTGAATTGATTTTTCCTGTTGAGACTGAAATTGCTTAGGACCCTTGTTTGGTTTAGGACCATTCTTTTTAGGATACTGCTTCTTAGGATTCTTTGAATTTGGTTGCTACTGGGCTGCTAAGGCTTTCTTAGAAGAGTTTCCAGTGTTAAGAAGACCAAGATGTAAGAGATTTTCTTGTTCTCTTATTAAAGAATCAAAAGGCATCAAAAGAGGGGGACTTGTAGGCTTGTCCTTGAGAAATAAAGGCTTCTCTAGTAGAACAGAGTAGGCTAGTCCTAACTTTGTAAGAATGGAATAGATAAGGCTACCATCTTCTTTCTTAACCTTAACGCCTTCTAAGAGAAGTCTAAGGGTCTTGAACTTGGACAAAAAATTTTCAATTGAAGAAAAATTATTGGGGTCCAATGTAAGCAACTCATTTTCGAGTTAATAGGCTCTAATTTCATTTTTAATTCCAAAAACTTTATTGATTTGTTTCATTGCTTCATCAGGGGTATCAAGTTTTGCGATATGGAATCTAAGGTCTGGAGAAATAGACATCCCTATCAACCGACGTGCTTGATCTTGCTTATTTTCCCATTTGGCTTGCTTATCTTCATCTTAGGTTTAGACTCTTGGCCTGAGGCTATTCTATAAAGACCCTTTACTTCTAAGTAAATCCACAATGTAGGACAACCATTGGAAGTAGTTGGTGTTGTCAAGAATAACTTCGCTTGGACTTTCCATTTTAACATAAATTGAAGTTATAGATGCTGAAACTAAGTGTTCTAATGGAAAGATCTTGAAAAATTAGGCCGATTCAAAAAAAAATAGCTCTGAAAACAACTTCCAGATGAAGAAGTTATGACTTTTTAAAGAAAAGTTGTTGACGATGTCGACGAATTACGTGAATGTTCGGAAGTGAATGATAATGTTATATTTTAAAAAGAATCCCCCCCCCCCTTTCCAAACTTAATCTAATTAGCTCACTTCTAAAAAAAATTACTCTATGTGACCCAATTTTATAAATAAGTGAAGGTCACTTTTACAATGGTACTTTATGAGCTACCCACTAAATTGTAACTTAGATAAAAGATAAAGTGACTTTAAAATTATAAGTGACTCACTTTTTATAATGGGTGAGAACACTTTTACATAAGTTACATGTGCTTTTTGAAAAAGTAACTCAACAAAGAGAAAGACTTGAACCCGAGACCTCTATTCTCATAAAGTAACTTTGGACCAAGTGAGCTAGTTTAAAAGGTTAGTAATTTTTGGAAAAGAGGAAAGGATTTTTTTTACTCACTGAAGGTTTGGGGTGCATGCTTACTTGAAACTCTCCTTTTTGCCTACAAAACAAAAAAAAAATCGCACAACCCAAAACGAACATGCAAAAAAAACAAGCCTTACGGCTTAATGTTAGATTTCGCCAAAAACTAAATATTTTCCTCAATGTTTCTGATTTTTCGAGATCACACTAAGGCACGGCGGAAAAAAGCATACACATGAGAAAAATCCTTCATTTTTGTTTATGATTTGCCCAAATCGCACAGAGTCGAAGGGCAAAGAGCATACTCATAAATGAAAAGTATAGATCCAGTAATAAAAATAGAGAGATAAATAAACCAAAATAAACAAAGAAATAAATAACTAAAACTGCGAATAAAGATTGTATACCTCTAGATCTTAAAAATGATGTAGCTAGGGCTACCGGAAACCATTTCGCGTGAAACGAAAGGGGTTCCTCACTGGAAAAAATGCTCCTAACACAATAGAGCAATCCTCTTGGCCCGAAAGCAGTCAAAAACAATAGATATAGGAAATGACAATCGGATGCAGTTGTACCGGCTTCGGATTTGAATCACCAACAAATGCGGCCCTCAAATAGCTCTGATACCATGTAGGAATTTACAAGGTAAGTTCCTTAGATAGAACACCAAGGGACACTGCTCACAAATAGATCACAGATCAATACACCAATATTCTTGACGTGGTTAAAACCCTCAAAGAGGGAAACAGTCCACGGCCTGAACCAACATGGCCACTTCAAGTAATTTATTAATGTAAAAGAAAGAAAACTTACATAAGATTTTCTCATGAACAGTCACCTTACAAATGACCCTCCATGCTCTTTAAATAGAGATCATGGACCAATCGGGTGTTAAGCCACAGATCAAGTGTCGGTAATACCCGAGGAGAGAATGAAGCGTCGGATCACTTCATCTCTAGAACATACCGTGACAATCGAATTGTAAGTTACAAAAGTACAAAGTAAAGAAACACACTTTACCTAACTCTACACTAGACCATGTTATCCTTAACTATTTCCTATGTGTCAGAATATCCTAACAAAAACTTATAACCACCACTGGACTCCAACAATTTTCTATTCTAACTTGTGTTGGTGAGAGAAGAAAGCTCATGAAAATGCAAACTAAGACAACCATTTTCAAGCGCTAACAATTTGACCCCATATGGGGACTACATTCCCTTGTGGGATGAAAGAAAACTCCAAAAGAACTATTAAGTCTGTATCTGCAAGGTGAATCAATAGGTTGGTTGTTTGTGATAGGATGGATCAAAAATTCACAACCTTGTCACATGTTATCAAATGTTTTTAATCCCAATTTACTGCAAAAAACTTCATCGAACCATTCATTCTCAAGGCACTCCACAAATAAGGCATGAGCCTAAAATGTCAAAGATAGCATAAATGAAACTTGTTGCTCATAAACATCAAGCTTATCCTTCCTAGACTACTACAGTAAGCAGTCCCTATTTATTACTCGAAGACAACAGAATATTCTAAAAATATATATTTAATAATAAATGATTCATAGAATGAAAGAAAAATGATGTTACAATGAGCCTTGTAACGGTCTACTTATATACATTAACTGATCACAAGGTCATCGGGTATGTGCACTTCAACTTTTCATTAAATTATTATTTAATATATTTTTACTATAATGTTTACAACATTGCCACCCTTTTAAGGAATGTTTTGTCCTCAAAGCATAGTAAATAGGGTTCTCTCTAGTTGAGCACATTTATGTGAGAGAACAAAGTTTATTTATTTGTAGGGGTTTGACCTCATCCATGCTTTGAATATTAATGAGGTTCCTTGTATTGTTTGCCTCATAGCATAAATTCCCCTGTGTCGACTACCTAAATTCCTAGTTGTTCTTTATGCTTCTTGGCAATATATTTCCCTTGTTCCCTTGTTGAACGTTTGATTGTGTTTCTTGCCCCCTTTTATTAATTGTTATTGATTCTTCTTGAGAGTGGAACCTTCAACGCTATATAATTTCTAGTGTCGATATTACCAACTAGACTCCATGAATTATTCTTCAAGGTTGGTGCTATAATTCCCCAACTACATCAGCCATTTAGCACCTAGCACCATATCCATCCTCTTCCAATGATAGAGCATAGGGTCATGTTTGCAATTCTAGTTCTTGTATTTGAATTGACTTTACGACATCTTCCTACTTCTTTGACCCTTTGTCCATAAGCCACTGTATAAGTGAGGTTCTTGGTGGGGTATGGGAAAAGGTTTAATTGTTTAGTAACAACAATGCCTATACACTCATGAGGCTATCAAAATCTATTAGTATTGCTACATTTCTATTTTTTATAACTCCCTTAAGCTTTAGGGTCTTAGGTTGTGGTTTCTTTGTCATGGTTTCCAATGGAACTGCAGGTTTGCTTTCTTCTTTTCTTCACGGCTGGATCTTATCCTTTCTGAGATGTGGTTGAATGTATATAGCAATTGGTTGTTGTATTTTCTCTTTTGGAGTAAATATTTCTCTTTGAAGTTTGTTTTCTTCATTTCTATATTGTTGGGCACATGTGATTGAGGATAGTAACACTTTTTGTAGTGTTTCACCACAGTCAAAATCTAAGTTATATGCTATAGTCATTTAATCATTTGGTTTCTAGAGTTCTATTGTTTCCCATTCACAATTCTATAGTAGTGTAATGGCATGTCTTCACATCTATGCCCTACAGTCCAATATTTTCCCACATATACGACAATTGTTTTCATTCTTTTTCTCCTTCTTTGATTAGTGATTTTTAATGGTGTCGTAATCCCCTATTGCACTCTAATTGATCGTCTTCTTTGAAAATTCAAAGTTACCTTACATTGAGTATTGAGCTTTCTTTCAATTATCTTTGTTATGTAACTAGATCACAAAAAAGAACTTAGATCAGCAACTTGAAAATAAGCTTCTTCGAGGGGGAAAACTCCTTTTACATTACATAAATGAACAATTTTTGGATGATACAAATGAAAAGACCTCCTTGGTATATATAGGAGTCTAAGCGGTCACAATATAATTAGGGCCTACATAACAATAATAATGTAAGGGCACAACAATAACAATAGTGGCTTCTATGGGGCACAACAATAACAATATGGGGGCTACACTATTATTATAGGGACCTAACATGCCCCTCTTCTTCAAAAAAGTGTTTTCCTCAATGCTTGAGTAATTTTGGATGCTTCTGAATAAAATACTCATTCTCCCATGTGGATTCTTCAACAGGTAAGTTCCTCCACTTAATAAGATACTTTGAAATTGATCTGTTCCGCACCTATCAAATTCTTGTTTCTGTGATTGCTTCAGGCTCCAATATCATTTTCCCTTCCTTGTCAAATTCTGGCAATATAGTTTGAAATGGAAGCTTGTCACCTATAACCTTCTTTAAGCATGAAACATGGAAAGTTGGGTGTACTCGCGAAGATGCAAGCAACTCCAATTTGTATGCCATAGTACTAATCTTTTTCAACACCTTGTAAGGGCCATAGTACTTGGGTGATAATTTATTATCCTTCTTAGCTTGCTTGTGGGACATTTGTTTCTATGCTTGTAGTCATAAAAATACCTAACCACCCACATCAAAACTTCTTTCACCGCAATGTTGATATGCCTGTTGTTTCATTCGATTTTGTGCCAAAGTCACGTTATCCTTTAAGAGTTGGCAAACTTGTTGTTGATTCTCAATGTGATCTTACACCACTTGAACCTTAGAATTGTCTCTTAAAGACGATGTGATGGATGGTGGATGATATGCATAAAGTGCCATAAATGGGGTCATTTTTGTTACGGTATGGAAGGACGTGTTATACCACCATTTTGCTAGGGGTAACCACTTGATCCATTGTGATTGTTTATCAGATACAAAGAAACGAGGATATCGTTCCAAACTTTTGTTCATTATCTCAGTTTGCCCATCATATTAAGGATGATAGGATGAGATATGAGCTAATTTAGTACCAAGAAAAGAAAATAATTATGTCCAAAAATTTCCAGTGAAAATTGAATCTCTATCACTTAGAATAATCTTTGGGTTTCCATGTAGCTTTTGAATTGTTTCCATAAATGCAATGGCAATTGTCTTGGCTTTGAAAGGATGAGTTAGTGCACAAAATTGTGCATACTTGGTAATTCTATCAACTACCACCATGATGACTCTCTTTCCTTCATACTTGGGTAAACCTGTGATAAAATCCATTTGGACCTCTTCCCAACGCTAACTTGGAATGGCTAAAGATCGTAAAAGACCTGGGGACTTAATTGTCTCAACTTTATTTTGTTGGAAAACCAAAAATTTCGCCACAAACTTCTGAATATCAGATTTAAGTCCATCCCAAAAAAATTCCTTCTTGACCATGTGGTAAGTTTTTAAAAATCCCAAGTGCCCTCTTATAGGAGAGGAGAGGTGTGCAATTCCAAAAGAACCTTTTGTTTACGTTGGGAGTTCTTACATAGATATAGGTGTACTTTGTACCCCAATGAATCACTTTTCCAAATAAATGAAGCAGATGCATTAGGATCTTGCTACAACTTTTAAATGAGTGTCCATACCTCTTCATCATTCTTTCATTCATCCCTTGCTTCAGTTATCCAATCAGGTTAGATAACCGAAATGGCACGGAGCAATGCTTCCACATCCTCATCCCTTCTTGAGAGTGCATCTACAACAACATTTTGCTTCCATTTTTTGTAGATGATTTCAAAGTCATAACCTGACATCTTTGTGACCCATTTTTGTTGCTCTTCTAAAGATAATCATTGTTCCAAGAAGTATTTAAGACTATCATGATCTGTTTTTACCTTCAAGTGTCTTCCCATTAGGTAAGGGCGCCATTTCTTCAGTTCATGTAATATTGCCAACATTTCCTTCTCATAAATAGGTTTTTGTAAATACTTTTCCTCGATTGGACGACTTTCAAAAGCAATGGGTCTACCTTATTGCATTAAAAAAGCACCAGTGCCATTTCCTAAGGCATCGCATTCCATAATAAAGGTTTTTGTAAAGACTAGTGTAGCTAATACTGGAGCTCAACACATTACCTCTTTAATATGTTCAAAGGCCTTACCAAAAAATTGCATCTTTCTTTATTAATGTTCTTAGACGTGTTGCTATCTTCCCATAATTCATAACAAACTTGCGATAATACCCTGTCAACTCGAGAAATCCTCGAATATGCCTTAAGGTTGTGGGGATTTTCCATTCCTTTATCGCTTAAATTTTGTTAGTGTATGCCTTAACACCCTCATGGTGTTGAAATGTAACTAGTGTCAGTGTTCATAATTATGATGTCATGACATGATGTAATCATTGTACTTGTCAAAAGAAAGAAAAGAAAATATTTATTTTTGTAAAATTATTATTTATACATGGGATTCTTGCCCATGGTTTTGGTCCTAGGTTGTGCACCCATTGAGTTCTCTAGAGATTCAAAGTCAAAGTCATAATGTGAAACCCCTAGAAGGGCTCTTGTATTAATGTAAAGAAAAATATTTATGTAATAGAAATTGTCCAAGAGATTAGGTCGGCTAGCCCTAAGGGTCAGCCTAAAAGAGGTTTGAGGACCTGTTACCACTCAAGCTAGAAGGGGTCCTAGGAGGGGATCCTATAGATAGGTCAAGTGCCAACAATGAAGCAGTTGCCCACTATCACCTCAAAGCTCCTTACTCTTTACGGACGTTCACCGATGGGAGGAGACCCGGTATAAGAGGAATCACAAAGATGAAGAGAACAAATGATGGGATGAGGAGTGATTCCTAGAGCCTATTCACAAGAGAGACTCAATTAAATGGCTTGCTTGTTTAAGAAGCAAGGTCATCGGCTCTCTAGGAAGGGCTACGAGGATACTTAAGCCTAGGTTTGGAAAATATCCCTTAATAAGAAGCTTCCTAGACCTAAGAATCTTTGTGGAGAAATGGCTTTTATGCAATCCTTGTGGAATTTGAGTTATAAATTTGTCGGACCACAAAGAACAAAGTGGACACAAACTAGGTCAAGGATATGGAGTTGATCAACACTAGATGGACTTGACCTGTTTAGGGAGGAGAATAAGATCAAAGGACAAATTTTCTTTTGAAATACAAAAGTAATGACCTAAGTGAGGACAGTAACCCAAATCAACCTAGGGAAAGAGAGGTCTTGTAGCTAGGGCTTGCTATATGTCGGGATTCCACTGTCGGATTCGCCTTAAACTTGGAGGACCTCTTAAGAAAACCCCAGCACATTAGGGTACCAAAATTCAAGGGTTTTGGATGGCTACAAAGAACTTCGCTTGATGCCCTAGGTGACCTAATGGTGTTAGGCCTAGAAAGAGGGGCAAAAGGCGAGAAAAAATATTCGTTTTGGTGACCACTAAGAGGCTAGATCAATGCCTTGTCCTGAGAGAGATGGAGTCAAGGTAATTTTGAAATTTGGACAAACTTTCACCCAATCAAGGAGTCCTTAGGCAACTTCGCATGGCAAACTAGGGAATGAACTTGGCTACCAAAGGATTTTATACTTAAATGTGCAAGAATTGATGACTTATCAAGGTGCATTCAATGAAATTAAACCTCTAGGAACATTTATTCATCATACATGACACATGTAACATATGCAACAATTCAAAAGTCCAAAATTTCCACAATTTCGCATAAATTAGGGCAAATTTCAGACCTAAAGAATGAAAATCCCATACATTATTCATGTGACAAGATAAATGTAAAGAAAAGACATGCAAAAGAGCACTTACATCTACAATGAGTATATCCAATTATCAATTCAAGACAAATTTGAAGCTCCAAGACCAAGAGAATAGTATCCAAACATCAAAATTCATCCATGAAACCAAACTCGTCCTTCAAAGGGAATGCGAAATTCGCACAAGAGCTACTAATCTAATCCAACCGATGATGAGAGGAATGAATGAACCTCTCATCTATTTATATCCATCCTAAAGAGTTTGATTTTCCTAATTAGGCCTAATTAAGCCCCAAATAATAAAATAATGTATAACAATAACATCCCTAGGTGACAAGCCCACCAACATAGCTCCATATCACAAAAATAAGCCTCAAGGGGGCAAAATAATGAATACAATGAGTTGTTGGACCCTTGAAGGGGCCTCGTGGAGTCCAAATTGTGCCAAGGTGAGAGAATAGACTCCGAACATAGTGATCAAGGGGGTGGCCCCTTATTATCCAAGCAAATCCAATGTGGGGCCCCCAAGTGGGTGTGGGGGCACAATGACATCCTCATGGATATCCAAGTGGATCGATAATGCCTGTATACCATCTATAAGGGCTAGAATGATGACATAATCCCTCCCTCTATCTCCCACGGAGAGACGCATCCTCATCTGGGTCTTGGAACAGCTGTCAAGTGTGCGGTGCAAGTGTGAAGTCGGTTGGGCAAGGTGGTCAAGGTGCAACATCCTCATCAAAAAAAGTGGAACACGAGCAATCAGTGAATGGTGTTGAAGGATCCATGAAGTGGCAATCTTCTCTCTGCTATGGTGGAGGCCCATGGCTCTCAACGCTCACCCTACAAATGCCAATATGGCCCTCGGGAGGGCTTGGACACCGTATAAGGAGACCAAACCCCAAATGGAAACCCACCTGCAATCCTGTATAAGATCCAATGTGTCCCCTTGCCTTCTAGTACAACAAATCATTAAAGTAATCGAGTAAAAGAGCTTACAAATCATGGAATCAAATGGACACTTCATGGTGGCATTCCCTCCCATAGTGGGCTTTAGCATGTACAAATGTCTCCAAGCTCAATAAGGGGGTTAACCAAGGACCCTATTAGGTGGTTTCTACCTTTAAAAGGTGTGACATGTCCACCATGCATCCATGAAGTGGTAGGTGGTTTGAGATATAATGGTGGAACGGGATGGGCATTAGGGAAAGGCTCCGAGCCACATGCCACGGTACAAGGGAAGCCATAATAAGGGAAGCCCACACCTGGGTGTATGAATGTAGGAGGGAGCAATCGTGGTGCATGAGTTACCCTAGCCTTTTTTTTCCCCACCCTTCTTCATAAGACTTTTGTCTTTTGCTAAAAAAAAATTATAACTACTCGAGACCCCAAAGGATTAGAGCATGATGTGTAGGATACAGCAGTAGATACCCCCTTTAAGGTGGGGCAATTCATTGCCCACTAAGGGTTCGGGCAATCATGGGTTCCTTAATGTCGTGGGGGCTCATCTAGGGCCCATAGGAACCAAGGTGATAGCCATAGATAGGGGGTAGAGCTCATGTTTGGGTTTTGCCCACGTGCTAAATGTGTATGTCCCAGCCATCTTTTGTATTTTATGGTACATTTCTTGTTGAGAGCGGCCAAATTATGCTTTTTCTTTTAGCTGCATCAACCTTCGGGGCATCGCTCCAGACCCGACCCAAAGTATGGACAAGGGGAGGGGGAGGCTAACTCCTTATGGACCCAATGGCCAAATGTGGACCCAGATGGGAAAAGTGATGGAAGGGGTTTAAATGAGAAGAGGGGAGTGATGTATATAGCATCGGGAAGTGGGACCAAGCAACCAAAATCGAGATTTCCCATGTAGTGCCAGCCCTAAAGCTAGTAGCCAGTAAAGGAGATCCCAAGGGACTAAGATCGAAGGCTAACGACTAAATCAGGCAGAGGAGACAAGAGTATAAACATAGCCCACTCTTTCTGTCGAATCCCTCCACCAATCCATGCCCAAAAGTGTCCATGATAAGTAAACAAAATTACTCAACTATAACAATCAAAAGTCGTACATTCAGGGTCGGGACGCCCACCTTCAAACATACGATCATAACAAATGGACGAGGCACAACATGGTTGGATCAGGTGGCGAGATAGTGGCACATCATGTTATTTGGTGGCTACAAGGGGTTGTTGGCTATCGGCTAAGGACCATATAGGAGAAAATTTTCTCCTATTGATACTACCCATGGGGGGTGGGTAACAAGACCCACTCAAATGGCTATATATTGAAGAGGAATTCGTCCTCCAAAGACATACTTGTGCATTCGACTTACTAAAGGAGATATGAGACAGAACAGAAGTGTGAAAAGGAGGAAGAAGGACAGCGAATCTGGAACATTGTTTTGGTCTTGGATTTTTGGTTTATCTCTCTCTTTGGCATCTGAATTCTTTGTGGAAGTTCAAATTACCTTAGATCTGTAATTGTGAAGGAACAGATTTTGTTTGGATGGTTGGCCTCGTCTCTTGGTGGATGGTTGTTAATTTTAGTTAAAAATGGTATGTTCTATGCTTAGCACAATTACTTCAATGTTCTTTTAGCAACCCAATGACAATTTCCAATTTAGATTTCCAATAGCAATCACATTAACAATAAATCACATTGACAATAACTGAACATAAAATGCACAAGACAAGCTAAGACAAGGGAACACTAGATTTGGCGGATGTGAAGGAAAAACCCTAATGTGGGTAAAAGCCTTTGATCAATTCTTCTTATTATTATATCAAATGTTCAACAGAGAAGAGTAAAAAAAAATTCAAATTGACTTGCCAAATCAAAGTCAAAATAGCTCTGTCAAATCTGCAGTGAAATTCAGCCCTAACCAAAAAGTCAAAGATGGTCAACACAACAGCAAAACTTCCCTTTAAAGCTCAATCAAAGGAAGTCAAACTCGGTCGTTAATAGTGGTCAAAGTCAGCCAAAGCAGTCACAAAATCTACGATCAAACTTGGTCAAACTAAAGTCAACCCTACGTTCAAACAGAGCCCCAGTAAATGCAAGTCAAACAACCCAAAAAATCTCGATTTTGGTGCCAATCAATGCAGCCTAGTCAAACCCTCCAAAATCGCAGTCAAACTTGGTCAAACAATCCTTGGTCAACGTTGGTCAATGCTGGTCAAACTTCAGTCAACTTCTGAAATTTTTGGCCCTGCATTTTTGCCTGAAATTCATCCTCCTTGCCTCATGTGTGAATGAGAAAGTATGCCCAATAATTCTACAAACCAATGAGAGAAGGAGAGAAGAATGTGTGCTTGAATGAGGTGCCAAATGAGGTTGGAGGTCACTAATATTTATACAAGTTGTTGAAGGTGAAGTGACATGTCTCTTGGGCTTCATGAGCCTACATGATGATGTGGCCGACCTTGACAATTTGCACATGTGTGGGCATAAGTTCAAAAACACATTTATGATTATCCAAATTTGATGATCTTTAGGTCAATTTTGGTCTTACCGAAAAGAAGAATTCAATGCAATCATCATCTCCATCAAATGTGTTGTCCAATGTAGAAATTGGACCTAGTTGCCAATTTTAACAATGGTCTAGTGTCTTTGTCTTGGAGGTCTTCATTGAAAATTCTATAAGGAATTCTTTGGGTTTTCCCCTTTTAGAGGGCTTCTGCCCTGGCTTGGAGCCTATTTCCTATGTCTTTCTTTGTTTGCATTGTGATCTTCTTGTTGGCATTTATTTTGATGATGAAAAGAAATAATAATGATGATGATGCAGTAATAATATATCTCAAATAAATGTCGATGTTAAAGAGAAATCATGTAATAAACTAACCCTAATGGGTTCCCTATATTTCTCAACGTGGTATCAGAGCTTGGTTCGTTTGTTTAAGGGCAAAAAGAAGATCATAAAGGGCTTCAAAACGTCAGGGATAAATCTGATCTTTAGAACCAAGCTCTTAGAAGGCAGTAACTCAAATTCTCAGCACATATAAATGCCCTAGTATTTGTGTAAAGGCCACAGGTCCGAGGAAGAAAGAGCAGAGAACTTGAAGAATGTATAATCTTTGTTTTGAAGCACCAAAAGGCTAGTTTGAGAAATAGTTAACAGATTTCTCTGCTTGATAATTGCTTGTGATATACTTTTACTTCTTAGCTTATAGTATTTTCTTTCTTATGTTATTATTGTGTTCTTTTCATCAAGACAATTACCAATATGCACAATAAAAGACAAGTGTCACAATATGTAGGCTTGTCAGCCAAGGCCAAAACCTCTCACCTCTTGAGAGGAAAACCCGCTCAAAATTCTTCTTCTAGATCTTCAATTGACAAGTACCAAGACCGTGACACAAACCCTTGACTCTAGTATCCTCCCAAGAACCTTGTCACTAACCTTGATGCTTTGTGTCTTCCCTGTCTCGACTTTCTTCTTTATCTCGAACTGCTCTCCTCAGCTCCTTCAAGAGAAACTTGGTCTCTATTCTTCACATTGCTCCTTTCCGGCTTCCTTTAGAGAATCTCAGTCTCTAGGCTTTCACTGATATTCTCTAGAGAAACTAGGTCTCTAGATCTCGGTCACCCAAAAGAATCCTTCCTTAGCTACCCCAGAAGAAACCTCTCCTTCGCTTGCCCAGAAGAAATCTCCCATCTTCGCTGCCCCAGAAGAATCCCTTTCGCTATGCTCAGAAGGATCTCTTTTGTTGCCCTAGAAGAAACCCTTTTTCTCACTTCTTCGCACTTCTCTTTGTAGCCTCCTTCTTCGCACTTCTCTACCTCTTCTTCGCACTTCTGCTTGATCGAATGCAAGTCGAGTTGCTTGCCTCTAAGTGAGGCCGAGTGTGGCTATATATACACCTCCACACATGTCCTTTAGGCCGACATGATCCCTAGAGGTTAGACCGACTTCTTCCAGCATGTTCTTCCATTGTGGTACGCTGACTTGAAGAGGATAAGTAACAAGGTCTTGGAGGATACTTTACATAGACAATATTGACCTTTTACAAAGTGTAACATGACTTCATTACATGACAATGACTATAATTTTATAACCAAATGACAAATAATTCCTAAAGACTCTCAATGGGAGTCTTGACTCAAAAACAAAATCTCTTACTCGTGAAACCCATGAAGCAAGTCAATATAATAATTTTTATTTTCTGCTTTACATCTCATTACACAAAATCATAATTACATCATTATGAAGACCGAACCTAGTTACACTTTACAACACTCCCTCTTAACTAGGGAGGTACTCATAATGGTACTTGGGCTTTCTCAATCTGAAGAATTTGTTGTCAAAAGAATTCGGATTGGTAACTCGTTTGTATAGCATCATATCAACGTTACATAGCAAGGCCTTGACTAATAGTTCCTTATCTCCATAAGATTTGAGCTCAATGTTGGCGACCAATGATTTGTAAACACTCTCATCATTGTCTCTCTAGAAACATCCCCGACCCGGGTACTTAGGGTATGTTCCATGAGGACTATTCTTATCTTAGACTCCCCAGCCCTCAAAGAATATTGGTCCTCCACGACTACTCTTCCGTTGGATGCCCTATCTCATCCTCAAAGAGCATCGAATGTCAAATGATTACCCAATCCTCCATTTTGTCTTCCTAGGTGAAGACCAGAATGACATGTCTATCTCTCCCTCTCAAATAGGGAGGACATATTCCAATAAAGGAATGTACTCATTCCTACCAAAAGGAATGCACCTAAGCTCCCTCTTGGCTTGGGAATTTCCAAGTTTCTTCCAAGTAAGAAACTTCTTTTCAAGCTCCCTCTTAGCTAGGGACCTACAACAACTCCTCATGTGGAATAACCAGCTGCTTGAAGAATTCTTGTCTTCTTCAATGTCATAAATTTCTTTTTTCATGGAGTCTTCATCTTTTGGGTCTCCTTCATAGGGCACAAACGATCCATCACTTTCATTCATGAGTTAGTCACGTCTTCATTTCATCAGAAAGTGATCCATCAGATTTCCATCTAGTTTTGCTTCATGTCATTATGATTTCATGCCATATTTTCCGAAAGGATCTTACATCCCTCAATATGGTCCTCTTGGAAGTCATCCACAAATCTTCCCTTTGGCAGTCCTACATAAGCCCATCCAAATATTAGTTCAAAAATAAGAGATGAACACTTAAATCAAAATTACCTTTGTGATGGTCTTTCATCATGACGTCTTCCCATAGGTGTCAGCATCTTGTATGCAGATTGACACATTTCCCAAAGATATCCATTGTCAAGGGTCTCCATCTTTTTCTAACTCCTACCAGAGTCTTCATATCTTTTTGGGAGATATTCTAGTCAAATCTTCTTGGACTTCGGATGTTGAATGCATTCTACCTTTGTTGCATATTTTCATGCCCTCTTCTTTTCTTTTCACTCTTCATTCCCAGGAGCTTCCAAATCAGAGTTCCTCAATTGTAGTCAGCTTCCTCATGATTCATATGAGAACATATTATGTTGATTTCATCTAGTGTGATTTTATGCTTTTTTGCAATCTTTCGGAGGAGGAGATCCCTTCTTCTCTTGATCATGTTTCCCAAGGTGGAAATAGTAATCCAACAATCATATGATGTTGATTTTTGGTAGGATCGGATGTGCTCTAGCCATGAAAATTGGTGGAGAGGCTAAGGCACATGAGATCTCCAAGACCCAGAAATCGTTTGGAGAAATTCCACCCGGATGAACATATATTAAAATAATTAATATTTTTAATGAGTTTCTAAGTCTAAACTTTGGAAAATTAAAAGTATTAATGTGTATTAATATAAAATGGGTGAGAAAGTTCTAAGAGATGAGGATCAAGCCACATCTAATCTTAGTTGTTGATTAGGGACTTAATCTCGGTCATTGAATCGTCAACAAGAAAAGTATAAGAGGGGGCTTGAGAGTCAGTTGGAGACACACCAAGAGAGATCAAGAATTCGATTTTTTGGGGTTGTGTTTGCTGAGGGAATCGAGGTAGAGACTAGTTGCAGTGAGAGGCAGTTCAGCAAGGGATTTCGATCCAAGGCTTAAGAATACATATCAGAGAGGCAGCAAAGTGTCGGAAGAGGCAACGCAGAGCCTACGAGCGCTGATGCAAAGGCTAAGGAGGCCAGCGCAAAGGACGCAAAGGGTTGTATAGGTTGACGCAGAAGCCGAAGAGGCTGACGCAGAAGCCGAAGAGGGCTTCAGAGGCAGCGTTGGGAGAGTCTGTGGGGCAGACTGGGAGTTGATCAATTGACGCAAAGCCGAGCAAGGGTGACGCAATTCCTGAAGGGTGCTTGGAGCAACTTTCGATGTCCAACACAAGGAACAGCCAGAGTCACTGTGGGATTGTTCATCCGGTTGCTGATTTGCCGAAATATTTGTCTCCGGATAGAGGTACTACTGCCGAGGATATTCTCTGAAGGATGATCCATTTCTGGCACCCTAGTTGTATTCAGAAATCTGCTTAATAATAAAACCCTCATATATGTTGCACTGATTTTCCCAAATTGGGTTTTTCCGGGGACGATTGTCCAAAAATAACAGTGTCCCTTGTGTTGTCTCAGTTTATTTCAGTTGTTGATCTGTATATTTGTGAAGGTTGCAATTGTGTTTACTTCGATGATTATGTTATTAAATAACTTGTTAATGTAAAGAACAAGTAGGAGATAATAAAACAAAAATTGCAGTAGGGGTTTGTGATGTGTTAGATTCAGAAATTTTCACATATGACATGACTTTCATAATATCCTATGTAACCATACATACCTCATCTTTCTTTTTGGTCATCCAAACTTCCTGTAGCAGGTTCATTTGAACGAAAGAATTTTAATCTTTAGACCTGCTTTCTTGCTATGTCATCATGGCATCATCCCTTGAATCCCACGAGATGAAATTCCTAATGAAACTCTAGCTTCCTTTCTAAATCAGTGAATTTTTTGATAAGGATTCTATCAGAGAAACTTGAGGATCTTTCATATCCTCACCTAGCAGATGTTTGACTATAGTATGATGATCTTAGTCGATGATGACCTCTACTTCTTTCTATAAGTATTGCTTGAGATTTCAATGAGGTTTCGAAGAGCACTTATTCTGGTCATCACCTAGGAAGACAAAATGGAGGATTGGGTAATCATGTGGCATCCGATGCTCTTTGAAGATGAGATAGGGCATCCAACAAAAGAGTAGTCGTGGAGGACCGATATTCTTTGAGGGCATGAATAGTTAAAAGATTTATTAGCTTGATAATTGCTTGTGATATACTTTTACTTCTTAGCTTATAGTCTTTTCTTCGTTATGTTATTATTGTGTTATTTTCATCAAGACAATTACCAATATGCACAATAAAAGACAAGTGACACAATATGTAGACTTGTCAGCCAAGGCCAAAACCTCTCACCTCTTGAGAGGAAAACCCGATCAAAATTCTTCTTCTAGATCTTCAATTGACGAGTACCAAGACCATGACACGGACCCTTGACTCAAGTATCCTCCCAAGAACCTTGTCACTAACCTTCATGTTTTGCCTCTTCCTTGTCTCGACTTTCTTCTTTATCTCAAATTGCTCTCCTCAGCTCCTTCAAGAGAAACTTGGTCTCTATTCTTCACATTACTCCTTATCAGCTTCCTCTAGAGAATCTCGGTCTCTAGGCTTTCACTGATCTTCTCTAAGAAACTGGGTCTATAGATCTCGGTCACCCAGAAGAATCCTTCGTTAGCTGCCCCAGAAGAAACTTCTCCTTCGCTTGCTTAGAAAAAACCTCTCCTTCACTTGCCTAGAAGAAATCTTCCCTC
Organism: Pinus tabuliformis; assembly: GCA_031772625.1. NCBI lineage: Eukaryota > Viridiplantae > Streptophyta > Pinopsida > Pinales > Pinaceae > Pinus > Pinus tabuliformis. Next base: position 1,230,894,961 of record CM062805.1, on the reverse strand, counting down.
TTCGCTGCCCCACAAGAACCTCTTTCGCTATGCTCAGAAGAATCTCTTTTGTTGCCCCAGAAGAAACCCTTTTTCTCACTTCTTCGCGCTTCTCTTTGTAGCCTTCTTCTTCGCACTTCTCTACCTCTTCTTCGAACTTCTGCTTGATCGAATGGAAGTCAAGTTTCTTGCCTCTAAGTGAAGCCGAGTGTGGCTATATACACACCTCCACACATGTCCTTTACGCCGACATGATCCCTAGAGGTTAGGTCAACTTCTTCCAGCATGTTCTTCCATTGTTGTAGGCCAACATGATCCCTAGAGGTTAGGTCGACTTCTTCCAGCATGTTCTTCCATTGTTGTAGGCCGACTTGAAGAGGATAAGTGACAAGGACTTGGAGGATACTTTACATAGACAATATTGACCTTTTACAAAGTGTAACATGACTTCATTACATGTAAATGACTCTATCATTTTATGACTAGATGACAAATAATTCCTAAAGAATCTCAATGGGAGTCTTGACTCAAAAACAAAATCTCTTGCTCATGAAACCCATGAAGCAAGTCAATATAATAATTTTATTTTTCTTCTTTACATCTCATTACACAAAATCATAATTACATGTCATTATGAACACTGAACCTAGTTACACTTTTCAACAGATCGGACCTCTAGGCTCTATAATCTCTATTTAAAGAAGTCTGAAATCTCTGTGCTACCACAAAGATCCGAATTTCTGAGCATCAATTCTTTATTGAATTTATTCTAACTGCCAAGAAGGAACCGAGATTGCTTTTGAAGAATTTTGAGCATAAATATTTAATTGAAAAAAGGGGTCAAACCACCTTAAGTTCTGGGCATAAGACCTAAAAGGAGTCGAGTCTCCTACATTGAGGTTTTGTACATAAAGAAATTTCAAAGGGCTTTGAAAAATAGGAGTCGAGACACCTGATGTGGTAGGTGATATCAAACATTTTTGGATGGTGTTGATTTGAACTAATTAAAGTAAAAAAAAAAAAAAATGAGCCTCCTACACAAGGATAAAAGTATGATCTCAGTCATCTTGCTTTATGCATTGATAATCCAAGTGCTTGATAGATCTAGAGGAAGAATTAAATTCTAAGCATATGATCAAGTGTGAAAGACGTCAGTCGTAATCACAGTCATATTCAAGAATGACGAAATCTATATTCGTTCTCCAAGGATGTTCATCATTCTTGCAACGATATAGTAGATAGAAATTTGTGACAAAGAATTAAATACCCTAGGATATATACTCAATTTAAAATTTGAACAAACACAAGGAAAGTCAACCTTGTGTCACCTGTTTTGAGCATTCGAGGTCTAGACAGCGTGAATAGAATTGCATCCTTGAATTTTTTATGGTGGACAAAGGAACCCTTTATCTAGACCTACATATTCATCTTGCAAAGGTAACGAAGTCGAGGAAGCAATTATGGGTACATATATGTATATACAGAAGTACCCTACACAATCAGTTGAGAAGACAACTTGGACAGTGAAGTAATAAGACGACCTTTGGAGCCATATTTTCTAGAAGCCCTAACCAAAGGATCTTTGTGTGAAGATCTATTGTGAAGTCCTATAGTAAAGAAGTCCTATAGCCATCAGCAATAAAAGTAGCATATTGTCTTTTCCTTGAAATTCTGAAGCAAGAAGAGCAATAGTCATACTATATCTTGTTCTAGATATTTTAATGGAACACTTGGAAAAGCAGGTCCTATCAGAAGAGCAATGATATCCCTGTTTGAAGACTCATTGGAAGGAAGTCTTGAACTTGGCAGAGGATCAATAAAGATTGCAGTACCTTTGTGAAGAAACCATGACATCCAAAATTACGGGCCACTACAGGTATGTATGGCATATTTTTGTTAAGGGTCCAACATGTATTATAGTAGGGTTGATTGATTGTATAAGGTTTGTTGAAGTTGTTGATACTAGTAAAACCCTAGTCATATAGAAAACCTAATCTTGTTCCCTCATAGAAACCCAAACTCTTGGTCTTTAGGGTTTGTATGCAATCCAGGGCTCATAAGCATGATAACGTTGGAACCCTTTGTCTAGGGCTGGCACTTAAAACCCTAGAAGTACAACCTTTAAGTCTCATGGTAACCTTAGATTGACAGATAGATATCATGCTTTTGTTATTATATACTTTGCTTGCGAGTACTTGTCAATGAATGTTGCAGGTATAAGAAGCAAAGGAAGGAGGATAGGTTGATCCTCTGTTTTGGGAAGCATGATGGAATGAGGGAACTGTAAGGACCCATGGATCCTTGGGCACTATTCATCATATAATTGTGCAACTATGGATGCTTGGTAAAGTTAAAGACAACGTATGAAAGAACTTGTAAACCTGAAATAGAGATAACTTCATTATAAAAGGCAAGAAGGATAGTTGAAGTAGAAATTTGCATGATTGTAGCAGTCATCATGACGGAAAGGAAAGTAGCTCATGGTAACCTCATCGAAAGCATGATAAGCTCAACGGAAAAAATAGTATATATGGTTGGAAGAAAGTCATCTAGCATAATAGAAAACAAATCATCATGCATCATCATTATTAAAAAGGAGCATTTACAGAATGAGGATAATCAAGATCCTTCATTGGAATCGTTCGCCTCTACTTGGAAGAAGCAAGTGTCTCACTAATGGTCTACATTCCACCTTGTGTGGGATCCTTTGCTTAAAAGGATGATGGTATGATGACATAGGAGTGCAGCATGGTTGAAGTACTTTTTAGCAAGGAAACGAAGTTGTTGAAGGAAGTCTAGATGACCCAAAAGGAGGAAAGAGGTATGTATGTATTTGGTACATTAAGTCATGTCATCATATAAGTTGTGATAGCATGGATGAATGCTCTATCTCATAAGCATGATCAAAGAAGAAGGATCTCTTCCTTTAGAAAGATGCATAAAGGTATATACCTTAAACTAGTTCACATATTGATTAGATGAGATCAACATAATATGTCCTCTCATGGAATATGAGGTGGTTGACAAGATGAAGGAACTATGCATAGAAGTTCCTGGGGAACAATATCTGCCGAAAGGAAGAAGGATTCATGGAAAATGCAACTGTTGTCACGTAAGATAAGATAAGTGGTCAACATTAGCTAGGACATCTCCATAGAGAAGATACGAAGACTTTGATAAAGTATGTAAAGAAAGAAACCCTTAACATTGAAAGTCTTAGAGATGTGGTTATGAATGTGCAGGATGTTGATATTGCAAAAAGCAACTGCCATGACGAAAGGACATCATAAAGGGTAACTTTGATTTGATGTTTATTTTGATTTTTGAAAAACATTTGGTTGGGTTGAAACAGGACTGCCAAAAGAGTTTTGTAGATGTCACCTACACCTAGTACTCATGGGAATGCATGAAATATCCTGAAAAGAAACATGACTTCGAAGAGGTAGCTATGTGAAGAAAATCTAGATGTGGACTGGAAGATCACTTTCCAATGCAAAGAAGGATGACATGATTGTTGGTTCAATCCTATGGGTCATTCAAGGAAAGTGATGGATGGTCGATGCCCTACAAAGAAGAACTAGAAGACGAAGGCTCCATGATGAAAAAGTTGAAGTACATGACATCGAAAGGGGGTTCCCTACTAGCAGTTGATAGTGCCATGATCTCCACCAAAAAGAAAATAGTTGTTGTTGGAAACAAGTCCCTAGTTGAGAAGGAGCTTGGGCAAGTCCCTGGTTAAGAAGGAGCTTGGGTATATTCCTTTTATAGGAATAAGTTGATCCTCCATGGTTAAGAGGGAGTGACAGATACAGTTCTCTACCTCATGTGTCATGCACTAGACCAGGACTAATAGTGGTAAGTCTTAGTGAAGGCCAAGTGGAGAGATAGACATATCATTCTTGTCTTCATGTTCTAAAGAAAGAATGGAGGATTGGGTAAGCGTCTTTGATTGATTTCGATACTCTTTGAGGATGTGGTGGGGAATCCAATAAGTAAGAGTAGTTGAAGAGGAAGTCCCTAGAAGATATGTTATTCCAAGATAGGAATTGTCCTAAAAGGACATACCCTGTGAACACTCGAATGGGGTATGTGCCTTGAGAGACAATGATTATGATGTTTATCAGTCATTGGACTCGCCAGCATTGTGCTCTAATCTTGTGGAGAAATAGAGTTGTTAGTCAAGGCCTTGCTATGTGACAATGTTGGTTGGCATGATGAGATGCTTTGGCATAAGCTAAGGGAATAGCTTATGAGATGGCTTACCAATCTGACTCTTCTTATGAGAAATTTTCAATGGAAGTATTGTCCCTTTACATGTTGTCAATTAGGAACACCTCCCTAGTTAAGAGGGAGTGTTGAAATGTAACTAGTGTCGGTCTTCATAATTATGATGTCATGACTTGATGTAATCATTGTACGTGTCAAAAGAAAGAAAAGGAAATATTTATTTTTGTAAAATTATTATTTATACATGGGTTTCTTGCCCATGGTTTTGGTCCTTGGTTGTGCACCCATTGAGTGCTCTAGAGGGTCAAGTCAACGTCATGATGTGAAACCCCTAGAGGGGCTCTTGTATCAATGTAAAGAAAAACATTTATGTCATAGAGACTATCCAAGAGATCAAGTTGGCTAGCCCTAAGGGTAATCCTAGAAGAGGCTTGAGGACCCACTCAAATGGCTATATATTGAAGAGGAATTCGTCCTCCAAAGACATACTTGTGCATTTGACTCACTAAAGGAGATCTAAGTCAAAACAAAAGTGCGAAAATGAGGAAGAAAGACAGTGAATCTAGAAGATTGCTTTGGTCTTGGATTTTTGGTTTATCTCTCTCTTTGACAGCTGAATTCTCTATGGAAGGTCAAATTGCCTCAGATCCAAAATTGAAGTAAGGAACAGATTTTGTTTGGGTGGCTGGCCTAGTCTCTTGGTTGATGGTCTAGTGTTTTGGTATTATAAGTCTTCATTGGAAATTCTACAAGGAGTTCTCTAGGTTTTCCCCTTTTGGAGGGGTTTTACCTTGGCTTGGAGCCTATTTCTTGTGTCTCTCTTAGTTTGCATTGTGATCTTCTTGTTGGCATTTATTTTCATGTTGAAAAGAAATCATAATGATGATTATGATGTGATAATATATCTCAAATAAATGTCAATGTTAAAGAGAAATCATGTTATAAACTAACCCTAATGGACGCCCTAGATTTCTCAACACATGGGATACAATATGACCCAAACATTCCACTTCTTGTACCTCAAAGAAACATTTGGAGGATTTTGCATACAATTGTTTCTCCTCCAATAGTTTGAGCACCCTATCAACATGTTGAACATGATCTTTCCAAGACTTGCTATAGATAAGTATATTATCAAAAAATACTAAGACTGATTTTTTAAGGAAGGGTTTGAAAATGGAATTCATCAAACCTTAAAATGTAGAAAGTGCATTACTAAGGCCAAAAGGCATGACCAAAAATTCATAATGACCTTCATGAGTTTTAAATGTTGTTTTAGGAATGTTTTTTGTCTTCATTCTAATTTGATGATATCCTGAACGAAGATCCCGCTTCGTGAAGTAAAATGCTCCATGTAGTTCATACAAAAATTCGTTAATGACGGGGATGAGAAACTTATTTTTAATAGTGTACTTGTTGAGCTCTCTATAATTCGAACACATAAGCCATGATCCATTGTTCTTGTGCACGAATACTACTAGAGAAGAGAAAGAACTTTGGCTAGGTTGAATTATACTTTCCTTTAGCATTTCTGCCACCACACATTCAACTTCACTCTTTTGGGAGTAAGGATATCTATAAGGTCTAATGCTTTCAGGAAAACTTCCTGGAATCAAGTGAATAGCATGATCATGATCGCGAATTGGTGGGAAACCTTTGGGAGTCTCAAATAGCTTGGAACGATTGTCAAGGACTCTTTGGAGATCTAGAGAAAAGCATAACTTAGATATTTGAACATCTACTAAACATAATTGTGCAATTACCCTTCTTTGTTCCTTCTTCAAAAGCATTGTCATGCCATTAGAGTTAATTATCTTCCCAGGTTTCCCTGCGATACCCCTTAATTCAATTTCCTTTCCTTATGAGAAAAATTTCAAGAAAATTTCTTGAAATTAAAAGTTTTGTCCTCAAAGATTGTAACCATTAGACTCCTAATATAACATCTGCACGACCCATTAGAATGGTAAGCATTGGGCTATTCAATACATATTCCCCCATGGTTAGATTGATATCATGGCACTTCCTTGAGCAATTTATAGTTCCTCCATTTGCAACCATCACTTGACATTCTGGTATTGGATTATATAAAGCAATTCAAATCCTTAGTTATCTTACAATCAATAAAATTATGAGTACTACTTGAATCAATCAACACTATTACCCTTTTCTTCTTGATATATCCTTCTATCTTGAGAGTTTGAGGAGTGGTAATTCCTGCCAATGCATTACAAGATATGGTCAGATTCATTTCTTCTTTTTCAACCCTTGGGTTTGGTTCCTAGTGTATATCTTCTTCTTTTGATGTTTCTTGTTCCTTTTCTTCCTCCTCTTCATAATCTATGTAAAATAATTTCTTCTCAGCACACTTATGACCTTTAGTGTATTTTCTATCACAACTGTAACAAATCCCTTTTGCTCTTTTTTCCTCCAATTGTTGTGGTGTCAACCTTGTAGGTTGTGGGAAGCTAGGAGCAGCAACACTTCCATCTTTATAGTTGTGAGTGGTAGACCTCCTTGTTGTCATAATTTTGCTTTCAACTTTTCTTGCCACCCTAAATGCATTCTCCAATGACTTGGGTTCCCAAAGGTGAACCTCATGTTGGATGTTATCCTTTAAAGTCCCTATGAAGACATCAATCAGATACTCCTCTAGAATATCAATTACCTTGATATTCAATCTTTGGAAGTCCTCAACGTGCTCCCCAACTAAACCCTTTTGCTTGAGATTTATCATTTGGTTAAAAAAAGGTATTTCTCTTTGTATCCTCATAACGTGTTATCAATTCCTCCATAAAAATTATCCAAGTGACTAGTGCTTTACATGAACAAAGTCATTTATACCAAACAAATTGATTGGGTTCTAAATATAAAGATGCAATGCGTACCTTTTGTGTGTGTTGCACATCGTGTAGATCAAAGAACTACTCCATCTGTAGTATCCACCTCATAGGGTCCTTGCCATCAAACTTCCTCATATCGATCTTTGGGATGTGGTTGGTCTTCAATCCAAAGTTAGAGTCTCTAAAATCATGATTCACATTCCTTTTGTTCTCACCATGATTTTCATGGAATCCTTGTTTCCATTTGGAAGCATTTATTGTAGCAACTTTGTCAAACCTTCCTTCAAACCTTCCATTTATGCTTTTAAACCATCCTTCAAACCTTACATGTCCCTTTTTATTTTTGTTTCTAAACTATTCATGTTAACATTCATCATTGCTTCCAATTCATTTTTTGTTACTCTTTGCGAGAGCAAAATTGGTTGCACTTGGTCTCATAATTTTGATATATCATGTTGCATTTCTTCCTCTTCTTCATGTGTCATCGTAGAGTTTTTTGTTGGTTTACTAGGTGTATCCTTTTTTTTTTGTTTCTAGGCATTTTGGAACCAAATAATGATATATATTCTTCACTATGCCCGTTGAATCACTTCAAACTAAAAGTTTAAAACTTTGTCCTGAGGTAGCTTTTTGTGTCTTCTTTCCAACCCCACAGTTAGACCAGAATTGGATTCTTCAAGATAAAGTTATACCAAATCTCCTACAATGACCTAACTATGGACTAGTTTAGTATAGCGAACTTGTACAGACTGCCACGTCTCACTATTTCGACCTTCGACCCTAAAATTTGTTCCCAAGAAACTACATTTCGTGAGCTTTCAACCACTTTTTACGGAATTCTAATATGATGCTCGAAGAGAAAGTTATAACGATTTTCGCTAAGTCACTCATTTGAGACTAAATTCTGGAGCATGCAAAATCCCTAAATTCCTTGGACCCATATCTTCGAAAATATAATGAACCAAAATCTAAAAAATTTACACGAAGTTTACCAAGATTTCGAATCAACTTAGTAAAATTTTTAGTTATAGCGAAAATACCAAGATACCCTATTTGAAGCACCAAAACCTTAGGATCCAAAGCTCTGATACCACATGCTATCATTATGTAACCAAATCACTGAAATGGAAGAAAAACTAGATCAACGACTTGAAAATCAGCCTCTTCGAGTGTGAAGCCTCCTTTAACATCACATAAATGAACAATTCTTGGATGATACAAATGACAAGCCCTGCTTAGTATATATAGGAGTCTAAGGGGTCACAATATAATTAGGGCCTACATAACAATAATAATTTAAGGGCACAACAATAACAATAGCAGGCTTCTATTGGGCACAACAATAACAATATGGAGGCTACACTAGTATTATAAGGACCTAACAATCTTCACCATGCTTCTAGCTTCAATCAAATTCTCAAGTCTTGATAGCCTTAACTTTTCGTGAATAATGGGTTTTTAATCCTAAAATATACAATTTTAGCAGTTGATCCTCTATAAGATATAGAAATCTAATAGCTAGGAAATCTCGTTCATGGGTATATCCATTAATTGTTATGGTTTGTTGTAAATGAGTGAACCAAGTAAGGGTGCCATCTTCTTCATCATCATGAAATATTTTTAGCAAATATTTTTGTGAACATTTGACAATTAACAAATAAACCACTTGTTTCTTGATCACCAGTTGAACCAATCATAGACATCACGTTCTAAATATAAGGGAACTATTGATATTTTTTCTAGTTCATTAGCAAGTGGGTTCATACAAAAAATCCCTTCCATTTATTAACCCACATTATAGCATTTTTATCATCTAGTCCAACATATCTACATATGTCAATTTTTGTTTTATTTAGACAAATCTTGTTATCTTGATATCTCTAGTAACTTGAGTTAAATGAATTTGGACTTGGTGGTGATTTTTGGCAAGCTAAGGGTTGTGCAAATAACATGTCTACCCTTTTATTTGGTCAATTCTTTCACTCTTATCATTAAGTATTCTCATTGTTTCAACCTTGTCATCATTCCTCATTCTTACTATGGCTTGCAATCATTTTTCAAACTATTCTATTTGCATGTCATTTTTGTCTTCCTTTTCTATATATATTCAATTTTATTCCTCAATTCTTTTTGTACTTCTCCTACCTCTTGTTGTCCCTTCTCAACATTTCTAAGACAATCTCTTATGTTGTTGATTTCACCTCTACATCGGTTAACATCTGTGTGTAACACATTATTGCTAAGCATCTAGGGGTGGTTTTTTCTTTGCAAACTCCACTTTTTTTTCTTATATACAAAATATTTTTATGAAAAGTATGTTTCTTAAGTTTTACTTCTTATATACTCATGCATATAAAGTTTTTTTATTTATTTGACATAATTTATGATGTAAGCCAACTTAAGTGGAATTTATGATGTAAGCCAACTTAATGAAATCTTCCAAGGTTAAAAAATATTTACGAATGATCGAGGGGGCAAAACTTTGGAAAGAAAATTCACATATGGATAGAATTAAAAAAAAATGTGTCTAGACTTCGTTGGCTTATGAATGTGTCAATGATGGCATGTGGGGTGCTAATTGGAAATAGCAACAAGGTAAAGTGATGGTAGCATGGTACGAATGTATGGTGGCAGGGACAAGTTGAATGGCATTTTGACAACAAAATATGGTACAATCAACAATCGTATGGACAACAACAAAAGTAGTGTGGTATTGTATGGTGGATAGAACCATGTATGGAATTGTAGTTTGCAAGTTCAACCTGTAGTAGCTACAAGTTGGCTCTAATATTAATGTAGTAAATTGCCCATATTTATTACTCAATGACAATAGAATATTCGGAAAATATAAAATGAATAATAAATGATTTATAGAATGAAAGAAAAATGACAATGTTACAATGAATCTCATGGCAGTATACTTACACGCATTGACTAGTCACGAGTTGAATGGGTGTGTGCCCTTTGACTTTTCATTAAATTATTATTTATTATATTTTTATTACTATGTTTATAACAACTACTTTACCATAGAAAGATACAAATGTAAGTGAAATCAAAGAGCCAATGAAACCATCATATCATCTCAACAAAAACAAGAGATCCTCATTTGTGTTTAGTAGCAAACAAACAAGTTTACATCAAACACCCCACATGAGGTCCGAAAGATGGAAGAAAAAATCAAGATCACACCAACGTTGGTGCCCACTGCTATATGTTTTGCTCTATTCAATGTTATATAGGGCTGATATAATCTTCCCCTCTAGAATATGTATAGGGCAGCCCATGATCAAGACACAAATTACCTCCATCCACAAAAGCATGCCTCTTCATCCAAAAAGTGCTAATATAGCTGCTCAAACAACCTTCCCCTTTGGTGCCAATAGATCACCTATCATAGCCCAAAGCAATGTTGCACAATCCTCCCCCCCAGGATCCAAGGTCAACAACGCCCTGTACAAATCCTTGGTGATCCTCTAGCGAAACCGCAGATCTAATCCGAAATCCGGAATGCACATGCCCAATCCGTGGTTCCAGATTCCCGATCCGTGGATCTAAAAAAGGATTCGTCGCTGATCTGTGGAGGTTCGAGCATAAATCCACGCGGATCGTGAGTGGATTCAAAGGGAGATAAACAGTTTCGCAGGGTTCTAATTCTTTTTTCTTTGACTTAAGTTGGGTTGGGGCTTCCCATACATTCCCAAGGTGTTGCCTTGATGTTCCTTAGATGCTTCCTAGATCCTCCCTCATGGTGATGTTAAATTCTTAATGTAAAAGTGACATTTTCCTTTACTTTTCATTTTCATCTTTTTACTTAAATTCTTAACATTACAACGAAATGACTTAGGATGTTTAAGAGTGGCTCAAGCCTCATCGGACTTCATATGGAGAAAATAGAATTTTATATCCTATTCAAAATTCAACAGAGTTAACAGTTTTCAGGAATTTAGGATCCATGTGATTGTGGCATTTCATTAGATTATATCATGTAAGAGGGTATGTGATTGGCATTTAATTAAGAGCACCAAGCCCCATATGTACCCTAGTTTTGGTGGTGTTAATTGTTGAACTCCTTTGTCATGCCCTTAGCAAAAAATTACCTTTCAATCAAGTCAAAATCATTGATCAAGCATGTTAAGCTTTTTCTACCATATTTTAAGGCTTGGATTAGGTAGTTTGATCAAAATTAGGCAATGTTGACTAATATCCCTAGACAATTAAGGTAGAGGTAAAGACTAGACAAGAGGAGAACCATTTTTCGGAGGCATGTTGGAAAATAATAATAGCACTCCTCTTTATTACAATTTTTAGTCACAAAAAATAGGATCTTCTAACCAAGAGTTAGATCAATAATGAGTTACGTACCTTAATTTGGATAATAGCAGAATGGTTGAAGTTTATTATATATCTCTAAGATTTGAGCCCTTATAGATTTGAAAATTTGTTCTGTAACACTTTGATATGTCTTTTCTACAATTCCACAATTGTGAAATGAATTTGATGTGTCAAGGGCAAGTTGTGGTAACTTTCCCAAAACTTGCTTATTTTTTACCTTTTCGCACGAACAAAATTGTATCACATGCCATGTGTTCAATGCTTCAAATATAATTATGAAAATTACACCTAAGGTACTTCTATATGTCTCTTGAAATACTTGAAGATTTCACACTCTGAAAAGTCCTAGACAAGAAGATATAGAAAAAACACCAAATTGACTAGTTTAAAATTTATTTCAAAACTTTTCGTAGACCCTAACTTCCATAGGGTATAACTCCAAAAGTATAGTGAACCAAACTATGAAAATTGAACTAGCAATTCCCCAAGATGTCTTCTTAATATCACCCAAGTTTCATTATTTGAAACATCACAGAAAAAAATTACTGCGAAAATGCCAAACTAACATGTTGGAAATTGATTTCAAGAGCAAACGAGAACATGAACTTTCTGTAATATTCCAACTAGGAAAAATAACATTAAATATCAAAAACATGAACTAAGCTACAACAATCAAAGTTTGAAACACATGCATAACTCAGTACACCATAGAAATAGGGCAAAAAAACTTAGCCATTTTATTAATATTGGAAGTTGAGTACATCAAATGACAGGAAAGATAGAACTTGGGAGTGCTTCTACAAGCTACGCAAAACCCAGGTGGAAATATGATGATCCAAGTGCTAGTAATGGCTCCCATGAAATCTGAACACTGCCCATAAAATGCTACAATTGTTGTTGGGATAGAAGTGGAGTTTTTGCCCTCAAGACTGTTCAGAACATTCTGCAAAAGTAGTTATGACCTCCTCCAACCAAACCCAAAAAAATCTTCGGTTGATTCCAACTGACTCGGAAGCCCCAAGGAAGTGTGAATGGTCTACCCTAGTTGGCTGTCACACTGCAAGAAAGAGACTGCCCAATGTTGCCCAAAAATTTCCTCCCGATGGCTTCTAAGACTCACAAACTTCTCCTCCAGAAACTCGCTTTCCCTCTAACCTAAACCCCTTCAAAAGTAACCTTCCTCTACCCCTACACAAGCTCTAGCCAATAAGCGTTGCGCATTACGAAATTGGAGAAATTTGGCCCAAGAGATGGCCTCAACTTTTGCCATGCCTCCAAACTGCAAACTCAATTATGGAAATTATCTCTGCAAAAACTCAGAACCACAAACCATTATAGCTGCTCCCAATTGGACAATTGGAACTGCATTCTGCACCGAGGTAACATACAGAACTGGGTGAAATTCCTGCAATAAGCTCAAGGGAAGCCATGAATTAGGCTCCCAAATTTCCTCACTAGGGAGACACTCGAAGTTCTACGAAATGAGGGTGGAATTTCGCCTGAAATTCCTGTGCTAAGCAACACTTCTCTTCTTGTGCTCAACAGCTCCAAGAGAGTTCAATTTTTGGAATAAGATAGACAAAAGATCCCAAATGAAGTCCTCCTTGTGATATTTATAAGTGTTGATCCTCTCTCCCTTTGTGGACCCCATCTTCCACCAACTCACACCTCCTTTTTCTCTCTCCTCCTCCTCTAGTGCAAATTGGCTCATGTGGTTTGAATTGCCTCCTTGTGGCCCCCACATTCCACTAGCAAACCGACTTTTCCTTCTTCCTAATGTGCATGGCCTTCCTTGCCTCCAAAATCAAAGTAAGGTCTACTCAACCAACTTTTCCTAAGTCTCCAAATCATCAAAATCTCCTTCTAATGTCAAAATTGCAAAAATGGTAGTATACTTAGCAATATTTATTTAGTTGGGGATATCACATTTCCTTAGAGCAGATATCTGAATTCATAGCGAACCAAGATCTAAGATTTGAACTAGGTGTTCACCATGATTTTGCCTCAACGTGGTCCAAGTTTTACGGTCTAAAACCTCACAAGAAAGAAAGTTTTAGCAAAAATGCCAAACTGACATGTTTGAGACAGATTTTTGTAGTCAAAATCCTAACTTCCTTGGAACATATCTCTGAAAATATAGTGAACCAAGTTCTGAAATTTAAACCAAATATTGCCTAAGTTGTCTTCTCAAGATTCTTCAAGTTTCACCCTCTGAAACCTTCTAGAAAATATTATAGCAAATATGCCATAATGGCATGTTTGAAGTAGCAAAAATGTAGGATGATGAGCTCTGATACCAAATGTTATGATCCTTGTGCCTTACAAATGATAAGAAACCAATAATTACAATCCTCTTCGAGGGGGAAACCTCATTTTACAATGAATACTATGTACAAAGACAATATTTGATAATCCTAAGACTAGGTCTACTTAGTGTATATATAGGAGACAAAGGGTACAATTATAATATAATGAGATCATGAGGGGTTCTAAACTACATAACGATATAACAATAGATATGTACTCACTCAATATCTAGGGCTTAATAAGGGGTTTTTGGGTTAACATCGAGCTTATATAAGGCTTAACATAGTATCCATCAAAGAAACCTAGAATAGCATTCCTTGTTTGATCAAGATGCTTCTCACTTTCTTACTCCAACCAAGTTCATCAGCCATAGACCCACTCCTTGTCAAACTCAATATGCCTAGAAATCCACTGATAAGCCAGGGCAGTAATCTTTCATTCTACATCAAGTTCTACCCTTTTTTGAATCATTAAATTCACCATTGCATGTGTTTGAAATCTATTTGAACATCTCTAGGATTTATCTTAGCCCTATAAACTCAGCGATATCTTCTTTGAACTTTCTACTTCATTTCACCAAGAGTCTTATATTATTGAAGATTATTCTAGGTTGTTTATATAACAGGATCCTTGTAATGTATTTAGTTTGGGGATCCTTGGGTTACATAATATCCAAGACCGGTTAGGGAAGCCTCCCTTATGGGGATAATATCCACCCACAAAATAGTAGGGGCACTACTACTAACGTGATAGTTGTGGTGGACCTCGTCGTTGTCCTTAACCCAAAGTTCCTAGTGAGGATTTGCCCTAGAGTGCTAGATTTTGCAATAACAAGGACTATTTAGCCAATGGGAATTTATTTTGGCTTGTAACACTACCAACTATAATGTTCCTTTTCTTAGTGTTCCTTATGACATGGTTAGGATGGACTTTCAGAGTTGGGGGCAAAAAGCTCACAGGTGCAGGTTGGTGTCATCAGCGGGCTCAGGGGCTTTTGCAGGGGTTTTAAGGAGTTTCTTTGTGGTCTGATGGAGTTTGCTTGGTATATTCAATCTTCCGCACAGTTTGCCTTTCATCCCTGTGCTTTATGACAACTATCAAAAAACAGAGTTATTATTGGGCATGACTCAATTAATTACGTTTAAGGTGGCATTCCGGGAGGAATACTTGAGAGAACACGTTAGTGTAATAGCTCGTTGGAACTGGAACGAGATCTACAGGATGGAATGGTTAGCTTGTTAAAATTTGATTAGATTCAGCTAAATGCCCTTTCCCATAAATATACATTCAACATATAGAATTCTGGAAATGAAATTTTTAGATTAAAACACATGGGACTGTCTATTAGAACTCCTCAGTGTCCCAAGGCTGAGAAAGGAGACCAATAGAGGTTACCTCAAACCAATTTTTAGATATGGTAGTAGCCATACCAAATCAGAGAGGGCTCTCTCAAGGATCTCACAGCCAATGAAGTGACTGGAGGGGAAATCAAGTGTTGGGCTAGATATTAAGCTCAATGGTGTTTGAATTTAGGGTTTGCTAGATGAAGCTCAAGGGTCTAGGAACTAGGCTAGGGTTTCTAATGATCAATTGTAGAGATATAATGGGGCGAGGTAGGTATGCTCAGTGATAGATGTAGGTTGTCATGGTGGTGCAAGAATGAAAAGGTAAAGGATCAAAATGACCATGTAACCATGAATTCATTCATCAGAAGAAAGAACACTAGCATGGAAATCTCATCAAACAGAGCATATAACTTATGAATTCTGTTTAAACACCTATGAGATGATCACAAGAAAGCATAGAGATGGTAGGAAAGAGAAATATATATTCAATTTAATGATAAACAAAGAAAAACACTGTCACAGAAGCATACCACAAGAATCCCAAGATGATAGTTGCAATTGTCTATTGTATTACTGCAAAAAAGTGTACTCTAGCTCCAAGCTATGATTCTCAAACATCCAACCTTGATTTGACAGAGATCAGGCTACATATAGATGAAAAACTGCATTCCCCCTCTCACGGGTCGAATCCATCAGCATAGGAATTGTTTACATGAATGTCTCCAACCATACCTAAAACTAGGGAGGTTAGAAACCAACTCCCTGTTTAGACTTAATTGACTTAGTTGACTTTCAAAGCATTAATTACAATGGATTTGACATGAAATGACTCTTACCATCACTATGACACTTAATTACATCATGTAAACTCATTAGAAGACAAATTACATTGACAAAAGTTGACTTTGACCAAGCAAAACTTGAAAATTGGCTTTCCCACAGAAGTGCAGCGTGCTAGTGCAGAAGCGCAGCGAACTTTGGAGGGTGATTTGGAGGCCTTCCTGGATGAGTTAGCTGCTGCAAATGGTATGGTTGGAAAGATGAAGAAGTCTACTACACAATAGAGTCATTAAGCACTGCAAACACCTGCTCCAAACCCCTGAAAAATCGACTTGAAGTTGAATTGTCCAAAAGCGCATCAAATTCTCCTGAAGTGTAGCAAAACAATAGGGGTCAAAGATGGATTGATCTCTTTAACCATAACACTTTTTCCAAAACTAGAAGAGGTTTTTGTAGATAAGGTTGTTGTGAAGAAAAACCTCTCAGTTTTGTGAAATTCATTCCCATCTTCTTGGAATCTATGCCACAAAATAATGACTAAAACAGGCAATTAAATTGGAGAATTTGATTTTCTAAAATAGGCCTCCAAAAAAGTTTGAATATATCCCAATCCATGAAACCTGTGTAGAAACTAAAGGAGGTTATTGTGATTGGGTTTGTCCTTAACAAAAATCTCCTTTGGTTTTCCAAAATCCATCTTCATTTGGTGAAAAACCTCTTTTGAAAATGATGACCAAAAACAGAGTCAAAAGCACAGCGACCCTCTTGTAGCAACTTGTATTTTGGGCATATCTCCCAAATAATAAAGTATATTCCAAAACTGAGAGAGGTTATTGTTATTAGGTATGTTATGAACAAAAACCTCCTCCAGGTTTCAAAAATACTTTCCCATTTGTTCATAATCCAAGCTTGAAGTTGGTGCAGCAACTAGTTGTTGTGTTTCTATAGGATAGCAACACAGAGCTAAAAGCGCAACAACTTGGGGAGAGGGAATGAAGGGGAAGGGGGATAGGATAATTTTTGAAGAAATTATGGGGAGTAGGGGAATGTTTTAGGAAGACAATTAAAGTGGAATTCCTCAATTTGAGTGAGGGAAAGGGGGTGAAAGAGGGAAAACACAGTGATAACCCAAAAACGCAGCAAAAGTGTAGCGTGAGCTAGGGTTTTTGGGGAAAAATGATGGAATGAAAGAAATAAGTGTGGGAAATGATTGGGGAAGGTTTTATAGGTGTATACAAGGGTAATGGGGCAGTGAAACTCTAGGAGAGGGATTTCAATTCAATTTTTGTGAGGAATGACTGCATGAAAGAGGTGATGAAAGGCTTACTTGCTTAGGATGTGTTTGAACCTGTTTTCGCTGAAGAACACCTGTGCAATGGCTGTTTCGGCTCCCTTTCCAAAAGCGCAGCGCTTTTGCCAGAAGCGCAGCATGAAGGTGAAATGGCTGACTTCGATGCTCTGAGGAGGCAAATTTTCGATGGTCTGATGGCTGGAGTGCACTCTGATGGTGGAGAGATGCTTTATGAGAGTGAAATGAACAAACAATGTGTTTTGTTGGTCTTTTTATAAGTTGGAAGTCGATTTTTCCCTTGGGTGATGATGTGAGATCACTTTGTCCTTTTGCAAAATGAATTGATATGCTAGTGTACTGCAGATTTAAACTTTAGTATGCATAGTTACATCTTCATAGAGAATAAAATGTACTTTAGAAATCATTTTAGAGCACTTTTCCTAATTACTACTCCCATAATGATGACCTAGGTGATGACATGACTCTTTTTATGACCTTTTTGATGACTTGACCCAATAATGACACCTAATGGGTTTATGAACTGATGAATTGGACCTTTGAACTTTGCAGTATGACTGACCATGATATGATGACTGAGATGGTGATCAAGACACTTTACTGATGACTCATCACAATGAGTGATGGCATGACCAAGATGACATTTTATGACCTTGAATATGGAGGAAGTAATAACGACCTAGACACTAGCCAAGTATCAAACTTTATTTGAAAATATAACAATTTGACCTAATAACCCTATCAACCACATGGAAAGAGTACATTTGATCATCGGTGACTAATAGACACTAACATCGGCTCCAACTGGGGATGGTAGCTCCTTTAGGAGGTGTCAAGAACACCGTAGACCAGGTAGCCTCATTCATTGGGCGATGGAGTCAAAAAAGTAAACAGACTCAAAACACGACACTAAAATGACTAAATGACAAAACATAGGACAAACTGAAACTGACTTAACTCCAAAACTGACTTTACTTACACAAGGCAGCAGACCATCGGGATCTTAGGGCCTTCACCTTGAGCTTCAAATCCTGATGATAACCACCCACATGCTGAAGCTATATATATATATATAATCATGCAATATGATCGCTCCAGTGTAACCAATCCAACAAATGGCTACTTGAATTTTGCTCACACATTCCTTGAGCAGGGAGAAAAAACAAAAGATAGGCAATTCAAAGTGTCCATTGAACATGTGTACATGATCCATAAATACAATAAAACGCATCTCCCTTGATGACTGCAACAAATTAGCAAAAGGATCTTCAAACAAACATGCACTGAGGTTTAGCTCGTCTAACAGATTGTAATTCTGCTATAGGTGGTCTTTATACCATGAATATAAACTTTCATTTTCATCCTTACTCTCGCGCAATTCTAACTCGTAATTGTCATGATGTGACTGCACATTTTCAGATGAGCTTTGTAATGAGACTCCTGCTGAACAAGACAATGATGCCGATTGTCTGATCAAGTTTTTATCATCTCTGTTTTTAAGCTCATAATTAGCTAATGGATAAGGACTTTGACTACAGATATCATCCAAAACATCGCCTATTGGATCATGGAGAACCTGAAAAGACTGTTGCAACTTGTTATACATTGATTCCAATGAGACTACATGATTTTCTATAGGCTTGCCATTCTTTGCTTCAAAGATATTATCGAAATTTTTCTTCGAAAACTGAAATGAATCAAAACTTAATGGTACAGAATTATCCTACATCAATTGATAATATGTTTCAATTTCTAAGCTTTCATCTGGGGTTTGAAACTCAATGTAACTCAGTGGCTGTGATTTTGGAGTGAAAGAAGCTTCCATATCACAAGTGACATCCTTAACCGATTCATGAGAAGGTTTCTCGTTTATACTATTGACAACTCGCTTATATGTTTGCTTATAACTTTCTCTTATTTTTGCAAATGAGGAGAAACACAAGGGTAAGGAATCCCGATATAGAAGTTCATTGTCTTCTCCGTGCTCAATATCAAAACTGAAAGACTGTTGATTTTTAATTTTGGGAAAGTTCTCTCTCAGAAATTGAAATGAAGTGAACAATAAAGGCAAAGACCTTTCACCTACTTTAAATTTTTTTGCATTTTCTTCATCATTGTCATGATTGATATGCATAGGCTTAGTGCTCTATATTTGAGTTGTCGTAATTGAGCTTCCTCCTCCCAAAAACATGCCGCTGATTGCTTTGAAGAATCGGCCTCTATTTCAAAAACATAATCATCATCATAGTAATCATACTTGGGTAACTCATCAATATAAGGAATGACATCAAGTATACACATTAGATCAACAAATTGCTTCTCCACGGGTTGATCTACAAATCCATTTTCATGATTGTCCAAAAAAGAATACAAAAAACAATCATTTTTTGATCTACGGTAACAAGGATTAGCAACAAAACGGCTAGGGTCAGCAACCTCTTCTTCTTCTACAATAAGTGGGACATGGTGTTTTTGAACAACAAGTTCATCTCTCATGATGAAATTTTGCGTCATTTCTTCCATTGTGCTTACCAAAATGCCGAACTTCAATTCTGAAGATGTCAAGTACTCCTTCTCTATGTTCTCTTTCTCTTCTGCCTTCAACTTTGACCTTTTGACCAGCAGATTAGCTTCCACAGCTATTGCACTATCCTGCATTTCTTCAAGTGTTGTAGTGTTCCTTTCTCTCAATTGAAACTCCATTTCCGGATCAAAGGCATCCGGGTAGTGTAAGAGAGCTAAACCAAGAGGCGGTTTTATATCAGCACGGATTGAATAGTATACTTGATTGAACCTGGCTGAAAAGTGTTGCACTGTTTCTCCTGGCTGTCTTTTCAAATGATTATATTCTTCTAAAATCATAAAAGGATTTTTCTTGACAAACCATTTATCAAGGAAGACTTTCACAAACTGATGGAAATCGAAAATGCTTGCAAGTTTTTGAACTATTTCTCGGCTTCGCCTTGAAAGATAGAGCAAAAACCCTGATATTGACATCATCTTCTTCAACCTCAAAAAGGTCGAAAAAATTTTCATGAATGTGTTTTTCAGCAGTGATGTTACCATATTCTCCATCAAACCTGGGAAGATATTTATAATAATTTTCAAGGAAATCATGGAGAATAGGACCTAAGATGAGAGGCTTGTATCTATCTGGAATTTTACAATAGGAGTATGTACAGAAGTTGTAAGATTAGTCTTGATCTCTTGAGGCTCGTCGAGTTGAATATGATCAACATAAGTTTCAGAAGAAGGGTCTTGACCAAGAAAAGTGTAAGGAGAATTTGTATTCACAATCTTCAAAGGAAATGAATCAAATGCAGGTCTGGGATCTTTTCTCAAATACAGTATACTTTGGAAAACCTTCTTGACATTCTCAGGAAAAGAGAAGAAATAATTTATGACAAAGAACATGAAATCTTGGATGAAATTCCAAGTTGAATACCTAATCTTTCCATATTGTCTTTTCATGTTTCTGTTGGTACAGTTCATCCTCCAGTGGAGTCTTCAAATCAGGTTGAAAGTTGAATGGAGTCGCCAGGTGAATGATTCAACATGCATATGTGTCTGATCGTTGTCCACCATGAACAAATTAGATCTAAACTTTGATGATCTTCCCGGGGAACATGAAATTGTTCGCTTCCCCATTATGGTTGCCAAAAATGTTAGCACTCCTCAGTCTACCAAGGCTGAGAAAGGAGACCGATGGAGGTAACCTCAAACCAATCTTTAGCTCTGGTAGCTAGCCCTACCAAATCAAATAGGACTCTCTCAAAGATCTCACAACCAATGAAGTGACTGCAGGCGAAATCAAATGTTAGGCTAGATATTCAGCTCAATGGTGTTTGAATTTATGGTTTGTTGGATGAAGCTCAAGGGTCTAGGAACTAGGCTAGGGTTTCTAATGATCAATTGGAGAGATATAATGGGGCAAGGTAGGTATGCTCAGTGACAAAAGTAGGTTGTCATGGTGGTGCAGGGATGAAAAGGTAGAGGATCAAAATGAGCATGTGACCATGAATTCATTCATCAAAAGAAAGAAAACTAGCATCAAAATCTCATCAAACAGAGCATATAACTTATGAATTTTGTTTAAACACCTATTAGATGATCACAAGAAAGCATAGAGATGGTAGTAAAGAGAAATATATATTCAATTTAATGATAAACAGAGAAAATCACTGTCACAGAAGCATACCACAAGAACCCCAAGATAATAGCTGCAATTGTCTTTTATATTACTGCAAGAAAGTGTACACTAGCTCCAAGTTATGATTCTCAAACATCCAACCCTTGATTTGACTTAGATCGGACTACATATAGATGAAAAACTATTTTCCCCCTCTCAAGGGTCAAATCCATCATCATAGGACCTGTTTACATGAATGTCTACCAAATTTTGAGCCGAGTTCATTTTCGAACCTGAGAAGGCATCAATTGCAGAAGAATAGAGGCCAAGTCACCTACTACTGAATAACTGAGAAAACACAAGAATTAAGGGTCGAGTTGGTTGCCATTCATTAACTAGGTGAAGGCCGCAATTCCTCCATAAACAGTGATTGGTTGTGGGTAAACCTTTTGTGGTTGGGCGTGAATACTTGCTGGTGATAATTTCAGTTGTTGATCCGAGCTCTCTTATTTCATAGGTTGGCCAAGTTTGTTTTACCTACTACCTGATATATCATTTATTTGGGTCGAGTTCTTTGTCTTTTGGACCTGCGAAGGAGAGCAAAGCATCAAGAACACTCATGGGTCATTTTTATATCAAATGCAGACATGAGCCATGAGAACGAGTTCTGCCTGATATATCATTTATTTGGGTCGAGTTCTTTGTCTTTTGGACCTGTGAAGGAGAGCAAAGCATCAAGAACAGCCGTGGGTCATTTTTATATCAAATGCAGACATAAGCCATGAGAACGAGTTCTGGACGGAGTCAAGGGATGTGCATTCTTTTCAGTGCGCTGGGCGTGATCTTTTCAGTGAAATTTCTTGTATTTGCTGAGTGAATTTTATTGCAGTCCTAACTAGCTGGCAAGCTAAGCTAATTCTGAATGAGTTGTATTTTGTGGGCTGCAATCTTCTTCTACTTAACCGTACTTCATTATGGGCTAAATTTCAATTGACTGTGTGGACGTATTATCATCACTGGGAGGTCGATTTCAGATTTAAAGACAGCGTGGATATGATTTGTTGGATGCAGAGGTTAAGGCATCCATTCGTTCAGGGGTTCGAATAAGCTTTAGGGAGTCAATTTCCTTTTGTTCTAACTTTTGCGTGCCAAGGGTTCCATATTTGATTTCTGAGCATGTTTCCCTTGTGCTAGACGAGTTGTTGTTGTGGGTTCTTCTCCAGTCAGTGGTACACCCATTTGTGGGTCAAATGTTGAGCGTATTGATGTGAAGGTCGTTATCAATTGTACTTAGGCTGTGTGACACTTACAGCAGAACGTAGAGACTGTGGGAAATATTTTATTATTGTGGAGGGAGTGAGTCACTGTTTATAGGAGCTGAAGTTTACACCCCATAGGGCCAAGAATTTCTCTCTGTTACAAAACGAGTTCTGAAAATAGAGCAGAGAGTTCAGATTTGCGTGGGTCAATCTCACAATGAAGTAACTGAAGCCAAAATTTATTCAAGAGGTTAGTTCGATTGTTGTTCCAGAGGAGGGCCAAATCCACCATCCGTCTGTGTGCTTTCAGAGAAAATAAAAGCCAAATTTTATAAGCCATGAAACGATTCGAATTGTTCACTTTCAGAATTTCCTGAGGGTCGAGTTGTTAAAGGAAAAGGAGTTGAGATGCTCTCTTTTGTTTCTGTGGAGCCTGGGTCAAGTTTAGTGTTGCTAGTGTAAGCTAAACAGGGCAGAAATTTATTCTTGTTGGTTGTATGTGTTGCACTAAGGGAAGACCGGATGAACAAGGGTTTATCTTGCTCATAAAGACCACAACTCGTCATTTTCTAAGCCGACATGTGTTGGAATAAAGTGTTGTATTTGTACCACGAATTATGGACTCACCTGGCATCTTTATTAAAGTGAAATACATGTGCGGATTTATGCTGGAACAAATCTTTCATTTTCATTGGATATGAACTATTGGCTAGTTTCGTTGCTGATATCTCTACGCTTGGAGGGAAGAAAATACATATTGTAGTACCAGCTGAAGCATATCATATGTCATTGTTGGCATTCTGGTCTGGTACTTCTTCTACAGCAACCACAGTCACCTTACCCGCTGGCCTGCTTGCTGGAATACTTACCTGGTTCCATCATTCCTATCTGCTCACTATACATTTGTATTTATGGCAGTACTATTGTCTGGGTTTGATCATGGATTTGTCATTTTGTTCATATACCAGCGTTATATTTTGTTCTGAGCATGTAATGTATGAATGTGAGAAAGTGTTCTTTGGTATGGAATGTCCATTACATATGTAATACTGAGTTGAAACAACTCAGAATTGCACCTACAACACTGCAAGAAAATTGTTTGCTAAAACATTTCACTGGGAAATATAACAAACCCTGAAAATAGTGGTCTCATTATCACAGATATTCTTGTCATCATTGAGCCAAAACATGGATCAAACATTTATAAACTCCCTTAATAAACCAGCAGCAGCAAACAGCAGACCCTTCTCAAAGGGGGTCTATGCCATTCTTCAGAGAGAACAGCCAAAGGATGTGCAGAAGGGGCAGGAAATAGGGCACAAAATATTTGCACTTGGGACAGATTTGAAGCACATGAGGGTCACATGGAAAGTCCTTTTCAAACTAGATGAACTAGATGCACTCCTTTCCGAAGTGAACCAGTTAGAAGGGAAGAAACTAATTTGGCCTCTAAGACCAGCTATGTTTGCTCTCATACAATCCAAGTTCTTGGAGGAACCTTGTGAAGGGGTTAGACTTCTAGTTGCATCTTGTCTCAGTAACATCATGAGACTGACCGCACCTATACCTCCTTTCAATGATGATGTTATGAGGAGAGTTTTCAAGCTGATAGTAGAGACTTTCCAAAACTTGGACAACAGTGCAAGTTCTACCTTTGGGAAGAAGCTTGAGGTTCTAGAAATCATGGCCATGGTTAGAACATATGAAATCATGTTTGATCTAGGGTGTGATGATTCGATCCATCAGATGTTTTGAAGCTTTTTTAGCATTAAGAAACATCATCCTGACACAGTCAAAACAAACATGCTGTCCATTTTGTCTTCAGTTATGGGAGACCGTGATGCCATTTGCAAGAAGATGCAATCTGAGTTGTTGGCCATTTGGAGGAGAGAACAACTGGTCTCAATTGTTGCTTATGAACTAGCCGAAAGGTTGGTTGAGCAGAACATTGGGTTGTTCAGAAGACAATTGACCAGAGAGGAGTCGCTCAGGTTTGGTGGATCATGTACTAAGAATGAGCTGAGGAGGAAGGGACTTTGCTTCATCTACAGGAGACCTTGGGGACCTGACCACTCATGCTTGAGGGACATTGAGGAGATGACAGAGGTAGAGCAGGTGGAGATTCCTTCTAACCTTCAAGGTAAGGATTCTTCTTTGGACAAGTCCATGGGTTCATATGAGGATACCTCCGAGGAGCATGAGTCATGTAGAGTTGTTGACAACAAGCTAGATTTATATGAGCAGTCAGTGGACCCTATGAGATACATTCAGGATGATGAGTCACCAGCGATGATTCAGCATGAGCAACATATGGTGGAGCATGACTCAGCTGAAGAGTATGATGCGCACAGTATGCATGATGAGCCTTTTGGGGAGAGCTAGTTGGAGGTTCATGTTGAGACCATGATGGGGGAGGATGAGCAGTCACCCTTGGGGTCAACAATTGATGAGGAGCAGACAGACATACAGACAGCTAGCAAGATGGCAATATTTACAGACACTTGTCCTCGAGCGGTGTTGGAGTCTGACAGGACAATTTTCCAGGAGATTAGTGGAGTGGAGGAAAGTGGAGTTTCCTATCAGACGAGGGAGATGGCAGTGCATCCATCTTTGGGCCTACCCATTGATCGGGTGCAAACAGTTGTAGTGGCAGCCAACAAGGCTACAGCATTTTCAGGCAGCAACCCTCTCCAGGAGTACATAGAGAGAGGGGCAGGTTTCCTTAGACATATTTGGTTGATTGACCAAATAGAGCATCATCAGTTGAGCAAGGACCCATATCAGCCTAATAGACTTGTTCCTTACACAGGTGTCCATGCATTGGATTGGCGAGAGATCATGAGTTGGTTCCCTATTGATGGAATATCATTTTTAGTGAGAAGCATTGTACTGCAGGAGCCCTTAGAGTTGAAGGATGCTACATGCTTCAATTGATAGTAGGATGTAGGTTGGCCACTCATCAATACTTCAGCACAACAACAGTATGGTGAGATTGACCTTGATCTATGCCAAGGGTTGGATTGGAGAGAGGTGATGAGTTGATACGCGATGGCTGGAGCAACACTCATGGTTGGAGTTATGGCACAGCAGGAGCCATGGAGCCTTGATACTTGTTCTTGGTGGCATTGGGATCCAGGGGGCTTTGTTGATGACAAGTTTTGTCAGAGATTGGTTTGGGATCCGACCATTAAGGGGTCTGTTCATGGTGGGTTGACACAGAGGCAGAGCATCACCCAGTGGTTCATATGGGATCTAGGCATTGGGTCTCAGTTGCGTTGAGCCACTAGATTGGTCCACAAGCTTGGATTGCTTGAGGGCAAGCAATCTTGGGGCGGGAGGATTTGTAATGTTCCTTTTCCTAGTGTTCCTCATGACAAGGTTAGGATGGACTTTCAAAGTTGGGGGGAAATAGGTCACAAGTGCAGGTTGGTGTCATTAGCAGGCCCAAGGGCTTTAGGAGGGGTTTTGACGAGTTTCTATGTGGTGCAATGGCACTCGCTTTGTATATTCCAGCATCCGCACAGATTGCCTTTCATTCCAATGCTTTCTGACAAATTTCAAAAGACAGAGTTATTATTGGGCCTGACTCAATTAATTACACTTAAGATGGCATTCCAAGAGGAATACTTGACAAAATACCTTAGTATAATAGCTCGTTGGAACCGGAATGAGAAGATATACAAGATGGAATGGTTAGATGTGAGTTCCAGTGACTTGAGGAGACATGGTGGCCAATTTACCCTTTTCCCGCATTAAAAAGAACATTTTAATTGAAATAAAAGAGGCAAAAGTGCTCAATGATTAAAACAAGAATAAAATAGGCGGTTCTAGAGGGGTCCATCAGATCTATAAAAGAGGAGGAGACCACTGGAGGAGATCTTGGATTCGATATTACTTCTTATATGAGAGGTTGAGAACTCGATTCTCTACTTCATGGGTAGCCCCGGGACGGAAACCCTCGAGCGTCTAGTGGGTGTTGGACGAAAACCCAATACTCTTGAGGAGATTTCACTCAGAAATCTCACAGTGCTTCAATAGAATTTGCAAAGAGCAGTTTTCTCATAGCCAGTTTGCAACAGTCTTCTCACTAAGCCATCTACATCATTGCAGAGCCATTTATAAGTTGGGTCAGAGATCTTTTTGGGTTTTGCTCTGCTTGCTTAGCAAGATCGCATCCCACTATTCCTTTATGTTGATGTACTCTTTTCGGTGGACCAATAAAATGGCTCAATGATTTTATCGACATTTATTTGTGTATTATTTGCTGGTTGTGTGTCTATTTACGTTTATTTTGTTGTTCAATTTATTTCTGGTATCTACTATTCAAATCCCTATTTGGGACATTACACAACTATTTCCCATATAAACCATGCAACCCACAATGCAAGTTGATTTTAAATATGGATAAACTAATTATTTAAAGCCTTAAACACCTTATACTTATTCAATCATTGCTTCCTTCAGTTACAACATGCTACACATCACTTCAATAAGCAACTACCAAAAAAAATAATTGTAAGGAAAAAAGAAAAGCAGGTGCATATATATATATATATATATATATACAGTGTTTGTAGTCTCTTCAAAGACAACAGATAAAATTGGAACAATACAGAGAAGATTAGCATAAGCCCTGAGCAAGGATTACATAAACAAATCATAAAATCATCCAAAAATATATGGTGTTTGTGTGTATGTGTATCATAACACAAACACCATAATTAGTTGTGGTCGATACAAATTGCACTAACTGTTAGAAATATTGAGAGGGGGGGTGAATCAGTGTTGCAATTGTTATCTTATGTCAATTAAGATTTTTATCACAAAATATACCAGAACACGAGATAAAATAAAATTAATTTTATTGGTCAAAATAGTGAGGATTCCCATCCTCTTCTACAACAAATCAGGCTCCAACATGTACAATAATATCTTTGAATTTTTCAAGGCTCCAACCTTCAACAGATCCAAGCTCCTACTTGGTCAAAATGAGGACTCCAATCCCCACAACAACTTCCAAGCTCCAACTTGGTCAAAAATCAGGACTCCAATCCTTTCAACTCCAAGCTCCAACTTGGTCAAATCAAAATTTTACAAGAAATACTTACTTCATAAAGGGGTTCCAAAATGTCTTCAACAAATGCTTCAAGATTGCCTTCAATAATGCTTCAACAAGGCTGCTCCAAAGGATGTCTTCAATAGGCTTCAATAATGCTTCAACAAGGCTGCTCTAAGGATGTCTTCAATAAGGTTTCCCCAATGCTTTAACATGATGCTCCAAGGATGTCTCGAGAATGTCTTCTTCAAGAGGTCGAGGCTAGCTAAAATGCCTGCTACAAGAAGGACCAAAGTCTGCTTTCAAACAAGCCAAAAACTTGCTCCCCAAGTTTGTTCCAAGAATGATCAAGATCTACTAAAGAAGAGGTTGAGATTTGCTTCAAAATAGGGCCAATGTGCTGCTCCCACGGTGAGGATTGAGGCCTGTTCCTAGGAGTTTCGAAAACCTGATCCAAAACCAAGTAGATTTGCTCGATAGGTTTGATCCAACAAGCACAAAAACACTGGTCCTTCCCAAGTCAAACTCTATATAAGTCTGCTCCAAATACACTACAAAGATTGGCAGAGATCAGGGGCTAATATTATAGGTCTGAATGTCCTTCCACAGGCCGAGACAAGCGTGAGATTCTGCTCCACAGAGAAGGCCGAAGACTGAGGTTCTGCTCCGCAGAAAGGAGCGAGGTCTGTGCCCTATTACAGGGCTGAAATTGTCTTGACACGGGTCTTTTACAGAACTGAAAGTTGCAGGTGTGTCTACCTTGCCGCAGGTCTCAACAGGGCCAAAGTTGCAGGCCTATTCTTGCTGCAAGTCTCCCTAGGGGGGGGAAATCTGAAGTCTTGTATTAGCCTCAGGGCCGAGCACAGAAGGGTCGAAGTCCAAGGTCTGGTCAAACCATAGAAGAGCTTAAGTCTGGCTCAGAAAAATATATAGACTGCTCCAAAAAACGAATCACAGAGAAATATAACCACTGTTCCAGACGAATGTCAAAAGAAACACAGAAAATATCAGCCAAAAGAAAACTCCTTGATTCCTTGTTTTGCCTTCTTGAACTACTCCTTAGTTCACGAGTTGTGAACTCTTCACCTCAGATCAAACGTCTTCTTTGCTTGACCGAGTGAATTGATGAAATGAGGATGTATTGCTTCTATTTATACTCGTTTGACCATAATTAGAAAAGACATCTACATTGGAGAGGGGTCGACCTGACTTCATGTAGGCCTACATTAGGAAAAATAACATTTTGGTCCGCAACATAAAATTTCAAAATCACTTCAACAAATACTAGTGGGAAACGGCTTGAAATCCTCTACAAGCCTATGCAATAATCTTCTCAAGATGGTGTCTCCTTTGACATCAATAACAAGAACTCTTCCAACACTAACGGTCCTAAACATTAGGGACCAAATTCATAACATTGTCTAAATATACTTTTACTTGTCTACCACTATAAGCATCAGATCTCATTCCTATGATGTTCAAAAGTACACATGTACTTAGTAGCTAAACTATATGAACATCGTTATAAAAGCCGGTTTAGATCCACACTGAATTTTAGCAAGCTCAACGTAGTATTCTAAATGAAAAAATGAACAGGGAAGAATTTTCCCAATCACAGTATATTCACTTATAAAGAATCATTATGGAAACTACCAGCACAACTCTTGGAGGAGAGAGTCAAGACAAAGCCTGCTCTTACAACATTAGTGAAAAGAAAAAGTACATCCAATAGAAGATAAGGCCCTAAAATGAGAAGAGAATAGCAACTATAAGCATATCAAGTACTTCAGAGGAAAACATTTAAAAGATTTCAACGATATTTAGAATACTCTATGAAGAAGAAAGCACCAGAAAGTTAGTAAATTGACAAAGAAACATGTATAGACATGCTTTCATGATACATAAAGTAAATGTTTACACAGAAGACAGCTGTTGGTGAGCCCAGCAAAAGTCAGTATTTTTTGTCTGTATCAGACAACATGAATCTGTCAAAAACATAATTTTCTACCTGTAATTCTTCTCAAACCTAAAAAGCCTGGTCTAAATATGGTATTAATGATTACCTGTACTCAGAGGCTGCATAAGTTCCATGATACGATCAATTGCAGCTTCACAGATCATTTCAGATGAAAAGACAATGCCATGAACTGACAATTGCTGCTGAACATGTTGTCTATAGCATGGAGCTATAACCAGGACCCGTCTCCACCAATCAGGAGATGGCATTGTATGCAAAGCATGCCTTAGACAACGCAGAGCTCTTTCCCAATCCATACTACCTCTTTTGATAGCAATTGCAACATCCTGAATAAGACCAACTTCTCCAAACAATCAGAAGTGTTGAAAAGAAAATATTAGGCCCCTTAGATGCGAATAAAACATTTCATGTCTTCTGGTTTATACCACACGGAGACAAAATTCCATTTCACTGAAAAACACATCCAATATCCTCCAAGAAACTTAAGTACTTACATAATATATCCAAAAAAATTATGATGAATGCAACCTTCACACAGATCCAACAAGCCAGAGCAGATAAGACAGTTACTCTGTGGAAGATACAAGTTAGACGGATTTAACGTTTTAAACTTTTAAATAAAATATTCCCGTGTTTGCCAAACCATGTCACCAGATACTGAATATACTGTAGAGCATTCGACATTATCATGTGTTCATGTTGTGTATCTAAATCTTCAGGGTAAACATCATAATAATGTTAATATTAATAGCAGTAATGCAAGAGCAAACAGGAATAATTAAGGGAAGATTATTCCTGGATTACCTTCTTACAGCATAGAAGAGCATTCAGTGGGGCAAGGAAAGGGGCCAGAAGACGTTCCTGCTCAAAGTTGTTTTCATAAAACGTGTGACAGAATTGACTCGGACTTACAAATATGCTGATTGGTTGGCCTTACAAGACCATCTCTCTAATGCCTCAGCTATGGTGCATGTTAACAGCAATCTTTCTGATGTCATTCCTCTATAATACTCAGCATCTATCATACAAGGCTATCCATTGGCACTCTATATATTATAGCAATAGCTGCAGGGAGCCTTGGATATTTACTAGAGGGGATAGCTCTCCTTTGGCACCCAACCTAACTGTATGCAAGGAGAGATTAGCACCATATTGATAGATAGCGGTACCTAGCTACTCAATGTCCATTTTTGCACAAGATCTAGCCCTACCACCAAAGTTAATGCAGGGACTAGTGAAAGGAACTCTACAGTGCCTTTGTTGATAAAACAAGTGCTTTTCTAAGCCAGGAACAGAGATAGCTATTACTGCCAAACATGAAAATTATCTAGAGTTGCTTCCTAAAAATGGGAAAGCAATGTCAGTGGTTGACTATTGAGCTTGCTAGTTGATAGAATGTAAGACCTTCATTTAGACAAACACCTTGCCATCATAAATAGATTCCTACCAATTGGATATGTCGTCTATTTACCTTGTGTTTTCCCATAGGTTTCTGCTGAAAAGACAATGAACAATTCTTTATAGAATTTCTTATGGGAGAAGCAAGCAGCAAAAGAGGCCTCTGCTTTATAGTGTGGAGTGTTTGCAAATGAGGCATTTGTCCAAGTCTTCTTTCACTCTTGGCTCAGATTATATAACAACAACATTTTTGTCGGACGTAATCCTTCAGGATATTTGTCTTATAAATTAAATTGTAAATAAATAAAGTAGGAGAATGAAAGGATGAAGAGACCCTTGGAAAATGATACAAAGCATCACACCATTGTATATATCGACTTGCACATTAATTGAAAAAGCAATCCCAGAAGTTGCCCATCCTGGCCTGACATGGTATCAGAGCCAAGTAGCGCCTCTACCCCACTCAATGTAACTCCTCCTCTGCTTGCCATCTCTGTTAATTTTCTGCCATCCCTGCTGCTGAAATTCGTTTGCAAGCTAGAATTTCTAATTATGATAATTACTTGTTACTGTTATCTATGTTTCTTTTTAGTATTTACTTCAATTACTTGTGTCATCAAGCAATTATGCATTCAAAGAAGAAGAAAGACGCCCCGGCAGCAGTAGTACCATCAACTAAGATTGATGACTTTGTTGAGAAATTTGAGAGAATTTTCTCTTATTGCATGTATTTCAAATAGTGGTACTATTCTGTATGAGGACAGTGGGTTATGCCTAGTGGACATTAGAGCATCCAGTCACATGACAGGGATGAGGTCAGGGTTTCCCAATATTTTAGAGATAGGCTTAGACTGCCATGTGAGTTGTGGAGGTACCACAACGGATGTAGTAAAGGGGGTTGGATGTGTTAGATTCCAGCTAGAGTCAGGGATTTTTGAAGGTGAGGAGGATGTTATTTGTTCCAAGGCTAATGGTACATGTGCTATAAGTATTAGCCTTGGAGGATGATGGATATAAAGTTTTGTTTCCGGATGGCCAAGTGCTACTATATTCAGAAGGAGTGACCTTGGATGCAGCAGTAGTGCTTGGCATTACACAGGGGCAATCATACAAGTTGTTAGGACAGCCTATGGGTGTATCCAAGGGCATATTGGATATAGGATCAATGTCAGTTACTAATAGGGTCCAAGCGACTAGGAAGAGTGATTGTTCAAGTACTACCAGGAGACTCAGTTGGTATGATATGACATCAATAGATGCTCAAGAGTGTGATAGGACTCCTTAGAGCATGATTGATTGTGACAGGCTTTCAGCTCAAGTTTCAAGTCAGGTAGAGCAAGACATGCTTCAAGGCCAAAGGGAGTAGCTACAGGTATTGAGACGAGCATGGAGACAGATTCTAGTGGTGGGGATGCTAGAAGTACCTCTCTTGCTAAGGAGTGTTAGATTTTGGTATCTCAAAGGCAATTTTGCACTGGCAATGCCTAGCATGCAGAAGTGACCTAGCAAATTTCACTTCTAGGTACTTGACTTTATAAAGTGATTTTAATATTTTATAAAGTTAGAGAAGTGACTTTTCCAGTAATATTCCAAATGCAATTTTTTTTCAAATAAACAAATATGTTTTGAGTGGGGCAACCTAATGATCAAGCCTATCGCCCTAGTATTGATATGCAATTCATGGTAAATACTTAAAGTAAAAGTGACATTCTCCGTAATCTTCATTTTCATCTTTTTACTTAAATTTTTAACATTACCATGAAATGACTCGGGATGTTTGAGAGTGGTTCCGACCTCAGTGGATTTCATATGGAGAAAGTAGAATTTTAGATTTCATTCAAAATCCAGCAAACTTATCAGTTTTTCAGGATTTCAACATTGGGGGATTGCAATGTTTCCATTGAATTTTGTCATGTATTAGGGTATGGAACTCGTATTTAATCAAGAGCACCAATCCCTCTATGCACCTTGATGTTAGTGACATTGGTTGTCGAACTCCTCTATCATGACCCTCCTAAAAATGTACGATCCACTCAAACAAAATCTTGACTTGACATGCTATGCTTTTTCTATCTCATGTTAATGCTTAGAGGGTGATATTAATGACAAAGGTCCCTATACAGATCCAGAGGTAATGACAAAGATACCTCTGGATATTAATGCTTAGAGGGTGATATTAATGACAAAGATCCTGATTTTCCAACAAGACTAAAAAATTAGACATTTCTCGTGGTGGCTAGAGGCCCAAGCATAAGAAATAGATAATAGATTTACTTGTCTTTTCATAGTTTCTAGTAGTTTTTATAACTATTGACTCTTTCATATTTATTATGATAATTTTTTAAACAATATATGACAATTTAAGTTTGAAGTTGGCAATTATAACTCATTAGTAATGAATTATGAATATGATGCTTCATGAAAGTTGAAAGTAGTTTCATTTCATTTCATTTTATACCATTTCATTTAATATGATGCTTCATGAAAGTTGAAAGTAGTTTCATTTCATTTCATTTTATAACATTTCATTTCATGTTAGATATTATTTGTTGTAATTGTTACACTTAGCTTACAAGTACAACTTTGGTGATCAATGATGATAAATGTTATATATTGAATTTTGAAAGCTTGAAACTTTAATATTGATGAATCATGAGACTCAATATGTTGTATGCTACTATGTAACTAAGTTGTGGACGTGGTTGATGAAGATTATAACTTCTAGATGATTGTTGTTATATGGTTCAATCTATGTTTTTTATATCTAATTCATCATTCAAAATATAAAAAAATATATATATTATATAAAAAAGAAATGCTTTGAGATTCGCTCCCAAACTGGGAGCTTTTGAAAATGTCGCTCCCGCTCCCAAGTAACTGTAGGTGTGATTGTTTACTGTTATGTTCCACTACAAATATTTTCCAAACTTAGTCATTCGTATTTCAGATTTCTGCTCATAAATGACAGTTGAATGTGTGTGAAAAATATGCATGATTGTTGAATATTTATTTGAGTCAGAAATCAGAGTGTTGGCTAAGTCTTTTGTCAGACCAAGAGGTAACTTCACGAATGAACTTGTTTTTTGCATTAAAATGGAACATGAATATATACATGGAGAGGGAGACTATTGCGTTTCATCTCCCAATGTCTCTTCATCTTCCAATTCTTTTTATTTTCCTATTTACAATATTTACATGGATTTCCCTAATCCCAAAGATTAGGTGTCAACATTCCACCCCTTAATCTGAAGGGATGTTGGTGAGTCCAAGCATCATTCTGAATCTTTCAAACTTTTCTCTTTCAAGCGCTTTGGTGAAGATGTCTGTGATCTGCTCAATTGTGGAAAAATGGCGTAGGTGGATTGTCTTGGCCTCAACATGATGTCGAATTAGATGGTATTTTGTATTGATGTGCTTCATTCGATCATGGAACTTTGGGTTCTTGGCCAACCTTATTGCAAAAATGTTGTCAATCAAGAGAAGAGTTGAATGCACTTGTTTCTCCTACAAATCTTCCAGAACTTTCCTGAGCCACACAATTTCCTTTGTTGCTGCCACATATTCTGCGTTAGTTGTGGAATCTGCTAGAATTGATTGTTTTCATGCCCTCTAGGAGACAGTTCCTAATCCAAGAATCATAACATAACCTAAAGTAGATACCCCAGTTTTTTTATCTCCATCGAAGTCTGAATCAAAGTATCCTATCAAGCTAAAGTCGCCCACCTGTGTATACTTAAGTCCAAAGCCTTGAATTCCCTTCAAGTACTTCAGAACTCTTTTTGCAACAGACCAATGACACTCACAAGGCTTTTGCATAAACCTACAGAGGATTCCAACAGCAAATGAAATATTTGGTCTGGCAGTAATCAAGTAGTTGAGACTTCCTATGAGTTGTCTATACTTCGTTGCATCCTCAAATTCTTTTCCTTCAGTGGATGTGATCTTTAAGTTTTGTTCCATTGGAGTAGTCAAAGGATTGCACTCAGCCATGCCAAACCTGTTCAACAAGATCTCCAATGTACTCCTTTTGTGAGACGAATATAAACTACGGATGTTGAGTTACTTCAATACCAAGATAGTAGTGAACATAGCCAAAATTTGTCATTTCAAAACCTTTCCTCAATTCCTTCTTTATGGATGCAATGTAGCTCTCGTTGTTCCTTGTTATCAAAAGATCATCTACATACACCACAACATATACAACTGTTTTGCCAACTTTCTTGACAAACAAAGTTGCATCATCAAGATAATAATGTTTGAAGTTGAGTTTCAGAATATGCTTAGTTAACTTCTTGTACCAAGCTCGTGTTACTTGCATGAGGCCATAGAAGGATTTTACAAGCTTGCATACTTTGTGTTCTTGGCCCTTCACAACAAATCCTTCTGGCTGGGACCAAAAAACATTCTCTTTCGGATATCCATTCAAGAAAGCAGTTTTTACATCCATTTGATGGACTTTCTAACCGTTTTGAGTTGCCAAGGCAAAGAGTGTCCGGATGGTAGCCCATTTTGCTGTGGGAGCAAAAGTCTCCTCATAGTCGACCCCTTCTTTTTGTGCAAAACCTTTTACCACAAGCCTGGCTTTGTGCTTGTCAAGTGAGTCATCTGCTTTATACTTGTTCTTGAAGACCCACTTGCAACCTATTGGTTTGGTTCCCGATGGAGGATCAACCAGCGTCCATGTGCCATTCTTTATCAAAGCATCATATTCTTTTTGCGTCGCTTCTTTCCATTCATCATGAGAAGCAACTTCTTTGAAGGAAGTTGGTTCAAAATCTGTAGACAAATTCAGTTCATAATCATAAGAAACATCCATATCAACCGGTGAATCAAAATCTTCTACATCACCTCCATTCTGTCTAGTTGAGCTTCTTGTTCTTGTCTTTCCAACCTCATTAGGATGTACACTTTCAAGTGTCTTTGTCAGCCATTTTGGAGGACCTTTCTGAGATGGCCTAGGCTGCTCAGTTGACTAAGTTGGGGCTAAATCAAGATTTAGTCTCCCAATTCTGTCAATCACATCTCTCAAAGTGTCACCAGTGGTTGCAGCGGCATGCGGGGGAGAGAGGGATTCAGAAGAAGATTCCATAGATTGATCCAATATAGGAATCCCCCCTTCAAGATGTGGAATCTCATTATCAAATTCTTAAAAAGACTTTGCATGTCTGAATCTATCCAAGTGATCAAGTTGTCACTCAACAACATTGTTAGTCTTGGAAGATTCAAGAAAGATCACATCTCTAGATATTATAAACTTCTTATTAACTTCATCATAGAGACGATATGCTTTGGAGGTATTTGAGTACCCCAAGAAGATACATTTGCGACTCCTTGCACCGAATTTGTTTCTTTGTTCCTTAGGTATCAAGGCATAACAGGTGGAACCAAAAACCCTGAGATGCCTCACCAAAGGAATGTGGCCATACCACATTTCATAGGGAGTCTTGTTTTTTATAGCATTAGATGGACACCTATTATTTATATACACGGCACATAGAACTACATCAGCTTAACATTCTTGAAAAACATCATGGAACATACCATTTAAGATTGTCCTATTCATTCTTTCAGCTACTCTGTTTTGTTGGGGATTATAAGGCACAGTTGTTTGATGTTTGATCCCATGTTGGCGAAGATAGTTTTCAAATTCATTTGAAGTGTATTCTTTTCCATTATCAGTGTGAATAAAGCCAATATGAGATTGTGCAACATTTTCAATCCATGCATGAAAGTTCTTGAATGTTTCAAAAGCTAAGATTTGTTCTTCAATAAATAAACCCAACACATTCTAGTGTAGTCATCAATAAATGTCATCATATATTTATTACCATTTCTCGAAGGAACGGGCATTGGGGCATTGGGCCACATAAATCGGAATGAATGAGTTCAAGTTTTCTATGTGCTCTAGAATGAGAATCATGAAAACATTGTTTGTTGTGTTTTCTTAAGATACAAACATCACATTGCTTAAGTTTCCTAGGAATTGTAGGCAAACCAGTAACACCATTTTTCTTCAACAAACGAAGGTTGTCATAGTTCAAGTTTCCAAATCTAGCATGCCATCAACGATTAAATGTAACTTCATCATAGTGAGAACTATATGAAAAGTTATGTGCACGAGCAAAGGTTCCTTACAACTTCAGAATTCTTTCTTCTTCTGTCCCCATCATGACAAGTGAGTGATCTGATGCTTTTCTGACCTCAACCTTGCCATCAAATATATGAATGGAGCGTCCTTGTTGGCGAATGTGGACCAAAGACAAGTAGTTTCTCCTCAACTCCAGAAGATATAGAACATCATGCAGAAGAAAGTCTGGAAGACCATGCAGTTTGAGCCTGATGGTACCAAGCCCTGATGGCTTGAGTTTTGACTTGTCTACAACGTATATTGCTCCATCAACATTGTCAGTGAATTCTTCAAAGATCTTTCCTGAAATTCATGTGGCAAGTTGCTCCTGAATCAAGCAACCAATCATCCTTCCATGAAGCAAGTTAAGCATTGAATAATTCTTCAGTTACTCCAATGTTGAAATGTGCCACAACCAAGTGAGCGGATTCAGGGGCTTTACCTTTCCCTTTGTCGGTTGTTTTACCTCTTCCTTCATTTCTTTCCTACTCAATTTTGTCCCAAGGCAACTTACAAGTGGAAGCATCATGTCCATCTCTATTGCATCGTATGCAATGAAGATAAGACTTTTCTCCTTGGAACTGTCCGCCCCCCCTGCCTCTAAAATTCCTCCTTCCTCTTCGGCCACCTCTTCCTCTAGAACAATCTTGTGCATGATTCTTCTCCTTCTGTGTAAGGCACAAAGCTTCTTCAGTAGACTGAGGAGTTGTCTTCTTTCCAAAATCCTTCTCTCTTTCAGCAAACTTCTTCTCAAGGGAGTCAAAGGTAATCTCTTTAAGGTTGCAACTTGCTTGCAATGACTAAAGATAATGTGAGTAGGTGGAATATAGTGCCTTGACATGAGCTATGAGAGGAATATCTATTTCAACACCAATGGCTTTTATGTCATGCATAATCGATCTTACTTCTAATGCTAAGGAAAGAGGGTCATCATTTTTCAACGCAAGACTAAACAACTTGATCATCAATTTAACAACTTCAAGTTCAGAGTGCGAGTCATATAATTCCTTCAACTTCTTTAAAGCTTCAAAGGCATTTGAAAATGGCAAAATATGTCGACTCACCTCTTCATTTATTGATGTTGCAATCAAGGCATAGGCCTTGTTGTTCTTGTTTTCTGGCAAGCTCCTTATCTGAAATGGGCTTTCCAGGTGCATTGTCTCCTTCTCCTTCACAAACCCCTTTCCACAACTCATTGAAAATGAGGGTGTGTTTTATCTTCCAAGACCACTTAGGATAGTTCTCTTTGTCAAAGAGAACTACTCCTACAATGGAGATTAGTGAATAGATCATCAAAGGTTATGAATACTCGCGACAAAAGATTGATGTCTTTGTAATAGAAATGATTGACTATGTCTTCAAAAGTCTTCAACTAAAAAAACACAAAGGCTCCAACATATACCTGTTGGAAAATGTAACTATGTTCGGTCTTCATTAATGTACTTGAGTCATCATGTAATGTACTTGTCAAAAGAATAAAGAAAAGAATTTTTATTATTATTATTGTGACTTATTAAAGCATGGGTTTCATGCTTGGGTCACCATGTTTTAGGTCAAAGTCCCCATTGAGGACTTCTAGGATTTATTCTGAGTCAATAGAATCATTGTACTTTTAAAGAGACCCTTCTTGGGCTTTTGAATCATGTAAAAAGGTTAAGTATTGAGTCAAATATGAATTATGTAAC
Organism: Pinus tabuliformis; assembly: GCA_031772625.1. NCBI lineage: Eukaryota > Viridiplantae > Streptophyta > Pinopsida > Pinales > Pinaceae > Pinus > Pinus tabuliformis. The sequence continues at coordinate 1,230,856,206 of CM062805.1, read as the reverse complement.
CTCCACACCATGTCGGCCTAGAAGAAGATCAAGTTGGCCTAAGGACCCTATTCGACCTCACATGGAGCCTATAAAAGCAAGCTCATCGAATTCATTTGGAGCATCATTCTCACACACAAGTTCAATTTCTATTGTAGCTGGGAAAAAGTGTGAAATTCTCTTGTAGCTGGGAAGAAGTGTGAAGTTCTCTTGTAGCTGGGAAAAGGTGCGAAGTTTGTTGCCAGGAAGCCGAAGTGAATGCGAGTTTGGGGAGGTCTAAGGAGAAAAGGAAAATCAAAATTTTGGTGGTTCTCTTTCTCTGTTTCGTGCTCTGGATTGGGAGATCGAAGTCTTCCAAGTTTGTCTGCAGTCGGAAGTTGCCAGTTGTTGTACGCTGCTCTGCCTAGTCGAAGTTGCTGGAAAGAGGTCAAAATTCTGGAAGGCTGACTTGGTGTGGAGGGAAGGTCTTGTCTTGGTCTAGGGTGACAAGTCTCAAAGCATACTATTGAAAGGAAGAATTTCTTGACTAGGTTTTCCCCTCAAGGGTAATATTCCTAATTGGAATTTAATAGCTAATACCAAGCAATGGACTAGGAACAATAAATAAACTGGAACTCATACCCAATTCAAACACCAAAATGTCCAACAACACAAACTGAGCCATTTTATTAATTTTATGATAAGAGAGTACATAAAATGAGCTGAAATTTCGGAACCTGGGCATGCTATGTAAACTGAGCAAAACCCGTAAAAATGACCTAAACCCAAGTCGTAGAAATGGTCCTGAAGTGATTTGTGCACTATCCAGAAATAATCTGCTACTATCTGCTGGTTGGAATGTTGATCTTAGGGCTGAATACTCCTCAGAATGCTCTAAAAATTTAGCTTTGAACTCCTCTCCCAAAACCCAGAAATGGTTTGGCCCAACTCCAAGCCAAAACTGAGCCCACCAAGTGATACAAATTCCTCAACTAACTAGCAATTTACCCTGCTATAAGAATGTGGATTTCAGGCCTGAATATCGCCTGGAAAATTCTATAAAATTAGTCGGAGACTCCTCTCAATAAACCCACAAAAATCCAGAAAGGGTTTGGGTTGAATCCACTAACCCTCGGTGACCCCCAACAAGTGTGAATTGCCCAATCTAACCAGAAAACGCCCCACAGTTTTGATACCACTGAATTATGCCCAAATCTACCACGGAAAATTTCTCCCAGCTCCGGCTAAATTCTCCATTGAAAAATACCTCCTATTTTTAGCCCTTATCTCTCCCAGCTCCGGCTAAATTCTCCATTGAAAAATACCTCTTATCTTTAGCCCTTATCTCTCCCAGCTCCACTTCTTTAAACCCCTGCACAACACTTGGTCAAAGAGCTTCTGCACCCCTACCAAATGATAGAAAAATCAACCCATGTAATAACCTCCAATCCAACCCAGCAAATCGTTGTCCAAACTTCGGTCTAACAGTAAGAAAATCCCCTGCAAAAGCTCGGAGCCTTTAACCCATGCATGCTCCCACAATGTGCTCCACAAAAATACCTCTGCGCTCAAGAAATGTGCACTGTTGAGTAAACACCTGCAATGATGTCCAATGGAAGCTCTGAATTGAGCTCCCCAAATTGCCTCGCTAGGGAGACACTCGAAGTATTCTGAAATGAGGATGGAATTCCCGCTTGGAAATTCATTGTGCTGAACAGCACGGTTGTCTTGGCTAAGCAGCGCAACGGAACTAGTGTTAAATTGTCAAATAATCAAAAGATACCAAATGGATGCCTCCAAGCTCTATTTATAATTGCTAGCCCTCTCCCTTGGTGGTCCCCACCTTCCACTAATAAAATATTACTTTGCCACCATTCTTCATTAAAATAATAATTTCCACTTTTCTCACACAATATAATATTTTCTCCTTTTTATTTATATCGCCAAAAATTGGCAAAACTCCTTATTGAATTTTGCACTCACAAAAATTGGGAACATTACAGTTTTGCCCTGGCATAGTGCCTACATATAGTGTCTATTGTTTTGTGTGTTGCTGCTTTGGTAATTGCTTGATGAACTAAAGGAAAGAAGATATAAAGAATCGTAATAAAAAGAAACATCACAAGTAATTATCAAGAATAAGAAAATCTTTCTGCCTTTCTGATTTTCTAATATGGTTTCAAAGCTTTAGTGAAGAAGGAAGAAAAAGGCACTCTCAAGCACTTGAACAAGGAACCATTCAAAGGGACTATCTCATGAAAGGAGTCTACTATATTCAAGGAAGGTGTCTAACACAATCAAGGGAGAGAACAAACTTGAAGGGGCCTCTAACTTCAGGTCCTAGAAGAAGAGGATTGACCTAATCCTTGAAAAGAACAAGGTACTAGACTTGGTCAGAGGAAAAGTAAAGAAGCCTACAGAGGATTTCAGTGATGCTGATAAAGTGAAATGCAGGGAATCAGAATTAGTGGCCATGACTCTGATGGTAGAAGGAATAAAGGACAACCCTGTCCCATTCATAGCTAACATCGATCATGCTCAGGAAATGTATGAAAATTCATATGAAGCCTTATCGAAGTTATTCACTATTAAGAACATTGGTCAAGTAGCAAGTTTCAAGAATGAGCTAAGGACTACGAAGATGGCTAAAGAAGACATTGTGGCAACCTTCTTTGTGAAGATAGCTAGAATCAGGGATGATCTCTTGGCCATTGATGAAATTGTTCCAAACAAAGAACTCGTGATCACTACTCTATTAGGATTGCCACCCTTTTGGGGTGCATTTGCTACAAGTCTCGACAGTTGGAAGGTAGCTCCCACCTTTGAAGAATTATGCAACCCTGCAGTCAGGAAGAATTAAGGATCTCAATGGTTGCCAATCCTAAAGGAGTATCAAATGCTTACGTTTCTCAACATAAAGGAAAGAGATCGAAGGGACCAAGGAAGAAAGTTGACATGTCCAAGATAGAGTGCTACCTGTTGGACACCTAATCCTCTAAGGGTTAGTGTGGAAGCTGAATAGTCTAAGGGAGTGCAAGAGACCTTGGAATACGAAACCAAAGGTCATATGAATGTACTATAAATTTATATCATTTGTTAAGAGTGCTACCTGTTAGACACCTAATCCTCTGAGGGTTGGTGTGGAAGCTGAATAGTCTAAGGGAGAGCAAGAGACCTTGGAATACGAAACCAAAGGTCATATGAATGTACAATAAATTTATATCATTTGTTAATAATAGATACTCATGCCTATCATTCATCTTTTGTTTCTGCCATGTATGTGTTTAACATGGTATCAAAGCTGCAGGCAAATTTTTGCCCTGCTCAAATTTGAGCCACTAATTGTGGCCTCTCTATGAATATCAATTCTGCATTCCTACTGGTAGAACTGCCATTATTGTGTGCATGCCTATTTCATGTTGCACACTGTGTGACTGACCTCTCTCAGCTAGATTTGTGTTGGGTTCTCTATCCACTGTCTCAAATAGAAAAAAAAAACGCACCTGTAATCCTGCCTATTCAGCCTATTCTACCCATGTTCTGCATTGTTGCAGCCTGACACGTCTGCCCTCTGCTGGCACAATTTCCTGACTCTGAATGATGGTGATTCTCTGCGCATGAATGGCTGGCTTCATTGAATATTGATGTTGCTCCGTTGCCTCCCTTTTCTTCACCTGTGATGCCCATTGACAAAGTGAGGATGCTAAACCCAATAGCATAAATGCCGCTATTACAGGTATAATGCCAAGAAGAAATGCTTGCTCAGAATCAACTCCTTTGGAACCATGACCAAAGCTTTCACCAATGCTGAGCAGAAAGGTAGCAATGATCAATAAAACTAGGGCTCCAATTTGTTGAAGTGACTGCTTCTGCCCCAAAATAAGGAACATGAAAAGTGCAGTGAAAAATAGCTTCGTTTGATTAAGCATTGTAAAGGTAAGGGAGTCCAGATTTCAATACGAAAGCTATAACAAACTATTCTGCATAGCATAAATAGCTGCTGGAAGGCCTGAAGTTGTTAATGAACCTATAAAGGTCCACTCTTTGCTAAGTCTGCCCAAGCTACCTTCTTTTACCATAAGTATCAAAGCACATAGAACCTTTGCACACTGGCAAATCAGTACAAAAGAAGTTACAGTTACTCCTTTCTCGGTAAAGCGTTTAGAGAGTAGCAGCTGTGCACCATATTGCAGAATAAAAAGTGTGAGATACAACCATATTCTGCTCTTATGGCTTTGATGATCCTCGCTATTCTGTTTTCCGCGTGCCCTGGATTTGACCGCCATTGCTGGACCTTCACAGCGCAAAAAAACATAGAATTACAGAGTCAAGTGTCTCTGCAGCGACGATTTAAGCTTTCATAGTCAGCGAAGTACCAACCCATTTGTGCAGATTTCAGCAATGTGATCATTGAATCAAATGTTCAGACAGGTTCTATAGGAATGTGGTTGTGGTTCGACTTCATAATAACACCGATCTCCTAGCAAGCTGCAGAAAGCATCTCAACAAAGCTCTTCTTAACACGCTCTATTTTCAAACATGTCCCTCATGAAGCACGTGCAGATTTTGTTACCATCCCACCGAACAGAAGCAGAATCAAACGTATCTCACTGACTTGGATGTCAAATATAAAGGGGTTTTAAGTTGCGCGTGCAAGTTATCTGGAAGTTGAATTGCTTCCATGACCCGAGAGACTACTACTTCTTTCTCCTTGTACCGGTACCATAAAGCCTCGTTGAATATTTTGAAATTTTATACAATTTACCAAAACAGAAAGACGGTTCCAATACCTTCTCTGTGCTTTTGGCCGATGCAACTCTTGGGATTTGATACAACTGAAACTTAAAATTGGTATATCTTGGAAGGCCTTTCCAATGCACTTGAAACAGATTTATATTGAAAACAGTGATTAGATGTCATTTTCTATCTTTGAGGCCTTTAATTTTTGCTGAGACAATGGCGAAAATTGATAATTTGTTAGAGTTATTAAGCACTGTAATGTTGTCCAATGTTCATATCACAGTCCAAATTAGTAAAGACACTCTCTCAGAAATTTGAACTTGTCTGCAAGATGCACAAGAGAAGATTGATTTTTTGCAGCTTGAATCAAAGCTACAACAAGAAGAGTTACAGAAGTATAGTCATCATTTTGAACTTGTTTCTGTTCAAAACATTGAAACAAACTCCCATAAGCAGCAAGTTGATCCAGTGCCCAATGAAGCAACAAAGTCACATGCAGATGCAGAAGTTCAGTCTGCACTTTCCAAGCCCATCATCAGACCTTGGGAAGAGCTTGTCCACAACAAGCACAGAACTGGTCTTGGATATGACAAGGACGTGTCCTTTCATATTCCAAATTACTTAAAGCCCATTCAGTTCATAGTGTTGAATTCCTTCATGATAGTTCACCTTCAGCTGTTCCAGATTCTGCTCCTCTTCCACAGCAACAACAACAGATTGTGAAATACCAACACTGTGACCAAGTTGGCCATGTGAAAGATCATTGTTTTGATCTTCATCCATGTAAGCATTGTCATAAAACCAATCATTCTTCAAACAGATGCTTCAAAAACAAGCCTCGTGCAAGAACAAAGATTCATCTTGGATGGATTGCTTCTTGGCAATGGGCATCAACAGCCAAGAAGATATTTCAGGCATATGTCCGAACTTGTTCTAGAGTATTGAATAGTCTTGCAGTTGAGTTTTCTCCATCAACTCACCTTGTATCTGACAGGGGGGCAAATGATGGTCATCTACAAGCTTCAAAGCCACATTAAGCGAGCCTGAGCCACAACCTGCCATACCAGATTCAGAGTTGCAGCCAAAGACAAATATGCCCCTGAGCATGCCTTCTGTCAGTGGTACCTCTTCAAAGAATTGGGGACACTTCCTCTAGCAGAAGACTTCAGCTTCTTGCCAGTTTTGGAAGAGTTCCAGGAATTGCATTAAGCATTCCAAAGTTGTTGGTCATCCTTAAACCATCACAGGTTGAGACCTCCCTTTTCAGGTTGAGGTTCTCCCTTTTATGCGGGGTGAGACCTCTCTTTATTGGTTGAAGGTTTCCCTCTTCAAAACACTAGGGGCACTTCCTCTAGCAAAAGACTTGAGCTTCATGCCAGACTTGGAAGAGTTCTGGGAAGTGCACTAAGCATTCCAGTGCTGGTGTTCATCCTTAAACCACCTCCCTTATACCAACATTTCAGAGAGCACATTTAGCCTAGTGCTGCCATGCATTTTTGCACGTTTTGTATTACAGCTCTCTTCTTGGACTCATACATAGCCCTTCGGATTAAGGGGGGGAATGTTGGACACCTAATCCTCTAAGGGTTGGTGTGGAAGCTGAATAGTCTAAAGGAGTGCAAGAGACCTTGGAATACGAAACCAAAGGTCATATGAATGTACTATAAATGTATATCATTTGTTAATAATAGATACTCTCTCATGCCTATCATTCATATTTTGTTTTTGCCATGTATGTGTTTAACACTACCAATGTCATAAGAAGGGTCACTACAAGAGTCACTGTCCCGGCAATCCAAAGAATAAAAAGACAGGAAGGGATCATGCCAACTTTGCTAAAGAAGGAGACTCAAAGAAAGTCAAGCCCAAAGAATCTGACATTAGGGACATACACTACTAAGTCCTTTACTTGTAGCTTTATATATCTTGATTTATTCCAGAAATCAAGATATATAAAGCTAAGAATAATCTAATCTAAATAATAAACACATGCATATATCTTAATCTAACATTATCTAAATATAAATATACTCAGGAATAAAATAAGATATGTGATCTACAACAATGTCTTAAAGAATTTGGTAATAAAGATCATTCAACTGCCAAAAGAAATGAAACAGTTTAGCGATAATTGTTTTGGATAAATAGTTAGACAAAACAATTGAGAAAATTATATCTCATATAGAAATTGTTCATGTATTCAAAACAGAATCAGAGATAAAAACATCATACAAAAGTGCAATAATGCAGAACTATAACTCAGACTTCCATATTGTTGTAGCGATTATAATGGTTGTTTTAACCTTTGTTCCTCCGGGTTTTCTTACCCTTCCTTTTCTTTTGATGTGGAGAAGGGTCTCCATGACTTGACTTCTTCCTTGTTGCCATAACTTTCCAGTATATGCCATTATTTTCCAAAACTTGGAAGTAGCACGGTTATTTAAACCAAAAAAATTTACATGGTTTTCTACGCCATAAGTTTTTCTCATCATTACCAATTTTCTTGTAATCAAAATAAACATTAGAATACTAAGAATTTTTATATATTGCTTGGTTGTCTCTGGTTCAAGCCCTGTGAGGAGAGCTTGCCTTGCCTATTTATTTGAAATGTACACTATCACTAGAATGTTGTGATGTTCTCTCAACATACTGCACTGATTTAGACTTATTGCTTGAAGACTCTCCTATTTGTGTGGGTTTGGAGTGTCTTTCAACAGTGGTCTTGGAAATTTCTCCAACTTCCTCTCTTACATAGCCTAGTTCTGCATATTGAGGTAGTTCCGCTACTTGGATAGGATTCACAATGACTTGGCCATTAAATCCTAGGCCCTTTCCTTCATATCCCATATTCTTCATTAAATTTGAACCAATACATGGATTATGCTTTACAAAAGCACTAAATTCCTCATCATGAAATGAGTTAATTGCACAAGGAGAATTAATTACGTCCATTCTTGTGTGTGACACTTGGTCCTCCTCTGGGAGTTTTAGCAATTCCCACTGTTTTCCTGATTTGGATGATTTTGAAGTCGAAGCTTCTAGGAAACCACCTTGGTTACCTAGTACATGGGAGGTATCATCAGATGTGCATACATTCATATATTCATAACATGAATCATGATTGATATACATGTCATGGCCACCAGTTGTTCCCCCACATCCTACTCCAACATGAATCTCAAATTATTCTTCTCATCCTCTACTTCTCGCAAGATCCTCTTCAACTCAACTTTCTTTGCTAGAATTCATTGGTTGATCACTTTGAGCTCGTGAAGCCTCACTCATTGTTAGGTCCATATAATACTAGTGTAGCCTTCTTATTGCTATTATTAGTGTAGCCCCCTTGTTTTCATTGTTGTTCCCATGTAGCCCCCATATTGTTATTGTTGTGTTATGTTGAAGCCTCGAAATTCGCTGCAACAACATGGGGGATAACCACCCGGTTTGGACCTTGAAAGCAACTCCTTTTTTGTTTGGTATAGTGGCTCCGACTAGGGATAATGGGACCAATTTCCCAGAGAGGATTGATTTGATAATGTTGATGGGATGATATAAGATGTAACGGGGAATGATTCAACTAAGTATAATCTAATCTAAATAATAAACACATGCATATATCTTAATCTAACATTATCTAAATATAAATATACTCGGGAATAAAATAAGATATGCGATCTACAATGATGTCTTAAAGAATTTGGTAATAAAGGTCATTCAACTGCCAAAAGAAATGAAACCATTTAACGATAATTGTTTTGGATAAATAGTTAGACAAAACAATTGAGAAAACTATATCTCATATAGAAATTGTTCATGTATTCAAAACAGAATCAGAGCTAAAACATCATACAAAAGTGCAATAATGCAGAACTATAACTCAGACTTTCACTACTAAGTCCTTTCTGGACTCATACATAACCCTTCAGATTAAGGGGGGAATGTTGGACACCTAATCCTCTAAGGGTTGGCGTGGAAGCTAAATAGTCTAAGGGAGTGTAAGAGACCTTGAAATACAAAACCAAAGGTCATATGAATGTACTATAAATGTATATCATTTGTTAATAATAGATACTCTCTCATGCCTATCATTCATCTTTTGTTTTTGCCATGTATGTGTTTAACACTACCAATGTCATAAGAAGGAACACTACAAGAGTTACTGTCCCAGCAATCCAAAGAATAAGAAGACATGAAGGGATCATGCCAACTTTGCTAAAGAAGGAGACTCAAAGAAAGTCAAGCCCAAAGAATCTGACATTAGGGACATACACTACTAAGTCCTTTACTTGTAGCTTTATATATCTTGTTTTATATGTTTTAGAATTTATAGGTTTTAACATATTTTTGAAAAAGACATTTTTATTGTTTTTATAGGTGCCCCAACAACTCCCAAAGATAAGTATCTCATTTTTTTTCAGTTTTGGGTTCATGTATTCATTTAGTTTTGATTATATTAAATACTAATCATCATTCTCCCTCTGTTGTCTTGATTAGGAAAAACATCTGCAAGGAGTATGAAGGAGGAACTCTCAAGACAAGGTTGGTCAAGGAACTAAGGTATGCTTTAAATATATTGATATTAGAAAGGATTATTTATTTGATTAATCTACTACTAACTTGCTATGTTTAGCTACATTGAATCCTAATGATTCTTGTTTTGGGTGATTCATCTCTTGATAAATCTACCCACCCCACTCATATTCTTAACTGATTATGTAGAACCCTAGACAGGTTCTGGAAAACCCTAACCTACTAAGGGTATGCTATTGTGAATGCTTGAAACCCTAAACTGATTAGGGATATTGTGAAATGTTATTTATTGAGGATGTCATGTTTGGGATTTTGGTATGATTGGGAAAACCTAACTTGTTAGGGTTGAATGATAAGGTCTAAAATCTTGAACCTTTGACATTTTGGTAATGTTGAGTTTGTTATGTTTCTACGTTGAAACCCTAGCTCATTAGGGTATGGTGGAATGTGTGATCAAGACCCTTATATTGTCTTAGAAATGTTTTCCTTGGTATGCGTGTATTTGTCTTATCAAACCCTAGTATAATCAAGACTGTTGTGTATCTAATTCTTATTGATCATTATGAAGTTGGGTTTGACTAACACATGATATGAAATGTATTTGCAAGATGATGAAATCTAGGCGTATACCGGAATGTCCTTTTGGTTGAAACCCTAGCTTGGTCTAAGTTAGATGTATTAATGTTGTTGGACAAATGATATGCTTATGAATGATTATAAATTCCTAGATATGTTTGTTGACCTAGTGATTGATGGTCATAAGTCTTAGGGCTTAATGGATGTCCTTGTCTGAGATTCTAGGATGATAATATTTGGAAATCTAGGGTTTTGTAGCTAAACCCTAGTAGTAGATACATTGTCTAGTATGTGTGATATAACAATCTGAGATTTATTTATTTAATGATTGTTGAGATTGTGAAAATGAAATTCTAGGGTTTTGGAGTTAAACCCTAGTCAAACTAAAATCTTTGATGAATGATGACAATATGATAATTTGAGACTTGTGTATGATTGCTGAAACCTTAGTTTTAGTTGTGATTTATGGTTGATTGAAAAACTAGGGGTTGGAACTAACCCTAGTGGAAGCTGGTCATGATAATAACTAAGCGGTGATTGACTTTGATTGATTCTTTTGTATGAAATCTAGGATTTGTATGAAACCCTAGTGAGAAGTCTAACATATGAATTTTAAAAGATTGTTAGATGCTTTATATTTGTCTGAATTGTTTCTAGGATTTGTTATATGTTATAATAAAGTGGTCGAAAACGACAACATCGTGGATGCGTATTGGAGCCAGCCGACAACTCAAGGAACGTGGATGTGTATTGGATGTGTGGATGCATATACAAGCAAAGGTGGATGTGTATACATGCAACGTGGATGCATATTGGATGTGTGGATGCGTAAACAGGCAGAGGTGGATGCGTATACAGGCAGCGTGGATGCGTATTGGATGTGCGGATGCGTATACAAGCAGAGGTGGGTGCATATCCAGATTCAAGCTTTTTCAGTTCCATGTTTTGAATGGAGACATCCATAGCAGAAATACTCATATCATCTTCACCACATTCAAATCTCAAACCATTAGTTTCCTCATGAAAAAGAAAACAGTGGTTTGTCCCTGCAGTCTCATTCAGTTCGGCTAGAACTTCAACATTTGGTATTGCTTCTTCACAATTTTCCAACAAATCTCCTCGATCTGGTATTGCCTGATTTGTAATCTCTTTTGAAGAGATTTCCATGCATGTAGGCTGACATGTGCTCACTTTTGGAGATAACTCGTTTTCCTGCTCCAAACAAACTTCACTTTCATTATCATCATTCTGGTCAAAATCTTCTTTTGCGTCCTCTTGTCTTGTTTCTTCAATGTCGCTATCATCTTCCTTATTATCAATTTTTGCATAACTTTTCCTTAGACATGGTGTAACTTCTGCACATGATTTTTCTAATCGCTGAAATGCTTCTTGAATTTCATTAAACTGCTCAACGCATTCAAGATGTGAACATAACGGCACATTGTGCGGTGAACAACGTTCAAAGACCTGCATGATTATATTGTGTGCCATGGCTCTGATACCACTGAAGCATAAAAACTATGGCTGAAGCAAGAAAACCGATAGCTTGAAGACTTAATATGTTAAAATACACGAGGTATTTAAAATAATAATTTATTATATATATAAAATGTATAAGTGATAAATGTTACAATGAGACCCACATTTATATACCTAAGCAGGTGTCCTTTCGTGAATGGGCATGTCTTTTTAGACATGCCTTTTCACTTAAATTAACGACTATTTAACCTAATTAATATTTGATTATTTAATATTTATATTTGTTTTATTTATTTACTTGTTATGAATTATATTCATAACATAGCCACTGGAGACCAATAAGCCCAATGATTGTACCCCACATCCACTTGGGGGCGCCACAAGATGTTTTGCTTGGAAATCAAGGGGCGAACAACTTGATCATCATTTTGGGAGCCCTCCTCTTCATCATGGCAGTTAGAGGACTCATTTTAGCCTTCCAACAGCCCACTTGACTATTATTTTATCATTTAGACTAGCATTGGATGGCTTATTCATCACTTATTGAGCTATTTGGTGGGCTTGTCACCAATAGGGTTGTTATTAGCACATTAAAATAATATTTGGGGGCTTAATTAGGCTAATTAGATCAAATCGAACTAGTGAGAGGCTCATGTAAATTGAAGAGACCTCATTTGTAGTTCATCATCATTTGGATTGGGATTTCTCTTGTAAAAAGAATTCGGACCTACAATTGATGGATGAAATTGGTAGTTATTGATGCATTTTGATGTTTGGGAATTTTGCTATCTTGTCTTGGAGCTTCTATTTGCAAATTTGATGGATGGATATACTCGCATTATCTTGTAAGTGTTATTTGATGCTATATCTTTACATTGTTACATGTCTAATGTATGGAATATCTTGTCATGATCTTGTATGTGCCCTAATTTAATGCGAATTTCATGAAAACACTAAGATTATTGAATTATTGCATGCATTACTCATAGATAATGTGAATGAATGTTCCTAGAGGCTCGTTTTGCATATTGCATCCTCGAATCTCCATCAAACTTTTCCAAATCAAGTATAAACATCTATTGTAGCCGAGTTGTTGCCTCTTTAGGCCCTAGGGTTAGCGAAAGCTACATAGGTTTTCTTGATAGAGCGAAGCTCTTTCATCAAACGAAGTCTTAACTCCATTTCTCCCAATTGATAATGCATTGGGTCCCATTCCTAGTTGATCAACCTCAAACCTCTTTCTTTCACCTTTTTCAAATTTTTACCCTAACCCTAGAAGGTCAACTAGGGCCTAGTGTGAATTGCTTTAGATAGGTCACCTTGAGGAGCAAGTTGGTAGGCTATTGTGTTGTGGTTTCCTCTAGTAGCCCTCAAAATCTAAAACAATTCCCATGGCTAGTTTGAGAGAAATCTCAAGCCCTGTAGCCCTCAAAATCTAAAGCAATTCCCATGGCTAGTTTGAGAGAAATCTCAAGCCCTAGTTCTTTTAACCTTTCTCATCCTTTCTTGACCTAGAAATCTTATTAAAGATCATTCCTCTTGTAATCATTGCAAGCCCAAGGTCTTGCTTGGATTTTCCATAGGTCTCTCTTGTGGTGTTGAACCCCTATATGGTAGTCATCTTACAAAATCCCAAGAGAAATCTTGCCTCCTTAGGAAACCTTTGGTTTAGGAATATCCATTATAATTGAATAACCTTTCCTCCTAGGTCTAGGTCTCCTCATAAGCCTTTCTTGGAGATCCATTAGCTTCCCTTTGAAGCAATTAGGCCATTATTTGAGCCTCTCCTTTGATAGGGCTTCAGAAATCACATCACACCTTGCCATTGATCCTATCATTCAAAAGATTTCCACTATACCAAGACTCCTCCCATTGGTGAAAGTCTGAAAAGAGCAGGGGTCACTAACTGAGGTGACAGTGGGTCTTTGTTCCATTGTTGTCATTTGGTCTAGTAGTTGTCCCTTACGTACCCCTCCTAGGACCCCTACTAGATTGAGTGGTAACATTTTTGGCTCCATTACCAAGGACGAAGCAGATCTTTATTCCCTATGAATCATTGAAGAATTGACTCATTAACGATATTATAAGCATTCCTCTGGGGACTCCATTCATTATCCAATCCCCTAGTTTGCTTGAAGAAGGCAACATTCCTCTTATAACTAGGGTTGCTGCAAGAAGAGGGGAGAGAACTCCATCACCTATTAGAACTAACCTACTCCCTTAATTCGAAAAGGTTGGCAACACAACTTCCAACATCGACGTCAATGCCAATGCCAACCAAAATCAAAACCAACCCAAGATCCCAAGAAGCAAAAGGCTCATTGCTAGTGACTTTAGACCTTTGAAATTGAGTGACAACCCTGAACCTTTACCTAACAAATATCATGAAAGGTTACCCAAGCTCAAAGGGACTGTTGGTCAAAATTCCCATGACCATCTAGCTGATTTCTTCTGGGCACTTGTCCCAAAAGGGATTGAGGATGATGATGTGATAATGATGTTATATGCTTTATCCTTCGAGGGACATGTTAGGGATTGGTATCTTAGTCTCCCTCCTAGCAGCATCGATGATTATGAAAATTTTGAAAATGCCTTTATGAAGAGTTGGTTATCTGATGTCGAAGATGTCTTTAACCTTGAAAAATTTTACCACATGAAAAAGAAAGGCAATGAAGATATTAAGGAATTTATCCAAATGTTTGATAGGGTTGTTAGGGATATCCATGATCATCTAAAACCTCCTGATACGCTTATACTTGACAAATTCATCATGGTTGTTGAAGGACACCTAACATATCAACTGAAGGATAAAAAGCCCAAGACTCTTGTTGAGGCCAAAGAAATTGTCATAGAGATTGAGTAAAACTTGAGTGCTTCTAAAATTGAAATGTTTGAGCATCCTAGGGCTAAGGTGGAATGATATGAAAAAAAAATCATAAAAATAGTAATTAAATAAATAATGTTAAAATAATAATAATTAATTAATTAATTAATTATGAAGGGGCAAAGATCAAACAATGAGACCATTCACCATCGTGGCCAATCAATGCCTATATAGGCACACCACCACAAAGGCTTGTAACCAGTGATTCAATTTATTCAATAATACAATATATTTTACAAAAGTGTCTACATACATTTACACTCAATTATCTTGTGCACATTGGTTTCTCTACCACAGTGGTATCAGAGTCTTCGATCCTCTAGAGATTTGTCATCCATTGTTATTTCACCATTTGATTCTCTGCCTGTGCTCCACTGTGTTTCCTCTATCGACGAAACACTCTACCATTCCCATACATTCTTCTGCTTCTCCTACCGACCACCTTCTTGTCCGAGTCTCCATCATCCTCTATCCGCTTATCTTTGTCCCTACACTGGCATCTCGTGCTCCTCACCGTGTCCTGCTGCTCCACTCTGGGTACTCTGTTCTACCATTCCACTAAACTTTGTCCTGACTCATGTGTCGCCCAATGCCCCGACACTCGTCTGTCCATTCGACAGACCGTACACCTATTCCCTCACCATTCTATCTATCACTTCCCAGAGTCTGACAATTCCCCGACAACCTGATGATGAAGGCAAACAAGGTCCACCCCAAGTTCCCAACACTTGGCCCCAACCAACATTGTGCAACAAGAAGAGTCATTTTCCGAAGATGAAGAAAGTGAAGATGAGAAGGGTGGTGAGAAAATAAATATAGTTGGTGAAACCCAAGCCTTCAATATTATGTTAGGTGACACATACACTCATCCTCTAGTTAGTGAAGTAAAGGTTAATGATGAAAAGGATGAGCCTATCCTCAATGTTGATGACAGTGGGATTGGGAGATTTAAAGGGGTCCAATACATAAGGAAGAATGAAAAAATCCCCTCCACAAGCTCTGAAGAGTCAAAAAGGAAGGAGCCTCCTCCTAAGCAATCTCTTCCTAGACAACCTCCTCCAAAGGAACCCCTAAAGAAAGATACTCCCAAGAAAGATATCACCAAAAAGGATCCTCCTAAAGGGGAACCCAAGCCCAAAGCCAAAGATAAGGATATTAAACTTGATATTGATGCAGGGGTTGTTGTAGGAAAGATGACCATGCAGGTTCTTATGAAAGAAATAGTCAAACTTCCATCCCAAAAATGGTGTGTGAAACAAGCTTTAGGGATTGAGGATGTAGAGGACCTTCCTATCACATTGCAAAATATACACCTCTCTAACACCAATCCTGGCCATGAGCCATTTTTGCTTACCTTAGCCATTAATGACCTCCTCCTACACAATTGTATGTTAGATTCTAGGGCTTCCGCTAACATCATGCCATTAAAAGTTATGAAGCAACTCAATCTAAATATCACTCGTAAATACAAAAATGTGTGTGGATTTGACTCTAGATCTGTTAATGTTGAAGGCCTCATCAAGGATCTTAAAGTGTCACTAGCCTTGAATAAGGACATATCATTGCTCATGGATGTTGTAGTTATTGATATACCTAATGTGTGGGGAATGTTATTGTCTAGAAAATGGGGTGCTACTATGGGAGGTCAACTCCAAATGGATCTATCTTATGCCACTATCTTATAACATGATGGAACCCCATTCATCCTTTATAGGGAGCCTCTATAACCAACTCGTGGTGAAACCTAGTCCTATCTCGTATAGTAAAATACCCGAGACTAAGGATCCTTCCCCCATTCTTCCCTCTCAAGAAGTTTGCATCCTCAAAAGATCTAATCAAAAGCAAAGCAAGAAGTGCGTGCAAAAGCCTAGGAAGGAATTCAAGGTTGGGGATGTTGTTTTGGTAGATAAAAACCCTATCCCTGTCAAGATTCATAGCAAGGTTGGTGAGGAATATTATTACATTGTTAGACTTGACGACGAACTTTGCCCAGAACCGGTCAAAAAAAGTCGCATCACCCCTTTCCTTGATACTTGACACTGTATCATATGCATGTTAAAGTAGGATGCATTGCATATTGATTTTTGCATTAGAACCTAACATCATATTATGTTACCATGCTAGATTAGGTGCATTTAGATTAAAATTTCATTCTAGATTAGATTTTATTTCTTGTTGATTTTACAAACTAACAAAAGCATGGGCGATCAAAGGACGCCATAAAAACATGCTGCCCCGTTTGCTTGATCTTCGATGTGCAGGTGACAAGTCTACGGTCCCAAGAGATTGTTAGTGTTCTCATGACCTCCCCATCCGAGATCTCATGTCTCAGTTGGAGCCAAATGTTACCCACCACCAGTGGGTGACTCCTATAGAAGAATTTTTTCTCCTAGATTTGTCTTCAGCCTGCAGCACCTTGTAGCCACCAGATAGCTCAATGTGCAACCATTCTCCGCCACCTGAGCCAGCTATTGTGTGCCCTCGTCCATATGTTATGATCGTATGTTTGAAGGTGGGCCTTCCAACCCCAAAGGTATGGCTTTTCATTATGTAATTGGGTGTTTATGCTTGCTTTTCTTGGGCACATTTGGACATGAATTAGTGGGGGGATTCGGTGGAAAGAATGGGCTTAGATTGTACTCTTGTTCCCTTCTCCCAACTTGGTGGTTAATCTTGTGTGCTAGTCCCATGGGATCTCCTCTATTGACTACTAGCTTTAGGAGTGACACTACATGGGAAACCCTAATCTTGGTTGCATGGTCCCGCTTTGCAACACCATACATCTCACTCCCCTCCGCTCATTATAACCCCTTTTCACACTTTTCCCATCCAGGCCCACGTTTGTCCATTGGATCCACAAGCAGTTAGCCTCCCCTTCCCTTGTCCACACTTTGAGTCGGGTCGGGAACAATGCCCCGGAGGTTGATGTAGCTAAAACAAAGGTTAAAAGCATAATTTGGCCACTTACAAAAGGAAATATGCCACAAAATGCAAAAGATGGTCGGAACATAAAAATTTAGCGCGTGGGCAAAAGCCAAACATGAGCTCTACTCCTTATCACTATAGCCATCACACCTGTTCCTAGGGCCCCTATGACTGCTCCCTACATCATTAAGGAACCCATGATTGTCCCAACCCCTGGTGGGCGATAAACTTCCCAACCTTAAGGGGGTAATCACTGCTTTATCATTCACAACATGATCTCATCCCCCAAAACCCCGAGCAGTTAAAAGAAAGTAAAATCATTAAAAGGAAAAAGGCATATGAAGAAGGGTAGAGAAACAAAGGTCAGTGTAACTCATGTACCATGATTGCTCCCTCCTATATCCATACACCCAATATGTGGGCTTCCCTCATTGTAGCTACTCGTGTACCATGGCATGTGGCTTGAAGCCTTCCCTGTTACCCCACTCTATTCCACCATCATTTCACATGACACCTACCATTTGACGGATGTACCATGGACCTGTTACTCCCTTAGAGGTTGAAACCACCTAATAGGACCCTTTATTAACCTCTCTTGTTGAACTTGGTGACACATGTACACTCTAAAGCTCATTTGGACGGGCATGCCACTATGAAGTGTCCACTTTTTTCCCTGGTTAGCAAACGTATTTACTCAATTGAACTAATAGATTGTTGTACTGGAAGGTGAGGAGATGCATTGGATCTCATACAAGATTGCACATGGGTCTCCATTTGGACTTGGTCTCCCTATATGGGGTTTAGGCACTCCAAGGGGTCATAATGGCACTTTTAGGGTGAGCGTTGAGAGCCATGGGCCTCCACCATAGCAAAGCATTGATTGTCATGCCATGATTGCTCCCTCCTATATCCATACACCCAATATGTGGGCTTCCCTCATTGTAGCTACTCGTGTACCATGGCATGTGGCTTGAAGCCTTCCCTGTTACCCCACTCTATTCCACCATCATTTCACATGACACCTACCATTTGACGGATGTACCATGGACCTGTTACTCCCTTAGAGGTTGAAACCACCTAATAGGACCCTTTATTAACCTCTCTTGTTGAACTTGGTGACACATGTACACTCTAAAGCTCATTTGGACGGGCATGCCACTATGAAGTGTCCACTTTTTTCCCTGGTTAGCAAACGTATTTACTCAATTGAACTAATAGATTGTTGTACTGGAAGGTGAGGAGATGCATTGGATCTCATACAAGATTGCACATGGGTCTCCATTTGGACTTGGTCTCCCTATATGGGGTTTAGGCACTCCAAGGGGTCATAATGGCACTTTTAGGGTGAGCGTTGAGAGCCATGGGCCTCCACCATAGCAAAGCATTGATTGTCATGCCATGGGCTTCTTCAGCGCCACATATTGCTTGTTTGTGCCCCAACCATACAAGGATGATGATGCACTTGGACCACATTGCCCAGCTGGCCACACACTTGCATGACACTTAGTAGTTGATCCAGGGCCTAGATGGGGTTTTGTCTCATCCGGAGAGACATGGGAGGGTTTGTGTCATTCTAGCCCTTACTGATGGAGCAACAACTTGTTATTCAACCACTGGAGACCCATGAGACCAATGATTGTACCCCACAGCCACTTGGGGGCACCACAGGATGTTTTGCTTGGAAATCAAGGGGCCAACCCCTTGATCATCATTTTGGGGGCCCTCCTCTTCATCATGGCACTTAGAGGACTCATTTTGGCATTTCGATGACCCTCTTGTTTAATATTCTATCATTTTGGCTAGCATTGGATGGCTTATTCATCACTTATTGATCTATTTGGTGGGCTTGTCACCAATACAGTTGTTATTAACACATTAAAATAATATTTGGGGGCTTAATTAGGCTAATTAGACCAAATCGAACTTGTGAGAGGCTCATGTAAATTGAAGAGACCTCATTTGTAGTTCCTCATCATCATTTGGATTGGGATTTCTCTTGTAAAAAGAATTTGGACCTGCAATTGATGGACGAAATTGGTAGTTATTGACGCATTTTGATGTTTGGGATTTTCACTATCTTGCCTTGGACCTTCTTTTTGCATATTTGATAGATCGATATACTCGCATTATCTTGTAAGTATTATTTGATGCTATATCTTTACATTGTTACATCTCTAACATATGGAATATCTTGTCATGATCATGTGTGTGCCCTAATTATTGCAAATTTCATGAAAAACCTAAGATTAGTGAAGTATTGCATGCATTATTCATAGATAATGTGAATCAATGTTCCTAGAGGACCATGTGGCATAATGCATCCTCGAATCTCCATCAAACTTTGCTAAATGAAGTATAAACATCTATTGTAGCCGAGTTGTTGCCTGTTTAGGGTTAGCGAAAGCTGCATAGGTCTCCTTGATAGAGTGAATTTATTTTCGAAGGAAATCTTTACTCCATTTCTCCCAATTGATAAGGCATTGGGTCTCATTCTTAGGTGATCAACCTCAAACCTCTTTCTCTCACCTTTTTTAATTTATGCCCTAACCCTAAAAGGTCAACTAGGGCCTAGTGCGAATTGCATTAGAGAGGTCACCTTGAGGAGTGAGTTGGTAGGGTATTGTGTTGTGGTTTCCTTTAGTTGCCCTCAAAATCTGAAGCAATTCCAATGGCTAGTTTGAAAGAAATCTCAATCCCTAGCTCCAACAATGATTCTATCCTTAAACTTCTTTGGTTAGCGGCATTCCAAAGGTCATTTGCTCTTCAAAATACAAAGCAGGTTAATCGTTCTCTTAACCTTTCTCGTCCTTGCTTGACCTAGAAATTTTATTAAAGATCATTCCTCTTGTAATCACTGCAAGCCCTAGGTCTAGCTTGGATTTTCCATAGGTCTCTCTTGTGGTTTTGAACCCCAATATGGTAGTCATCTCACAAAATCCTAAGAGAGATCTTGATTCCTCATAAAAACTTTGGTCTAGGAGTATCCCTTGTAATTGAATAACCTTTCCTCCTAGGTCTAGGTCTCCTCATAAGCCTTTCTTGGAGAGCCATTAGCTTCCCTTTGAAGCAATTGAGCCATTATTTGAGCCTCTCCTTTGAATGGGCTTCGGAAATCACATCACACCTTGCCATTGATCCTATCATTCAAGTGATTTCCCTTATACCGGGACTCCTCCCATCGATGAAATTCTGTAAAGAGCAGGGGACACTGACTAAGGTGACAGTGGGTCTTTGTCCCATTGTTGTCATTTGGTCTAGTAGTTGTCCCTTAGGTACCCCTCCTAGGACCCCTGCTATATTGAGTGGTAACAGGTCCTAAGGAGAGTGTTCCACAAGAAATGTCCAATGCTCCAACACTACCTCCTAAGCCATGTGCTCCTCTAAGTCCACCACACCTCCATGAGCACTCATGAACCCAAGCATCCTCGAGATGAGCACAAACCTCCGTGTAAGTAATTAAGTGGGTCCATTATGCCCAAGAATCCTCCTCCAAATATGCTCTCCTCTTGAGCAAGCATCCATGCCCTCCTTGTGCACCTCATGAAGAATGTCATCATACCACATAGATCTCCAACCTCCTAAGGAAGTGCTCCACATAAGTATCAATTAAAGGTATTACAATCCATAAGTAAGTTATCTCCAATGTGGATGTCAACTAATGTACAACCAAGGATAAGCAACACACCATGCACTCTACATCACGTGAATTACCCCAACAAATGGTGTAAACACTTTCAAAGTAACCCCAAATGCTAACAGTAGCCATATGCATATTACCATATTTTTCATTTTTCTTTGTCTTTGAATGTTAGGAGAATTTCAATTGATTATACTTGGCTCCTCCCTTGATTACCCAATAGTACCCTATTGATTTAGTGTATTCCCTAAGTACACTATCAAGTTTTGCATTGACACATTCATAGTTATTGATGATGAAAGGGACGTTCTTTTTTTCACTTCTACAACTAGTTCTTCATATAGAGTGAAACCCTCTCTCTTACGGTTTACCTCTTCCTACTCAAAAGTTATATTTTCATTTGTAATTATTTTGTTTTGGCACTCCTCATCCTAGCCCTACTAAACTATTTTGCTCACTTGTGGGCACTAAAAAAATATCTTATATATCTTATATCATATACTCTCCTAATAATTATTATGGTTCATTTTACTCTCCTTAATTATGGCTACAGTAGATTTATTTAGTTGGAATGAACTATAAGAACAAATTAATTATAGTAGCACTCCATGTTACTAACATTGACACCTGGCTCGATGAAAATCAATAGCTACAGATATAATTGTATTTACTTCAGTCTTCCACTATGATTAGATAAACATTTGTCTCTGCTTAATTACAAAAGCTTGCCACAACAGGTGATGTGAAATTCCAATTAGGTCAAAAGGAGTTGTATCTTCTGTGCAAAAACCCTAATTTCCCTTACTTTTTAAGGTGCAAAAGATAGGCACTAACCTTTCCTATGGGGTTTCACGTGAAAGTTTGCCAGATCTTTTCCTTGTGGGGATGTCCACTATGCAAATAATGCGTGATGTGATAATAACAAATTGTAAGATGATTGGGTATACATGCATTGCATAATAAAAACCACAACCCTTGCTCCTCTTTTGTGCTTTTGTTTTTGTTCCCCCTCGTACTATATGAGAGCTTATATCATATTTAAAGACCCTACCCAAGAAGGCTGCATTTGGAATATAATGATCTCAGAGTCATTTTGTTATGGTGTGGATGCATTCATATCAAGGATGATAATCTATTTGTGACTTTTGTCACACATATAAAAGGCTTGCAACATGTTTTGGTTAAGCACTTGCAAGGATGAGGAGTATATCACTTGTGCACACTCTCCTAGATTGCTTCCCTTGTAGCAATTCATGTGATGCTAGTGAAAGTAATTCACGTGTACATTTTTCCAATTTATATTAACATTTAAAGCACTCTTTTAGAGGTTATGCCATCTGTGTCATCTATTATTGAGAACTCTAGGTGGAGGGTGTTTACTAGAATTTTTTACAAATCCTTCATCACGTTTTGTGGTATGTTTATTAGAGCATTGTGCACGCACATATTTCTAGATTGATGTATCCCTCTCAATGGCTATATATTGTATGGTGTGTCATGATCTTGGCCTTGTTGGAGGAATTCCCTAGCACATGTGGACACTTTTAGTAGTTGAATGGCATCTTGGTATGGTTGACTCCTTACTTTGGTGGAGCACTCATTTGTTTTCCACTCCTTGGCACATTTTTTTGGCATGGCCACACTATATTGCATATTTACTAGGTCATCTCCTTGTTTCATGAATCTAGAAATTATTTTGAGAACTGTGGACATGAACATGATTCGATGTCCCTTGCACCTTGGATGATCAATTAGTTGGACCTTTGAGAAGACATCCTAGCATACTTCACTATCTTGGCCATGTATTTTGCCTTTTGAGACCTTCGACTCCCTAAAAGAGAGAGAGAGAGAGAGAGAGAGAGAGATTCATACATGGAAGCCAATTCATCCTGTTCAGCGAACTTTATTAATGAAGTTTGAAGTTCATCGAACTTCTTCCCATGCCAAATTTGTTCCATTAAGTTCGGCAAAAAAATCGTCTACATTCTAGCGCTAAATTTTAAAATTGTTGTATTACTTTCAGCCTCTAGTTTCTAATTCTTAGGAAATATAAGTGTGAAAGCATTTCCAGTAGCATTAGAGGAGGGTTCAACCTAGGATATCGAATTTTATTAACAATAAATATGGGAGTGGATGATAATATTGAATTTAATTTTATATATATATTTAAATTTTCAAGTTGTTAGTATGTCGAACTTTATCGCCAAAATTTTAACCGTCAAACTTTATTTGAATTTCAAAGTGACGGGACTCAAACACAAACATGAATGCAGTGACTATGCATGGAGGTTCTATTGCACATATCTTTATATTAGAGGTGTGTCCCATGTGGAGATGCTACAAATGGCCCTTTTGATTATTTTACATGGTCATACACCCTAGACTAAGGAGACATCTAGCTTGAGGAAGAGACATGTCGCATGACCGCCCTTTATTTCTCATTTTACTATGCATTTTTTGACTTGTTCTTAAATAGTTAGGAGATATTATTTCTTTATGTTTTCCTAGGAGAGATCTTGTATCTATAACTTAGAGATTATTATTTTATTTTTGAGGGTTTTGAGCTCTAAATGTATATAAAAGAGGCTCCCTCCCATTGTAATGCTTGTTGAAAGTGTGAGCAAAATCTTGATACCCAATGTTAAAGATCTTATTGAAGGCTTTGGATTGTTAAGGGTTTCTTTGTTGTTGATGTGAGGCACATGTTTGGAATTTATCGTTGCTAAAAGTTGATGCTGAAAATTACTAGCAAATAATTTGTTTCAAGGGTTGTTTGTGAAGGGTTACTCTAATCCAATAGAAAGAATTAAGAGTGGACTTTCCTCTCTTAATCCATTCACTGTTTTATTTCTGAATGTGTTAATATTGCATTTATCATCTGAAGGTTCAGCCAACCCTTTCTCTATCATAGTACTCTTCTCAAGGGGAATCCTAACTTTTCATGGTAAAACACACCCTAGTAAGCAAGTTTAAGAGGTTCACCTTTGGAAGGGCCTTCCAAGGAAATTTTTGCATTGATTAACCAACGTTCCACCAAATTTTCGAGACAGGGGAGCATGGTGCTAAATTTCCACGAAAATTCTGCAACTACTTGAATGAACAATCTGAAACTAATGGCAACTACAAACCAAAACCAAAAACTCTATTCACCAAGACAGAGAATTTCTCAACACACGTAAGCCGCGGAATAATCACAGAGATAAAAACATAGTCACACAAATTGACACAATTATTTTTTCTCAGGAAAACCTGTCTCTTGATGTGGTCTTTTATTGATCTTGAGCAATTGAATCAAATATAAAGCAATTTGTCTATCTAAGAACATACTTTTTCTCCTATTGATCTAGCTTGGACTTGCCCTGACAACCCTTGATCGCATCTCCTAAATCCTAGCACACTTGTGATCTCCTATTACTCAAGACACAAGTGATCCAGGTGGATATTGGTGGCCACCTGCCAAGTCCACCTGGACCCCCACCATTGTTTCTCTTAGCATTTTCAGTTTCCTTAATTGTAGCACAACTTACTATTTTTAGCGGTTTTTCAAGTCCTGAACTTCTGGAGCCGTTTTGAGGCCCTAAACGACGTTTTTTGGGAAATCTGGGGGCAACATGGGTCCATGGACCGATGTTGCCTTTCCCAAAGTGGTAGTGCTCAAATAGATCTTTCTAACGAGCTATTGTACGCGTCAAACGGAGATCGTATGCCAAAGTTACGACCCCGGGAAGTTGATGTACCAATTTACCCAAATGGGGCCCACAGTTTGGCGTTTCATCTCCTAGGGTTAGGTTTTGGAATGTAAGGGTTTTCCATTGTTTCTCAACAATAAATAGGCCTTCGAACCTCATTGTAACACAGTTCAGAGGCATGTAGCCACCACATCTCTTCTTAGAGATAAGCTACCATCGCCCTAGCTGGTTTATTTCCATTTCTGGTTGTAAGCATATTTCAGTATTTTCCATTAATGAAATGAAGTATTCTTTCCGTTGCATCTTTGTGTATATGGTTATCTCTGTAATTTGTTGCGTTCCTGTTTAAACCCGGATCAATGGTATCAGAGCGGTCTGCTTTTTCTCTGTTTTTCTTTGCATGTCCCCAACAAGGTCGGGATATAAGGAGTTAGGGCTTGAACTGGTTGAACCTTTGCAAGACCAGCCTCGCAAATCCCGACGGCCTCCCATGGCGGATGAGAAGAAAGATGAGGGGGCAGGAGATCCCATCAAAATCTTGCTCGAAGAAGCCCTCGAGCGACAACGGAACACGATGATGGACAGCTTTGCCCAGATCCTTCAGCGGCTACACAGAAGCGACGCATCGACTTCCAGCAGCTACTCTGGAAACGCCACGCCCTTTAAGGTACAAGTTAATTTTGAAATCCCCATATTCGAGGGTCAGATAGACGCAGATGCCGTAGATAAATGGTTAAATCTGCTAGAGGGTTATTTTTCTGTTCATGAATTTTCGAGTCGGGAAAAGATTGTTTTCGCTCTTCTCAAAGCAGCCCCCCACGTCAAGGACTGGTGGGAAACCTACTGCGAGCAGAAGAATGAAAGTACTGGCTCACTATTTTCAGCCGCACCCACCTGGAATTCATTCCGGGATGCCATTAAGGAGCAGTACTACCCTGTCGGAAGCTATGAGGATGAATACATAAAGTGGACCACGCTGCGGCAGGGAAGGGACCAAGACGTGCCGGAGTTCACCAATCTTTTCCATACCCTTCGCACAAAGTTGGGTATCAAGGATTCGGAGCAACATTTGATACTCAAATACCGTGGCTGCCTGCACAAGTACATCCAGGAAGAAATACAATTCCTGAACATCTCCTCGCTCGGCGCAGCATACCGATATGCCGTCAAGGTCGAGCAGAAGTTTAAACAAAAGAAGCGAGACTTTGGATCTGCGAATCCAAAGCAGGGGAAAGGTGCCCCTAAACCACAGAACAAAGGACAAAGCCAAGGCGGGACAGCCCAAGACAACTCGCTGAAGCTGCAAGCAAAGAACAGCGCCGCGAAGCTAAAAAGGACACTGGAAATGGTGTGAGTTCCATAAGAGCTCCACTCACAACACAAGTGAGTGTCGGGCCAAGCAGTCACTGGTGGCTGAGCTAAAGGTTTCAGAATCAGATGCATGTTCCGACTCTGAGTCAGAACCCGATAAGGGGAATGAAAAAGGGAAGCAGATCATTGATGTGGATCCCAATGCCACTATTGCTACCGCCAAGATCCAGAAAAATGAACCCGAAGATCCAGAGGAGGAGGAGCGTCTCTTCCACTCCCAGATGTGGGTAAAGGGCTCCCCGATACAGTTCATTGTTGATAGCGGGAGTCAAAAGAACCTCATTTCGGCAAAGGTCGTGAAGCGGTTGGGCTTACCGACCACAGCACATCCACAACCATACACCATTGGGTGGCTTCACCAAGGACGAGATCTTCGCGTGAGCCAGCAGTGTCGCCTTCCATACAACATCAAGCCCTTCACAGATGAGGTATTGTGTGACATTGCTCCCCTTGAAGTTTGTGATGTATTATTAGGACAGCCATACTTGTGGAAGCGACATGCTGTGTATGAATCAAGGCCCCGTGCTGTTATTATTACATTGGGAAATAAGTTGTATAGGATACCAGAGGTAGCACCACCTACTGCCATCTCTTTGATTACTGCAAAACAATGCAGTAAGATCATTTCCAAAACCAGGAAATTTGTTTTCCTGATGATACGCCCTCAAGGAAAGAAGAAGACCGTGGTCGCGGCCTACAGACGGGGTCCCTCTGCACGACAACTACAGATGGACAAGGTTGTGGAGGAGTACGAGGACATCTTCACCTCCCCTGCAGGGGTTCCTCTGCACTGTCAGGTCAAGCACTCCATCGATCTGACCCCAGGTGCGCCGCTACCCAATGGACCAATTTATCGGCGCTCCGTTCTGGAGAACAATGAAATCAAGAGGCAGATTCAGGAGCTCCTGCAGAAAGGTCACATTCGTCCGAGTTCATCACCTTGTGGGAGCCCGATCGTGTTGGTACAGAAGAAGGATGGGACGTGGAGACTCTGTATTGACTATCGGGCGCTGAACAAGATCATTGTCCGTAATAGGTACCCGATCCCGTGGATTGATGACCTCCTAGACCAACTAAAGGGGGCGAAATATTTCAGCAAGATCGATCTGAAGTCAGGATATCACCAGGTACCAATCGAACCCTCTGATGTGTGGAAGACTGCCTTCAAATCCAAGGAGGGCCTTTTCGAATGGTTGGTTATGCCTTTCGGATTGACGAATGCTCCCGCAACCTTCATGAGGCTAATGGATGACATCTTGCGGCCATTCACCAACTCCTTTGTAGTAGTATACTTGGATGACATTCTGATATTCAGCCAGAGTTGGGAAGAGCACCTCCACCACATCCGACAGGTTCTCCAAACACTGCGGCAACACAAGCTATGTGCCAATTTGGAGAAATGCACTTTTGGCATGACCCAGGTTCAGTATCTGGGATACATCATTGATGAACAGGGGGTGCATGTCGATCCAGCCAAGATCCAAGTCATTCGGGATTGGTCATCTCCAACCACTCTAACAGAGCTCCGCAGCTTTCTAGGTCTTGCCAACTTCTACCGCAGGTTCGTGTTGGGGTTTTCTCATATTACTTGGCCCTTGAGTCAAGTCACCAAGGGAGGGGCGAAAGCAAAATTCTTTTGGTCTGAATCTCAACAGAAGGCATTCATGGAGTTGAAGGATCGCCTCTGCACGGCACCAGTGCTCGCGTTGCCAGATTTACAACAACCATTTGAGGTCGAGACAGATGCCTCTGACTATGCTATTAGGGCAGTCCTTACTCAACATGGACATCCAGTGGCATATCACAGTGAAACACTTTCAGACACAGTCCGGAAGTACCCCACTTATGATAAAGAGATGTATTCCATTGTACAGGCCTGCCGACAATGGAAGCATTACATTTTGGGGAAGGAAACGATCATCCACACAGACCACCGACCCCTGCAGTTCATATAGACCCAAGGGAAATTGCAGAATGATCGCCATCAGAAGTGGTCTACATACCTGCAACAGTTCCACTTGAATATCAAGTATAAGAAGGGCAGCACCAATAATGTTGCAGATTGCCTCAGTCGACCACCGATCATGGCGTTAACCACCGTGCTCAACTCTTGTGGGCACGAGACTTCTGATTGGCCACTTCTCTACAAAAGCGACCCAGAATTCGGCCACACATACCAGAACTCTTGGAGGGTCGGCATGTTTCAGGTTTTCACCTCCAGGATGCCCTGTTACGCCACCTGGGTCACCTTTGTGTTCCTTCAAGCGAGCGTGCCAAGATGATTTGGGAAGCACACTACAGTCGAGCTGTTGGGCATTTCGGGGTCAAGAAAACAGTGGCAGTACTGCAAAATTATTTCTATTGGCCGAATCTTCGACAGGATGTGGGGAAGTACATCAGATCATGTACTGCCTGTGCCATTGCCAAACCGACCATTAAGAAGCACGGCCTCTATACCCCGTTGCCTACCCCTAGTCGACCTTGGGAATCCATCTCCATGGATTACATGTCAGGCCTTCCTTCCACTAAGCATGGAAATGACTGTGTTTTTGTGGTCTTCGACAGGTTCTCGAAGATGGCCATTATGGCGGCCTGCAAGAAGAACATCACAGCAGAAGCCACTGCTAAACTCTTCTTTGAACGAGTGTGGGTGCACTTTGGGATCCCACAGTCTATCATCTCAGATCGGGACAGTCGGTTTCTCAGCACATTTTGGTCCAGTCTCTGGTCAATGCGGACACCAAACTCACGAAGTCCACAGCCTTCCATCCTCAAACTGATGGCCAGACAGAGGTTGTCAATAGGATGATTGTGCACATTCTGCGCATGTATAACTCAAAGCATCCACGCACATGAGATGAGAGCCTCCCCTATGTTCAGCACAGCTACAACCGAGCTCTTCACAGCTCCACTGGCCATAGCCCTTTTCAGGTGGGTTTGGGATTCCAGCCACTGTGCCCCATTGATGTGGCCATGCCACTTGCAGCTACTCACATAAATTCAGCTCATGTCCAGTCTGAGACAGATAAGGCCACCAGCTTCATTGAGCGCATCCAACATATTCGCCAGCAGGTCCATGACATTCTTGAGAAATCAAATGCCAAGTACAAGCAGCGACATGATCAACATCGAGTGCCACACAAGTTTCAGGTGGGCGACAAAGTCTGGTTGCATTTGCAAAAGGAACGCCTTACTGGAGCCTATCGGAAATTGAGACCACTCCGATATGGTCCTTACACCATTACTAAGGCTATGGGAGACAATGCATTTGAGCTCAACATTCCCCCATTCCTTGGCCTGCACCCAGTGTTCAATGTGGATCGCCTTCGGCCATACTTTCCACCATTGCTAGACACATCCGACATTGCAGAACAGCTCAAACCCACAGAATTAAATCCAGATTGCATGGAACAAGCTGCAACTGATCGGATCATGGACACACAGATCAAGAACACTCGCCAACAGAATATCCAACTGTATCGAGTTGTCAAAGCAGGCCAACTCCTTCAGCAGGGCAAGTGGCTCACCAGGGAACAAATTCAGCAAAAGTTTCCTCATCTCATGGAGGAACTCAACGCAATGGGGACCATTGCTTCCTAAGGGGGGAGGAATGATCCAGGTGGATATTGGTGGCCACCTGCCAAGTCCACCTGGACCCCCACCATTGTTTCTCTCAGCGTTTTCAGTTTCCTTAATTGTAGCACAACTTACTATTTTTAGCAGTTTTTCGGGTCCTGAACTTCTGGAGCCGTTTTGAGGCCCTAAACGACGTTTTTTGGGAAATCTGGGGGCAACATAGGTCCATGGACCGATGTTGCCCTTCCCAAAGTGGTAGTGCTCAGATAGATCTTTCTAACAAGCTATTGTACGCGTCAAATGGAGATCGTATGCCAAAGTTACGACCCCGGGAAGTTGATGTACCAATTTACCCAAACGGGGCCCACAGTTTGGCGTTTCATCTCCTAGGGTTAGGTTTTGGAATGTAAGGGTTTTCCATTGTTTCTCAACAATAAATAGGCCTTTGAGCCTCATTGTAACACAGTTCAGAGGCATGTAGCCACCACATCTCTTCTCAGAGATAAGCTACCATCGCCCTAGCTGGTTTATTTCCATTTCTGGTTGTAAGCATATTTCAGTATTTTCCATTAATGAAATGAAGAATTATTTCCGCTGCATCTTTGTGTATATGGTTATCTCTGTAATTTGTTGCGTCCCTGTTTAAACCCGGATCAACAAGCTCTTTGCGCTCTCCAAAAACAAGGTTCTCTCACAACCTGTGAGCTCTGTCTTATCACAAACCTTTGTGCACAAAAAAAAATGAATAATCCTTGTGCCTTCGTCCTTCTTTTATAGATTCAATCCATGCTAAATTAGGCAAGTTACAAATTTAGAACTTGAGTTGTGATTGACAAGTTAACTGAGTCGAACTGGTTCTCTCTCCAATCATCACTAGAGTCATAACTTGCTCTTCCTTCAATCAAGACTGAAGACCCAACTCGTTCTAAATGAACTCAATCTGCCAACCAATCTTGTAGTCAAACTGATGAAGACTTCCACTAAACTGAAGCTCCAACTCTACGAATGTTAACTTGATAATTATTCCAATAAACTGGAAATAACCTTTGTTACACGGGAACTGCTCCCAAGAGTTGGGAAACCCATTCCAAAGGTTCCCGCGCTCCTGGAAGCTTTGGAATTGTATGGGAATGTTCCTTTTTCAGCGAGAGCTGCAATGGGAGCTTGGAAAAGTTCCGGGAGCTTTGAAGACTATTTTTTTGCAGTTCCAGAGTTCCTTGGGGTTGAGGAATACAAATTATGTACAGAAATATGGCGAACTACCCACAAGACATGAACCTAAGTTGAAACCTTCAGAGGAAGAAAGGGAAAAGACATCCTTAACACCGATATCCTTAATTGAGAATCTGGAGAAATCTCTTGACTCGATGTAAGGGCGATATCTGTGATGTCATGTTGATGAGTATTTCTTTTGTTGTTTATGTATATATATCGCAGAAGATTGTGTGTGCATATTGTATGCGACAGTCAATGCTTAAACATTAGAGTTGCTTTACTTTTTCTCTTAAGAATAACTAGAGAAACATATGTAAAATTGTTCCTCTATATTTTTAAGCTAGATTGTTTCAAAGACTCGTCATGTGTCATAATGAACTTGACATTTTAATCTTTTATATATATAAAAGGGAGAGACTCACGGAGAGAGACACCCAAAGAATATATTTATATATAAGAGAGATTATATATTTATTATTTATATATTTAAATTGATTTTAATATTTGAATATTTTGATTCAATATTAATTTTGATTATTATATAAATATATAATTAAAAAAATAATTTTTATTTTTATATTTTATATTTTTTTATTATATAATATTACCGCTCCCAATTAGTCGTTTCCTGTAAATTTTGGGGAAACCTCCAGCCGTTCCCGACACCCATACCCAAGTTCCCAAAGTTCCCAGGTTCCAAAAACTCATGCAACATAGGAAATAACTCATCCTAATTGAAGTCTATCTCTTGAGGACAACTCAAGGTCTTCACTGGTTGAGGCACAAGCCAGAAGAATTTGCTCGCTACATTTTCAACACTCCCTCTTAGCGAAGAAGGTACTTCTGGAAGAACCTTGTCCACCTGGATCTGTCTTCAAAACTACCACATTCTCTGTTGTTGCAGTTGCTCCCTCTGAACTAGAAGACTTCCCTGCTTTCTTCTGCAGAATTTGAGAAGATTGTTCATTCCAAC
The DNA here is from genome assembly GCA_031772625.1 of Pinus tabuliformis. Lineage (NCBI taxonomy): Eukaryota > Viridiplantae > Streptophyta > Pinopsida > Pinales > Pinaceae > Pinus > Pinus tabuliformis. The sequence continues at coordinate 1,230,824,653 of CM062805.1, read as the reverse complement.
CATGCTCCTAGGATCTTGATCCTGAGCATCCATCAATGTTAGCTCATACCAACTAGTCCTGACAAATCTAAAAGAAGCCTCCTGCCCATCTTCCAAATTAGAAGTTTAAGTCCTCGATCTCAACTCAATCTTCAGAGCCTCCTGCTCATTCTCTGTCACAAACATCGATCTTGTGCTAAGTCCTTCTACCACACGGTTGTGGATCTGTCTCAGTTGAGACACCCACGAATTCTACTGCCAATCCCTTGATTAGTACAGTCTCCCTCTCTCCCTTTGAGGGTTGACCTCCGCTAATCCTGTTGGTTGCTGGTATTGTCCTTCGTACCTGTCATTGGCTACTACCAATTCTGCCAACAACAGTTGGCCCATGCCTGTCGTGACAGATCCCCTGCCCAATGACTCTTGTGGGCCACTACATCATGCAGTTTCTCCGATCATGCCTAGCATGGCATCCTGCTTACAGCACGATCCCCTGCAACCATCCTTGGTTGTCGTTTTGACAACAATCCTACCGCCTCTTCTCTATCAACTCGTCACACACCTTACATTGTCTACACAGCCCGCCTCACAACCAATCTCCTTAAGCACCTGTGTGCTTAGCCCCAATAGCCGACGACTCCGCAGACATGGCTTAATGCTATTGTGTACTTTGTTGGTGGCATGATGCTAGCCCTAGTGGCTTTCATCGATTGTAGACCCGTGGCCCTATTACCCAACATCCCTAGCCCGACAACACCACTACTAACTCATGCTGACTAAATTCCCTTGCGTTGGTTGTGGTTGCTCTAGTTGTCGGCTGATATCTATGGCAGCCCAGCCTTGTCTACCTATCGGTGGCTGTGTTGGCCCAATTCTTTGTAGCCAATGGCTCGATGATTCTGGCAGATGGGTCGACCTGTCTCTGTCGCAACCCTGCTATAGTCGTTGTTGCTTCCTACATTGCCAACTCCCTTCTTTGATGCACATGCAGTCTCTTCAGTCCAGTCAGCTCTCCTCTGTCTGTCGGTGGTTTTTTTAGGTAACTTTAGCAACAGCTCTAATCTCAGTTGCCTGTCACAATTACTCAACCCTGTCGATCGCTCGTTTGTCTTTCCTTGTCCAATAGCCATCCACACTTCGGCTGATGTGCACACTGGCTTCAGATCTATCCACTATTGGCTACTTCGGCAGTTCTGCAACATCGTCTTGCCTTTGCTCCTGTTTGTATTCGATGTGTTGACCCGACACTTGCTGCAATCCCGGCATTCCCCTCTCGTGTTAGCTCCAACCTGTTGTGTTTGCTCTGCGAATCGCCAATTGTCTGTGTCAAGTGTGTTGTTGCCTCTGTGTCGGAAGGTCGGCTAGCTGTCGACGGCTAGGCTATCAACCACCACGACCCACTTCTTTATTTTAATTTCTTTTCTTTTTTTGTTCTTGAAAAAAACTAGGCCCCCTGAGCTGTTTTTTTATTCAATCAATTTATTTTACTCGAAACATATTTGCCCATTAAAAAAAACTTCTCTTCAAAAATCTAGCGCAAGCCTTCTGCTGGATCTAAGTTGTCTACTAACTGGTCAATCTGGTGCCAATTTTTATATTGATCTTTGCTTTGATACCATGTTAAATTTCCATGAAAATTTTGCAACTGCTTGAATGAACAATCTGAAACCAATGGCAACTACAAATTGGAACCAAAAATTCTTTTCACCAAGACTCGGAATTTCTCAACACACATAAGCAGCGAAATAATCACAGAGATAAAACATAGTCACACAAATTAACACAATTATTTTTTTATCGGTAAACCCAAGAGGGAAAAACCTGTCTCCTTGATGTGGTCTTTTATTGATCTTGAGCAATTGAATCAAATACAAAGCAATTTGTCCCTCTGAGATCATACTTGTTCCCCTGTTGATCTAGCTTGGACTTGCCCTGCCAACCTTTGATCCCAGCTCCTAAATTCTAGCACAATTGTGATCTCCTATTACTTAGGATACAAGCTCTCTTCTCTCTCCACAAAGAAGGCTCTCTCACAACCTGTGAGCTTTGTCTTGTCACAAACCTTTGTGCACAAAACAAAATAACTAATCCTTGTGCCTTTGTCCTTCTTCTATAGATTCAATCCATGCTAAATTAGGCAAGCTACAAATTTAGAATTCGAGTTGTGATTGACAAGTTAACTCAGTTGAACTGGTTCTCTCTCCAATCATCACTGGAGTCATAACCTGCTCTTCCTTCAATCAAGACTGAAGACCCAACTTGTTCTAACTGAACTCAATTTGCCAACCAATCCTGTAGTCAAACTAATGAAGACTTCCACTAAACTGAAGCTCCAACTCTATGCATGTTAACTTAATGATTATTCTAGTAAACTGGAAAGAACTCATCCTAACTAAAGTCTATCTCCCAAGGACAACTCGAGGTCCTCATTGGCCACGGCACAAGCAAGAAGACCTTTGCTAGTACATTTTCAACAAAAGGGCGTGGCGAACCGCACATGGGGTATGTGTGGAAGCACCGCCAATTTTTGAGGAAATTCAAGGGGGATGGGGGGAGATAAGGTATCAGCATAGGGGTCTTGTCTCTAAAAATATAAAATAATGATGATGATGATGATAAAATCTCAACGATAACAATTCATCCCATTCAAATTCATCGTTGTGCCATGTAAATAACTAAACAGTAAAATGGTACTAAATTCAAATTTGTAAATGATATAAACATGATTCAGATTAAGATTTTGTAATGAAATACATTGATTCATAAATCATAAATAAACCAAAAATAGAAAATATTAATTCCTTGATTTAAATTCATCATTAGAGAATCTAATTAGTAGTAAGAAACATAGTAGATACCGAAGTTTGAAATAGTAAAATGAAATTAGTCAAAGTCAAAAATAGTAAAGAGTGACAATGCAAATTCATCCCATGCAAATTCATCGTTGTGCAATGTAAATAACTAAACAATAAAATGGTACTAAATTCAAATTTGTGAATGATAAAAACATGATTCAGATTAAGATTTTGTAAGGAAATACATTGATTCATAAATCATAAATAAACCAAAAATAGAAAATATTAATTCCTTGATTTAAATTCATCATTCTAGAATCTAATTAGTAGTAAGAAACATAGTAGATACCGAAGTTTGAAATAGTAAAAGTCAAAAACAGTAAAGAGTGACAAGTCAAAGACTTGGTCTGAGGTCAAAGTCTGTAAAGTCAAGACTCAAAAGTTAAAACTGAAAATTAACAATGAACAATGAACATTAAAATGAGCATCAAGGAGTGAAAGTGAATAAAAGGTTAATAAAAGTGCCTGTGAGGTAGGCTTTTTTTTATATATTGTTTTTCTTTTTCTTTCTTTTTCTAATTTTTAAGCTTTTATAAGAAAAGATTTGGGGATGGCATGCCCAAAAGTCCCCCTTTTATAGGGGAGACACCCAAAAGCACCCCTTTTCTGGGGGTCACCCAGAAACCTTTTCTTGAGGGGACACCCAAAAGCACTGCTTTTCTTGGGGGGGCGCCCAGAAGTCCCCCTTTCGTGGGGGATGCCTAGAAGCACCTATTTTCTCGGTGGGGCACCCAGAAGCACCCCTTTTCTTGGGGGGGGGGGGCCCAAAAGTCACCCTTTCATGGGGGGATGCCTAAAATCACCCCTTTTCTTGGGGGGGGGGGCCCAAAAGTCGCCCTTTCATTGGGGGATGCCTAAAAGAACCCCTTTTCTCAGGGGGGCACCCAGAAGCCCCCCTTCTAGGGAAACATTTCCCCATGTTTCCCTAAAAGAGGGTTGTTGGGAAATGTTTCCCCAAGTGTACCCCCCCTGTCTCGGCAGCATGGGACATGTAGGGGGAGCGCCCCCCGCCCAAGGGATGCATACCGGTGGAACACTGTAATTAACAGCAAATTAGGACCACCTGTAGCATGCTTTTGCAGCTCTGCTTTACGCTAATCACTCATTAAAAACAACCCTTTAAGTTTGACCTCTTGACTCCATATGCTCTTGATTGGTTTAGGCACTAACCTTTCTTTCAACCACCTCTTCAAAAATTAAAAACAAAAAAATTCATCACTTATTTTCTGGTTTCTGAAATCTGAAATATAGTTCAAGAACTATCATAAATCAGATTTGCATCAAGTCTAAAACGATTCTAATTTATCATCATATATTGGAATTAGTTGCCTTTAGGGATTCCTGCTTTGTGCAGGAGGAGAGCCACCCTAAGGAGAGTGAAGGAGCTACTGAGGTGACAGTGGGTAGCCCTTCTCCATTACCCTTAGGATCTCACTTGTGTCTAGGGCATTGTCACTTTAAGTAAGGGTTTGGAAGGTAACAGAATCAGAGAGTACATGAGGCTATAGATTGACAACAAAACCTTCACTTGCAATCTCTAGATTTCAGATTTGTAAGCTCTTTCAAGGAAATGCCTTCAGGCAAGAATGTTGCACGCTCAGTATTCAATATTACCATCCACCCAATTTTCATCTATGGTTACCAAATATGTTGACCCATAATATTGTTATTAAAATATGTGAAATGCCCTTCATCTATAATTATAAATTGTCACATATTACATATTTTTTCTTGCCATAATATTCAATGCTTCATGCCAAAGGGATTAGTCACTTTATTTCTCATATGCTAAATGTAGAGTAATAGCACAATGTTAAAAATGAATAAAGTTTTTAAACATAAGTTCACGTGCATACCTACATCTGAAACAAAAAATATATAAAGCTTTAAGACATTCTCTGCAAGCAGTCAAATAGGCTGTGCTCAAATATATCAATTGATAACACGATCAAATCAAGCAGGTGGGCAAGGCATGTAAGCCAATTTATTGGAAGAGAAACATTTACAATCCATTCCAAAACAACAAAATGTGCCAATCATACCTCTCCATGCAATGGCTCTCCAAGAACACTGGGATATGTTAAAGGGGCAGATCGAAATGTTGATGGCTCTCCTGGGATGCTTGGATATACTTGAGGTGAAACTCGAAGTGTTGCAAAAGTAGGACAATGCAGGTGCTGATCTAACATTTGCATATGGATAGCGATTTTATCCCGCCTTCTATGAATTTCCAGGATCAAAGCAAACAAGGCCTCATCATCAGGTACATTATCTACAAATTGTATGCCACTGTGAAGCAGCTCATAGAATGGTATGCGACATCTCTCCTCATCTACCAAAGCCCAAACAACAGCCAAGCAACTGTGCAGCCAATCAAAAGAATCACTGTCAGATTTTCTGTCATGTTCATCAACTTTATTTTGCTGTCTTGGGTTCCAGCTAAGCAGCCAATCCAGCATGTATGAAAAGATGTCAGCATGAGTTACAGGTTTAAGGTCGTGTTCGAGTCCAGCTAGCACAACCTTGCAAACAAGCTGACGAAGACAACTCATTACAGTACCTGGAGAATCCAGTACCCCTTGAGGGGATCTGCTGTCCACTGTAGGATGGATCAAAACCCTTAACCGGAGATTGATTTATACTTGTTGCTGGATCAGTTACCCCATGAGGAGGTGAGCCGATAATGTGCAGTGAGGTCATTGGGGAAGCCGGATTGGAAGCTTGTGCAATTGATGAATTAGAAATAGACATGACTGGCATCGTGTTTCCTGTTGCTGCTGAGCCAACTGATGGCACCCCAATATGTGCTTGGCTGCTCTGGGCAGGCGAATTTTCTGCCACGGATACAGAAGAAAGGAGAGATGATAGAAATGAATCCCAATTTATGAAATTTATGCCAGCCAACATTTGCAAAGCAAACAAAAGAAACTCTGCCTGAAGTGTGTGACTACTGCATTGCACAATCAAAGCAAGTAGTACAGACTCTGTTGCCAACCGTAGCTGGTCCTGATCCTGAAATGCATGTCAATAAATAACAATGTTAAACGACATTGATGAATATAAAACTCTGTAAAATCCATACATATTTGTATCCTCTACATAAGAAATACTATAAGTGCCATGTTAGAAAGGGGAAGCAGTTAGATAGTGAGACAAAATACACTGTATGGGAAACCTTTCAAATACAGGAAGAATAATTGACTTTCATAAAAGACAACTCTGTCAATCAATTCAAATTTAGTGTGTTACCGAACATTGACCCTGAAGTTGTTGGAAGTCTAGAATAAACTGCTCATTTCTTGGTCGTGGATCTCTGTTAGCAGTGATCCGCTTGCGGAGTTGAAAACTGAATTACACAGGAAAAAACTTCAGTTGTTTGGTTGATAACTTTTCAAAGTAAAACAGCAGAGTGATAATAAATTCATGTGTGTGTTACTCCAAAGTCCAAAATAACAATGCTACTGAAGTGAATTATATCTTAAATTTCAAGAAGTCTCTTCATACAAATCCAGATAATTTTGATTTGTCAGAAGCAATTTGAATAGCAGGAAGTCAAGAACATTTAGAGGTCTAAAAGAACACTGCAAGTTGGGATCTTGCTACATATGCTGAATCAATTTTGTGTCTGGAAATGTAGCATGAGATTGGATTGACACAAAAGGGCTTAAAATGCTTGTCATTTCAAGCTCAATGCTAAATCCAATTCCTTGACAATTTTTTATATCTGATAAAGCATTCATATATGCTAGTTGATATTTGTTTCAAAAAGCACAAAAGTTAAAGCTTATAGGTTCAACTTTCTCCAAGTTAACAGAATATCAATATCGATACAGATACAGGGACAGACATGGATACGGTAGCTTTTTAGAAGATTTTGAATAGGATACGACTGGGCTTGGAAATATATAAAAATAAATAATATTTATAGCAGTATATGTGAGTGCAATGATTATTTTTAAGTATGACACTAGTTATAATCCAGATTCCATTGATAAGTACAATTGATTGTCAAAATAATCCCGCATAACCTGCAAATATGGACTTTCACGCATGAGACTTTATGCAGTTTTAAATGGTTTTGGATATTATTGATTATAAACTTGTAAAAGATTATCAATCTATGGTCAAGTAGATAGACAATAAAGCTTGCTTAATATCATTTCTACAGCCACATCAAAAGTTTTCTGGACAACAAAAACCAAAGGTAGGTTTCTTCAAACATGAGGCTATTAATCGGCACCCATGTTGATCTAGGTGGTTATTGGTGGCCACCCGCCTATTCCATGTGGACCCCCACCATTGTTTCTTTCAGTTTTTCAGTTTCCTTATTTGTAGCACAGTTTACTATTTTTGGCAGTTTTTCATATCCTGAACTTCCGGAGCCGTTTTGAGGCCTTAAACGATGTTTTTTGGCAATATTCCTCCAAGCGATTTGATTGAAATCACATCAGTTGTAGTCCTCGGAGAGATCTTTCCAACGAGGTATCATGCACGTCAAATGGAGATAATATGACCAAGTTACGACCCCAGGAAGTTGGCTGCCCAACTAACCCCAACAGGGCCCATAAACTCTTGGTGTTACATCTCCTCAAGTTAGGGTTTTGGTTGTTTAGGGTTTTCTCTTATTGTTCAATAATAAAAAGGCCCTTGAGCCTCATTGTAACTGAGTTCAAAGCCATGTAGCCGTCACATCTCTTCTCAGAGATAAGCTACCATCGCCCGAGCTAATCTCATTTCCATTATGTTTGTAAGCATATTTCATTATTTGATATTAATGAAAGATAGTGTTATTTTTGTTGCATCTTTGTATTTATGGTTATATCTGTAATTTGTTGTGTTCCTGTTTAAATTCGGATCAGTGGTATCAGAGCGGTCTACCTTTTCTCTGTTTTTCTTTACATGTCCCCAACGAGGTTAGGATATAAGGAGTTAGGACTCGAACTAGTCGAACGTTTGCAAGACCAACCTCAGAAATCCCAACGGCCTCCCATGGGGGAAGAAAAGAAAGACGAGGGAGCAAGAGATCTTATCAAAATATTGCTCGAGGAGGCCCTCGAGAAACAAAGGAACGCGATGATGGATAACTTTGCCCAGATCCTTCAACAATTGCCCACCGGCAGTGCATCCATATCCAACAACCACTTAGAGGCTCCACACCTTTTAAGATACAAGTAAACTTTAACATTACCATATTTAAGGGCCAAATAGATGCAGACGCAGTAAATAAATGGTTGAATCTACTAGAAGGATATTTTTTTATTCATGATTTTTCCAGCCGAGAAAAGATTACTTTTGCTCTTCTCAAAGCTGCCCCCCACGTCAAGGACTGGTGAGCAGAAGGATGAAAGTACGACCTCACTGTTTTCAGCCACTCCCACTTGGAATTCATTCCAGGACGCCATCAAGGAGCAGTACTACCCAGTCGGGAGCTACGAGGACAAATACATAAAGTGGACCACGTTGCAGCAAGGAAGGGACCAAGATGTGCCAGAGTTTACCAATGTTTTTCATACCCTTCGCACGAAGTTGGGTATCAAGGATTCTGAGAAACATTTGGTACTGAAGTACTACGGCTCCTACAACGATACATCCAAGACAAGATGGAGTTCCTAGACATCTCCTTGCTCAGCACGGTGTACTGATACGCCGTCAAGATCAAGTAGAAGTTTAAACAAAAGAAGCGTGACTTTGGATCTGCAAATCCGAAGCAAGGGAATGGTGCCCCCTAACCACAGAAGAAAAGACAAAGCCAAGGCGGAACGGCCCAGGACAACCCTCCAAGGCCATAAGCAAAGGACAACACTGCAAAGTCGAAGAAGGACACGGGAAAGTGGTGTGAGTTCCATAAGAGCTCCACCCACAACACAAGTGAGTGTCGAGCCAAGCAGTCACTGGTGGCCGAACTGAAGGCTTCAGAATCAAATGCATGTTCCAACTCTGAGTCAGAACCCAACAAGGGGAATGACAAAAGGAAGCAGATTATTGATGCGGAGCTCAACGCCACCGTCGCCACCACAAAGATCCAGAAGGAGGAACCTGAAGATCCACAGGAGTAGGATGAGCATCTCCTCCACTCCCAGATGTGGGTAAAGGGTTCCCCGCTACAGTTCATTGTCGACAACAAGAACCAAAAGAACCTCATTGCAGCAGAGGTCATGAAGCAGCTGGGCTTACCGACCACAACACACCCACAACCATACACCATCGGGTGGCTTCACCAAGGACAGGATCTGCGCGTGAGCCAACAATGTCGCCTTCCATACATCATCAAGCCCTTCATGAATGATGTATTATGTGACATTGCTCCCCTTGATGTTTGTGATGTGATGTATTATTAAGCCAACCATACTTGTGGAAGCGACATGCTGTGTATGAGTCAAGGCCTCACGTTGTTATTGTTACATTAGAAAATAAGTTGTACAAGATACTGAAGATAGCAGTGCCTAATGCCATCTCTCTAGTTACTGCAAAACAATGTAGTAAGCTCATTTCAAAATCCGGGAAATTTGTTTTCTTGATGATACGCCCTCAAGGAAAGAAGAAGATGGTGGCCACAACCTCCAGACAGAGCCCCTCCGCACGACAACAACAAATAGACAAGGTCGTGGAGGAGTACGAGGACATCTTCACCTCCCCCGCAGGGGTGCCTCTGCACTGTCAAGTCAAGCACTCCATCGATATGACCCCAGGTGCGCCGGTACCCAATGGACCAATCTATTGGCTCTCCGTTCTGGAGAACAATGAAATCAAGAGGCAAATTCAGGAGCTGTTGCAGAAAGGTCACATTCGGCCGAGTTCATAGCCCTGTGGTAGCCCAATCGTGTTAATACAGAAGAAGGATGGGACTTGGAGACTCTGTATTGACTATCGGGCGCTGAACAAGATCACTGTCCAGAATAGGTACCCGATCCTGTGGATTGATGACCTTCTGGACCAACTCAAGGGGGCAAAATATTTCAACAAGATCGACTTGAAGTCCAGATATCACCAAGTACCAATTGAACCCTCCGATGTGTGGAAGACTGCCTTCAAAGCCAAGGAGGGCCTTTTCGAATGGTTGGTTATGCGTTTCGAGTTGACGAATGCTCCTGCAACCTTCATGAGGCTTATGGATGACATCTTCTGGCCATTCACCAACTCATTTGTAGTGGTATACTTGGATGACATCCTGATCTTCAGCCAGAGTTGGGAAGAGCACCTCCACCACATCTGACAGGTTCTCCAAACACTGCGGCAACACAAGTTGTGTGCCAATTTGGAGAAATGCACTTTTGGCATGACCCAGGTACCATGGTGACTCTCTCAACAGATCCAATATTCTTAGCAAACCAACGTCATAATTTCACCAAATTGATGGAACAATTACAATTGGAGGTTACCCATTCTCTCAACTAGAGTCTTCGAAGCAGAATCAAAGAATCCATCTCTTAGGAAATTTTTGAAGAGAAAAAAAGGTGCAAGAAGTACTTCACCCACCAAATGAACACAAAAATCCTTGACCTCAAAAACAAACATGGGGAGATGTGAACCCAACAAGCCACCTTCATATAGGCAACCAAAACATCTATCAACTCATGGGCACAATTTGCTTGGGTAAGGGACACCCCCCTCTTGCTACAGGGGGAGTGGTGTAGGCCATGCTCATTAAGGATCATACTAGGTGGGCCCAAGAGCTAGACCAAGGGACCTCCCCCTACCTTCTCCATTCTTAAACCCCATGCAAAATGGGATTATTTTTCTTCAAAATACCCTCGATCTTCCCTATATTACCTTCGTGAGGGCTTGCATGGGCTTTCACTCCAATATTTTCTCTACTTCAGGTCTCCAAGTGATCGGCTTCATGCCCTTAGAGCCACTTGAAGGCTTTTCTCTCTTCCTAGAGAAGGAATCACTAGATAACAAGATCAAAGCTCAAACACTCTAGGGAACAAGTTTTAGCAACCTAATGAGGAAGGAAGCAAAGGTCATTAGAGATCTTAGTGCTATAATGCAAGACTCCCCCAAATGGGAACCCTAACCTAGGTTCTCCAAATTACAGGCCTATTGGGAGAGGCTACAAGGCTTAGGTATTTCACCGAGATGTTCAAATAGCAATCAAGCACTTTGGTCATCTCTAGGCATGCTTTATGACACTCTCAATTCGTCAAGTATCCTCTTTGTAACTGATATCCATGCAAGCCCTATCCAACCACTCCCAGGCATACCAAGTTACCACTAGGTTTCCATTTGCAAGCAAGAAATCAAGTTAAAAAAATCCACCAAACATGTTACATTCGAAGATAGCTTTCTACATTGAGCACTTCCTGGACTTGAGACAGATTCATTGTCCAGACTACCTACACGTGTTGTCATTGGATGCATGCTCTTCATATTTCTTTGCGCCAATTCAAAGTGGGCGTGCATAGACTTTGGGTAGAGGTAGAGCACAAGCTCAACTAGTCGAACAAGATTTGTCAATTGTGTTATCTTCGAAAGGTCAAGACAAAGGTACACTTCATCTTCCTCCGCCTCATCTACTACAAGATCCAAGGTAAGACTTTTAGGAAGTTTTAGACCCTTTCCAGTTTCTTTAAGTACCTTGACTAGAGATGCTTGGCCTTATACAGGCAAGAGGCCCTCCAACTCCACACCCATATCTCTAACCACCTTGTAGACTAGTCTCCACCAAAGCAATCACCTCTTTTACAGGTTTCCTCTCTATTAGGGGCACCAAGAGGTAAACAAATAGTGGCCTCGACCTTGATTCCAAATCAGTGCGAACTCATGGGACTACTCCCACTACTCGAAGGCCCTGGCAACATTGTTAGTCCAAATCCCATACTAATAGTCTACCAAGGTCGCCCAAGCCCCAGATGTAATCAAAATCTTCCATTAGTAGCATAGCATGCAAATCAAATCCTCTTGTAAGTCCTCCTCTAAGTAATCTTCCATCCTAAGTTTTTTCCACTTAGCCTTGGATGTTAGAGAAGCTAGCTCCAGCAAACACTGATGTGCTAACATTATGGACACTCTTGATTTTAGGTCCACACCCATTGCACATCCTTCTCTCAGAGCTACATTCCACTTCCATGGTTTTCTCCTCATGTTTTACCTAAGATTAACACTTTACTTTCAACATCTTGCTTTCTATAGGACCCAACTTTGGCCTCCCGCTTAGTATTGACATCATTGTTTTTAGCAGTCCCATTGACCTACTTCAATGGTCATTAGTCTGACATTAATAAAATGGGCTCATCTTATATTATCTTATTCTACAAAATAATAATAAGTGGATTCTAGATCCACTATTTCCTACAAGAGATAGTAATAAAGAATGCATGAACAAGTCTTTGATGCCATGTGTCTGTTGAAAAATGTGTAACTAGGTTCGGTCTTCATAAGTATGAAATGTATTCTTGTAAATTTAAAATGAAAAAGAAATTATTATTATTATTGGAGCATGGGTTTCAAGCTCAAGCTCTTTTATTTTATAGGTCAAGCACCCATTGAGTGCTTCTAGGGTTTGTCCTAGATATAAGAGTCATTGTCATATATTGAAGACCCTATGGGCACATTGTAAAGTGTAAAAAAAAAAAATTGTTGTTAAAGTGTCAATACCTCCAAGATTAAGTCAGCCTAGTGGACTGTCAAGTCGGCCTACATGAAGAGCCACGTCCGCCCTTGAAGAAGCCTATATATAAGAGGAACTCGTCCTCCATTTGGAACACTCACTCACTCATCACTCATGCAAAGAAGCAGAAGAAGAAGAAGTCAAGAAGGAAGTGCAAAGAAGAGGAAGTCAAAGAAGTCAAAGTTTTTGGGCCTTATCTATTCTTTTGGGAAGGTCTAAGTTAGGGTTTTTTCTGCATTGGATCTTTTGTGGTTCGATTTTGAAGGAGAAGAGGAGGGAAGGCAAAGGAAGGTATCTTAGGGCATCCTACTAGCCCTAGGACTCAAGTCAAGGCAAGCGAAGTCAAGAGGAAGGCTATTAAAGGGAGATCGAAGTCTCTTAGAGGAGCAGCAGCAGTTGCTAGGGAGGGGAATTTTCGGATCCACTGGAAGGTCGAAAATATTGCAGCTAGAGGTCGTGGTAGACTTGATCTTGGAGGGTATTTGTCTGAGACTAGGTCATGGTATTCGTCAATTGAAATCTCTGAAAGATAAAGAAGAGATTTACGAATTTTGCCTTCAAGAGGAGGGGTTTTGGCCCTGGCTTGCGGCCTATATACTATGTCATTGTTCTTATTGTTTTGGTACTTGTTTGATGTATTGCACATTGGAATAATAACGAACGAAGCTAATAAGTAAAAAGGTAACACAAACAGTTATCAAATTTAGAGAATTAACATATTCATTGCCCTGTTGAATTCTCAACATGGAATCAAAGGTTTGGTTCTCTAAGGGCATCATGAAGATCTCATCTACAATGAAGAAGTTCATCAAGAAGATTACAAGCCATCTCAAGAAAGGTATCAAGGAAGCATGGAGTCTCTTATTCTCTTCAAAGAAGGCGTCAATCAATGAAAGGGATGAAGGTCTCTTTTCGGCTCTCTCTGGTACATTCCAATATGAAAACATCTAGGTAATTGATAGTGGTGCATCAAAGCACATGACTGGTCACTCCAACCAATTGAAGACCTTCTCAAAAGGAAAATTCGCTTACTCTATGGAACTTGGAGACAACAAAAGCCTTCTGGTGAAGGGCATTGGATCAACTTCCATAAAACTCAAGGATGGAAGCAACATACACCTCAACAACATTCTATTTGTTCCAGGTTTGCACAAAAATTTACTTTCTATTTCAAGTTTAGAAGATAAAGGAGATAGAGTAGCCTTCATTGATGGAAAGGTAGTTGTTTGGGGAAAGGATTCAAGGATTGATCAAGCTAAAGTTATTGGTATCCGAGAAGGAAGGCTTTATAGACTAATATCTCTTGTAAACCAAGCCCTAATTCACACTAAGATTAGTCCATGTGAACTTTGGCATCAAAGGTTTGGTCATTTACATTTCAAAATTCTTCCAACTTTAAATTCCATAGTAGATGGAATCCCGAATCTAAAGGAAGATCATGAAGGTGTCTGCAAGGGATGTGCATTGGGTAAGAATACCAAGAGATCATTTGGAAGCAGTGCTTTGCAGTCAAAAGGAAGTTGTTATCCAACTTGTTTGAAGGACCGATGAACCCTGTAGTGATACTTTGTGATAACACCAATTCTATTTGTTTGTTTGAGGATCCAATGTTCCACGGAAAGACAAAGCACATCAACAACAAGTATCACTATATTCAAGAGCTAGTACAAAATGGTGTGTTGCAGCTACGATATATCTCCACTAATGAACAAGTAGCTGACATATTGACGAAATCACTTCCGAACAAGAAGCTTGTATACTTAAGGGACAAGCTTGGTTTGGTGGATTTGTCCTCCCTAATTGAGAGGGAGAGATAGACACTACATTCTTGTCTTCACTTGGGAAGAAAGAATGGAGGATTGGGTAACCATTTGGCATTCGATACTCTTTGAGAATGTGGTAGGGCATTCAAGACAAGAGTAGTCGTGGACCGATATTCTTTAAGGATTAGCTACCCAAAATAAGAATAGTCCAATGAAAGGTCATACTCTGTGAACACCCGGGTGGGGTATGTACCTTGGTACCTTGGGAGACAATGATGATGGTGTCTATATATATATCATTGGTGTTAAAATTGGCAACTAGGGCAAAACTTCATGTGGGTCATCTTATTCATGGCTGATAATATTTTTATTAGATTCCTCTGATCGAGAGGTGTAGGATTGATATAAATATCATCCGATTCCGATAAGTATTCATGGAGATATGAATTTATTTTGATTATGGAATTATTATCAAGCCGACCTACAATTCATGTAGGCTCAGAAGCCCAACAGTCGCATCTATTCAAACACCAACATTGTGTATAAATACAGGAGGAATTTTCCTCATTTGGACTCACTCATCTCATCACATCTCTCTCTCTCTACTGCGCAGAAAAGAGTCTCTTCTCTACTGCGCAGAAAAGGGTCTCTCCCTCACACATGTGAAGCCGGAAGCTGCTGAAACTGAAGCTGCAACTGCAGAATTAAAGATTGACCTGCGTGGACTAGAAGATCTCCTCATCTGAACTGCATTGTAGGTTCATCTGAACCTCCTCTGAAAGCCTCAATTTTTGGTGGTGGAATCAAGCCGATCCGACAATCGGTTTGTGAGATATCGTCTGCCCTAGTTTGATGATGAAGCTGCTAATGTTGATGCTACTGATCTAGGGTTTGCTACTGCTGATATGAATCATATTTATTGTACTATTTCTCTCTGCTGAATTATTGAAGATAAAAGAAGATTTGATCAAAGGGTTTCCCCACACATTGTGGGGCTTGTCCCTAGCTAGCCGCCACATCTTGTGTCTCTTGTCTTGGCTTGTTTTTTGTCGATCGTTTAATGTTCTATCTGCACTTTACTTTATGTACATGTGATTGCTAATCTGTGGAATATAATAAGAAAAAGAAGTAAACTGTTATAAGCATAGAACATACCATAACTAAACATGGGATCAGAGCTGAGGTGAAGACAAAGCCCGAGCAAGAGCAAGAGCAATCACCGAAGAGAAGATTGGCAAGGCTATCCTAAAAGAACGATGGGGTCCTCAACACTCTTTCTTGCCGAAGACAAGCTCCGTGAGAAAGCTGACTATCACGGATGGAAGATGTCTATCGATCTGACCCTTGAGGATCAAGGAGTGTTGGATCATGTGAGAGGCAATATTGTTGAGCCTCCATCAAATGCACCTCCTGCTTCCAGGAACAAATGGAAGAACAGAGAAATTAAAGCGAAGAAGATCATTCGGGACTCTATCGACAAGCGCTTGGTGGCCTACATCTCTAAACTAGACACCTCCAAGGAAATCTACGATAGATTGGTGAGTTTATTTAAAGTTAATGATGCAAATCAAGTTTTGTTTCTTAGAAATAAGCTGAAGGAAATCAAGAAGGGTAAAGATGAGAGTATGCAAGCTTACTTCTTAAGAATCACCGAGATCAAGAACGATCTCCTATCTATTGGGAAGACTATTACTGACAGAGAAATGGCACTCACAACTATTGGAGGATTACCATCCGAATGATACGTGTTCAGGACTACTCTTCTGAACAATAATATAATTTCTGTTTTCAAGGAATTAATGGCTAGATGCATTCAAGAAGAAACAAGGGTAGAAGAGCAAGAAATGCCCATGCCTAAAGGTCCTCCTGCTGCCTTTTCTTCTCATGCTAAGAAGAAATAATTCTGGGACTAAATCAAAAGGAAAGGCTGGACCTAAGGGTGGAAGAAAAGGACGATGTTACATCTGCGATAAATCAGGTCACTATGCTAGGGAGTGCCCTGATAGAAAGGACTCACACCGAGACAATGATCAAAATCCCTTTGATGGCAATCAAAGGAATGACAAATTCAATAGCAAAGGTAAGAGGAGAGCTGGGAATCAAGGAAGAGGACAACCATTCAAGAAGGCTAGAAATTCCAGGATGTATTAAATGCACCTGACCTCAAAAAGAACCTGGTGTCCATCTCGGCAATGGAAGACAAAGGCTACAAGGCAACCTTCAGCGATGGCAAAGTACATATATGGAAAAATAATGTTAAAGATGCCTTTACTCGTGGGTTTTGTGTTGATTCATTATATCAGGTCGATGGAAGTCCGCTAGGTGTCATGTCTTATGACACATCTCTTCAGTCCGAACTTTGGCATCAGAGGTTTGCCCCCCTTCTTTATAAAGCTCTACTCGATGTAAGACAAATGGTGACAGGGATGCCCGAATTCCGAGTAGAGAAAGAAGGTGTATGTCCAGGATGTGCCAAAGGAAAGCTCAAAGGGGACCATTCCCCTCAAGCCAAAGCAAGACCTCCAATATATTACAGTTGGTTCACTCAGGCATATCTGAGGCTGGCATTAAGAGGGAGACTACTACACCACATACTCCTGAGTAGAATGGTGTGGCAGAAAGGAAGAATTGTACGATTGTGGAAGTTGTCTCTATGGGTAGATGATGTAAAAATGCCTAATGTGGAGGAACCCATGGATCCTATTTATCCACCTGAGCCTTCCTCTTCTAGGAAGAGGCCTTCATGGCTTAGGGGGATACTTGATGATGCTGAAGGACATGCTACACCCCGAGGAACCTTTTGTGAAAGTAAGAAACCTAATAGGTATCGGGGATACCTAACCATCATGAGCACGATCATACAAAATGAGCCTTCATCATTCTCAAATGTCGTCAAGCATCAAGTATGGAAGGATGCTATGACCGAAGAATATGAGCCTATCATGAAGAATTATGTCTGAGAAGTAGTTCCCAGACCCCAGGACAAGACAGTTGTTACTTCCAAATGGCTTTACAAGATAAAGCATGCAGCAGATGGAAGTACGGAAAAGTATAAGGCTCGTTTTGTTGCTTGTGGTTTCTCCCAGAAGGAAGGTATAGACTATGATGAGATATTTGCACCTGTTACTAGATATACGACCATCCGCTCGATCATAGCCCTTGTCGCTTCACAAGGATGGAACCTACATCAGATGGATGTCAAGACCGCGTTCTTACATGGTTCGATCAAAGAAGAGGTCTACGTGGAGCAACCCGAAGGATTTGAGATCTATGATCGAAAATCTCATGTATGCAGGTTGAAGAAGGCACTCTATGGGCTGAAGCAAGCACCCCGAGCATGGTATGAGATGATCGACAGCTACTTGATGAAGCTGGGATTCACTAGGAGTGAAGCTGATCCTAACCTTTACTTTAAGGTTGAAGATGATAAACCTCTCATACTGGTGTTGTATGTGGATGACCTCTTTCTAACAAGTGCAGACCCTCTCATTCTCAAATGTAAGAGGGAGTTGGCTTTTGAATTTGAAATGAAGAACCAAGGACTTGAAGTGTGGCAGAAGCCATGGGAAATTTTCCTATCTCAAGGAAAATATGTGGTGAAGATTCTGAAAAGATTTGGTATGATGGACTGCAAGCCTGTGACTACCTCGAGGATCTTAACTTTCAAAAGTTATATAGTAGTAATGTTGGACCAGATTTGGGAAGCCTCTAAGTTTCAAAAACTCATTCGCGTTGATGCTCTTGGTGAACCTCCGCCCGAACATATGTTTTGCAGTTAGCATTGTGAGCTCATATTTGGTTGAGCCTCACTAGATTGGTGCCAAGAATCTTCTGAGATGTCTTCAGGACACAATCTCTCATGGATTGAGATACACTGCTGGAAATATGAAACTGCATGATTATTCGAATGCTGATTAGGCAAGTAGTGTGGAGGATCACTGGAGCACTTTTAGTGCTGTTTCTCTTTGGATTCTGCTTCGATATAATGAATGAGCAGGAAGCAGAAGTCAGTGGCCTTGAGCACCGCCGAATCAGAGTATATTGCTGCTAGCATGGCCTCCTATGAGGTAGTTTGGTTGTGAAAGCTCTTCAGTGAGCTGTTTGGATTTACATTGGATACCATCGTGATCCTTTGTGACAACCAGAGTGGGATTCGTTTGTTAGAGAATCCCGTATTTCATGATCGCTCCAACAAATAAACATCATCTGGGATATGGTAAGTCGATGAGCAAGGAGGCTCCATCGCATTAAGATGATGTACAGGTCGATACACCTTGTCAAAGCCCTGAGGAAAGATCTAATCTGTGATTTTCCCAAACGACTTGGAGTCATCAAGAAACCCTTGTACAAGGGTCCTGCATGTTGCATACATTGAGCTCTGGGAGCTCTGAGGGCTTGCGGTTCTTACTAGAGAAACATACGACCACAGGGTGACTCACCCTCCCCTGGTGGTGTGCACTGGAACAAGATGATTCACTCTCTTGTGGGACAAGATGATTCACTCTCTTGTGGAACAGGATGACTCGCTCTCCTGTGTAGCAGGATGATTAGTTCTCCTGCGAAGCCTAGATTGATGTGTTCTCCATGGTGATTGTAGCAAGATTGATGTGTTCTCCTGTGAGGCCTAGATTGATGTATTCTCCATGGTGATTGTAACAGGATTGATGTGTTGTCCTGTGAGGCCTGGATTGATGTGTTCTCCATGACGATTGTAGCAGGATTGATGTGTTCTCCTGTGAGGCTTGGATTGATGTGTTCTCCATGGCAATTGTAGCAGGATTGATGTGTTCTCCTATGAGGCCTGGATTGATGTGTTCTCCATGGCAGCCTAGATTAATGTGTTCTCCATGGCGGCCTGGATTGATGTGTTCTCCATGGCGATTGTAGCAGGATTGATGTGTTCTCTTGTGAGGACAGGATTGATTAGTTCTCCTGTCGAGGCATCCTACCCATGCAATCTGGGACTCATGGGAAGTACCTCTCATCTGATCAGTGAGCAGGGAAATGAAGTTAGGGACCATAGTAGTACTGATGGACGCATCATTGTATCTACCGTACTCCCTACGCTAGGATGACCTCCATTGATCTGGGATCAATGATACTGGTCTGGGACCAGTGGTAGGAGTTGTACCATACTATGACACTGACTTCAGGTCGGTTGAGACTAGTCTGGGACCAGTGGTACATACTCTGAGACTGACTTCGTGTCAGTGCAGTACTGGTCTGGGACCAGTGAGAGTGGTACATACTATGACGCTGACTTCGGGTCGGTTGAGACTGGTCTGGGACCAGTGGTACACTCTCTAAGACTACGATACTGGTCTGGGACTAGTGGTACGCACTCTGAGACTGACTTTGAGTCAGTGGAGGATGATACTGGTCTAGGACCAATGGAGTTGTACTCACTATGACGCTAACTTGGGGTTGGTTGAGACTGGTCTGGGACCAGTGGTACATACTCTGAGACTGACTTTGAGTCAATATGATACATCCTCAATCATTTCTTCTTCTTCATAATTCAGACAAAAGCAGAGCAAAACAGACCAATGCAAGAGCAAAGCAGAACAATACAGATCAGTACAGGGCAGAACAAGACAAAGCAGAATAGGCAGAATAGAGCAGAGCAGGGCAAGGGACAGGTAGTACAGGGCAGTGCATTTGATGGATGAATAGTAACAACCGATAGACAAATTGCAGATGAAGTTCTCCCTAGTTGAGAGGGAGTGTTAAAATTGGCAACTAGAGCAAAACTTCATGTGGGTCATCTTATTCATGGCTGATAATATTTTTATTAGATTCCTCTCGTCGAGAGGTGTAGGATTGATATAAAGATCATCCGATTCCAATAAGTATTCATGGAGATATGAATTTATTTTGATTATGGAATTATTATCAAGCCGACCTACAACTCATGTAGGCTCAGAAGCCCAACAGTCGCATCTATTCAAACACCAACATTGTATATAAATACAGGAGGAATTTTCCTCATTTGGACTCACTCATCTCATCACATCTCTCTCTCTCTACTGCGCAGAAAAGAGTCTCTTCTCTACTGCGCAGAAAAGGGTCTCTCCCTCACACATGTGAAGCCAGAAGCTGCTGAAACTGAAGCTGCAACTACAGAAGTAAAGATTGACCTGCGTGGACTAGAAGATCTCCTCATCTGAACTGCACTGTAGGTTCATCTGAACCTCCTCTGGAAAGCCGCAACTTTTGGTGGTGGAATCAAGCCGATCTGACAGTCGGTTTGTGAGATATCGTCTGCCCTGGTTTGATGATGAAGCCGCTAATGTTGATGCTACTGATCTAGGGTTTGCTACTGCTGATATGAATCAGATTTATTGTACTATTTCTCTCTGCTGAATTATTGAAGATAAAAGAAGATTTGATCAAAGGGTTTCCCCACACATTGTGGGGTTTGTCCCTGGCTAGCCGCCACATCTTGTGTCTCTTGTCTTAGCTTGTTTTTTGTCGATCGTTTAATGTTCTATCTGCACTTTACTTTATGTACATGTGATTGCTAATCTGTGGAATATAATAAGGAAAAGAAGTAAACTGTTATAAGCATAGAACATACCATAACTTAACAATTGGTCTCACCAACATTGTGCTATGATCTTGTGGAGAGATAGAGCTATTAGTCAAGGCCTTACTATGTGACAATGTTGGTTAATATAACGCTAGACAGATGGGTTACCAATCCGACTCTTCTTATGAGATCTCTTCAGATTGAGAATGACCATGTACATCTTATGAATACCTCCCTAGTTAAGAGGGAGTGTCGAAAAATGTGTAACTAGGTTCGATCTTCATAAGTATGAAATATGTTCTTGTAAATATAAAATGAAAAAGAAATTATTATTATTATTGGAGCATGGGTTTCATGCTCAAGTTCTTTTATTTTATAGGTCAAGCACCCATTTAGTGCTTCTAAGGTTTGTCCTAGGTATAAGAGTCATTGTCATATATTGAAGACCCTATGGGCACATTGTAAAGTGTAAAGAAAAATTTTGTTTTTAAAAAGTCAAAATACCTCCAAGATCATGTCGGCCTAGTGAGGTGTCAAGTTGGCCTACATGAAGAGCCACATCCACCCTTGAAGAAGCCTATATGTAAGAGGAACTCGTCCTCCAGTTGGAACACTCACTCACTCATCACTCATGCGAAGAAGCAGAAGAAGAAGAAGTCAAGAAGGATGTGCAAAGAAGAGGAAGTCGAAGAAGAAGCTTCTAGGCCTTATCTATTCTCCTGGGAAGGTTGCAGTTAGGGTTTTTTCTGCGTTGGATCTTCTAGGGTTTGATTTTGAAGGAGAAGAGAAGGGAAGGCAAGCGAAGGTCTCTTAGGGCATCCTACTAGCCCTAGGACTCAAGTCAAGGCAAGCAAAGTCGAGAGGAAGGCCATTAAAGGAAGATCGAAGTCTTCTAGAGGAGTAGCAGCAATTGCTAGGGAGCATAATTTTCGGATCTACTGGGAGGTTGAACATATTGCAACAGGAGGTTGAGGTAGACTTGATCTTGGAGGGTATTTGTCTGAGTTTAGGTCATTATATTCATCAATTGAAAGATGTGAAAGATAAAGAAGAGATTTACGGGTTTTCCCCTCAAGAGGAGGGGTTTTGGCCCTGGCTTGCAACCTATATATTGTGTCATTGTTCTTACTGTTTTGGTAGTTGTTTGATGTATTGCACATTGGAATAATAACGAGCAAAGCTAATAAGTAAAAAGGTAACACAAACAGTTATCAAGTTAAGAGAATTAACATATTCATTGCCCTCTTGAATTCTCAACAGTGTCAACCTCTCATACAAGGCACTCTCTTGAGTAATGCTTCTTTGACCAAGTATTATGGGTTGTTATGCCACTTGTCTTCATTCTTCTTGGAGCACTCTTCAAGATAGGTACTCGGTAAGCACTCCAAATAAAATAATGATAAATGTCTAGTCAATGGAGGTACTCCTAAAGGTGAGGCACCACTTCTCTTGGGATGATGCAATAATGCCAAGTGTCTTAATTAAGGTTAGTGTAGTACTCCAGCAGTGGCAAGAGCGCCCTCATAACTAGATCTCATAGGTATGTGTACCCTATAGTGAATATCTCATAAAAGAACGTGCAAGAGATGATCCATCGATTATTATAGCAATCCTCGAGATAGGGAATCCTCAACATATGTAAGCACTCCAAATAAAATAATGATAAATGCCTAGTCAATGGAGGTACTCCTGAAGGTGAGGCGCCACTTCACCTTGGGATGGTGCAATAATGCCGAGTGTCTTCATTAACGTTAGTGCAGTCCTTCAATGGTGGCAACGACGCCCTCATAACTGGATCTCATAGGTATGTGTACCCCTATAGTGAAGATCTCATAGAACACTGTGCAAGAGATGATCCATTGGTTATTATATAGCAAATTAGCAATCCTCATGATAGGGCATTCTCAACATATGTGCCTCAAGTGTGGATCCACATACATGACCAATAAATGTCCTCCAAACAATGCCTCAAGATAAATCACTCTAGGGATATGTGCAAAAAGATGTGGAGCATTCCTTAATAAATTTAACCACTTTTTAGCATGTGCAGAAAAGTGGGTTCAAAATGATTATGCATTTAATACCCCCCTTGGTATATGTGCAAAATGTAGGTCATGGTGGTTATAATAACATCATAAAAATAGGCCACCCTCAAAACATGTGTTTTGACCTTGATCCATGTGCATCATGACCTAATCATTCTCCCAAGCTTGCTTAACTCCAGATGGTAGACACCCATGTTGTTTGTATAATTATTAATTATATATACTAGCAATGGTCTGAGAGCCCTTATAAGAGATTTTTTTCTCTTAGCAACTAGATAAGATAAGTTTATCAATGTCTACTAAATGACCAAAAACAGGCCAATGGGATTGTTCAATATAAATGTGTCCATATAGAGTGGAAGTGCTAAGCACTCCCACCCTTACAGCAAGCAAAAACAAAACAAAGCAAATTTATAAAAATCTAAGCTTAACAGGCACAAAACTAAAGGGATATGATGCTTAAGCAGATAGCCAAAACAAGAAAGCCTCGTGACTCCAAATAATTAACCCCAAAAGAAAGAAAAGAGGGTTGTTATTATCTAAGGTGTCCATTGTCCAATATGTAACTCCCATACCATCCAAAGACAAAGAGAAGAAACTCTAGATGGAGGGTTTGATAAAAAAGTTAGCATTTGCTCAACGAATGGCTCTATGTCTATAGGAGGCAATCTATTGTTGCAATTAGGAGGTGCACCTTCTACTAAATTAGCGTAAATTGCCCAGCGATCTAAGATGAGAAAACCTCAAGGGTCTAAATAGAGTTGGGGGTTGCACCACACCTCAAATTTTAATGAATATGGGATATGCGAAAGCCCTATTATTTGTCTGTCTCTTAGTGCCCTTATCCCTGAAGAGCATCGTAAAGAACACACTCCATATATATAACAACAAAATGTAGGACATGAAATATTTGAGAACTAGTAATGAGCTCTCCCTAAGGGCCAAGTAATGATAGTTGAATTATAGGAAAGATAGGCACACCAGTGTATACCGACTACTGAAAGAAAAAAACTCCAAAGGCAATGCAGTAATTGTCCTAGTCTACAAGTGGTCTTGATCCAGAGGAGATGAGCCACAAACTCCACCTGAATGATGGGTTGGGATACCATCCCCTTGCATCTAACAATGCAATGAAGCAAGGGGGTCTGAAGTTTGAACTCTCTTAGTTCAGACACAATCAAACTCAAGAAGGCTAGGCCCCCAAACCTTCAAGCCATACAAAATTGTGGGTTCAATGATAGAGTATGTTACCCATCCATATACATGGGTAACCATTAGATAAAATTTCTCCTATGATGCATATCTTCAACCAACAGCCACATATGTTCTTCAATTCTCCATAGTACATATGATTGATGATGCCTCTGATGCATGTTTGAGCTCTCATTCAAGTTAGATGTTTATGGTGCCACATACTTACAAGGTATGTTATTTCCTTTCTTTATGATGAGTGATATTCTTTATTTGTGTTTTTTACCATGTTTTTAGTTCAATCGAAGATCATCACCCTCTTCTAGTAAAGTGCGGCACTTTTGGGGTGGGTTGTAGTACTAGGAAGTGCTTGAAAATTGGTATTGTGTTCATATCATTATCATACATAACATTTTTCATATTTTCCTCATATTCTTGTTCATGGTTGAAAATTGAAATGTAATGTCACTATCATAGGTCCACTTTTCAATGGTCCCATGAGAAGAAGGGGCAAATAAGAATGAAGCTAATGCTAATGAAAAGAAAGTTAAGAGCAATTATGAAAGGTGAAATGCATAAGAATAATAAAAGTGATCAAACGCCACAAATGCCAAGGAAAATTGAGCAATGCCCCCTTATATGAGGCCATCACCCTAAATCCTATGCATTAAATAATCCATCAAAAGCAAGGATTAATGAAGTATCCCAATGCCCCATGCAATGAACTTCATATGAACAAAGAACACAATGAAAAGAACTATAAATGTGTATTTATATGTGCTCATTGTCAAATAAAAGCAAGATGCCCCAAATTCAATATTAGAGAAAAGAAAGTTAAAAGGTAATGTTAAAGGGGTGGAAAAACATAGAGCCAAGGAAAGGGTAACTCAAAACATCAAGGAATTCCTCTATAAAGGCACTCATGGGATGAATATTCATTGACCTTACTTGACTATGCGAGACAACTAATTAACACCTCCTCTTCCCCTTACCATACTCATCTTACACTTCACATATCCCTTCATGCACTTTCTAGGACCTATTTCCTTCCTTGCATCATGTTCCATGTGATAGGGGTAAGTAATAGTTGTATCGTGTATAGACTTTGTAAATTGTATTAAATATTGAGCTATTGTGAAGTTCAATGGGGATTCTTGGTGTGATCTAACCTAATGACCTTGTATATGTCATGACTCACTTATTATACTATTTTGGAAGTATGTATATCGGATGTATGATAACAGTAGCCCACATAGATGATGATACACCATGATGGAGAGGACCTTCTTATTATGATGATGATAATTACACTCTCCTTCCATTATTCTAAAGGGAATTCTCTTGATTTGGCAATGATTTGGACCATTTTTTAGGATGTTAAGTGTCTTAGTGACCTTGTACCTCTTGGCGAGGGGATGATGCCCCCATGATGGCATTGCACCTATGTTGCATGAAACATTTAGGAACCCGACATTACGGGCCATACCCATACCAGAAACTCGGCCAAAACCAGACCATCATGTAATCATTCATGAGAGTTAAAATAGAGTTGGTTTTCCTTCTAAATTGTCCTATATGGGTCTTATTCCCTATTTTCATGCACCTTTTCCATTGATGACCTCAAGCCCTAGCTTGAGGGCATTAGTCCTTTGATAAGCACTGCCTTGATGATGACATATGATAACTTTTGGATCCGACCTAGCTTGATGAGGAGACGTTTGGGCACCTTGTAATGATGAGACATGACCTTTGGAGCATTATTACCCCTCTTTGGAGATGACATCACACTCATTTCACTCATGCACTCACACCTGTGACTCTTGGAGGGTACTTATGATGGATGACTTGTATTTATATTTACTCATTGATGAGGCATTGTTGGGGATCTTGCTTGACCTATCCACCTTGTATCATGGATTCTTATGTTTTTTGGGGCTTTTAGATACATATTAGCTTGGAAAGGTAAAGTGCTTGGTTTCTCTCATATAAATAAGGGGAGTGCTCACCTCATTTTATCATTGCACATTGTAGAGATTCATCTTCTTTTGGGTTACTATCTTTTATCTCTAGTTCGATATGGATGTGAATGGTCTCTCTTTTCATGGATGATTATTGGTGAACTTTAATGGATGCATGCTAATCGAGTAAGTTAATTTTCTAGATCTTCTTTATGTTGATGGATAAGGGTTATTAAGTAATCACCAAAGTGTTCTGATATTTGTATCTTATTATGTTCCCTAGACAAGATTTTTCATCAAAACCTTTAAGGTGACCTAACTGAAGCTCCCTCCCTTATTTATCCTTGAAGATTGTAGGACGCCTCGGTCAAACTCCTAAGGGACACAAGTGGGTCTCCCTTAGTCTTTGAATCTATATCCATTCCATTTTCCTCCCATGTGTGTTGATCATGACTCTATATGCCCTAGATAGAGAAACACACTAGTCTTCTCCCTTGTGTCAATCTTACTATTTTAAAATCATTTTTTTATGTTCTTAGCATAAATAGGGATTAATTACAGCAAAAATTTTTATTTTCAGCTTATAATAACTTCGATGTCTAAGTCCTAGGGTTAGGGAGTGCCTGATTCTAAAATATGAAGTGTCATATTTAATGCATTTTTCAGCCAATTTCTGAGGCTGAAGTCTTGCTTTTTTATTGCTGTTATATGTTCTTTTACCACAAAAAAATTGTTGTAATTAAGCCTCTATTTTACTCTTATTATAACTTTTTTTAACTTTATTATCAGAGAATCTAGGGTTGTTTATTTCTGCTGTGATAAACTCGTATATTGCAGCAATTTCCCATTTTACAAGCTAGTTTGCCAAAACATTATGTAATTTCTTG
Organism: Pinus tabuliformis; assembly: GCA_031772625.1. Classification (NCBI taxonomy): domain Eukaryota; kingdom Viridiplantae; phylum Streptophyta; class Pinopsida; order Pinales; family Pinaceae; genus Pinus; species Pinus tabuliformis. The sequence goes on along the minus strand of CM062805.1, from coordinate 1,230,797,836 downwards.
ATTATGTGTGTTTGGGGACCTTAGCCTTTAGAATAGCCATAGGACCCTTTGAACTCAAAAATCTGAAAATCACCTTCAAAAACCACCATAAACCTTAATTGTTTTACCCTCTGGAGTGGTGGTGATAAAACTTAAAAGTAGATGCCTTGGGGGACTATTGACTCAGTTTCACTGGGCCGTCAGATCCCTAAAAGCTACTAGGTAAGCATCCCTTGTTTTAAATCGTCTTCCATTAGTAAAACAAGGGGAGTGGTACCTAAAGTGACAGTGGTGATTCTCACCTGTTACTCATTGTCTTAGTCACTTAATGAGGCCTTGCACTAAGGTGCAAGATTTTGCTATAACAAAGCCCATGATGTCCACTTTGCATGAGATGTCCTAAATGTAATCTATGAATATGAAGCATTGCCTCTAGAAATACAAGGGACCCCCAAACCATTGTGCCAGTGTGTGATGCAATGAATTTAAGTTGCGGTGTGAACCTAAGACTTGCAATCTAGTCATTGTGTGGACCATTAGAGTTGCAAAATTGTTCTTGAAACACCATACAAGGCAGAGCATACTCTGTAAACGTCTATACATTTGCAGTTTTTTAGTTAACTTGGTCAGTTTTTGCACAAAACTTTGAGTTCACTCTTTGTATGTGATCTTTGCTTAGTATCGGTTGATTTTTATTATCCATTACGTTAACTTGGAATACTTATCAATAATATGTTAAGTGTTTAAAATTTAAATATCATCCTATTGGCACTAAGATTGCAGCAGACTTAATTAGCATGTAACAGTGCTGACAAGAGCAATATTTGGAATATTAGTGCAGAGATCCATCATTATCAGAACTGAACCAACATTGACAAAACTAACCAATTGGATCAAATATGGGCAATTTTCAATCAAAACCAGCCTCCCTTACTAGAAAAGCCTCCCCTGCAATAAGAGTAGAGATGCAACGTTATCCTGATACCTAGCAAGCAGATAAAACCAACCAAAAACAGATTCAAAAAGAGCTAGGGAGAAGTTCAAGTTTACATGATACTAAAAACCCTCGTTTTGAAAAATCCTCTTCTTTTATTGTTGTTAGGACCTTTAGCATCGCAATGATCCCTCCTAGATAAGAGACTGTTCTTGGCACGTCCAATTCTAAGAGGACTAGGCTTGACTCATACATTGTACCCAGCACCGTCCCTCATCCTCAGCCCACCCATTGATAGTGAATGGAAAAGATGGAAAAGCAAGTTGCCTGGGAACGCACAGCCAGATTGGTGGTCTGATGTAGAAGTACCTTTCAATCTTACCGACTCCCCATCTGATCGATATCATCCTATGATAGATGCTTTCATGTAATTCAGGCTTCAGGCATCAAAGCCACTGGTTTTGACGATATTACGGGACTGCTTTTACAAAACAAGGGTCAAAGAATAGATGAAAACCTTGTGAAACTCAAACAATCGTGGAGTAAAACAGGATGCACCATCAGACAGACTGATGATAAACCCCATTCAATTCTTAATATTCCCATTTCTTGCCCATGGGGAACTATGTTTCTCAAATCAGTCCATGTATCCAAGCTAATGAAGGATGCATGCAGTAAAATAGGTTGCACCATCAGACAGACTGATGATAAACCCCTTGCAATTCTTAATATTCCCATTTCTTGCCCGTGGGGAACTATGTTTCTCAAATCAGTCCATTCAGTCCATGCATCCAAGCTCATGAAGGATGCAAAGTTATTATTTCATCATTGACAAATTGGGATAATCCTTAGAAATTTATTGGAAAATGATTTTTTATATATGAAGATAACTTGGTGAGATGTTAAGCTCTTAACTAGTATATTATTGTAATAGGCTTGAGCCCTATGTTAAAAAGCCTCAAGCTTTTTCAAAATCTGGTCTACCCTGCATACCATCTTTGAATGAGGGAAAGTACCAAGCAGTTTCCTGGGCATATGTATTGCATGATAAAAAATGGTAATGTTCACTTTTACATTGCAGAAGAAAATCAGCAGATATAATAGCATTCAACACACGGAGGCAATGTCACATTTGAATACAGGGATTTGATGAGTTTCTTATCTATCGTTGGGCATACAGTTAAGGGCTTCATTAACGGAACATAACAGCACTTACGATGTTTCTCTCGCAGGATCTTCGGTCTTCTGGGTGGAACTCCGCTGCCAAGAAGAAAAATGATCGATGGTCAGGTGTAATTAAAAACTGAAAATATGGAAGAAAAGTATGACAAAATGTGCATACCCCCAAGTAATGATTGAAGAGCTCATGGACTGCAATTCTCATGGCCTGGACAGAGGAACCTCTCCCTCTGACACTGTTCAAACCCTCCATGGCTATTAAGAGTAATCCCTTCACTTTCTTTACCTACAATAAATACATTTGAATGCCTGCACAAGCAAAACTGTTGCAAGCCTGTCTATCTGCTAAAGTGCCATGCGTTATGCGAAAGAATGCAAACGCCAGTAGTGGAAACTCTGTTCTCTTTTGCGATCAAAGAACCAAGTATTGCAATTTGGCTTGGAGTGGCCCGTTTGCGTAAGTGACACGTCCCCCACGCGGTGATTGAATATGGAATACAAATAGTTATGTTCGGCTGAGGTTGGGCATTACAAGCGGTGTGTTGAAAAATAGCCTTTTGAGCATGAACTGGTTAGCTCGACGAAATTGCGTGAGTGGTGTGATGGGTTTACAGAGGAAAAATGTGATCTAAATACTCAATACACGCGCTGGTTTTGAGTCCTACTCAATATACTTATCGATGCTTTAAAACAAAAACGAAGTTTGGGAAATGACCGATAATTTATAGTCCATAGTGTTGAAGAATAAAATTTACTGGGATTAAATATCTCTTTTCATTTTAAAAGGTTTGTATTGCAAAATATTTCATTTATTTTTAAACTTAATAAATATGAAGTTTTTTTAGGTTAGTTTAATTATTTTAGTATGAATATTTTCACAGTTTATAATTTGATATAGACGAAGATTTTTGGTAAACTTTGTGTTGAAATTGTTGATATGCATTACGTTTCAAGTGAACACTAGATGAAGTGTTCATCCGAAACATTAGTTTAATTATTACTTATCATTATGGATCGCAAAAGTAACATTATAACCCTACACGAAAGGGAAATTGTTGATAAAGCTTGTCAATTTGAACGAGCTAGCCTTCAAGTTGCAAAGAAAAAATATGATCTTGTGTTTCTTAAATGCTACAGGGATGCATCAAGAATACCAGTTTTCACTCATATTAATCATCGTTTAAACAATTCAAAGAACAGGGATATTTTTCTTAAAACGAGTTTAGTTTTAATTAAGTCTGGAATTTGTAAGACTAGGAGGGTTCTTGATTTCTTGTCGCGCAAGTTATTTTCTCTTCATTTATATCTGGCAAATGGCACGTTTGTTGCTCTCTGGGGAGTGGTTGAAGGTAGCTCGACTACAAAAGCTCTTCGTTTTGAAGAACTTTCAAAAAAGAAGCAAATGGAAAAAATCAGCAGGCTACAAGGCGTCATCTCTCTGGTCGCAGGTAGATGAACCTCTTCTCATCCAGCATTAAGTAAGATCAATGAGGAGCAGATTTCTGCCCTAAATGCGTGGGTTCAAAACCAAGTTTCAATTTCTTCCCCTATTCCTACTATCGTGTCTTCTGATTCTGGGTTGAATATTATTCTTGATCCCTCGATTTCTGGCAAGGAATCCGTCTCCAACATTTTTGTTATTCCTGATCTTTCCCAAGTGTCTCTATGCAATGAATGGCTCTCTTCAAACTCGGGAAGCGTATTTGGTTTATCAGATCTGTCTCCTAATCAACGAGGTAGTGATGAGATTTGTTTCAACACGTGCATGGAGTCCTCTCAAGCCTTATATGCCTCTCAATTAGTCGATTTTGAATTCGCAGATGTGGTTAAGACTAACCGACCTCTCAAATCAACGATGTCAATGGTGTTTTGACCAGCCCTGCATTTAATGATTGTGTCAAGGCGTCCTCTCCCCAACGTACTGAAGCTCCCTCATCCTCCGCAACTTGGTTTATGATGAACCATGTCTCCTTCTTGTGTTTCAATTGGACTCCTTGTGCATTGGTTTGGACCCTTTGGCTTCCCTGTCCAACGTTGACCCTTCATCTCGTCTGCTTTCCTCCTCTAACTAGTCTAGTGCCAGCGCTGACCTGTCTTCTCATCTGCCTTCGTCGTTGAACCTTCCAAACCTTCCTCATCGTCGGTGTCTGAATCCCTCATGTTGTGCCCTTCGTTCAGCTCCCCTTGCTTGCAGTGATCCTTCATTTAGTGCCCCTTCCCTTATTAACCATTATAATTTAATGTCTCCTAATCTACTTTCCCCTAGAAATTCTTCTCCCAATCATTTTAATGATAGCTCTAATAAATGGTTAGATAATAATAATTTAATTATTAATGATTTAAATAATATAGTTTTTGTTAGTAAAAATTATGTCAATACAATTGATACAATTGATAATATTAAGGGTTTAAATAATTCTGCGTTTATTTATATTCTCAACCACAATTATAACAATACTAACAACAATATTAATACTAGTTATAATAATAATAGTATTGGAATGCATAATAATAAAAATAATCATCATCATCATCTCAACCACCTTTATAACAATGCTAGTAACAATATTAATACTGGTGATAATAATAATAATATTGGAATAATAATAATAATAATTTCTCTTCTCCTCTTTTTAAAAATATTTTTAATCTCTCTAGTAAAAATTTTAGTCCTTGTGTTTTTAATCTTATAAATAAGGGTCTTAATTTTTTCCTCGCCCCCAATAAGATTCTCATTAATGACATTATTTGCAACATTGACTTTGGTATTAAGGACCTTCTTAATAATGTTAAAGAGGTTATAAGGCAAGACTATGCTATCATTCTTAGGAAGGCTAAGCCTCCCAAAAGAAACATTAGCAAAGATGAATTTCTTGCCCTTAAAGCTTTAAAGGATAACCCCAACATTGTCATCCTTAAAGCTGACAAAGGCGGAGCAATCGTCATTCTTGATAAATCAGACTATACGAACAAAATGATTGACCATCTCTATAATAGTGGTAGTTACATCAAGCTTAATAAGAATCCTATTAAAAAATTTAACAAAGAAATATTAACCGCCATTAATTCCATTAATTCCCTTAAACCTCTTTGTAAGAAACTTATTGAAAGCAATCCCCTTACCCCCAAAATTTATGGCCTTCCCAAGATTCATAAGGCTGGGGTCCCCCTGAGACCTATTGTTAACACAATAGGTGGGCCTACATATCTTCTAGCTAAATTCTTAGCTCAGAGGCTCAAACCTCTTGTTGGTCGCACTAATTCCTTTGTTAAGGACTCTGCTTCTTTTGTTAAAGAATTGAAGGATATTAGGCTAGAACTTGGTGATTTGTTGGTGAGTTTTGATGTTGTTTCCCTTTATACCAATATTCCTATTCAAGAGGCCATTGATGTCATAAATCAGATCACTGACAATGACACTGCCAAATTAGTTGGCCTCTACCTCACCTCTACCTTCTTCAGTTTTCAAGGTGAGTTCTTTGAACAAACCTGTGGGGTGGCGATGGGTTCTCCTCTTTCCCCTATAGTTGTTAACTTATTCATGGAGGATTTTGAGGCTAAGGCCTTAGCCTCAGCTCCATTTTGCCCTAAAAAATGGAAGAGATTTGTTGATGATACTTGTGTCGTTTGGCCTCATGGTCACGAAAATTGGATTTGTTTCTTAACCATCTTAATTCTCAATCAGACTCCATCAAATTCACAATGGAGGTTGAGGTGAATGGGTGTCTTCCTTTCCTAGACATCCTTCTCTCTAGAATGAATGATGGTTTTGTTTCTCACTGAGTCTTTCGCAAGAAAACTCACACAAAACAATATCTTCATTCTAGTTCTCATCATTTTCCGGCGCAAAAATTCGGGGTTCTTAGTACTTTAGCCACCCGTGCTTTAAGAATTTTGGATGAGATGCACCTAGAAGAGGAAAAATCTCATCTTCTTAAAGTTTTTGAAAATAATGGCTATAGCAGATCTCAAGGCCTCAAGGCTTTCCAAAGAGCCCATAAAGAATCGAGGGTTAAGCCTCCTAGTGATGGCCCAATCTCTAAGGTGCAGCTCCTATTTATCCAAGGGACCACTGACAAGATTGCCCATATTTTGAAGAAGAATAATGTTTCCTCTACTTTCAAGCCCCTTAATACCATTAAAAATTCTCTTAGATCTGTTAAAGACCCTATTGACCCCAAGGACATGAAAGGAGTCTACTCGATCTTATGTTTCTGTGGGGTTCCCTACATTGGGGAGACCGACCGCTCTATTAAACAGAGAATCCAAGAGCATGCAGCAAACATCAGGCACAACCGATCTCGCTCATCAGCTCTTACAGAGCATGCAAAGAAATATAAGCACCATGTTTGCATTGAGGATGTGAAGGTCATTGCTAGGGTTGATCACTTCCACCATAAGAAGCTAAGAGAGACTATTGAGATTGAGAAACATGCTATCAATCTCAATAGGTATAATGTGTTGAAATTGAGTAAGAGTTAGATTCCAACTCTTTCATCTCGATTTTCCCCTCCTTTTCCTTTTTTTAATTATAATTTCTTTTATATATAATAATAGATAATGGATAATTTCATATATGTATAAACAATTAGTAAATATTATATTATATTTTTATTTTTATTATTCTATTTCTTTATTTCTTTATGGAATAGAAATAGGGTTAGTTTGTATTATTAATTTGTTTTTGACTATGCTCCTTTTATAAATAAAATTGGTTATTATAATCAATAATACCTATATAATAATTTAATATTATTAATAAATAACTCCTTATTTGGTTATTATAATAAATATATATATATATATATATATATTAATTTAATATTATTAATAAATAATTACATATTTATATAAACAATTAACGACGAGTTTATAATAGTTAATCTTTAATTAGAATTGAATTTTTTTTTAAAAAAATATTAATTTATTAATTAAATAACTAATTCCTAACAACTAGTTTCTAACGGCTAATTCTGGACTCTGATGCATCCTTGCTATTTATTCATTAAGATCTATGGATTTTTCACATTTGTCCTGAGCATGAACCACATTAGCTAGTTCGAAACGTCGACCAAATAATATTGATGTGATTAATTCAAAAGACATGCTTACTACATCATTGATCACGAAAGCCTAAAATCTAAAATTTTATTTTATTTTGACTAAGGCAAAATGTTAAATAGGACTTTACAACATCTCTTCTATACTAAGTTGGATGTTTTTAATTTTATTTTATTTTATTTTGACCAAGTCAAAATGTAAACATTATAATATCTCTACCATAATGCGTTGGAGAGCACCTCTAAGGCAAAAAATTTGAATAAAACTTTCAGTTTAAAAAATAATAATAATAATTACCAAAATATCTTTTTTACTTGATAATAATAATAATTATTGTACTTTTTTGTTAGATAATTTAATAAAGTTGGGATTGTGGATTTAAGTTTTGTTGGTTTTAACTCTATACAATAAATTGTTGAAAATGGATTCTTAATTTCAAAAAAAAAAATGTAATGTCGCACACACATGCATTTAATATAGAAATTTTACCCTCGAAATCCAAATGGGGAAAACCCGAAATATATTTCATTATATAATATGTCCTTACAACGTTAGAATACAATATGTATATCTTGTGTCATGAATAAATCCCCAATCCATTAACGCTAGATTAAAATACAATTATAATTCCTTAACTAAAATTACAAAATCATGCATTGAACTACCATGAACCACAAAACTACTAAAAGCAAATATAATGTGTCAAAAACCACAAAAACGAATACAAAAAATTGCTAAGATAAAATTTAAGGGCTCCACCCCTCATTGCGACTGATGCTTATGAATTGTGCATGGGGCTTGTCATGTAAAGAATATAACACATACCCAACATTCTCTCATTTATTGTTTTCTTCGCATACACAGTACATGATCAACCATGCAGGGCACCAATGCCCATTGTTTCTTTGCACCAAGAGAACTTCTCAGTGCTCACAAACTTTGTTAGTGCATCTGAATATTCTTCCAAGTGTCCACATTCTCCAGTAGCACGTTCTTTCCTTGAACCATGTCTCTTATAAAGTAACGTTGAACATCAACATGCTTTATCTTAGAATGATAATTTTGGTTTTTCGCTAGGAAGATTGCACTCTAACTATCACAATCTATCCTTACAATTCGCTATACCAACCCAATACTTGAACACAATCTTTGTAGCCATGATGTATCCTTGTTTATATGAATGGTTGCCATGCAATAAGTTGTAACAACCTTGGTGAAAAGTTCATGTAATAAAATTTAATAAAGCCAAAATAAGACCACAGTTAAAAGACACTTATTCCAAGCTGAATGTTGGGCAAAGATATCCTAGTGGGCATCACTAAATGTGTTTATAGCTAAGGAAATTGGCAAAGGCTAAGGCAAAGACATTAAAAGGCAAAAATACATTTTTGGCACATCTATTTATGAAAATAAAGGAAATTAGGAGAAAAGTAAGGTGAAAGGTCATAGGTTGCATGTGAGGAGGAAATTGAAGGAAAATAATGGAAATGAAGAAATTAGAGGCCTCATTAATAAAAAGACTTCTGAGGGTCAGTTGGTAACATTTTGTCAGTTTAGTTTTGGAGCTCTCTCATTATTCTCTATCTCACTATTGCTCACTTAGAGTTTTCTTGGAGCACTATAGCTTTGGATCAAGGAAGGAAAAGCAAGCAAAGGGAAAGGAAAGAAAGCAAGGATCAAGGAAGGAAGAGCAGGATCAGGCAGCTTTAGTAGGAATACTTGTAGGTAACATATTGCATGTGTAATTTCCTAGATGGTTTTGACATGCATGACTTTGCATGTTGGTGTATGGTTCTCTTGTTGTTAGTGGCATGGTTTTGTCGAGTTATGACAATGGTTTTCAGCCTAGCCTTACATTTTTCTGGATGCCATGGTATGTTGGGATGTTTATCTTGGTTTTAAGCTTTGGTTTGTCGAATGGATTTTGGAATCCGGGGCAGAGGTGGTCTCAAGGTTCATTCCCAAAGGCCTAGGAATCTCTCTACCAATTTTGGTGGGATACATGGTAAAGCCTGAGGGAGAAGTCTTAATTTAGTGCCTAGTGATCCAGGTTTGGATTGTAGTAAAGCCTGAGAGATTGGTCTCATTTTAGGGCGTAGTGATCGGGGATTGGATTGTGGTAAAGTCTGAGAGACAAGGAGACAAAAAATTCCTCAAGGATAGTGATGGATTCCAGATGACATTCCAAGTTTGGTTCAGTCTTGATTGGAGCACCGGTTTTGGTGTGATCATGGTTTGGTGAGGGTGGAGGTGGTTTAACCTTTGGATTCCCTTGGTTTTTTTTGGATTGGTTTATCCATGAGATCCCACATTCATGCTTGGAATATGGCACGGGGGTGGTTGGTTGAAAGAAAGATTTGGTTCAACCATGTCTACGGTCGAGTAGTACGTGGAAGTCATGAACTGGGTCGGATTTGCCTATGATTAATGAAAGCTAAGTTCTCTTGCTTTTGCACTTGTTTATATGTGGATTTAATGGTTGTTATATCTCTGTTATTTACATGGTTTTATGTTGGTTATAAGCATGGTTAATTGACTGGTTCATGTCATGGTTATTTCATGTATTTACTTGTAATTGTTAAAATGATGGATGAAAGACCTAATTGATGTCATAATAGTTCAAGGGAGAAGGTGGTGATCCTTCTTGTCATGTTTCATAAGAGTTTTCAGTCATTCATGCTTTGTCTTGTATCATAGACTTGTAGGTTTCATTGATGCCAAGTGTTTGACAGAATGTTAGTCCTGGTTGGGGATGGTCAGGCCTAGTCCTGAGGTTGATTTTTGGTTTATTAGTCTTGTCATCATGTCTTTGATGGATTCTGAAATTTATAACAAATTCTGGGTAGTGGCCGGAATTCTGGGCTAGAAAAGTGCCTTGAATTTTGTAGATGCTAGCACAGGTATGATAGGAAAAGTCCCTCAATGTTGGCTTGCATGCCTATGAGAGCGTCCAGAGGGCCTTGGACGTTGGCATGCCCATAGCACGATAGCATCCATAAGTCAAGAGGTCTAAAAGATCAGTGGGACGTATGGGCAGGATGTCTGAGTGGCTAAGATATCTTTGGGGGGTATTTTGTTGATGTGGAAGGTATGGTTGATGTGTTCCATCGATTCCATTTCCTTAAGGTCACCAAGGAGGTTGAATCCCTTCATAGTGGCCTCTCTCATTAGATGTTTACCTTGGTTGGTTGGTTACATAGGTAGATGTGGGAGGAGGGTGGTTACATCAGCTTTTGTAATTAAGGTTGCCACTATATATTGTCTCTTGCTCATCCCATTGATTGCTCCTCCAAATAGGTTAAATACATACCCACTTGTAGATCTTCTATAATGTGAATCTCCATCCCAATTTGCATCAACAACCTCATGTATATCCAACACTTTGCCAAGCCCTAGTCCTCCTTAGTAGAACAATCCATAACTAGCAGTGCCACACAAATACATGAAAACCCTCCTTATTGTTATTTAATTTTTCTTCCCTACTTTTGACATATACCTACTCAATACTCGCATTGCATGTGTAATGTTTGGTCTAGTACAAACCATTGCATATATAAAGACTCTCGTTTACACCCGAATTTTTTTTAATATACATATAAGGTAATTAACAACATTACCAATTCCTAATAAAGATTATGTCATCTTCTCTCTTTTTTTTTAATATCACCATCTTAAATTATTAGAAGATTTGGGCAACATTATAACATTGTTCCGTTGTTGATAAATAGACGTATTATCTCCTTGTATAAATCTGTATATTTTCAAGAGAAAAGTCTTTCTAACGAATGTTTCATGGTTGATTATTTCCTTTTACTTCAATGTTCTCTACCTATGTCATACTAAGTCGACTCTTTGTTTGTCAAACAAGTTAGTCGATTTAATCCACGTTTACTCTCTTGTTGGCGAAGGTAAACTCACTATAATTTATTTTTACAACAACTATATGGTTTATCTGTCAAGCATTAATTTGTTTGGATTTAAATTCGCAGATATATTATGGTATAAATATATTCTCATATTGTTACTTTCACCACTTTGCAAATATTTTGGGGTTTTTTTAGAAGAAGTTAGGGTATTCGAAAGAATATCATCCCAACTTCTTTCCCGGGTTCCTGATACATTATATAATGATTTGGCTCTTACTCTGAGAGAGGTCTTAGAGTTTCAAACCTTCATTCGATGATGTTGGCTTTTCTAGGTAATGGTTAATCATGTGGTCATGAAAAACTTCATGTATATTTTCTCTTTTCGGCAGTGTAGTTGTTGACTTAAAATTTATTCCAAAATAATCTCCTTACAAGGTTTTGAATACGACTTTCAAGTTTATTTTTGGATGGTTATACATACCGCCTCTACAAGAAGAGGGTTTTTACTTTTAAAACTCATTTCATTATCTGGTTTCGATATTGTTTCTAATTCAAAGTCATTACATAAAAAAATTAAGGGTTATTGTTATTTGTCATACACTAGGTTCTAGTCCCTACGATGGTCCTTGTAATGTTTTTGTTTATGTATTGTTACGGTTTTTTTTTTAGTTTTAACTTCTAATAATAGAAATTCCTCGTCTATTTCGGATCTTTTACTCATACCCTATTTATAGGGTTTCTTTATTAGTAAAATAAACCCTTCCTTTCCGAGTTTTTATTTTTTGTACCCTAGAGTAAGGGCTATTTTCTAGTTAATATGCATGAAGGGTTTTTATTTTTCTTCCAGTTTTTTACTAGGTGTTTGTAAGATTTACTTTTCTACAATCATTCATTCGACTCATCGACTTATTTTGATATTGTTTTTATGCCTATAAGGAGACACAAAGGGTTTTCTTGATATTCATAGGTAAAACCCTCCCATGTTTTCATTTTTTCCTTACTTGAAACTTTACTTCCATTCTTTACTTAATAAGTAACAATAACTAACCATTCTCTGTATCCTCTTTCACACAGGCATTATTAATCTTTCTCTCAAGAGAGAACTCATTTGAAAAAGCTTTAGATTATAGTTGTTTTTCAACACTCATTGATCTCTTATATTTATGTTCCACGTCGGTTGCCTCACTTTTATTCCTTGAGCTCATGATGCTTGCACCGATGTTTTTAGTTTGGTTGTATTATATTATGGAGATGACATTGTTTTTGTGTCCCTTCCTGGATTGGAAACACATTATAGGCATAAAGCCTCTATTGTATTGATATTTTCATTTGTATTTAGTTTCATCGGAGAATTCTTCCGAAAAAATCTCCAATTTATGCATGAAATCGTGACTCAATATTTATAATGTAATTTTTATTTTTCATTATTTTTAAATTAAGTGATTGTTTATATAACACTTTTCCATGAATCTCTATTTTATAATTTTTTTACCTTCTCGACATAATTTTGGATTCCACAATTTTTACATAAAAACGATATCTGATAAAATAAAAAAAAAAAACTTGGTCTTTCAAATTATTCGTAAATGTATAGACTTTGTTTACTATATGTAAACCTATTCATCAGTTTTCAATTGTTCTTTTCCATGTGATAATATTTTCCTTCCTTTATACTTCCTTCGAAGAAATAGCTTATTGTTTATGGTTATCTATATATATTACCTATGTATTTGTTCTTACATACAAATATAGTTAGTTTCAGGTATAATTTTCTCATCAAAACCAATAACATATTATTACTCTGCTACATAACTAATAGATACTAGTGGCATCATATAATTGGTAATGAGAACAAATTTTTCATTTGGCAAAAAGCTATTCTTTCTAGTCCTATATTCTTTATTTCCAATCATCCTTGTACTGTACATTCTTTCTATAGTAGGGAACCTAACCTTTATAAATTGACGTGCAACTGCAAACCTGTTATGCAGCCAACTCACTAAATAGAAGAAAAGACGGATCAAAGACTTCAAAATTAGCCTCTTCAAGGGGGAAACCTCCTTTACATTACATAAATGAACAATTCTTGGATACAAATGATAAGACCTCCTTGTTATATAAATGAATCTAAGGGGTCACAATATAACAAGAGCCTACATAACCAAAATAATGTAAGGGCACAACAATATCAATGGTGGGCTTATATGAGGGCACACCAATAACAACATGGAAGATACATGGGCACAACAATAACAATAAGTGGAATACATTGTTGAAGAAAGTGTAACTAGGTTCAGTATTTACAAATGTAATTTTGATCTTTGTACTTGTCAAGAAAAAGAAATATTATTTTTGTAAATTATAAGATCGAGTTTCTTGCTCATTTTATAGGTTTAAGAAAGTCAAAGAGTCAAATACATGTGTAAAGATCTCTTCTTGAGCATATATGTAATGTATATGAGTCAACCTAGTGTCTAGATCAACCCTCCAAGACAAGCACAATCCTCTTGCTGAAGGTAGCAAGCAAAACAATGAAGAAAGCAGTTATGTTGGCCTACAAAATCAAATTAAAGGATTTCATGTCGGCTTGCATTGAAGACACAACTCTTCACTGGCTCAAGTCGGCTAAATATGGAGGGAAACCCACTATATATACCCACAGGGGTATCGCAAAAGATAGTGAAAAAAAAACTCGGACTTGTCTGAGATTTTCGAAAGTCTATTACAGGATCTCAGATGGCACAGTAAGTACAGAATCTCAGACAAGTGGGACAACAATTTCTTATGTATACAATGGTACAAAACTTCGGTTGAGTATAAGAAGGTTCATTCTCGGGTACTTCTACAATCTTTGTGGACAATTATAGTGAGACAAAGTTCAGCCTCATCAATATATATATGATGATGCTCTCGGTGCAAGGAAAACATGCTTACTATCTCAACATGGTTAAGGATCACAATGATACCATAAGCAACATAACACAGTCTCGACATACTTGTTATGGAGAGGATAATACACTCTTGACATACTCACAGTCATAGTCTCATTATAATGATAATAACCTTGATGATCCCACAAGTGCAACATAGAAGTAATCATGTAAACAATGTCAATATCTTGATGAATACAAGGTCTATACAGAGACCTAGTTGACATGGTGATGATCTAAGTAAAAGTACAACAGTCATCTAGGTGGAGGTGTAACTATGGATCAACAGTAATATAATAATGATGACCTTGGTGAAGCAGTAGTGATAAAGATAAAATCAACAATAATGAAGAAGAGGATTAGTGTCTTGGTCTTGGAGTGGTCTAGTAGATCAAGGGTCATGGTCTTGGTGTTTATCAATTGGAATCTCTATCAGAAGAATTTTATGGGGGTTTTCCTCTCCAAGAGGGAGAGGTTTTGGCCCTAGCAAGATGCCAACATCTTGTGTTCTTGTCTCTTTGTTTTGATAGCTATTTGATGAACTAATGAAGGCACACTCTAATAATAATATGTGAAGATTAGAATAAGAAGAAAAATTGAAAAACAGCTCAAAAATAGTTATCATGCCTAGAAGAATCTTATTAATGCTAACTGCCCTAGATTCTTCAACATGGTATCAGAGGTAAGGTGTTGAAGTCAAAGGAAGGGTAGCAAAAAGAGACATCAAAGCAAGGTTGAAGGGTTTTGTCAAGATTAAAGGATCAAGTCTACAACAAGCAGTCTACAACAGCAAGGTAACTCCACATCAAGAACTTGTGTCTCCACACCACCATCATCAAAAGACCACCAAGACTCTCATCAAGTTGTCTACAAAGTAAGGTAGCTCAAAGGATCTCAAAAACAAAGATTACATCATCTTGGAGAAAGTTGAAACTCTAGAAGCAGACATGTTCTACACTACAAAAGAAGGCAAAACATATTGAAGGCATTGTCATCTCCAAGGTTATGAAATCAAGCAAGGATTGTCTCCTTTCCCTAGAAGAAGACCATCCGAGGAAGCAACAAATCATCCTCATCAAAAGGGAGCAACCTTTTCTATTAAGGAAAGGCTTTCTCACTTGAAAGAAGATCATCCAAGAAGAATCCCTCATACATCTTCTTCAACCATCATCAACATGATCAAGGTGAAGATTTCATCTTCACATGACAAGTAAGTATCTTTTCAATTTATAAATTTGGTTAAATGACTTCATGATTTCAAGGACATTTATAGGTTGGATGGGTCATCAAGATCCCTTTCATGGAGAAGAAGGATAATCATAGTCCTCTAAGTAGCTGAAGTCACTAAACATATCAATAGGTCTCCTCTGAATTTAGGGAAAGGGATGCTTATGAAAGATCCCCTCACATAGAAATATTGGAGACATCAAAGTGATGTGAATGATAAATGCATTCTCTAAAGATGCAATGAATAAGGTCACATGGAATCTGATCTACATAAAAGAAAAGGGTATCAAAGGATACATGATATCTTCCATCTACAAGATCTATGAATGAAGATAATCATCATCATTTTAAATGATAGGAAAGATAACAAATGTCCATGAAAAAGAAGGTTACTTCATTCAACCACTTGTGGTCTCTATGCTAGAAAGAGAAAGACAAGTTGATGACAAAAATATTGAAGGTTAAGAGAACTCAACCATGTGCAGAAAGGAAAGGCAAGGTTGGTCCTCAAGCAAGACAGTATAAGTATAGCTAAGATTCAATGCTATAGAAATATTTTGAAGCTCATATCACTGAAAGATGGAGGAAGTTGAAGAAAAGGGCCAAAGAAAGAGGGAGTAACAAATCTCTCCTATGAGTAAGACAACATCCCTCACAACAGGGTCCCATCGTAAGCTCCTAAATATTGTGTTACAAGATATGACAATGATAATAAGATGCATCATGGCATCATGGAAGCATTAGAAACAATATCTCGTGACGTCACCACGGGAATCATGAAGGACAAAATCCATGGCAGACAACATGAAGGATATAGCTCTTGGGAACCTCAGTGGACATTGAAGGAAAGAAAGGAGTCATCTAAGACAAGGCTCATCATACATCAAGTAAAAAAGGAAACATCTGTCATTTGGGGATATACAAGATCCTCAAAATTCTCTAATGGAATCCTCATTGTAGGGTTCACTAATCGAGAGAGGAAGCAAGTGTTTCAACAATAACTCCAACTTATGGAATCCATGAGATGATGATATGATGGCATGAAGCAGATCAAGGGATTGAAGATCTTTTCAGTCAAGGAAGTTGCTAAAATAAGCCTCGATGACTTGAAGGTAAAAATAAGGTATGTATGCTTGTGCTTAATATATAATGACATGTCATTTGGTTGCATGTAATATAGATCATAAATTCTATCTTGAAAAGCATGATTAAGAGAAAAAAGATCTCCTCCTTTGAAAGGATGCAAGAAGACATAAGACACATTGGATGAAATCAACATAATATGTCCTCATATGAAGTATGAGGTGGTTGATCACAACTAAGAAACTCAGATTAAAAGGCACCTGGGAATGGAATGTGTAAGGAAGGAAGAGGTCATGAGATATGCAACCCTGATGAAGGCAATCAACATCCAAAAGATCAAGAAGACTTGACTAGAAAATCTCCCAGAAAGATATGAAGACTGTGATGGAAAATATGTAGACCCTTGACAATGGATATCTTTGGGAGATGTGTCAACATGAATGCAGGATGTTGATACCTACATAAAGATGTCATGATGAAGAGCCACCTAGTAAGGTATGATTTGATTTAATGATATATTTGATTTATTGAATAATACCTAGATAAGTTCATGCAAGGCTACTTACAAGTACAACTAGCATTCATATGATGAATGGAAGAATCATGATGAGAAAGAAGTAGTCATATGACGAAGGTTCCGGACATGAAGAAGGCCACTTTATAAGAAGAAAGAAATGACATGACGAACTAAGGAGGAAAGTGATCGATGATTGTTTCCCTACAAGAAATAATCTCAACTAACTTTCATGACATCAAGGAGAGAAGTTGATCAAGCAATTGAAGGACCCACGAAGAAGAAGTTGTTGATGTATAGAAGAGTCCCTAGCTAAGAGGGAGATCTGACAGGTCCCTGATCAAGAGGTAGCTTGGATTAGATCACCCCTAATTAAAAGGGAGTGACAATTGTGTTTTTCTATCTCATGTGTCATGCACTAGACCAGGACTAACAACCATAAGTATAGGTGAAGGCCATGAATGGAAATGTAGACACATGATAGGCACAACATTCTTGTCTTCACATGGGACGAAAGAATGGAGTATTGAGTAATCATCTGGCATCTGATGCTCTTTGAGGATGTGTAGGGCATCCAAGATAAGAGTAAGCAAGAGGACTGATATTCCTTGAGGGTTGGGAACCCAAGATAAGAATAGTCCTAGAAGGTCTTACTCATTGAACACTCGGGTGGGTATGTTCCTTGAGCGACAATGATAAAGTTGTTTATAAATCATTGGTCTTGTCAACATTGTGCTCTGATCTTATGAGAGATATAGTTGTTAGTCAAGGCCTTGCTATAAACAATGTTGGTTACTATGATGTTATACATATGGGTTACCAATTTGATTCTTCTTATGGGAAATTCTTCAAATTGAGAATGACAAGTACCATTATAAATACGTCCCTAGTTAAGAGGGAGTGTTGAAGAAAGTGTAACTAGGTTCAGTATTTACAAATGTAATTTTGATCTTTGTACTTGTCAAGAAAAAAGAAATATAATTTTTGTAAATTATAAGAATGAGTTTCTTGCTCATTTTATAGGTCTAGGAAAGTCAAAGAGTCAAAGACATGTGTAAAGAGCTCTTCTTGAGCATATATGTAATGTATATGAGTCAACCTAGTGTCTAGAACAACCCTCCAAGACAAGCACAATCCTCTTGCTAAAGGAAACAAGCAAAACGATGAAGAAGGCAGTTATGTTGGCCTACAAAATCAAATTAAAGGATGTCATGTTGGCTTGCACTGAAGACACAACTCTTCACTAGCTTAGTTCGACTAAATATGGAGGGAAAACCACTATACATACCCAGATGGGGTATCCGCAAAAGACAGTGAAAAAAAA
Organism: Pinus tabuliformis; assembly: GCA_031772625.1. NCBI lineage: Eukaryota > Viridiplantae > Streptophyta > Pinopsida > Pinales > Pinaceae > Pinus > Pinus tabuliformis. The sequence goes on along the minus strand of CM062805.1, from coordinate 1,230,779,739 downwards.
ACTCAGACTTGTCTGAGATTTTTGGAAGTCTATTATAGGATCTCGAATGGCATAGTAAGTACAAAATCTCAGACAAGTGGGACAATAATTTCTGATGTATACAATGGTACAAAACATTGATTGAGTACAGGAAGGTTCATTATCAGGTACCTCTTCAATCTTCACGGACAATTACAGTGAGACAAATTACAGTCTCAACATATATATGATGATGCTCTCGGTGCAAGGAAAACAATCTTACTATCTCGGCATGGTTAAGGATCATGATGATCCCATAAGCAACATAACACAGTCTCGACATACCTGTTATGGAGAGGATAATACACTCTCGGCATACTCACAGTCACAGTCTCATTGTAATGATAAGAACCTTGATGATCCCACAAGTGCAACATAGAAGTAATCATGTAAACATTGTCAAGATCTCAATGAAGACAAGGTCTATACAAATACCTAGATGACATGGTGATGATCTAAGTAAAAGTGCAGCAATCATCTAGGTGGAGGTGCAACTATGGATCAACTGTAATATAATAATGATGACCTCAGTGAAGCAATAATGATGAAGATAAACTCAGCAGTAATGAAGAAGAGGATTGGTGTATTGGTCTTGGAGTGGTCTAGTAGATCAAGGGTCATGGTCTTGGTATTCGTCAATTGGAATCTCTATAAGAAGAATTTTATGCAGGTTTTCCTCTCCAAGAGGGAGAGGTTTTGGCCCTGGCAAGATGCCAACATCTTGTGTTCTTGTCTCTTTGTTTTGGTAGCTATTTGATGAACTAATGAAGGCACACTCTAATAATAATAAGTGAAGATTGGAATAAGAAGAAAATTTGCAAAACACCTCACAAATAGTTATCATGCCTAGAAGAATCTTATTAATGTTAACTGCCCTATATTATTCAACATACACTAGTATTATAGGGACCTAACATTCCCCTCTCCCTCAAAAAAGTGTTGTCCTCAACGCTTGAGTAGTTATGGATGCTTATGTATAAAATTCTCATCCTCCCATGTTGAATCTTCATCGGGTAAGTTCTTCCACTTAATGAGATACTCTGAAATTAATTGATTTTGTAGTTGTCGGGTTCTTGTTTTTATTACTGCTTCAGGCTCAAACATCATTTTTCCTTCTTCATTAAGTTGTGGCAACACTGTTTGAACTGGGAGCTTGTCACTGATTACCTTCTTTAAGCATGAAAGATGAAAAACTGGGTGTACTTGGGGAGATGCAGGAAACTCCAATTTGTATGCCATAGTACCAATCTTTTGCAACACCTTGTAAGGACCATAGTACTTGGGTGATAATTATTATCCTTCTTAGCTTACTTGAGGGACATTTGTTTGTATGCTTGTCGCTGTAAAAATACCTAGTCATCTACATCAAAACTTCTTTCACTACGATGTTGATTTGCCTGTTGTTTCATCTGATTCTGCACCAGAGCAAGATTATCCTTTAAGAGTTGGAGAACTTGTTGTTGATGCTCGATGTGATCTTCCACTGCTTGAACCTTACAATTTTCTCTTAAAGATGATGTGATGGATGGTGGATGATACCCATAAAGTGCCATAAATGGAGTCATTTTTGCTGCAATATGGAAGGAAGTGTTATACTGCCATTCAGCTAGAGGTAACCACTTGATCCATTGTGTTTGTCTGTAAGATACAAAGCAACGAAGATATCCTTCTAAACATTTGTTCATTGTCTCAGTTTTCCCAACAGATTGGGGAAGATAAGATGGGCTATGAGCTAATTGAGTACCAAGACAAGAAAATAATTCCATCCAAAACATTCCAGTGAAAATGACATCTCTGTCACTAACAATAATATTTGGGTTTCCATGTAGCTTTTGAATTGTTTCCATAAATGCAATAGCAACTGTAGTGGCTTTAAAAGGATGAGATAATGCTCAAAAGTGTGCATACTTAGTAAGTCTATCAACTAACACCATGATGACACTCTTTCCTTCAGGCTTGGGTATACCTGTGATAAAATCCATTGAGACCTCCTCCCAACGTTGACTTGGAATGGCTAAAGGTTGTAACAGACATGGGGTCTTAATTGTCTCAACTTTATTTTGTTGGAAAACCAAACATTCTGTCACAAACTTTTGAATATCATATTTAAGGCCATGCCAAAAAAAATTCCTTCTTGCCCTTGTGGTAAGTTTTTAAAATTCCTGAGTTCCCTCCTAAAGGGGAGGTGCGCAATTCCAAAAGAATCTTCCACTTGAGTTGGGAATTCTTACAAAGGTATAAGTTATCTTTGTACCATAATGAATCATTTTTCCAACTAAATGTATAATATGTACTAGGATCTTTTTGCAACTTTTGAATGAGTGTCCATTCTTCTTCGTCATTCTTCCATTCATCCCTTGCTTCGGTTATCCAATCAAGTTGGATAATAGAAATGGCACAAAGCAATGCTTCTACATCCTCATCCTTTCTTGGGAGTGCATCTGCAACAAAATTTTGCTTCCCTTTTTTGTAGATGAATTCAAAGTCATAACCCAACATCTTTGTGACCCATTTTTGCTTCTCTTCTAAATATAATCTTTTTTCCAAAAAGTGTTTAAGACTATCATGATTTGTTTTTACCTTGAAGTGCCTTCCCATTAGGTAAGGTCATCATTAATTTAGTGCATGTAGTATTTCCAACATTTCCTTCTCGTAAATAGGTTTGTGTAAATACTTTCCCTTGATTAGACGCCTTTCAAAAGCAATGGGTGTTCCTTATTTCATTAAAACAACACCAATTCCATTTCTTGAGGCATCACATCCCACAATAAAGGTTTTGTGAAGTTTGGCGTAGCTAAGACAGGTGCTTGGTACATTGCCTCCTTAAGATAATCAAAGGCCTTAGTTTCTTCTGGAGTCCAACAAAATGCATCTTTCTTTAATAATGTTGTTAGAGGTGTTGTTATTCTCCCATAATTCTTAACAAACTTGTGATAATACCCTGTCAACCCGAGAAATCCTCGAAGATGCTTTATGGTTGTGCGGATTTTCCATTCCTTAATGGCTTCAATTTTGGTAGGGTCTACCTTAACACCCTAATGAGATACAATATGACCCAAATATTCCACCTCCTATACTCCAAAGAAATATTTGGAGGTTTTTGCATATAACTCTTTCTCCTCCAATAGTTTGAGCACCCCGTCAACATGTTGAACATGACACTTCCAAGAATTGTTGTAGATTAGTATATCATCAAAAAATACTAACACAAATTTTCAAAGGAATGGTTTGAAAATGGAATTCATCAAACTTTGAAATGTATCAGGTGCATTGGTAAGTCCAAAATGCATGACCAAAAATTCACAATGACCCTCATGAGTTCTAAATGTTGTTTTCATAATGTCTTCAGTCTTCATTCTTATTTGATGATATCTTGAACGAAGATCCAACTTGGTGAAGTAAATTTCTCCATGTAATTCATCCAATAATTCATCAATGACAGGAATGGGAAATTTATCTTTAATAATGAGCTTGTTGAGCTCCCTATAATCCAGACACATGCGCCACGATCCATCCTTCTTGTGCACCAATACTACTGGAGTAGAGAAAGAGCTTTGACTAGGTTGAATTATACCAACCTCTAGCGTTTCTGCAACCATATGTTCAATTTCACTCTTTTGGGCATAGGGATATTTGTAAGGCCTGATGTTTGGAGGAACACTTCCTGGAATCAAATGAATAGCATGATTGTGTTCACGAATAGGTGGGAGGCTTTTGGGAGTCTCAAATACCTTGGAATGATTGTCCAAGACTTTTTTGAGATCTAGAGGAATAAATTATTTCGATGTTTGAACCTCTAGTGAACATAATTGTGCAATTACACCCTGTTTTTCTCTCTTTAGAAGCTTTGTCATGCCATTAGAGTTGATAATATTTCATGGTTTCCTTGCGATACCCCTTAATTCAACTTCCTTTCCTTCCCAATTTTTTTCAAGAAAAGTTCTTGAAAATTAAAAGCTATCATACCTAAAGATTGTAATCGTTGGACTCCTAGTACAACATTAGCACCACCCTTTGGAATGGAAAGCATTGGACTATTCAATACATATCCCCCATGGTTAGCTTGATATTATGGCACTTTCTAGAGAAATTTATAGTTCCTCCATTTGCAACCATTACTTGACACTTTGGTGTTGGATATAGGAAGAAATTCAATTCCTTAGGTATCTTACAATGAATAAAATTATGGGTTCTACTCGAATCAATTATAATTATTACCTTTTTATTCTTGATATCCTTCTATCTTGAGAGTTTGAGGAGTGGTAATTCCTGCCAATGCATTACAAGATATGGTGAGATTCATTTCTTCTTTCTCTAGGATTGGTTCCTGGTGTATATCCTCCTCTTTTGATGTTTCTTTTTACTTTTCTTCCTCCTCTTCACAATCCATGTAGAATAATTTATTCTCAACACACTTATGGCCTTTAGTGTATTTTCTATCACAACTGTAACAAAGCCCTTTTTCTCTTTTTTTCCTCCAAACATTGTGGTGTCAACCTTATAGGTTGTGGAAGACTAGGAGTAGCAACACTTCCTTCTTTATAGTTGTGAGTGGTAGACTTCCTTATTGCCATAATTTTTCTTTCAACTTTTATTACCATCCTGAATGCATTCTCAAATGAATCAGGTTTCCAAAGGCGAACCTCGTGTTGGATGTTATCTTTTAAATTCCCTATGAAGACATCAATCCTATGCTCCTTTGGAATATCGATTACCCTAATATTCAATTTTAGGAAGTCTTCAATGTGCTCCGCCATTGAACCCTTTTGTTTGAGATTTATCAATTGGATAAAGAAGGTGTTGCTCTTCGTATCTTCATAATGTGTTATCATTTTCTCCATGAAAATTGACCAGGTGACAAATGATTTACAATAACAAAGGCATCTATACCATACAAATTGACTGGGTTCTAAATATAAAGATGTAGTACGTACCTTTTATGAGGGTTGAACATCATGTAGATCAAAATATTGCTCCATTTGTAGTATTTGTGTTACCAAATCCTTGTCATCAAACTCACTTATATCTATCTTTGGAATATTTTGGTTCTTAAACCCCACATTGGCATCTCTAAAATCATAATTCATATTCCTTTTTTCCTCATCATTATTTTCATGGATTTCCTTGTCATCATCAGGAAGCCTTTCCTGTAACAACTTTGTCAACCCTTCCAACTTGAAATTCATCGCATCCATGTCTACTTTCAAAACCTCCATGTTGCCTTTTATACCATCCATGTCCTCTTTTAAGCCATCCATTTAATCTTTGGTTCAATTATTTGTGAGAGCGAAATTTGTTACACTTGGTCCCGTAATTTTGATATATCATGTTACAATTCTTCCTCTTCATGCGTCATAGTAGAGCTTTTTGAGGGCTTAATGGGTGTATAATTATTTTGTTTGGGAGACATTTTAAAACCAAATACTGACATTTATGCTTCAATATGCCCTTTGAATCACTTCAAACTAATTTTTGAAACAAAAGTTATGCAAAAGTAAAAATACATACCTTTTTCTTGCTTTTTAGGAGCTCGATATTGCAACTAGTGTATCTCTGTAATTTTGGATCTCCAAAGTCTAAAATTTCATCCTCTGGTATCCCTATGAGTTCTCTTTCCAACCCCACAAGTCATACTGATATTGGATTCTTAAAGAAAGGGTTATGCCCAATATCCCACAATGACCTGATTATCGACTGGTTCAGTAGAGTGAACTTGTATGGAGTTCCATGCGTCACTGTTTCGACCTTCATCCCTAAAAATGATACACGAAAAACTATAGTTCGTGCATTTTCAGCCACTATTTACAAAATTCAAATTGGATGCTCAGAGAGAAAGTTATGACGATTTTCCCTAGGTCACATGTTTGAGATTGAATTAGGGAGCTTGCAAAAACCCTAACTTCCTCAGATCATATCTCTGAACATATAGCGAACCAAGATCTGAAATTCATACATGGAGTTCACCAATTATTTGGCTATACGTGGTTGAAATTTCAACTTTTTAAGCCTCGTGGAAAAAAAGTTATAGTGAAAATTCCAAGATGGTCTGTTTGAATAAGCGAAATCCTAGAATCCAAAGCTTTGATACCAAATTTTATGCAATTAGCTCACAAAATAGAAGAAAAGATAGATCAACGACTTAGAAATTAGCCTCGTCGAGGGGGAACCTCCTTTACATTACATAAATGAACAATTTTTGGATGATACAAATGATAAGACCTCCTTGGTATATATAAGAGTCTAAGGGGTCACAATATAATCAGAGCCTACATAACCATAATAATGTAAGGACACAACAATAATGATACTGGGCTTCTGTGAGGGCACAACAATAGCAACATGGGGGATACATGGGCACAACAATAATGATATTGGGATTATACGAGGGCACAACAATAGCAACATGGGGGAGACATGGTCACAACAATAACAATAGGGGGCTACACTAACAATCACAATAAGGGGAATACACTAGTATTATAGGGACCGAACAAAACATTTTTAAACATAAGTATGATGCTAACATGCTAGACATTCCTTTTTCTTAATTTGCTATCTATTTTTACAATCTAACTCTAGAAAGGAAACACATTTTCTTCTTTACTTGTGTACTTTCAGGAATTTAAAAACTTTCTATATGATTCATTATTCATTATACACAACAAGTTTAGATAGTTCTAAAAATATATATATTACTAACAATTTGTTTCCATGAATAAATAAATCAAGAACACAGGTAGAAATATCATCTTGAATAATTTTCTAGGAAATTGATAGCTAAATACTTGGCTCCTCCCAACCTTTACACAGAAAAATTGCTTGTCCCTCTGAGCAACTAGGCTTGCAATTATTTTCTTTATTCCTTCTTACTTTTGTTCAGTCTTTTACAAATTTTTCTCTCATAATCATGAGACAAAAGCAAGAAAATTCACAAATATTATCCATCTACACACATGAATGTATTAGGTGCATTAGCAATCCCAAATAAAAGTACTACAAATTCATAATGTACATAATGAGTGTGGAATGTTGTTTTATAAATTTCTTCATCTTTAATTATGATTTGATGATATCCCGATTTCAAATTGATTTTGGAGAAAATAGAAGCCCCTATAACTTGATCAAACAAGTCATCTATTCAAGGCAAGGGATATTTATTTTTTATCGTCATTTTGTTTGACTTTATTTAGTCTATGCTCAATCCCAATGTACCATCTTTCTTTTTCACAAACAAAATTGGCGCTCCCCAAGGAGACACACTTGGTCTTATGTACTTTTTATTCAATAGTTCATGTAATTGAATCTGCAATTCTATTAGTTTAGGAATACTCATTCTGTATGGGGCCTTGGACACTGGAACAATGCCAAGTATAAGAACAATAGTAAAATCAATATCCCTTCTTGGAGGAAGTCTTGGTATTTCCTCTGGAAAAAACATCCTTAAATTGCTCTAGTATATGATATTTTTCTAATGATGGTTGTTACTTATTTTTAGAATTCTCTTGTACTTGGGTAGTGAAGATTTGACACCCTTTTCTAGCATATTTCTTCGTTTGTATTGCAGATATTTTTCTAACATAAAATTTTCTTGGAATGCCTTGAACCATGGAAGCTTCCCCTTTCTCATCAACATAGGTAAAGGACTTTTCCAAATAATTTAATACCACTCTATGTGTTTCTAACCAATCCATGCCTATGAGGATATAATAAGATCCCAAAGGTAAAATTTTCAGATTGAGTGTGGTATCCATTCCATTAAGATTTACTGTACAATTTTTGCTAATTTCACTCACTTTTCTCTTAGTTCTTGTAGCTAACTGTACTAACCAAGGTTTATGTTGTTTTTCTTTTGCAAGATTACACTTTTCAACTATAGCAGGGGAAACATAACTTAATGTAGATCCTAAATCTATAAGCACAGATACATCTTTATCAAAAAATTTACCTTGAACATCAACCATGGTTGATTGATGATATGTCTACCTCCCATCCAATGCAATGCTGATTCTAGGTATGTTGCAAGCACCATCGTTCACAGTAGATGCTTCTTGAACATTTTCATAATGTCATCTTATTTTTTAATGGATTTTGCGAGAAATCTCCCCATTAGTGTTTTTCACCACAACCCCAACATTTAATTGGTGGTTTTAAAGATTCATTGAAGTTTCTTTTCCTGTACCAAATCCTCCTTTTTGCCCAAAATTATTTTGTTGATTAAGATTTTTGTTATAATTTCCTGCTTGCGCACTTCTAGCAAAATTAGGATTTTTAAACCCCTTCTTCTTATTATTAAATCTATAAGGTTTCTTTGTCATCCATCGCTTGGAATTCTCTCCTTTTTGTTTGTGCTGATTAAAGCATAATTGGCCTTTCTAATAGTATCGTCCATAGTTTTGGGTTGGTCAAACTCAATCCTTTCTCTATATGAAAAAGGTAGGCAACTAATAAATCTTTGTATTTTCGCCCTCTCTTCTTTCAAATAGGGCACATACCTAAATAAAATCGTGAATTTATTAACAAACTCATCCATGGTAAATTGTCTCAATTTCAGCTTATGAAACTCCCTAGCCTTTTCATTAAAATTACCTCTTAGTCAAATATTTCTTCTTAAATTCTTTCTTGAACAATTTCCAGGTTAAATTCTTGCTTTTGATTCTTTTGAGAACTTTGTTTTCCTCCCACCATAAGGCTACCTTACCAGTCAACTAGTAAGTTTCCAATCTTGCCTTCAAATTACTTGGATAATTGTGTACTTACAAATATTTAGACATATTGAGGAGCCATGCTTTTGCTCCTTCTTTAGATTCGCCATCAAAATTAGGAGGTATGTTTTTCTTAGACTCTCCCTATAACTGAGAATACGATCTCCTTTTTCTAGGTAAAGAGGCACCGCTACTTGATTTTTGTTCTCATTAATCATTAGACGCATTTGTTTGGCTTTCACTAGAATTTGTGGAGTTGGTTCTACTAGTGGATTCACTTCTAGATTTTTTCCCATGCATCTTTTTGTTGATTCTTTCATTTTCCAGTTTTCTTAACAAGTATGCATTAATTTCCTCCTATTCTTGTTTGGCTTTGGTTGACCGCTCTTAATTTGCCTTATTATCACCCATAACTGTTTTCAAAATCCTTATCACTTGCAACAACTCATATTCTTGTTTCTATGCATTGTTGATTCCACCACCCACCATTCCTAATTCAGTATCTGCTTCCTCACCACCCTTTGGTGATCCTATAGATGTTCGCCCTTTAAATTCTTCAACCATACTTCCAGATCCCAAATTATTTAAGTAATTTTTTCATGACATATGTTACTATCTTAGTTCCGAGATCCAATATAGGCCTAATGTTGTAACTACAACTCTCATAGCACTTGTAAAGACTCCCATTTACACACTTTTTTTTTAATATACATATAAGGTAATTAACAACATTACCAATTCCTAATAAGGGTTATGTTGTCTTTTTTTTTTTTTTTTTTAAATATCACCATCTTAAATTATTAGAAGATTTGGGAAACATTATAACATTGTTCCTTTGTTGATAAATAGACGTATTATCTCCTTGTATAAATTTGTATATTTTCAAGAGAAATGTATCTCCAGCCAATTAATTCTAATGATCTACTTCTCTAAAAGGAAGGGTTTTATGTCTAAAAAGACAACCCCTAGTTTTAATAGCTAAAACATTGATCCTTTAATTTTGTTGAACTATACCTTGAATATGAATACCTCCCTATTAAAAAGGGTTATTGGTTTATTATTTATTTTATGTCCAAAACATCAACTATTGAGATTAACACTATAGTCTAGTTATGTTCTTTGGTTTCATCGCAGATACATATGGACCATGTAAATATGTCTATAGTCTAGTTATGTTATTTGGCTTTATTCGACATACGTTATTATCTGTTACCTCTTAGAAACATCTATTCTACAAATATGAAATTCTTGGTATATATACACAGCTCGGTATTGATTAGGTAGTCCTATAATTATTTTTGATAATTTGATTGGTAATAAGTTCAAATGTTGTTATTAACATAGGATATGGTTTGGCTTACATGATGTTTATAGAGGTCTCCATGATATACGTGGCCTTCATTGAAAGTCACTACGATGTTGTACATTGACCTAACCCAATCAACGATTGGAATTGTTACTCAGTTGATCAACGGTGCAAGACTGTTTTTGGTTTTAGTGTATCCTAATGACTACCTCATAGTTCTATCACTCATTCATTTTGATGAGAGTTTTCATCGAATAAGCCGCCCTGTGGCTAGGGTTTCATAGTTGATTCTTTCCTTTTACTTCGACGCTCTCTATAGATGTCACACTGAGTTGAATCTTTGCCTATCAAACGAGTTGGTTGATTTACTCTACGTTTACTCTTCTATTGGTGAAGGTAAACAGACTATAATTTCTTTTCACAACAACTATATGGTTTTTTTGTCAAGCCTTAATTAGTTTGGATTTAAATTTGTAGATCTATTATGGTATAAATATGTTCTCATACTCTTACTTTTTCCACTTGGCAGATCTTTGGGGTTTTTATAAAAGAATATTTTGGGGTTTTTGGGGTATTCATAAGAATATTATCCCAACTCCTTTTCTAGGTTCTTGATACATTGTAGAATCGTTTGGCTCTTTCTCTTAGAAAGGTCTTAGAGTTTCACACCTCCATTTGATGTTGTTGGCTTTTTCAGGTTAATGATTAATCTTGTGGTCATGAAAAACTTCATGCTTATTTTCTCTTCCTAGCAATGTAGTTGTTGACTTAAAATTTATTCCAAAATAATCTCCTTAGAGGGTTTTGAATACGACTTTCGAGTTTATTTATGGATGGTTATATATACCACCTCACCAAGAAGAGGGTTTTTACTTTTAAAACTCGTTTCATTATCTAGTTTCGATATTGTTTCTGATTCAAGGTCGTTACATAAAAATAATTCAGAGTTATTGTTATTTGTCATACTCTAGGGTCTACTCCCTATGTCGGTCTTTGTAACGTTTTTGTTTAAGTATTGTTAGGGTTTTTTTTTAGTTTTAACTCCTAATAATAGAAGTTGTTCATCCATTTCGATTATTTTACTTATAAATTAGTTATAAGGTTTCTTCATTGGTAAAATAATCCCTTCCTTTCCTAGTTTTTCTTATGTGTACTTGAGAGTAAGCGTTATTTTCTAGTTAATATGCATGAACAATATTTTCCTCTCTCTGCTCGAAAGGGTTTTTATTTTTCTTCCAATTTTTGCCTAGGTTTTTGTAAGATTTACTTCTGTACAATCATTCATTCGACTTGTGACTTATTTTTGGCAAATTTTAGATGTAGATAAGGAGACACCAAAGGGTTATTCTTGATATTCACAAGAAAAACCTCCCATATTTTCAACTTTTCCTTACTTTAAATATTGTTTACCTTTAGTACCCTTCTTTACTTAATAAGTAGCAATTACTAACTATTCTTTTATCTTCTTTGACACAGGTATTATTAATCTTTTTGGCGAGTAAGAACTCATTCGGAAAAGCTTTAGACTATAGTCATTTTTCAACACTCATCGAGCTCTTATATTTCTATTCCAGGTTGATTGTCTGGATTTTATTCCTTGAGCTCATGATGCTTGCACTAGTGTTTTTAGTTTGACTGTATTATATTATGAAGACGACAAATTTTTTGTGTCCCTTCCTAGATTAGAAGCACATTATAAGCATATTGCCTCTATTGTATTGATATTTTCATTTGTATTTAGTTTCCTAAGAGAATTCTTCCCAAAAATTCTCTAATATAGAAATTTTGAATTATATGCATGAAATTGTGACTCGATATTTATAATGTAATTACTATTATTTTAAATTTAGTGGTTGTTTATAAAACCCTTTTCCATGAATCTCTAATGTAGAATTTTCTTTACTTTCTCGGCATATTTTTGGATTCCACAGTTTTTACATAAAAAAAATATAGCTGATATAAATTTGTTTTCTTGATCTTTCAAATTCTTTGTAAATGTATAGACTTCGTTTATTGTATATAAAACTATTCATCAGTTTTCAATTATTCTTTTCCCTGTGATGATATTTTCCTTCCTTTATAATTCCTTTGAAGACATAACTTTTTTTTTGTAGTTATTTATATAAATTACCTATGTATTTGTTTTTACATACAAATATAGTTAGTTTCAGGTATAGGTTTCTCATTGAAACCAATAACATATTATTACTTTGCTACATAACTAATATATACAAATGTTTATATATACTAGTGTCATTCATATAACTAGTAATGTGAACAAGTTTCTCATTTAGAAAACATCTATTCTTTCTAGTCCTATATTCTTTATTTCTAGAAAGCCTTGTACTGTACATTCTTTCTATTGCACGGAACCTAATCTTTATAAACTGATGTGCAACCACAAACCTTTCTGAACATAAGTATGATGCTAAGATGCTAGACATTCCTTTTTCTTATTTTTCTATCTATTTTAACAATTGAACTATAGAAAAGGAAACACATTTTCTTCTTTACTCTTGTACTTTTAGGAACTTACAAACTTTCTACAATATTCTTTATTCATTATACAAAACAAGTTTAGATAGTTCTAAAAAAGAAATATTACTAACTATTTGCTTCCATGAATAAATACATCAAGAATACAAGCATAAATACCGACTTCAACAAATGTTTGGGAAATTGATAGCTACATAGTTGGCTCCGCCCAACCTTAACACGTCAAAACTGCTTGTCCTCGTGAGCAACTAGGCCTACAATTCTTTTCTTTGTTCCTTCTTGCTTCTCTTCAGTCTCTTCCAAATTCTTCCCTCAGAATAATGAGACAAAGGCAAGAAAATTCACATATATTATCCATCTACCACTCTTTTGGTGGTTAATAATTACCTCCACCTCACCAGTGTGTGAGAGGTAGTTGTTTGCTCATTTACGAGCTCTTGTTTCTCACTCTTGAGGACTACTTCATGTCTTCTAGGATTCATTTAATTGAACCATATCATAATTTATTAATTAAATATAATCACTCAGATTAGATACCTAGGACTTATCAATGAATAATAATAAATTTCCCAAATTAAATTGCAGCCTTTTTCTCTTTCAGCCAATTTTACTCAACCATCAATTTACCATATTTTCTTTATTCACAAAATAAAGTATAATTACAACTTTACAATCAATTATTATCAATTATAAACTATTGATAATTAAAATATTCATTTGTCTTTCAATGTAACACACTTAGTCAAGAATAAATTTATGCACATTTAATTACAATCAAATCATTAAGCTAAGGGATATCACATTCTCCCCCACTAAGATTTGACATCATTCAAGTGTCTAATCAACACTTCCTTTTTGGAAACATATTCCATCTTTTATCAAAACAAAGAAGGATAAGCTTCCTTGAAAGTATCTTCCAACTCCCAAGTTGATTCCTCTAGAGTGAAATGTTTCCATTGAACCTTCAACTGTGCTACTTCTCTATTCTATAACATAAATACTCTTCAGTCTAGAATACGCAATGGCTCCGTTAGGAATTCTCCTTTTGGTTCCACCTGTATGACATTCTAATCAGTTACATGAGATGATAATGTACATACTTTCCAATAATGAACCATGAAACACATTATGAATTCTAATGTTGGCTGGTAGGGCTAGCTAATAAGAAACAGACCAAACTCTAGCAACCACTTCAAAGGGTCCACAATATCTAAGAGATAATTTAGCATAACTACCAAGTCTAAGTGTACTCTTCGTAGGCTTTACTTTTTGCGCCAAGAGGCGCTCTCCAACCTAGTATGGAAGGGATGTTATAAGGTTATGTTATTTTATGTTATCTAAACATTTTGACTTTGTCAAATTACATAGCAACAAAAATAAAAATAAAATGTAGTTTAAAAAAAATAAAAATAAAAATATAAAAATAAAATCAATAATTATAATTACTAATTAAAACTTTTTGACTAGGTCAAATTTAATAAAAATAAAAATAAAATAAATTTTATAATTATAATTATCAATTATTAATAATTAAACTAGTGTAGATCCATCTTAACATCAAGTCTACCATGCTCTGAGAGGGACCAAATCTCTTCAAGTGCGAACCTCTTTTAGAGTGAAAAGAGATTCGATCCCTCTCGACACTTCGTAGATCCGAAGTTAAGACGGACATAGGCTGGTAAATACACATGATCTCCCACATTAAATTCCTTTTGAGTTATTTTTAGGTCTGCATAACTTTTTTGACAATCTTGGGTTGCTTTCAAATTCTATCTAACCTGCTTGATTGTTTCTTCCATTTCCTTTAACATGTCTGGTCCTAATACTAATTTGTCTTCAGGATGATCTCAAGTTAAGGGTACTTTGCATCTTCTTCCATACATGACTTCAAACGGGTCCATCCTTGAGGAGATTTGATATCCATTGTTATAGGCAAATTTTGCCGAGTGTAGGTAATCCTCCCATTTTGTTTGTTTGTATTTTACATACATCCTCAACACATCCTCTAATATCTAATTTCTCCTCTCTGTTTGACCATCAGTTTAAGGGTTTTAGGATGTACTAAACTTTAACTTTGTCCCCATATTTTCAAATAAACCCTTCCAAAATTTGGATGTCAATTTTTCATCCCTATATGAAATTACAACCCTAAGTATCCCATGAAGTCGAAAAATTCCTTCATGAAGATTTTTCCAATATTTATGGCCTTAAAAGTGGATTTGCCTACAGTGAAGTGTGTTACATTACTAAGTTTTTCAACCACAATCATAATGGAATCACGTTGTTTTCTTGTTTTTGCTAATACAATGATAAAGTTTATTGGAATTATCTGTCATTTCCATTATGGATGGGTAAAGGTTGCAACAAACCAACAAGATGTTGATGAGATGGCTTAACTTGCTGACACTAAATACATCTAGCTACATATTCAAGTGTCTCATTTTTCATGTTTGGCCAATAAAAATCCCTTCTTAATATTGTGATCAACTTTTTATAACCAGGATGACCTATTGTTGGTCTTTTATGTAGCTCATTTAAGACACAAATTTTCAAATTAACATGATCAGGTAGATAAATTCTTCCTTTGAACAACAATGGGTCTTGGTTGTTAATTACAAATTCATCTTTCCCTTCATGCAATTTTTCAATTTCTTGTACTTTTTCTTTGATTTTTAGATACTTCGAATTAGAATTTGCAGTTGTTTTGACTTGTTTTACTATGTTTGTTGACCAACTAATTATTTATATAGCAAAAATTTGATTAAATTTCCTACTCAAGGCATAATATATTTTCATTCTTTTCCCTTGATATGTGTAATCTCAAAACCATATTCACTAAGAAATGTTAACCATCTTGCTTGTCTAGCATTTAAATTAGGTTGATCAAATAAATACTTGACAATGACATTATTTGTCCTTAGCTGAAACTTTCTCCCCATTAAATAGTACCTCCACATTTTGAATGCATGAATAATGGTTGTCAGTTCTAGATCATGAGTAACACATTTTTTCTTATGTTCTTTCGACTTTCTAGACTCATAAGAAATAACATGACCATCCTTCATCAAAACTACCCCCAAGACCTTCTTTACTTGCATTTGTACATACCACGAAATCCTTATTGGGATGAACCAATTTTAAAATTGGAGCTGTCATCAAATGTTGTTTTAGATTGTTAAAATTGTCTTCACACTTTTGACTTCACTCAAATTTGATCCATTTCTTTTATAGATTAGTAATTATGCATGCAAGCTTAGAAAATCCTTCTATAAATCTCCTATAGTAGCTTGTGATGCCCATAAAATATTTGACTTCTTCTACATTCCTGGGTGTTGGCCACTCCGTTATTGCCTTTATCTTTTTAGTGTAAAAACCAATTCCTTCTTCTTATATTACATGTCCTAGATAATGAATTTGTTTATGGTAGAATGAATATTTATTGAATTTAGTATATAATTCATTATCTTTTAGAGTTTTAAGGACCACCTGCAAGTGTTGGTCAACTCTTCTTTATTCTTTGAGTATACCAGAATATTGTCTATAATGATAATTACAAACTTATCTAAAAATGGTCTTAGTACATTGTTCATGACACACATGAATGTAGCGGGTGCATTAGTAAGCCCAAATGTAAGTACTACACATTCATAGTGTCCATAACGAGTGTAGAATGTTTTTTTATAAATGTATTTATCCTTAATTCTCATTTGATGATATCTTGATCTCAAATCGATTTTGGAGAAAATAGAAGCCCCTCTAACTTGATCAAACAAGTCATTTATTTTGGGTAAGGGATATTTATTTTTATGGTCATTTTGTTCAAATTTCTATAGTCTATGCACACTCTCAATGTACCATCTTTCTTTTTCACAAACAAAACACGCTCTCCCCAAGGAGACACACTTGGTCTTATCTACTTTTTATTCAATAGTTCTCATAATTCAGTTTTCAATTCCATTAGTTCAGGAATACTCATTTTGTATAGGGCCTTAGACACTAGAACAACACTAGGTATAAGATCAATAGTAAAATCAATATGCCTTCTTAGAGGAAGTCTGTGTATTTCCTCTGGGAAAAACATCCTTACACTGCTCTAGTATATGATATTATTTTAACGATGGTTGATGTTTATTTTTAGAATGATCTTGTACTTGGACAATGAACATTTGACACCTTTTTCTAGCATACTTTTTCATTTTAATTGCAGAGATTTGTCTGACAAAATATTTTCTTGGAATGCCTTGAACCATGCATGCTTCTCCTTTATCATCAACACAAGTAAAGGACTTTTCCAAACAATGTAATATCACTCTATGTGTTTCTGACCAGTCCATGCCTATGATGATATCATAAGATCCATCATAAGATCCCAAAGGTAAAATATTTAGATTGAGTGTGGTATCCATTCCATTAAGATTTATTGTAACTTTTTTGCTAATTTCACTCACTTTTCTCTTAGTTCCCGTGGTTAACTGTATTAACCAAGGTTTATTTTATTTTTCTTTTGCAAGATTACACTTTTCAAATACAATAGGGGAAACATAACTTAATATATTTCTTGGATCTATAAGCATAGATACATCTTTATAAAAAAAAAAATTACCTTAAACTTCAACCATGGTTGACTGATGATCTGCTTGCATCCCATCCAATGCAACATTGATTCTAGGTATGTTGTAGGCAACATTGTTCACAATATATGCTTCCTTAACATTGTTTAATGGATTTTTTGTGTAGTCTCTCCATATGTGGTTTTCACCACAACCCCAACATTTAATTGGTGGTTTTACAGATTCATTGAAGTTTATGTTTCCTGTACCAAATCGTCCTTTCTGCTTAAAGCTCTTTTGCTTATTAAGATTTCTGTTATAATTTCCTGCTTGCACATTTCTATCAAAATTAGGCTTTTTAAACCCCTTCTTATCATTAAATATGTCAGGTTTCTTTGTCATCCATCCCTTGGAATTCTCTCATTTTTGCTTGTTCTGATCAAAGCATAGTTTGGCCTTTCTAAAAGTCTTGTCCATGGTTTGGGGTTGGTCGAACTTAATCCTTTCTCTATATGAAAAAGGTAGGCAACTAATAAAACTATGTATTTTTGCCTTCTCTTCTTTCAAATAGGGAACATACCTTAAAAAACTTATGAATCTATTAACAAATTCATCCATACTAAATTGTCCCAATTTTAGCTCATGAAACTCCCTAGCCTCTTCATCTAAATACCACTCAATCAAATATTTATTCTTAAATTATTTCTTGAACAATTTCCAAGTTAAATTATTGCTTTTGATTCTTTTGACAACTTTGTTTTCCTCCCACCATAGGGTTGCCTTACCAGTCAACTAGTAAGTTGCCAATCTTGCCTTCAAATTACTTGGAGAATTGTATACTTCGAAATATTTAAACATATTGAGGGGCCATGCTTCTGCACCTTCTTCACATTCACCATCAAAATTAGGAGGTCTAGTTTTCTTAAACTCTCCCTATAACTGAGAAGAAGATCTCCTTTTTCTAGGTATAAAGGTACTGCTACTTGATTTTTGTTCTACTTGATCACTAGATTCATTTGTTTGGCTTTCAATAGAAGTTATGGAGTTGGTTCTACTAGTGGATTCACTTCTAGATATTTTTCTATGATTCTTTTTGTTGATTCTTTCATTTTCCAATTTCCTTAACAAGTATCCATTAATTCCCTCCTATTCCTCTTTGGCTTTGGTTAACCGCTCTTGATTTGCCTTAATATCATCCATACTTGTTTTCAAACTCGTTATCACTTGCATCAACCAATATTCTTATTTATTTGCATTGCTGGTTCCACAACCCATGATTCCTAGTTTAGTATCTGGTTCATCACCACCCCTTAGTGATCCTGTATATGTCTTCCCATCAAATTCTTCAACTGTACTTCCAACTCCTTAATTATTTAAGTAATTTTTTCATGACATATGTAACTATCATAGTTTCAGGACCCAATAGAGGCTCAATGTTGTAACTACAACTCTGATACCACTTGTAAAGACTCTCATTTAAACCCTAATTTTTTTTTTTTAATATATACATATAAGGTAATTAACAACATTACTAATTCCTAATAAAGGTTATGCCATCTTTTTTTTTTTTAATGTCACCATCTTAAATTATTAGAAGATTTAGGTAACATTATAACATTGTTCTTTTGTTGATAAATAAACATATTATCTCCATGTATAAATTTGTATATTTTCAAGAGAAAAGTACTTCTAACCAATTAATGTTAATAATATAATTCTCTAAAAGAAAGGGTTTTATGTTTAAAAAGACAACCCCTGGTTTTAATAACTAAAACGTTAATCCTTTAGTTCTGTTGAACTATACCTTAAATAGGAATACCTCCCTATTAAAAAGGGTTATTGGTTTATTATTTCTTTTATGTCCAAAACATCAACTATCGAGATTAACACTATAGTCTAGTTATGTTCTTTTATTTCATTGCATAGACATATGGACCATGTAAATATGTCTATAATCTAGTTATGTTAGGTCCCTATAATACTAGTGTAACCTACTTATTGCTATTATTAGTGTAGCCCTCCTATTGTTATTGTTGTGCCCGTGTAGCCCCATATTGTTATTGTCGTGCCTCATAGAAGCCCACTATTGTTATTGTTGTGCCCTTACATTATTATTGTTATGTAGTCTCTGGTTATATTGTGACCCCTTAGTCTTAGTCTCTTTTATATACGAAGGAGGCATTGCCATTTGTATCATCCAATAATTGTTCATTTATGTGATGTAAAGTAGGTTTCCCCCTTGAAGAGGTTATTTTTCAAGTTGTTGATCTATCTTTTCTTTTGTTTTGTGAGTTGGTTGCATAACATTTGGTATCAGAGCATTGGATTCTAGGGTTTTGCCTCTTCAAACAGGTAATCCTGGAATTTTCGCTATAAATTTGCTATACGAGGTTTTTGAAGTTGAAATTTTGACCCCCTGGAGCTGAAATCTTAGTGAACTTTGTGTACAAATTTTAGATCTTGGTTCGATATATTTTTTTAGATATGATTTGAGGAAGTTATGGTTTTTGCAGGCTCTAGAATTTATTCTCAAATAGGTGACCTAGGGAAATTCATCATAACTTTCTCAACGAGCATCAGATTTGAATTTCGTGAAAAGTAACTAAAATAACATAGATTTTAGTTTTTTTGTGATCATTTTCAATGCCAAAGGTTGAAATAAAGACACGTGGCATTCACTACAAGTTCACTCCACTAAACCAGTCCATATTAAGGTCATCGTGGGAGATTGAGCATAAATTTATCTTGCATGATCCAATCTCAGACTCACTTGTGGCATTGGAAGGAAGGCTCATAGGACCACCACAGGATGAAATTTCAGACCTTGGAGAGCCGAAATTACAGAGATATAATAGTTTCAATATCAAGCTCCTAAAAAGAAAGAAAAAAGTGTGTTGTTGTTGTTGTTGTTTTTTTTTTTTTTTTGCATAACTTTTGTTTGAAAAATCAGTTTGAAGTGATTGAAAGGGCATAGTGAATATTACACTTCATTTTGTCACCATGACAAATTATCATCGAATTGGATCTCTTACCATCCATCCAAGTGTCATGAAGCACTCCCTTGCAAGTCAACAACTTATATAACTTGAATAAAGTGTAAATTTTGGGAAACATGGTCCATAAAACCACTTTTAGTCTCTTGCACAGTTTCCTAATCAGTTTCTATGCATACGTGGTTATTGACATTGATCCCTGCGCATATGTGCGCTCTTTAAGCCACTAAAAAGTGCGTACATGACTTAATAAAAAATAAAAATAAAAAGTGAGATCTAGAAGCATTCTTGGGTGAATCATTCCCAACAGAAAGCCTCAAAGTCATGTTTATTCGAGCCTAACCTCATTTTTGATGGAGTTAATCCCCATTCTTCAAGGAGCCCTCATCCCTCTTTTAGTGGATCTCATCCTTGGAAAAGGATCTCAAACTACTTCCTTTTTCCCTATTAATCAAGCAAGAGGTGGGGGGAGTTGAGGGAGGCTGATAAGAGTAAGTTTATGTTGGATAAATTTGGTTGGATAGATTATCATTCTTGGAGAGGATTGAGATCAATGGGAGGAGCTTCGCAACATCAGGTCACATGTTTTGTAGCTCTTTTATGTTTATGAAATTAATACAAACAAGTGTTTCTTCTCATTGCATTGTTTAATGGATTAATTGATGAATTTCATGGATGGTTTATGTTATTTCTATTTGTCCATTGGAATGATGTTTGTTACTAGTCTCCTTGATCACTAGTTTCAATTATTGAATCATTTATGCTACATATGCCTTTGATCCTTTGTTGTTTCCATGTGTGCAGTTATGGATTCATGCATGGAGGAGCTGCACTGAAGCACAAAGGGGTATCTTCATCAAGCATGTTGTAATAAGGTATGGATTTCCTTTTCTAACCTTGTTAGCTTATGATTCAAGAAAAGATAGATTCAGGGAAGGAATTATCTTGATTTTTTACTTGTTACTAGGTTTTGTTGGAAACCAAGGAAGATTGCTTGTGTCAGCACTTGCGATTAGTCCTCATAACAATAAAGCATATATATCGTTGTTTGATTCCAAAATTCCTCAAAGCAAAAAAATAGACACACCTAGTAAAAAACCAGAAATATCTACTATGACACATGAAGAAGAGGAGGAAATGCAACATGATATATCAAAATTACGAGACCAAGTGCAACAAATTTCACTCTCACAAAGAGTAACAAAAAATCAAGTGGAAGCTAAGATGGATGGATTGAAGAATGGTTTAAAATCCGACATGGAATATGTAAAGGATGAAATGATTGTTAATATGGATGTTTATAACAAAAAATACAAGTAGATATGGAAGGTTTGAAGGCAAATATGGAAGGTTTGAAGGAAGGTTTGACAAAGTTGCTAAAAGAAATGCTTCATAATGGCGACAAGGTATTCCATGAACTCATTATTAGAATAAAATGAATGTTAATCATGACTTTAAAGACTATAACTTTAGGTTCAAGGCTAACCACATTCCAAATATCGATATGAGGAAGTTTGATGGCAAGGATTCAGTAACATGGATACTACATATGGAACAATATTTTGATCTACATGATGTGCAACACACACAAAAAGGTACGCATTGCATATTTATATTTAGAACCCAATTAGTTTGTATGGTATCGATGGATTTGTTCTCGTAAACTAGTTTCCACTTGGTCAATTTTTACGGAAGAAATGATAGCACATTATGAGGATACAAAGAGAAACAACTTATTTAGCCAATTGATAAGTCTCAAACAAAAGGGTTCAATGGCGGAGCACATTTAGGACTTCCAAAAATTGAATATTGGGGTAACTGATATTCCATAGGAGCATAATATTGATGGATTCATAAGGACATTGAAGGATAACATCCAACAAGAGGTTCGCCTTTGGGAACCTGATTCATTGGAGAAGGCATTTAGGGTGGAAAGAAAAGTTGAAAGCAAAATTATGGCAACAAGGAAATCTAGCACTCACAACTATAAAGATGGAAGTGTTGTTGCTCCTAGCCTTCCACAACCTACAAGATTGACACCAAAATGATTGGAGGAAAAGAGAGTGAAATTGATTTGTTACAGTTCTGATAGAAAATACACAAAAGGTCATAAGTGTGCTAAGATGAAATTATTTTACATAGATTTTGAAGAGGAGGAAGAAAAGGAATAAGAAACAACAAAAGAAGATGATATACACAAGGAACCAACCCCATAGAAATAATAAATGAATCCGACCATATCTTGTAATGCATTGACAGGAATTACCACTCATAAAACTCTCAAGATAGAAGGATATATCAAGAAGAAAAAGGTAATAGTGTTGAATGATTCAGGTAGTACCCATAATTTTATTTGTTGTAAGATAGCCAAGGAATTGAATTGATTTTTATATCCAACACCAGAGTGTCAAGTAATGGTTGCAAATGGAGGAACTATAATTGCTATGGAAAGTGCCATAATATCAATCTAACCATGGGGGAATATGTATTGAATAGCCCAATGCTTTCCATTCCAATTGGTGGCGTTGATGTTGTACTAGGAGTCCAATGGTTATAATATTTGGGGACAATAGGTTTTAATTTTCAAGAACTCTTCTTGAAATCGTTTGGGAAGGAAAGGAAATTGAATTAAGGGGTATCGTAGGCAAAACCACGAATATAATCAACTCTAATGTCATGACAAAGCTTTTGAAGAAAGAACAACAAGGTGTAATTGCAAAATTATGCTCATTATAGATTCAAACATCGAAATCATATATTGATCCAGGTCTCCAAAAAGTCTTGGACAAACATTCCAAGGTATTTGAGACTCCCAAAGGCCTCCCATGTATTCGTGATTATGATCATGCTATCCACTTGATTCCAAGAAGTGTTCCTCCAAACATTAGGCTTTACAGATATCCCTATGCCCAAAATAGTGAAATTGAACATATGGTTGTAGAAATGCTAGAGGCTGGTATAATTCAACCTATTCAAAGTTCTTTCTCTGCTTCAGTAGTATTGGTGCAAAAGAAGGATGGATCATGGCGTATGTGTTTAGATTATAATGAGCTAAACAAGATCACTATTAAAGATAAATTCTCCATTTCTATCATTGATGAATTGTTGGATGGATTACATGGAGCAATTTAATTCACTAAGTTGGATCTTTGTTAAGGATATCTTCAAATTAGAATGAAGACTGAAGACATTCCGAAAATGACATTCAAAACTCATGAAGGTCATTATGAGTTTTTGGTCATGCCTTTTGGCCTTACTAATGCACCTTCCACATTTCAATGTTTGATGAATTCCATTCTCAAACCCTTCCTTAGAAAATTTGTGTTAGTAGTTTTTGATGATATACTAATATACAACAAGTCTTGGAAGGATCATGTTCAACATGTTGACAGGGTGCTCAAACTATTGGAGGAGAAACAATTATATGCAAAAACCTCCAAATGTTTCTTTGGAGTACAGGGGGTGGAATATTTGGGTATATATATATATTTTTTTTATATCATGAGGGTGTTAAGGTAAACCCTAACAAAAGTAAATCCATTAAGGAATGGAAAAGCCCCACAACCCTAAAATATCTTCGAAGATTTTTCGGGTTAACAGGGTATTATCACAAGTTTGTTAACAATTAATGAGAATAACAACACCTCTAACAACATTACTAAAGAAATATGCATTTTCTTGGACTCCAGAAGCAACTGAGTCCTTTGAACATCTTAAATAGGTAATGTGCCAGGCACCGGTCTTAGTTACACCGGACTTCAAAAAAACCTTTATTGTGGAATGTGATGTCTCAGGAAATCGAATTGGTGTTGTTTTAATGCAAGAAGGAAGACCCATTACTTTCGAAAGTTGTCCAATTAAGGAAAGGTATTTACACAAACTTATTTATGAGAAGCAAATGTTGGCAATACTACATGCACTAAAGCAATGGTGACCTTACCTAATGGGAAGACACTTCAAGGTAAAAACAGATCACGATAGTCTTAAATACTTTTTGGAACAAATATTATCTTTATAAGAGCAACAAAAATGGGTCACCAAGATGTTGGGTTATGACTTTGAAACCATCTACAAAAAAGGGAAGCAAAATGTGTTTGCAGATGCACTCTCAAGAAAGTATGAGGATGTGAAAGCATTGCTTTGTGTTATTTCTATTATCCAACCCAATTGGATAATTGAATCAAGGGATGAATAAAAGAATGAAGAAGAGGTGTGGACACTCATTCAAAAGTTTCAATAATATCCCAATACATCTGATACATTTATCTGGAAAAATGATTCATTATGGTAGAAGGATGACTTATATCTTTGTAAGAATTCCCAACTCAAACAAACTATTGTTTTGGAATTGCACACCTCCCCCTTAGTAGGGCACTTGGGATTTTAAAAATCTTACCAGAGGGTCAAGAAGGAATTTTTTTGGGATGACCTTGAATCTGATATTTAGAAGTTTGTGGCAAAATGTTTGGTTTTCCAACAAAATAAAGTTGAGACAATTAAGACCTCGGTTTTGTTATAACCTTTAGTTATTCCAAGTCAGCGTTTGGAGGAGGTCCCAATGGATTTTATCATAGGTTTAACCAAGTCTAATGGAAAGAGTGTCACCATGGTGGTAGTTGATAGACTTACCAAGTATGAAAACTTTTGTGCATTATCTCACCCTTTTAAAGCTAGTACAATTGCTACCCCATTTATGGAAATAATTCAAGATCTACATGGAAATCCAAAGATTATTGTAACTGACAGAGATCCCATTTTCACTGGAAAATTTTGGACAAAATTATTTTCTCTTCTTGGTACTCAATTAGCTCATATCTCATCTTATCATCTTCAACCTGACGGGCAAACTGAGATAATGAACAATGTTTGGAAGGATATCTTCGTTACTATGTATCTAATAAATAAACACAATGGGTCAAGTGGTTACCTCTGGTTGAATGATGGTATAACACTTCTTTCCATATTGCAGCAAAAATGACCCCATTTATGGCAATTTATGGATATCATCCATCATCCATCACATCATCTTTAAGAGAAAATTCTAAGACTCAAACAATGGAAGATGGCATCGAGCATCAACAACAAGTTCTCCAACTCTTAAATGATAACCTCACTATGGAATAAAATCAAATGAAATAACATGCCGATCAACATCCCAATGAAAGAAGTTTTGATGTAGGTGACTGGGCATTTTTTAGGCTACAAACATACAAACAAATGTCCCTTAAGCAAGCAAAGAAGGATAATAAATTATCACCCAAGTATTTTGGTCCTTACAAAGTGTTGCAAAATATTGGTACTATGGCATACAAATTGGAGTTGCCTACATCTTCTCGAGTACACCCAGTTTTCCATGTTTCACGCTTAAAGAAGGTTATCGGTGACACGTTGCCAATTCAAACAGTGTTACCAAAACTTGACGAAGAAAGAAAAATCATATTGGATCCTGAAGTAGTCATGGAAACAAGAACCCGACAACTACAAAATCAATCAATTTCAGAGTATCTCATTAAGTGGAAGAACTTACCCGCTAAAGATTCCACATGGGAGGATGAGAACTTCATAAAAAAAAACATCCAGAAGTAATCAAGCATTGAGGACAAAACTTTTTTGAAGGAGAGGAGCATGTTAGATCCCTATAATATTAGTGTAGCCCCTTATTTTTATTATTAGTATATCTCCCCTATTGTTATTGTTGTTCCCATGTAGCCCCATATTGTTATTGTTGTGCCCCATAGAAACCCACTATTTTTTATTGTTGTGCCCTTACATTATTATTGTTATGTAGGCTCTGGTTATATTGTGAAAGCTTAGACTCCTATATATACCAAGGAGGTCTTATCATTTGTATCATCCAAGAATTTTTCATTTATGTGATGTAAAGGAGGTTGCCCCCTCAAAGAGGCTATTTTTCAAGTCATTGATCAATCTTTTGTCTTGTTTTATGAGCTGGTTGCATAACAAGTTATGTTCTTTGGTTTCATTCGACTTGCGTTATTAGTTGTTACCTCTTGAAACATATATTCTATAAATAGGAAATTATTGGTATATATAAACTGATTAATATCAATTTGGTAGTCCTATAATTATGTTTTATACGTTGGTTGGTAAATTTTAAATCCTTTTAAATGGTCTAGCTCCTGTGTGCTATAACAAATGTGGTATTTCGATTTAATAAGTTCAAATGTTGTTGTTAACATAGATAGGGTTTAGTTTACGGAATGTTTCTGGAGGTTTTCGTGATATACGTGGCGTTCACTGAAAGTTGCCACGATGTTATACATTGACCTACCCCAATCAATAGTTTGCATTGTTCCTCGGTTGATCAATGATGTAAGCCTATTTTAGGTTTTGGTGTATCCTAATGACTACCCCATAGTTCTATCGCTCCTTCATTTTGATGAAAGTTTTCACCGGATAAGTCACTCTATAGCTAGGGTTTCATAGTTGATTATTTCCTTTAACTTTAGCATTCTCTACATATGTCAAATTGAGTTGACTCTCTGTCTATCAAATGATTTGCTGGATTTAATCCACAGTTACTATTTTATTGGCAAAGGTAAACCAACTATAATTTCTTTTCACAACAATTGTATGGTTTTTCTGTCAAATTTCGATTTAAAATCACATATCTATTATGGTATAAATATATTATCATATTGTTACTTTTGTCACTTTGCATATATTTTGGGGTTTGTTTGGAAGAAGTTAGGGGATTCAGAATAATATCGTCCAAACTCCTTTCTTGGGTTAATCTTGGTAATTATATAATCATTTATCTCTTTCTCTGGGAAAGATCTTAAAGTTTCACAACCTCATTCGACATTGCTAGCGTTTCCAGGGAACGGTTAATCCCGTGGTCATGAAAAACTTCATGTTTATTTTCTCTTTTTAGCAGTGTAGTTGTCAACTTAAAACTTATTCCAAAATAATATCCTTATAGGGTTTTGAATACGACTTTTGAGTTTATTTCTGGATGGTTATATATACCACCTCTCCAAGAAGAAGGTTTTTACTTTTAAAACTCATCTCATTATCTGGTTTCAATATTGTTTCTGATTCAAGGTCGTTACATCATACTCTTGGGTCTACTCCCTATGTCGGTCCTTGTAACATTTTTGTTTAAGTACTTTTATGTTTTTTTTGAACTCCTAATAATAGACATTGTTTTTCCATTTCGATTCTTTTACTTATACCCTAGTTATAGGGTTTCTTCACTGGTAAAATAAACCCTTCCTTCCCAGTTTCTTTTGTGTACTCCAGAGTAATGGTTATTTTCTTGTTAATATGGATGAACAATATTTGCCACTCTCTGCTAGAGAGGGTTTTTATTTTTCTTCCAGTTTTTGACCAGGTGTTTGTAATATTTACTTCTATACAATCATTCATTCGAGCCGTCGACTTATTTTGGCATCATTTTGATGCAGATAAGGAGACATCAAAGGATTATTATTGATATTAACAACTAATATCCTACCATGTTTTCAATTTTTCCTTACTTTAAATTTTGTTTACATATACTTCCATTGGTGAAACGGGTCGCTCCCTGCAGACGAGACTTAAGGAACATGGAGCTGATATTAAAAATGAAAGGTCTCGCTCTTCCGCCCTTGCAGAACACTCATCGAAAACTAAGCACCATGTCCTCTTGGAAAACGCCTCCATTATCGCTAAAGAAGAACAACACCATAAACGAAAGATCAGAGAAGCTCTTGAAATCATCAAGCACCCGCAGAATCTAAACAGGGACAGTGGTATGGAGATCAGTGGAAGCTGGTTTCCCCTGATTAAAGAAAAATTAACCCAATATCAATATAATAATAATAATAATTATAATTATAATAATAATAATAATTAATAATTAAACCCTACAATATTAATTAATTAGGTTTTTAATTTAATCCCTTATTAAATTCATATTATAAAAATATCTACTTTATTATAATAATCATTAAATATTTTTCTTCTTTCTAATAATTATAAAAGTCATTAATATATCAATAATAATCATTATAATTAATTATTATATTAATTATTACATTAATATAATTAATTATTATATTAATAATAATTAATAATAATCAATCATATTAATTAATAATTATTAATAATAATTAATATAATAATTATTTACATCATATTTTAATTATAGTTATAATCATATTATTTAATATAATATTAAATTATATTAATATAATAATTAATTATATTAATTAATAATAATTAATTATATTAAGTAATAATAATCAATTATATTAACTAATAATAATAATTAATAATAATTAATAAAATTAATAATAATAAATAATCAATATAATTAATTACTATATTTATTTTTCATTATTAGTACATTAATAAGAATCAATATAATTAATTATTATATTAAATAAATAATAAATTAAAATAAACATTTATAATCATTTCAATTATAATCATATTAATTAATATAATATTAATTAATAATAATTAATTATATTAAGTAATAATAATCAATCATATTAACTAACATTACTTAATAATAATTAATAAAATTAATAATAATAAACAATCAATATAATTAATCACTATATTAATTTTTATTAATCATTATACTAATATTTATATTTTATTAATAAAAATTAATATTATTAATTATTATTAAAAAAAAAAAAAAACAAACAAACAATTATAATCATTTCAATTAATTTGAAAAAACTATATACATTATTTGTTATTACAATAATAACAGTGGAAGTAATAATAATTTTCACTCAAAATTTCTAAAAATTATAATCAATTCAATTAATTTTAATAATATATAATTAATAGTACTTATTAATAATTATTATAATATCTAAAAAAAATAAAATTTAAAATTAAAATTAAAATTAATTAAAAATAAAAATTATAATTATAATTAATTAATCATGAGGGAGCCGACTTCTCAAAAAAATTGAGAGCCGACCTTCCCTTCCCTTCTTTCCCTCCTCATTTCTATTTAAACCCTAATAGTCTGCTCTTCTTCTATCAAAGCATTCAAGTTGTCTTGATGATGGATCCCGGTTGGGATTCGAAACGTTGGCAGAAAATCGTTCTTACTGTGGATTCTCCGATGACTAATTCAGAAATATACTTCCATTCTTTAATTAATAAGTAACAATTACTAACTATTCTTTGTATCATCTTTAACACAAGTATTATGAATCTTTCTGGCGAGAGAGAACTCATTTGAAAAAGATTTAGATTGTAGTCGTTTTTCAACACCTTTTGAGCTCTTATATTTCTATTCCAGTTCGCTTACCTTGCTTTTATTCCTTGAGATCATGAGGCTTACACCAACATTTTTAGTTTGACAATATTATATTATGGAGATGACACTGTTTTTGTGTCCTTTCTTGGATTAGAAGCACATTATAGCACACTATCTCTTTTGTACTGATATTTTCATTTGTATTTAGTTTCATGAGAGAATTCTTCCCAAAAATTCTCCAATATAGAAAATTTGAATTATATGCATGAAACTATGACTCGATATTTATAATGTAACTATCACTTTTTAATTAAGTGTTTGTTTATATAACCCTTTTCCATGAATCTCTATTCTAGAATTGTCTTCACCGTCTTGGAATAATTTTGGATTCCACAATTTTTGCATAAAAACGATATCTGATATAAATTTGTTTTCTTATTCTTTGAAATTCTTTGTAAATGTATAGACTATGTTTATTGTATGTAAAAATATTCAACATTTTTCGATTGTTCTTTTTCCTGTGAAGATAATTCCCTTCCTTCATAATTCCTTTGAATATATAGCTTCTTGTTTGTAGTTCTTTATATATATTACCTATGTATTTTTTATTACATACAAATATAGTTAGTTTCAAGTATAGGTTTCTCACTAAAACGAGTAGCATGTTATCACTCTGCTACATAACTAATATATAAATATGTTTATATATATTACCGTCATTCATATAATTGGTAATGAGAACGACTTTCTCGCTTCACAAAAATCTATTATTTCTAGTCCTATATTCTTTATTTCCAGACATCCTTGTATTGTACATTCTTTCTATAATAGGAAACCTAATCTTTATAAACTGATGTGCAATTTCAAACCTTTCTAAATATAAGTATGATACTAACATGCTAGACATTCCTTTTTCTTATTTTCTTATTATCTATTTTAACAATTGAACTATAGAAAAGGAAAAATGTTTTCTCCTTTACTCATGTATCTTGAGGAATTTAAAAACTTTCTACAATATTCTTTATTCATTATACACAACAAGTTTAAATAGTTATGAAAAAGAAATGTTACTAACAATTTGCTTCCATGAATAAATAAATCAAGATTACAGATATAAATACCAACGTGAACAAATGTCTGGGAAATTGATACCTAAATACTTGGCTCCTCCCAACCTTGACACAAAAAACTGCTTGTTCCTCCAAGCAACTAGGTCTGCAATTTTTTTCTCTGTTCCTTTTTGTTTCTCTTCGGTCTCTTCCAAATTCCACTCTCATAATAATGAGACAAAAGCAAGAAAATTCATAGAGACTATCAATCTACCACTCTTTTGGTGGTTAATAATTGCTTCCACCTCACCAACAAACGACAAGTAGTTATTTGCTCATTTATGAGCTCATGTTTCCCACTCTTGAGAACAACTTCCTTTCTTCTAGGAAACATTTAATTGACCAATATAATATTTTCATATTTAAATCTAATCACCCACATTAGATGCACAAGACTTATTGATGGATAGTAATAACTTTCCCAATTTAAATTGTAGCCTTTTTATATTTCAACCATCTGTACTCAGTCATTAATTTCCCATATTTTCTTTATTCACAAAATAAAACATAATTACAACTTTACAATCAACTATCATCAGTAATAAACTATGCTAATTAAAATATTCATCTGTCTTTCAATGTCGCATACTTAATCAAAAATAATATTATGCACATTTAATTACAATCAAATCTTTAAGCTAAGGGATATCACAACATAGATCAAATTTTCAATCACACTAGCATACAAAACATGGGACATGTCCTCTTCTTCTTGTTTATTGGGAAATTGTTCCATAGATAACTTTACAACTACCAGAATAGGGAGATTTATCGATTTACATTTATGCATATTAAGCCTTTGCAACAATGACTCAATATATTTTCTCTAATTTAACCTAAGTTCCCTCTTTGCTTGATCTCTTTGAATGTCCATGCCCAAAATTAAATTTGACACCAAGATTCTTTGTGTCAAATTAGAGGATAACTGAGTTTTCACATCTTGGATGATTTCCTTGTCATTTCAAATCAACAACATATCATCCACATACAAGGACAAATAAATAAGATGATCACCAACTAATTTGAAATACACACAATGATTTGCTTTGCTTCTTATGAAGCCAAGTCCCAATATATAAGTATTAAATTTTCGACACCACATACTTGGAGATTACTTTAATCCATACAAAAACTTTTCCATCCTGCATATCAATTTTTTAATTCTCTTCACTAAAAATTAGCTAATTCATTTGGATTTATTTTTCTAGATCCCCGTGTAAGAATGTTGTCTTCAAATCCATCTATTCTACTTCAAAATCAAAATAAGTAGCAATAGATAAAATAAATATAACAAAAGTTAACTTGGCAACATGAGAAAAAAATCTCACCAAAGTCAATTCCCTCTAACTAAGAAAAACCTTTCGCTTTTCAATTCTTCACTTTTCCTTCTTCATTCAACTTCTCCTTAGACACGCATTTTCTACCAATGGGCTTTCTTCCAACCGAAAAATCCACTAGATCCCAAGCCTAGTTCTTGTCCAAGACATCCTTTTCTTCAACCATGGCCTTTTGCCAGAGTGTCCATCATCTGAAAACATTTCATCTATAACAGTTATAGGATCATCATCAGTAATAAATAAAGCAAAATTGAAACATAACTTAGGTGGATTATACCTTTCCAGTTGCCTTCTTTCTCGAACCGATCTCTTCAATACCAGAGTATGTGGTTCTTATTCTTTTTATTCTTATTCTTTTATGAAGTCTGAGTTACCATCCTTTAATCTAAACTCTATCTTTTTTGGTTATTTCTCCCTTCGTAGGACTTCATATTTGACAACATCTTTGATTTATCTAAATACCGCATCTCCACTGTATTCAACCTTATTAATGTGTATGTTCTAAAACTTATAACCTTTCAAAACATATTTATATCCTATGAAGATACACTTCTCACTTTTATTTTCCAGCTTACTATTATTTTCCTTTGAAACATGTACATAAGTATCACAGTTAAATTCCCTAAGATGTTTAAGAGACGTTTCTTACCAATCCATAGCTCATGTGGACTCCTATCACCCAACGTTGATGAGGGTGATCTACTTACTAGGTAACACACAATAGTCACTACCCTTTGCCTAGAATTCCTATCTTAACCTGACACATTGTTCATGCTCCTAACTTTTTTCCAGTAGTCCCCTATTCATCCTTTCTACAAATC
Source organism: Pinus tabuliformis (assembly GCA_031772625.1). Lineage (NCBI taxonomy): Eukaryota > Viridiplantae > Streptophyta > Pinopsida > Pinales > Pinaceae > Pinus > Pinus tabuliformis. The sequence goes on along the minus strand of CM062805.1, from coordinate 1,230,747,178 downwards.
CATTCTATTGAGGTGTGTATCGAATAGTATTTTTTCTTGCAATACTACACTTATTACAAAATTCCTTGAATTCATTCCTGCAAAACTCTTTGCCATTATCTGTCCTCAACATCTTAATTTTCTTCTTTCTCTGATTTTCCACAATAGCTTTAAACTCTTTAAATTTGTCAAAGACGTCATATTTCTTCTTCATGAAATAAATCCATGTATTCTTTAAGAAGTCATTTATAAATGAGACATGGTACATAGATTTACCCAGTTATGGAACTAATGTCAGTCCAAACACATCATTGTGTACCAAATGTAATATTCCCTCTACCCTTGTAGCACCGAAGGAGAATCTTGCCTAATTCTAATTTCCATGCAAGTAGTGTCCATAGAAATCAAAATATATAGAGAAATTAGATATACCTTCTAACATACCTTTACCATGTAGTAATATAAGGCCCTACTCTTTGATATGTCTCAGTATTTGATGCCACAACATAATCTTCTCTGCAATGACAATAAGAGTTTTTCCTTCTTCAACTCCACTCTAAAAAACAATGGAATTGTTGCACTCATCAATAATAGTGATTCCCAACATCTTATACAAAGTTCCAATCAGAAATCCCCTCAACATTGTCATCGCTCTCAAACCATCTCACACGTTTCCTTTTCAATTGTTCCTTTTACACCTACATCACTCATCTTACTTACACAAAATGAATTTATGGTCAATACTGGGATGTGCAACACGAGGGAATGTTATAATATTTCAATCCATGAGCTTAAACTTACCTTTTATCATCCTATGATTTTGGTCATCAAGTTATATCATAGGAAAACATAACCACCATCGTACCTCTCATACTCGCAAAACCACTCCGTGTGAGGAGTCATATGAAGAAATGCACCTAAGTCGAACAACCATGCCTCATGATCTCTATGTGATCCGGATCTTTTCACTTCAAATGTGCGTATAGAATTTCTTTTAAAAGGGCATGTAACCATAAGATGAATACACATAAAATAAGTGGAAATAAACGACAACCATGAGAAGCAAAGATAAAAACAAGTTGATAACGATGTTCACCCAGTTTGGGCTATGACTCCGGGCCCGATGTCTAGAGTGGGGAGTTCGCTTGATTAAAAGCTACAAGATGATGATGAGTACATGATGTATTCTTTATTAATACAAGGAAGAACTCCCTTAACTAGAGTGGCATGTCTCTCCACGAGATTCTCTTCTATAAGAACTCTCACTCATAAAATCTCTCCTTCAACATGACAAAATATCAAACTCTCACATGAATTAGCATAAAAGGGTCCTCCCACAAATTGGCAAACAAGGATCTCAACAAAAAACCATCATCTCAGCAAAAATTAAAAGAAGACATGGAATCAATGCATCTTATAGCTCCACTTTCAGGGATGGCCTGAAAATGCACACCTTTGATGAAGAAACAGACTACATGGTTGAATTCCTAGCAAAAAGTCATGAAATGTGACTGTAAACTTGACCCCTTTCTAACTCGGTCAAATATGAAATCCCCATGAATATCAAATATTCCTCAAATATTCTCTTCTTTGGGTTGACTGAAATTTGACTGCTCAGATGAAGAAACTAATCTCACCATCACATTCCTTGTGAAAAACTGAGAAAAATGAGTATAAACTTGAAATATTTCTGACACCTTCAAAAGTCTGCCCTAAGGAATATTAAAGATTTATCATAGAGAATATTCTTTGAAATATTCCCTAACATATGCTCTAACAATATTCCTAGAATCTTCTTGAGATTCATGACTTCATTGGCCTGCTTGCACCCTCATCTCTCATGTATTCTCCATGGTTCCCTTTGAACCATTTGAATGACATTTTATAACAAAGTGTGAGGGTGAATAAGACAAAGTGTGTGGTTGACATAGTCATATTAAGTTACTTGTTGTTGGAGAGGTTTTGGGTTCAAAACCCATGGACTCCCAATTTTGCTTTAATATGGTTTTAAAGCTCAATTTTGGTTTTAATATAGTTTTCAAACCATATAATATATGGTATACATATGTCCATATTGTAACAACTCCCCAAACTATGAGAATAAGACAAAAACTCCCCAAACCATGGGAATAAGAAAAAAATGTAGGTTGCACCATGCCAAGGCCACTTGGGCATAATTTGAGGTGCCATGTGGTAGCCTTTCATTGTTCCACAACATATGCAACTTATGTCACCTACATGCCATGTGTTGACTTGTGATATTGCCACATCACATGTTGTGGTTCACCTGGTTTGTCAATTGGGCTACCATGTGGTAGTCTGCAGGAGTTCCATATGGAACCCTTTGGTTGGATTTTGACTCTGATATTTTTTTTTGTACAAATTTCAAACTGCAATAACTTTCTCATACGGAATCAGATTTCAGTGTCATTTGTGTCGTTGAAATAAGGATGACGAGCTCTTCGAACTAGTTTTGGTTTTGATTAAATCTACAAAATTTGAGTTTTGAGCTTTTCTAGGTCCACCTGGATCATTCCTCCCCATTAAGGAGCTTTTAGTCCTCCAAAAGCATGAACACTATGTACAATTTGTTGTACTCCCTTGTCTGCACAACAAGTTCCCTAGGAAGCCACACTTCCTTCTCCTTCACCTTTGTTCTTCGGAGCCATAAGTTATTAACCAACACTTGTACTCTTATGCAAACCTATAGTACATCTTGAAAAATACATGTTCAATTAAAAGACCAAACTTGACCCAAGAAAACCCCATACTTTCTAAGAGTTTATAACACACTCTTTGGCCAAGTTTACATCAAAATCATAATAGAAACAAATACCCCATCTATCAACAAAAAGGCCAAAAAAACATCATCATGTTGGTTTAATATGTGATGGAAAACACATCATCACTTTTACAAACATTTCTCAACATGTGATTTACAAAATGCGGCCATGACAAGCTACTATATCTAATAAAATGATCTCTCACTCAACAAAGTGGATGGGTCATCTCTATATGCCTGGTTCGCTTGTAGAACATATTCACCAACTGGTTCCTTCATAGGTTCTTTCTGGTCATGGAGTATCTAACATGTGGCTCTTTGATGTCCATCCTAGTTTCAGTGACTACAATGATTCTTTCTCCTCGAAACTTTCTAGACCATATTGGAATTCTTATTCCTAGAGCGCTTATGATGAGTGCCCGTGGAATCCTCACTATCACTGGAATGTGATGAGGTGCTCCCATCATCCATAGTTGGTTGGTTACTAGTTGTCTTAGAGCATTATCCAACCTCTTTTCTAACATACTGAAGTCCTACATAATGTGGCAATTCCTGTACTTTGATGTGATTCACAATGCCCTAGCCATTAATGTTGAGGCCCTTTCCTTGATGCCCCATATTCTTCAATAATTTTGATCCAATTCATGTAGTATGTTTCTCAAAAGCAATGAAACCATCATCATAAAAAGAACATGAAATTAAAGAATCATTGTTTACCTCAGGCTTGTTATGCTGCAACTTTTCCAAGGCCTCCTCCTTGTCTTGTAACTGATGTTGTAACCTATGTTTCTCCTCCTTTTCTTCTTATAGGAGTCTCCTTAATTCAACATTCTTTGCTTGAATGATTTAGTTGATCTCTTAGAGTTCTTGGAGCCATGAAATGTTTGATTCCCTCCTCATTTTTGGCACAACATCTGCTAAAATCTTTTCTACATTTCCTAAATCGAAACCTAAGTCGATAGGTCCATCTTCTACAATCCCAAGAGTTGCAATCTTCATTTCATCACCTGATTCTGATCCGAGGTCAATTGGTCTAACATCTAAAAATCTCGCAGCTATGATCTTCTCATCATCCTCTAATTCATATTATTGGTCTTGTTACATAGTTGCAATTGTCTTTTGCTTCTCCTTCCTCCCATACCTCTTTGGCCTCAATTCCTAATGCAGTTTCCAACAATGTTTCTCATCATGACCTTATTTCTTACAATGAGTACAAGAGGGTTTTTCTTATTTCCTGATAGTTGTTGCTTCCCTCTTTGGACAATCGTCTTTCTCATGGTTCCCCCTACTTTTAAGATTTACAACCTTCACACTAGCTTTATCAAGAGTTTTAGGTTCAAATAATAACAATGAATGACACAAATAACCATGAAATGAGCCAAAGTATTTCATCAACATTTCAGGAGAGTTTAATGGAAGATTCAATGCTTGTTCCTAAACTCCTGTGTAAAATTTTGAACATTTTGATCTCTTATATCAGAAACAAGCTCAGACCAAGATGAAATACGTTTATGATTACTCTTACCACCTTTCTACAACTTGCCTTCCCACTAGACGAGCGTAGTGCCCCTTAATCAAAGGGATGCCAATTAGATCTTCGCTTCATCCTCTTTGATTCATAGTATGTGGCAATATACTTCTACTTGTCTAATCCAATTATCTAACTTTTATACATTACATTCTCCACTAAGCACATGCAAATCAAACTTGACATCCAGCTTGAAAAATGGATTTTTATGAGCTTTTCTACCTCTAGAATGAAGAGAAGAGGAAGAAGAATAACATTCACTGGAAGATGGAGAGGGAGGTTCAGGAGGATCTTCTCCTCCTCCTTCATGAATCACCAAGGCATGATCATTTGGTCCTTCCTTCTTCATTGGTTTTGCCATTATTTTCTCATACTCTGCAAACAATTTGTCCACTTTTTCTGCAATGGCATAGAAGGCCTTGCGATAATTTTGCTCTTCGTCCAACCAAGCATCTTCATATGCCATTTTCCCTCTTCATACCACACGCCCTACTTTTGGATGAAAGGACTTAAGTTTTCCTTCACCTCTTTGGAGCTTTTCCTTGGTTATCATACACTTAAAATTCACATCAACAGAAGACTCGCTTTGATAACAAACTTGATCCAGATTCTCTTAGCTACTGGAGTAAACCAAGATATTTTACTTCTATGATGTTAGTAGTATTACATGTGAAAGAGTAATAAAAACCACATGTGCATACTTTAAAGGAGAGGAAACATAAAGGCAACCATCAAATCAAAGAACACACACAACTTGATAACGAAGTTCACCGAGTGTGGGTTACGTCTCCGGGCTCGATGTCCAGAGTGGGGAGGTCACTTCATTAATTGTTGTAAGATGATGATGAGTACATGATATATTCTTTGTAAATACAAGGAAGAACTCCCTTAACTCGAATGGCATGTCTCTCCACAAGACACTCTTCTATAAGAACCCTGACTCATAAAAGCTCTCCTTTAGCATGACAAAATATCAAACTCTCACATGAAGTGGCATAAAAGGATCCTCCCACAAAGTGGAAAACAAGGATATCAACAACAAATCATCATCTCAACAAAAATCAAAAGAAGACATGGCATCAATGCATCTTATACCTCCACTTCTGGGCATGGCCTTAAAATGGACACCTCTGTTGAAGAAACAAACTGCTCAGTTGAATTCCTGGCAAAAACATCATGAAATATGACTGTAAACATGACTCCTTTCTGACTCGGTCAAATTTGAGCTCCCCGGGAATCTTAAAGATTCTTAAAAAGATTCTATTCCACAGGTTGAATGAAATTCAGCTGCTCATATGAAGAAATTGATCTCACCATCACATTCCTTGTGAAAAACTAAGAAAAATGAATATAAACTCGACATATTTCTGACACCTTCAAAATTCTGCCCCCGAGGAATCTTAAAGATTCCTCAAAGATTTCTCATAGAGAATATTCTTTGAAATATTCCCTAACTTATGCTCTAACAATATTCCTAGAATATTCTTGAGATTCATGACTTCATTGGTCTGCTTGCACCCTCATCTCTCATGTATTATCCATGGTTCCCTTTGAACCATTTGAATGACATTTTATAACAAAATGTGAGGGTGAATAAGATAAAGTGTGTGGTTGGCATAGTCACATTAAGTTACTTGTTGTTGGAGATGTTTTTGGCTAAAAAACCATGGAATCCCAATTTTGCTTTAATATGGTTTTAAAGCCTAATTTTAGTTTTAATATAGTTTTCAAACGATATAATATATGGTATATGTATGTCCATATTGTAACGACTTCCCAAACCATGAGAATAAGACAAAAAATCCCCAAACCATGAGAATAAGACAAAAATGTAGGTTGCACCATGTCAAGGCCACTTGGGCCTAATTTGATGTGCCATGTGGTAGCCTTTCATTGTTTCACATCATATGCCACTTATGTCACCTACATGCCATGTGTCAACTTGTGATATTGCCACATCACCTGTTGTGGTCCACCTGGTCTATCAATTAGGCTACCATGTGGGAGTGCCATGTGGCACCCTTTGGTTGACTTTTGACTTGATATATATATATATATTGGTACAAACTTCAAACTGCAATAACTTTCTCATACAGACTCAGATTTCAATGTAATCTATGTTGTTGGATTCAGGATGACGATCTCTTCGAAATGGTTCTAGTTTCGATGAAATATGAAAACTTTGATTTTTGAGATTTTCTAGAGCCACCTAGATCATTCCTCCCCACTAAGGAGATTTTGGTCCTTGTTAGAAAATTATATATTATGGAGCAATGGAACACATAAAATATTGCAGAAATATAAACACAGAAAACACATAAAACAAGAGAGACACAAATATACGTGGTTCACCCAGTTTGGGCTACGTCCATGGAAAAACAACCAGTCCTTCCTTTTATATTATCCAACAAACTGAAGAGATACAACCTACAACAGATCCGATGTAACACCCTCTTTGCTCTCAATCTCCTCTCTCTTTCTCACTCAGGGTACAGATCTACATAGACACAATACAATTCCCTCATATATAGTGAGGGGTTGCCTTCTAGGGCAAAAAACCCTAAATTAAACATAACTTCTACCGTCAGATCATCCGCCTAATGAATGACCCAGATTGACTAGAAACTACTAGACTTTTACAAGGCAATTTTACATCTATTTTTAGCTTCGGGGGCGTTGCCCCCGAAACTCCCCGCCAAGGGGGGGCTTTTCAAACTGAGGTCCAATGTGGCGATACCTTTGAATATAGAAGATAATCAGGCTCCACACACAACAGTCCTCCAAAAGCATGAACATTTTCTGCAATTTGTTGTACTCCCTTCTCTGCACAACAAGTTCTCTAATTGACCACACTTCCTTCTCCTTCACCTTTTTCCTTCGAAGCCATAAGTGCTGAACCGACACCTATACTCTTATGCAAACGTGTAGTACATCTTGTAAAACACATGTTTAATTAAAAGACCAAACATGACCGAAGCAAACCCCATACTTGCCAAGAGTTTATAACGTACTCTTTGGTCAAGTTTATATTAGAATCATAATAGAAACCAATACCCCATCTATCAACAAAAAGGCCAAAAAAACATCATCATGTTGCTTTAATATGTGATGGAAAGCACATGATCACTTTTACAAACATTTCTCAACATGTGATTTACAACATGCGGCCATGTCAAGTCACTATATCTAATAAAATTATCTCTCACTCAACAAAGTGAATGTGTCACCTCTCTGTGACTGGTTCACTTGTAAAACATCTTCACCAACTAGTTCCTTCATAGGTGCTTTCTAATCATGGAGTATTTGACATGTGTTTCGCTGATGTCCATCCTTATCGCAATGACTAAAATGATTCTTTCTCTTCCAAACTTTTGTTGGGTTGTTTTATATTCTTTCCACAACTAACCTACCTAGTGAACTGGGGGGTTAGAAGAGGGGCGGAACCCCCCCTTCGTTGTGCCGATTGCGCAGCGGGTGGGTTTGAGGGGGGCGAGTAGCCCCCCTCTACGGGGTCCAGGGCAGCGCCCCGGGAATTTTTTTTTTTGGACACTATATTAGGTTGGGCGAACTTACCTATGGTTTTCTGTCCATGGTTTTGGACGTGATGGTTTTTCGGTCCATGGTATTGGATGCTTCGACATGTATAAATATGTATTATAACATTGAAAGGAATATAATGAAAAATCAAGCTGGTAGTCCCGGTTTTGGGATCCAGGGGAAAATATTTGTGTAGATGTGTTTTATGTGTTATGCTCTCTCATTGTTTATTTTTTTGTGTTTTAGAATTCGTATGCAGGTATTTTCTGTATGGGGTTAAAACCTACAACTTTATGCATTGTCTTGGAATGCCTATTCCTAGTGCGCCTCTTATGAGTAACTGCTGAATCACTATCACTGGAATGTGATGAGGTGCTCCCATCATCCATCGTTGGTTGGTCAATGGTTGTCTTGGAGCATTCTCCAACCTATTTTCTGACATACCCAAGTCCTGCATGACGAGGAAATTCATCCAATTTGATGGGATTCACAATGCCTTGGCCATTAATGTCGAGGTGATTTCCTTGATACCCCATCTTCTTCAACAATTTTGATCTAATTCCTGTAGTATATTTCTCAGAAGCTGCGAAATCATCATCACAAAAAGAACATGAAATTGAAGAATCACTTTTTACCTCAACCTTGTTATGCTGCAACTTTTCCAAGGCCTCCTCCTTGGCTTGTAACTAATGTTGTAACCTCTATTTCTCCTCCTCTGCTTCTTGTAGGAGTCTCCTTAGTTCAACATTCTCTGCTTGAATGCTTTGGTTGATCTCTTCAAGTTCTTGGAGCCATGCAGTATTTGGTTCCCTCATCATTTTTGGCACAACATCTACTAAAATCTTTGCCTCATTTCCTGAATTGAAACCCAAGTCGATAGGTCCATCTTCTACAATCCCAAGAGTTGCAATCTTCATTTCATCACCTGAGTTCGATCCCAGGTCAATTGGTCCAACACCTACAAATCCTGCAACTATGATCTTCTCATCATCCTCTGATTCAGATTCTTGGTCTTGTTGCACAGTTGCAACTGTCTTCTGCTTCTCCTTTCTGCCATTCCTCTTTGGCCTCAATTCTGGATGCAATTTCCAACAATTTTCCTCATTATGCCCTTCTTTCTTACAATGAGTACAAGAGGGTTTTTCTTATTTCCTCTTAATTTTTGCTTCCCTCTTTGGAAAATCATATTACTCATGCTTCCCCCTACTTTCAAGATGTACAACCTTCACACTAGCTTCATCAAGAGTTTTAGGTTCAAATAATAACAATGAATGACGCAAATAACCATGCAATGAGCCAGTGTATTTCATCAACATTTTAGGAAATTTTAGTGGAATATTCAATGAAATTCTTGTTTCCTAAATTCCTTTGTAAATTTTTTAACATTTTGACCTTTACTTTCTTTCAAATGTTTCCATTCAATCATGATTTTTTGTCTATGGCCCAATGGGTGAAACTGTCCTCTTATAGCAGAAACAAACTCAGACCAAGATGAAAGAAGTTTATGATTACTCTTACCACCTTTCTGCAACTTTCCTTCCCACCATATGAGAGCAGTGCCACTCAATTGAAGGTATGCTAATTGGATCTTGGCTTCATCCTCTTTGATTCGTTGCATGCGACAATATACTTCAACCTGTCTAATCCAATTATCTAGCAGTTCTTCTTTAGATTCTCCATTAAACACAGGGAAATCAAACTTGACATCCAGCTTTAAAAAGGGCTTTTTATGAGCTTTTCTACCTCTAGAATGACAAGAAGAGGAAGAAGAAGAACATTCACTGGAAGATGGAGATGGAGGTTCAAGAGGCTCTTATTCTCCTACTTCATGACTCACCAAGGAATGGTCATCTGGTACTTCCTTCTTTTTTGGTTTTGTCATTATCTTCTCATACTCTACAAACTTTTTTTCCACTTTTTCTGCCATGGCATAGAAGGCCTTGCAATAATTTTTCTCTTCCTCCAACCGAGCATCTTGATTTTCCATTTTCTCTCTTCGTGCCGCACATCTCGTTGTTGGATCAAAGGACTTAATTTTTCCTTCTCTTCTTTGGAGCTTTGCCTTGTTTATCATACACTTACAATTCACATCAATAGAAGACCCACTGTGATACCAAACTTGATCCATATTCTATCAACTACCAGAATTAACCAAGATCTTTTACTTCTGTGATGTTAGCAAAATTGCATGTGAAAGAGTAAGAAAAACCACTTTTGGATACTTTAAAGGAGAGGAAACATAAAGGCAACCATCAAATCAAAGAACACACACAACTTGATAACAAAGTTCACCCAATGTGGGTTACGTCTTTGGGCTCGATGTCGAGAGTGGGGAGGACGCTTCATTAAATGCTGCAAGATGAAGATGAGTACATGATATATTCTTTGTCAATAAAAGGAAGAACTCCCTTAACTAGAGTGGCATGTCTCTCCATGCGACGCTCTTCTAAAAGAACTCTCACTCATAAAATCTCTCCTTCAGCATGATAAAATATCAAACTCTCACATGAAGTGGCATAAAATGATCCTCCCACAAAGTGGCAAACAAGGATCTCAACAAGAAATCATCATCTCAACAAAAATCAAAAGAAGACATGGAATCAATGCATCTTATACCTCCACTTCTAGGGATGGCCTAAAAATGCACACATTTGATGAATAAATAGACTACACGGTTGAATTCCTGGCAAAAAATCATGAAATATGACTGTAAACTTGACCCCTTTCTGACTCAGTCAAATTTGAGCTCCCCAAGAATCTCAAAGATTCCTCAAAGATTCTCTTCTGCAGGTTGACTAAAATGTGGCTGCTCAAATGAAGAAACTAATCTCACCATCACATTCCTTGTGAAAAACTGAGAAAAATGAGTATAAACTCGACATATTCTTGACACCTTCAAAATTCTACCTAAAGGGAATATTAGATTCTTCATAAAGAATATTTTTTGAAATATTCCCTAACATATGCTCTAACAATATTCCTAGAATCTTCTTGAGATTCATAGCTTTATTGGTATTCTTGCACCCTCATCTCTCATGTATTCTCCATGGTTCTCTTTGAACCATTTGAATGGCATTTTATAACAAAGTGTGAGGGTGAATAAGACAAAGTGTGTGGTTGACATAATGATTGGCATAGTCATATCTAAGTTGCTTGTTGTTGGAGAGGTTTTGGGTTTAAAACCCATGGACTCCCAATTTTGGTTTTAATATAGTTTTCAAACCATATAATATATGGTACACGTATGTCCATATTGTAATGACTCCCCAAACCATGAGAATAAGACAAAAACTCTCCAAACCATGAGAATAAGACAAAAATGTAGGTTGCACCATGCCAAGGCCACTTGGGCCTAATTTGAGGTGCCATGTGGTGGCCTCTCATTATTCCACATCATATGCCACTTCTATCAACTACATGCCATGTGTCGACTTATGATATTTCCACATCACTTGTTGTGGTCCACCTGGTCTGTCAATTGTGCTGCCATGTGGTAGCTTGTGGGAGTGCCACATGGCACCCTTTGGCTGACTTTTGACTTCTTCTTTTTTGGGTACAAACTTCAAACTACAATAATTTTCTCACATAGACTCGAATTTCAGTGTCGTCTACATTGTTGGAATCGGGGCAATGAGCTCTTCAAACTGGTCCTAGTTTCGATGAAATATGAGAACTTTTATTTTTGAGCTTTTCTAGAGCCACATGGATCACTATGTTTGCTTGTAGAAGTCAAATACACATCCCATCCTTCGTTTGAGGAGTTTTTTACTTCTATATAAGGAGCATCACTATATTCCATTTCTTTCTCAACACTTTTGGATATATCATGTTTCTTGTAATGATATTATTTTCCACTTCTACAACAGACCTCCCTAAAGATTTAGATCTTCCTATAGGTTTAGATCTCCTAGTTGAAAACTTATTTTTATTTCTATCCTAGGAGTGTCCTATTATAAATAAGGCATATATGTTATTTTTTTCCATCTCATATCTTCCAATAACAAGAATGATACTAATTCATCGAAACTTAGAATAGTTGCATTACTACCTATGGCAACAATAAGACTGATCCACATGTCTAGTAAAGAACACAACAAAAGGATACACTTATCTTAATTTAAAACCTCAATATCTATAGATAATAGTTAACTTACTACAATATTGAAGGCGTTCAAATACTATGTGGTCGAGTCTCCATCCTTCATGTCAAGCAATATAACTTCTTTTAAGGGAATAATTTGTTCACCACAAACTTAGATTGATGTAAAGCCCTTAACTTATTCCACAATACATCTATCATATCTTCTTCGGAAACACTTAGTAATATTGTATCTCAAAGATATAACCATGCCATGGTCTTTTCCTTTTGACCCAACTTCGTCTATCCTTGTGTAGGAATCCTCGTATGCACAATGATTGATCTATAAATATGCACTAATATTTCTTCACCAAAATATCATCCATTTCAAACTTCCACAAGTCAAAACTCTGCCCACTAAATTTATCGAACTCTATCTTTGAACTACTCACCATTTCCTTTCACCACAAGAAACAATACTAGATGTCCCACTGTAACAAGGTTTTCGACAAGTCCTTAGCCAAAACCCTTAGTCATAAAGACATACCCTTGAAGCAGCCAAAGCGGGCTCATATTAAATGTTGGTTTTATCCTTGTAAAATTAATTGTTGTGAAAAAATCTTAATAAAATAGAAAAGATGCAATGGCATACATGCACATGCATTTAACACAGATATTTTACCCTGGAAACCCAAACCTAGAAAACATAAACATTTTTCAATATATTATGTCTCTACAAAGTACTAATACAATATGAATATCTCGTGGCATTCATAAACCCCCAATCCACTAACCCTATATCAGAATATGATTATAATTCCTTAATGGGAAAAACAAAACCATAGGATGAACTATCATGTGCCACAAAATTGTTAACAACGAAAACCGCGTGTTGAAAACTAACAAAACTAAGATAACACATACCCAATAAGTTCAACATATTTTTTGATTGTATGGTCATCTTTAATATGAAAAGAAGTTTGGACTTGTCAACCTTAATAATGTCGTTAATATGAAGTAAAATTTTGGCTTCTCATCATGAATAAGGTGTTATGCAACCAACTCACAAAATAGAAGAAGGGATAGATCAACGACTTCAAAATAGCCTCTTCAAGGGGGAAACCTCCTTTACATTACAAAAATGAACAATTCTTTGATGATGCAAATGAAAAAACCTATGTTCTATATATAGGAGTCTAATTGGTCACAATATAATCAGAGACGACATAACAATAATAATTTTAGGGCACAACAATAACAATAATGGGCTTCTATGGGGCAGAATAATAACAATATGGGGACTACATGGGCACAATAATATCAACAAGGGGGCTACACTAACAGTAACAATGAGGGGCTATACTAGTATTATAGGGACCTAACATGCCCCTCGCCTTCAAAAAAGTGTTGTCCTCAACGCTTGAGTAGTTTTGGACGCTTCTATATAAAATTCTCATCCTCCCATGTGGAATATTCAGGGGGTAAGTTCTTCCACTTTATGAGATACTCTAAAATTGATCGATTTTGTAGTTGCCGAGTTCTTGTTTTCATGACTGCTTTAGGTTATGAATATGATTTTTCCTTCCTCGTCAAGTTTTGGTAATATTGTTTGAACTAGGATCTTGTCACCTATAACCTTCTTTAAGCATGAAACATGGAAACTGGGTGCACTCAGGGAGATGCAGGAAGCTCCAATTTGTATGCCATAGTACCAATATTTTGCAACACCTTCTAAGGACTATAATACTTTGGTGATAATAAATTATCCTTTTTAGCTTGCTTGAGGGACATTTGTTTGTATGGTTGTAGCTGTAAAAATACCCAGTCACAAACTTCTTTCGCTGCGATGTTGATATGCCTGTTATTTCATTCTATTCTGCGCCAAAGTGAGGTTATCCTTTAAGAGTTGGAGAGCTTTTTGTTGATGTTCGATGTGATCTTCCACTTCTTGAACCTTAGAATTTTCTCTTAAAGATGATGTGATGGATGGTGGATGATATCCTGAACGAAGATCCAACTTGGTGAAGTAAATTTCTCCATATAATTCATCCAATAATTCATCAATGAAAAGAAATGGGAAATTTATCTTTAATAGTGAGCTTATTGATCTCCCTATAATCCTGACACATGCACAATGATCCATCCTCCTTGTGTAAGAATACTACTGGAGTAGAGAAAGAACTTTGACTGGGTTGAATTATACTAGCCTCTATCATTTCTGCAACGATATGTTCAATTTCACTCTTTTGGGCATAGGGATATTTGTAAGGCCTGATGTTTGGATGAACACTTCGTCGAATCAAATGAATAGCATGATCATGATCATGAATAGGTGGTAGGCCTTTGGGAGTCTCAAATACCTTGGAATGATTGTCCAAGACTTTTTGGAGATTTGGAGAAATAGATGATTTCGATGTTTGAACCTCTAGTGAGCATAATTGTGCAATTACGCCCCGTTGTTCTTTCTTTAGAAGTTTTGTCATGCCTTTAGAGTTGGTTATCTTTCCTAGTTTCCCTGAAATACCCATTAATTCAACTTCCTTTCCTTCCCAAAAAAAATTCAAGAAAAGTTCTTGAAAATTAAAAGTTATCGTACCCAAAGATTTTAACCATTGGACTCCTAATACAACATCAACACCACCCATTGGAATGGAAATAATTGGACTATTCAATAAATATTCTCCCATGGATAGCTTGATATTATGGCACTTTACGGAGCAATTTATGGTGCTGGATATAGGAAGCAATTCAATTCCTTTGCTATCTTACAATGAATAAAATTATGGTACTACCTGAATCAATCAACATTATTACATTTTTTTTCTTGATATGTCCTTCTATCTTAAGAGTTTAAGGAGTGGTGATTACTACCAATGCATTACAAAATATGGTCGGATTCATTTCTTCTTTCTCTGGGGTTGGTTCCTAGTGTATATCCTATTCTTTTGACATTTCTTGCTCCTTTTCTTCCTCCTCTTCACAATCTATGTAAATTAATTACTTCTCAACACATTTAGGACATTTAGTGTATTTTCTATCACAATTGTAACAAAGCCCTTGTGGAATTTTGTAGAAATTTTCCTACAAATCAGCTAGCTTTGATACCATGTAGAACTTTTTCTACAAATTAGCTAGCTCTGATACCATGTAGAAATTTCCCACCTGTAGATCAACCTGGTAGTGCAATGTACTAAAGCAAAACACTTGATATACTTCTACAAACAATTTAGCGGAAGCTTAATCAACCATGAGAAACATCAATAAGAACACATATAACTGATAAGAAGGAATCAATCACACATAACACAAAAGAATTTACCCGGGGAAAGCACCTGCCTAAAACCCCATCTCTGTATTATCATACAAGTGGAAATATAGTCCGGATTACACAAAGCCTTAGCTCGGAAGCTATCTAGCTCTCAGTACAATCCCTCTGCTGCTCATAGACAGTCAAAGGCTTCTCACAAACCTTCTCCTCTGCCCTCCAAGCCTCCTATTTCCTTGTGCAGTTTCCTTGGGGTCCAGTGATGTCACATGTGTGAATTGGCCTCTTCACACACTCACTAACCTCTGATCTAACTGCACAAACCTGAAGGAGATAAATCCTCATCATGGATGAGCTTCCTTTATAGGAAAAATATTCATCCAACTGATAGTACACTGTCCCTTCTCTGATCTCAACTGGGTCTCTGTCTGAACTGACATGCATCAGTTATCCATGAGTGAATACACAGTTATCTGAAAATAATAGTTGTCACATGCATGCAAGCATCAACAAACTATATCTCATTAATTTAACAACTTGTTAAATTAATCTAACTGAACTTGACTAAGTTAGACTAGGTCAACTAATCCTCTCAATATTGAACTGAACCTTATCTCCTTTAATCAAGGGATAAATTCCTAAATCAAGAGAGAAAATAATTGCATGATCTCACAACGACTTCAAGTTTATTTTTCCTTAACTAATTAACTCATGGAGATTATTTAATTAATATTTTAAACTGCTGGTAAGAGCAAATTCGTTTTTACTTCCTATAGTTAGACCAGGGACTGCTAAAAATAGGAAAGGACCCAGAAATGTTATTTTTAGAAGATGTTATTTTTATCAGTTTCACCTCTCACCTAAGGTGGCCAAAATGCTCATTGGCCAAACTGCTATTTTTAGAAGTTCTATTTTTAGCAGTTCTATTTTTAGCACTTTCTAAATTTAGCATTTCTTGTTGCACACTTTTCAACACTCCCTCTCAACAAGAAAGGCTTCCTCTCGAACCCGATCCTGTAACTATGGAATGTTCTGCATGCAACACATCTACCAAGTGTAGTTGCTCCAGCAACACTCGGAACAAAAAACTCCCAACTGACCACTCTGTTGGGCTAGAAACATACTCTGATGCTGAAGCTCTACCTGCTGCTGACAAGTGCTCCCTCTCTGACCTCTGCGCTACTGCAACATCTCCATGCATCTCGCACCATTGCACCCTTCTCTGTGCTACCCTACACTGTGCAACACACTTGTGCCTCTCGCATTGCTGCAGCCTGCATGCTCTGCGCTGTCCTGGGATTCCCTGCACTATATCTCTCTCTGCCACTCCATCCGCATCTGTCTCTACCCAATCAATCAGTTCCTGCTACTCCACATCGGGGCTCCCGTAGCAAGGTCTCATCCAAGAGGTTGGGTACCTCAAGGATCCTACCCCTCCTCCTTGGGACGATCACTCTATATCGCCCCACCTCCTACCTGAAGGTATGGCTGCATGTGATCCCTCAACCTACCTGGCTCGAAGTTTCCCCCTACTGGAGGTATCTGCATGAGTAGGTGTCTCTACTCGACCTCCACTCAGCTTCCCCTGTTGAGGCTGCTCCACAACTTCCTGAAGCTACTGCACCAATCGTGGCTCCTCCACAATTGTCTAAGACTTCTTTTGGCTCTGCGTGTTGAGAGGTAATTTACTCTCTCTCTCAACCACCAAGTATCTAACCTTTTCCTTGATCCTCAAGGCTTTGCATGCATCTTGTACCTCAAGTGCATACAGGTTCTTGGCTAGCACACCAATCTATTTCCACTTTTCCGCCGTCACGAAATTTTCTAGAAAAAGAGCTGATTTTAAATCAGCGATATCTCCCTCATCCAAACTCCGATTCAGCCGATTTTTTTTTGGTTATTTTTCTGCAAGGAATCCAAATCTGCTATTTATTTCTAAAAAATTTGTACATAAATTTTCAGATCTTCTCTGCAAAGTCTTGGCCCAAAACTCAAAACTTTGAAATCTCCTCTCAGTATACTATTCTCTCCTTGATCACCTGTGCTCTTATACCATGTAGAATTTTGTAGATTTTTTCTTACAAATCAACTAGATTTGATACCATGTAGAACTTTTTCTACAAATCAGCTAGCTCTGATACCATATAGAAATTTCCCACCTGTAGATCAACATGGTAATGCAATGTTCTAAAGTAAAACACTTGATCTACTTCTACAAGAAATTTAGCAAAAGCTTAATCAACCATGAGCAACATCAATAAGAACACATATAACTGATAAGAAGGAATCAATCACACATAACACATAAGAATTTACCTGGGGAAAGCACCTACCTAAAACCCCATCTCTGTATTATCATACAAGTGGAAATATAGTTCGGATTACATAAAGCCTTAGCTCGGAAGCTATCTAGCTCTCAGTACAATCCCTCTGTTGCTCATAGACAGCCAAAGGCTTCTCACAAACCTTCTACTCTGCCCTCCAAGCCTCCTATTTCCTTGTGCAGTTTCCTTGGGGTCTAGTGATGTCACATGTGTGAATTGGCATCTTCACACACTCACTAACCTCTGATCTAACTGCACAAACCTGAAGGAGATAAATCCTCATCATGGATGAGCTTCCTTTATAGGAAAAATATTCATCCAACTGATAGTACACTGTCCCTTTTCTGATTTCAACTGGGTCTCTGTTTGAACTGACATGCATCAGTTATCCATGAGTGAATACACAGTTATCTGAAAATAATAGTTGTCACATGCATGCAAGCATCAACAAACTATATCTCATTAATTTAACAACTTGTTAAATTAAACTAACTAAACTTGATTAAGTTAAACTAAGTCAACTAATCCTCTCAATATAGAACTGAACCTTATCTCCTTTAATCAAGGGATAAATTCCTAAATCAAGAGAGAAAATAATTGCATGATCTCACAACGACTTCAAGTTTAATTTTCCTTAACTAATTAACTCATGGAGATTAATTAATTAATATTTTAAACTGCTGGTAAGAAAAAATTCGTTTTTACTTCATATAGTTAGACCAGGGACGGCTAAAAATAGGAAGGGACCCAGAAATGTTATTTTTAGAAGATGCTATTTTTATCAGTTTCACCTCTCACCCAAGGTGGCCAAAATGCTCATTGGCCAAACTGCTATTTTTAGAAGTGCTATTTTTAGCAGTTATATTTTTAGCACTTTCTAAATTTAGCATTTCTTGTTGCACACTTTTCAACAACCCTTTTGCTCCTTTTTCTTCCGATTGTTGTGGTATCAAATTTGTAGGTTGTGAAGAGCTAGGAGTAACAACAATTCCATCTTTATAGTTGTGAGTGGTAGGCTTCCTTATTGCCATAATTTTGCTTTCAATTTTTCTTGCCGACCTGAATGCCTTCTCCAATGAATCAGGTTCCCAATGGAAAACCTCATGTTGGATATTATCCTTTAAAGTCCCTATGAAGACATCAATCCTATGCTCCTCTGGAATATCATTTACCCTTATATTCAATTTTTGGAAGTCCTCTATGTGCTCCACCATTAAACCCTTTTGTTTGAGATTTATAAATTGGCCAAAGAAGGTGTTTCTCTTTGTATCCTCATAATGTGCTGTCATTTCCTTCGTAAAAATTGACCAAATGACAATTTGTTTACGAGAGCAAAGCCATTGATACCATACAAACTGATTGGGTTCTAAATATAAAGTTACAATGCGTACCTTTTGTGTGTTTTGCACATTATGGAGATCAAAATATTGCTCCATCTGTAGCATCCATGTTACGGGATCCTTGCCATTAAACTTCCTCATATCGATCTTTAGAATATTGTGGGTATTCAATCCACAGTTAGAGTCTACGAAATCATGATTAACATTTCTTTTGTTCTCATCATGAGTTTCCTCTACTACCTTTTCGCTATTAGGACACATTTCTTGTAGCAACTTTGTCAAACCTTCCATATCTTTCTTCAAATATTCCATGTTTCCTTTCAGTTTTGCTTCTACACCATCAATCTTAGCTTCCATGCCAATCTTCAAACCATCCATCTTAGCTTTTGTTACTTTTTGTTAGAGCGAAATTTGTTGCACTCGGTCCCATAATTTTGATATATCATGTTGCATTTCTTCCTCTTCTTCATGTGTCGTAGTAGATATTTCAGGTTTCTTACTAGGTATTTCCATTCTATTTCCTCGGGGCATCAATTTATGATAATTATGCTTCACTATGCCCTTTGAATCACATCAAACTATTATTCCAAACAAAACTTATGAAAATTTTAAAAACTACACACCTTTTTTTTCTCACTTTGTAGGAGCTCGATATTGAATCTGTTGTATCTATGTAATTTTGGATATCCAAGGTCTGAAATTTCATCTTGTAGTAGACCTCTAAGTCTTATTTCCAACCCCACAAGTCAGACCAAGATTTGATTATTCAAAAATGAGTTATGCCAAATCTTCCACGATGACCTGATTATGTACTTGTTCAGTGGAGCGAAGTTGTACGGAGTACCACGTGTCACTATGTCGACCTTCAGCCCTAATATTTCTACATGACAAACTAAAGTCCGTTTAATTTCAATCACTTTTTACAGAATTCAAATCTGATGCCTGAAACGAAAGTTATGACTAATTTCCCTAGGTCACCCGTTTGAGACAAAATTCTGGAGCTTGCAAAAACCCTGACTTCCTTAGAAAATATCTATGAAACTGTAGTGAAGCAAGATCTAAAATTTTTACACAAAGTTCTTTGAGATTTTGGCTCCATGTGGTATAAATTTGAGCTTTTGAATCCTCGTAGAAAAAAATTTATAGCGAAAATTCCAAAATGGTTTGTTTGAAGAAGCGAAATCCTAAAATCCAAAGCTTTGATACCAAATGCTATGCAACCAGCTCACAAAATAGAAGAAGAGATAGACAAAGGAATTAAAAATTAACCTCTTCTAGGGGGAAGCCTATTTTACATTAAGCAAATGAAGAATTCTTAGATGATTCAAATGAAAAACCCTCGTTTCTATATATAGGAGTCTAAGGGGTCACAATATAATCAGAGCCGACATAAAAATAATATTGTAAGGGCACAACAATAACAATAGTGGGATTCTATGAGTCACAATAATAAGAATATGGAGACTACATAGGCACAATAATAATAATAAGGGGGCTATAGTGACAATAGCAATGAGGGAATACACTAGTATTACAGGGACCTAGCATAAGGTAATTAATAAAGTAATGAATTTATTGGGGGAGATCTATTTTTAAATTATATGGAGGACGTGTTAGATCATAAAGTCAAAAAATGTACTATGTATTATATTAATGCAATATCAATCTTGTGTTAATATGTGTTGTGTATCATGGGCTTCATAGCGCCCCCTCCTCCGCCCTCTCCCCACCCTACAAAAAAATTAAAAAAGAGTTTATAAATACTTGAAAAATATATTTTTGTGAATTAATCTTTCAATTTCAAGATTAAATTTTCTCTTTTCTATTTAATATTAATAGGATACGATGGTGAAGAAGATGGTCATTACAATGCATTAAGATCAACTTTGGCCTATCAAACCTTAAGAGAAATGATAAGGAATTCATTAGTTTAGTTTAACATTTTGTTAGCATGATCAGAAAGTTTGGAGATAAGCTTTTATAAATTTTCATAGTTTTGATGAGTTAACAATTTGTAAAGATTAGCAATGTCGTAAATATTCTGAAAATGAGGTTTAATGTGGGAATACACAAGGCATTCTAAGATAGAGTGGCTTTCATCCTCCACCTTCTTGGTATCACAAAGGTAACAAAAACTTTCATCCCACAACATTTTTATACTACACCCTATATATTTTTTTCCCCAAACGACACTCTATATCACTATGGCTCTCTTAAGAGTTTGTTCTTATTATGTCACTACAATGACATATAGGGTCCATGCGATGGTATTATTTATGTTCGCACCAAATAAATTCATCATTTTCTATGTTAAACATTGTTTTTGAGGTCCCCTGGGCGGTTGATGTATTGGTGCCGCCAACACCAGGGCTACATAACCCAAGGCAAGACGTCAGTTGGTCGGCCATTTCATAATTTTTATGTCAGTGTTTGTTGGACTTTGCGTCAGAGGCATGGTTTTTTGTGAATCCAATATGTCTTTGCTATATCTTTCTCGTAGGTAAATCGTGTCATTGAAAACGACAAAGGAGAGGCATGTGGAGGAGGTGATTAGTCTGAAATGGTACGATAATCGATACAACGATTCCCATGCACCATATTTCAAATCAAACATCTCTACACATAATAGATCAATATCTTCTCCTTCAAAATCAAAGACTCCCCCAACAACAAAGATCCGATTATAAGTAGGACCTCTAAGGTAGAAGACTACTAGATGTTGTTGTCTCTAACAGCTCATGGGAGTGCTCTCCTCCTATTTACATTTTTTATGTAGAAAAATCAAACTTTAGTTAATATAGTTCCCTAAGAGTTATAATAGAATCCCATTCCCTTCCACAACATTCATCACAATGTTACACACCTCATGAGTCTCTTCAAATTTCTTGGAGTTGATTAATGCATGCACACAGATAAGATTCCACCTCCATGCCAACATATCGAATCCTATTACTCAATTTTTAGCAGATAAGTGGCTCCTTAGAAAAATTAGCCAGGGCTTGGATGCATGAATGGAATCAAACACGACATGTAGCAAAGTGCTGAAAACAAAGACAGAGTGCCATTCCTTACAAACAAGGGTGAAAATCAACTTACCTTTTCTCATCCTGTGATTATGTTCATTGAGTCATCTCATAGGAAAAAATAACCACCATCATATCTCCCATACTAGCAAAACCACTCCTTGTGAGGAGTCATATGAAGAGATGCACCTAAGTAGACCAACCATGCCTTATGATCTCTGTGTGTGCTTGAAGAAACCAAATACACATCCCATCCTTCGTTTAAGGAGGTTTTTGCTTCTATATAAGGAGCATCATTATATACCCTTTCTTTCTCAACACTTTTGGATCTATCATGTTTCTTGTAATGCTATTCTTTTCCACATCTACAACAAGTATCTACAAATTTCTCTAGAAATTTAGATCTTCCTCTATATTTAGATCTCTTAATTGAGAAATTATTTTTATTTCTATCCTAGGAACATCCTCTTATACATAAGGCATCTATGTTATGATTTTCTATGTTTTTCCATCTCATATCCTCCAATAACAAGAAGGAGACTAATTCATCAAAAATTATAATAGTTGCATTACTATCTATGGCAATAATAAGACTAATCCACAAGTCTAGTAGATAACACAACAAAGTGGTACACTTATCTTCATCTAAAACCTCAATACTAATAGATAATAGCTAACTTACCACAATATTGGAGGTGTTCAAATAGTCTGTTGTAGGGTCTCCATCCTTCATCTCAAGCTATACAACTTATTTCATGGCAATAATTTGTTCCCTGGGAACTTAGACTGATGTAAAGCCCCTAACTTATTCCACAAATCTTCTGTCATATCTTCTCCATAAGCATTCAATGATATTGTATCTCGAATACACAACCATTGCATGATATTTTCCTTTTGATTGAACTTCCTTTATCCTTGTGTAGGCATCCCCCTAGGTGCAATACTCATATCCATACCTATCCACTAATCTTTCTTCACCAAAAGATCATCCATTTTAAACTTCCACAAGTCAAACTTCCCATTGAATTTACCGAACTCTATCTTTGATCTGCTCAACATTTCCTTTCACCACAAGAAACAATACCATAGATCTCCCACTATAACAAGGTTTTCCACAAGTCTTGACCCAAAACCCTTAGCCACAAAGGTGTCCCTTTGAAACCAAAGTGTGTTCATATTAAATGTTGGTTTTGTCCTTGTACAATTAATTGTTGCAAAAATTGTTAATAAAATAGAAAAGATGCAATGCCACACATGCACATGCATTTAATGGAGAGTGATCCGAATCGGATCCATAGAAGACTGTCAAAGAACCATGAATGTATCAGGTCGAACAAATCTCTAAAGAAATCCAAAACAGTGATCAAAAACACCCCTGAACCAGTGGCAATGGCAGCCAATGTGGAACGACGAGGACCTCGGTCAAAGTGCGCTAACCGAGGCCCATGGAGACCACGCATGAGGTCAAAGTAGCCCCTGGGAGCCCTGAATCGAGAAACGGAGGTGGTTTTTGATGCGCGATTGAACAGGGTCTTGAAGGAAAAGCCTAAGCATTCGGTCGCGTGGGGGAACCGGAGGACCGCGGGTGGAAAAGGAAAAGCGCTAAACGTACAAAGGCAGGACCCACACTCTAGAAAACGACAGTTTTGATCGGGTTGCCCTTAAACGATAAGAGGTTTTGGACGAGAGTGGAGCAATTCCATACATCGATCGACACGTGGCAGGCGGAGGTGAGAGAAAACCACCGTTGATCGCGCGCTATCGGTCGAGCAAGTCAACTGCGTGAAACGTACTTATGGTGTTGGATCTGGGGGACTAATATCGGATGGCTAAGATCACGCCCAATGGGGGAAGTGGAACCAACAGGGAATTAAGCTGCGTTTTAGAAGGGATTTGGAATCTGTTTGACCGCGACGGTGGAGGAAGAACGCATCCACGACGTAACTGAAGAAACGAATCAACGAAGCACGCTGGGGCCGTTTAGAGGAGGACAAGTGGCCACTCCCTGAGCATTCATGATGACGCCGAATAGGGAACTCCAAGCACAGCCGCAGAAGGTGAATCGGCAGAGGCGGAAGAGGAACCGAACAGGCATAGGGATTGAATGGCTAAAAGCAATGAACAGAGACAGTCAAATGAGTAAGGAAGAGACAGAAGTCGAGAGACGAAGAAGTGGAATAGTGAACCCAAAGAGAAGGACTAAACACAGAGAACATTTAAGCAAAGCAGAAGAGACAGAGGGCTGAGCTGACCAGAGGCAGCATCGAGCACCAGAGAGCTTGAAGATTCAAGCCATCCCATAGAGGAATCTGTCCGGACTGAGCATCACATTTGGCTCTTTCCACTGTAGACCGGAAGGTCATAGAGCTGGTAGGAGGAAGAAGAGTCTGTGTACTCTAGTGGCTTGGGGAATCCAAGAAACCACCCTGCCAAGCAAAAATCTGCTTCAGGAGAACTCACATTGAGTCCCTGCATTGTAATTCTTTGCTTAAAGGCACAATAAAACAAGGCCACCGCTGAAATCTGGACCGGAGACATAGCCCGGGAGAATAGGGTGAACTCCTTATTAAAATTTCTTGTGTCTTTGTGTTTGCTTACTGTGTTTCTCTGTTGTCTTTCCATTTTATTGTCTGTGTATTAGCAATCTGATCAATCCGTTGCTTCAATAACACATAACATACACCAACACATGAGTATGTAATACCTTAGTTTAATAAATCTTTAACTAATGTCACTCATAGGGTGAATATCAGATCAAGTGGTATCAGAGCTCTAGGCTGTAAGGTTAGACAAGCTTGTGTTGGTTTAGTTGTGAATGCTCACAAGATCAAAGCTCAAGTTAGGAGAAGGAGAGTTGGTGGAAACTAATCCTGAAATTGGGAGAGTCTATTCTCGAAAGACAATGTTAGAGGAAGGTTTTGTAGGGCCAGACCCTCAATTCATAGAGAGTTTCCTAGCTATAAAGTCTATGGTTGAAGAAATGTACAGAGACTTTAGAAAGCAAAAGGTGGAAGATTCATCAGGCTCTAAGCAAGATAAATAAGAAGATGAGTCTCACTTCCATGACCACTCCAAAGGAAAGGGGAAAGAGGAAAGCTTTCTCACACCTCCCGATAGCCCTGTGCATAATAAGAAAGCATCTTTGATTAAGCTAGATGCTAAATTTGATTTACCTATATATGATGGAGAGCTAAATGCTGAAAAGTTGGACAATTGAATTAGACAAATTGATGTGTATTGCAGGGTACAGAACATAAACTCAGATAAGAGTAAGATTCAGCTAGCAAGACTATGCCTAGGAGGCACTGCCTTGGTTTGGTGGGAAGGCAGAACCCAAGCTGATATGAAAAGACATGGCAAGATCATCTCTGTCTGGAGTTAATTTGTTGTTGCAATCAAAAAGCAGTTCTATCCATTGGCCTACATGCAACAAGCCATGATGAGTTGGAAAACTCTTCGACAGTTGAAAGGGAAAAGTGTACAAGGGTATACTCAAGAATTAAGAAAGAGAGCATTGATGTTGGGTATCTAATTAGACTCACCAGAGACTCTTTTGAAGTACATTGGTGTTCTACATAGCTACATGAGGCATACCATCCTCATGTTTAATCCCACTAGTATAGATGAGGTATCTGTACAAGCTACTCATCTAGAAGCTAGAGGAAAGAATGGCAATCCAGAAGTTGGGGGACCATCCCAACCCACTGTAAGCAAGAGCAAGGAGATAAGGAAACAAAAGTGGAAAGCAAGGAAGGCTAACACTGCACAGAAAGCCAAAGCTTCATGCACTCATTGTAAAAAGGAGGGGCATGATGGTGAGGACTGTTGGATTCTGCATCCAGAGCTGAGACCTAAGAAGTCTGAGGGCAAGAAGAAGAAGATAGCTGTAGCTATTCAGAAAGATTTGGGGTCAGACTCGGGAGATGAAACAACTATAGTAGCCACCGGTATAAAAGGTAAGGATTCTGAAGCATCTACTAGTAATTCTGCTCAATCTGTTATTGATGAAGAAAATGAGAGAAAAAGACATGAGCTTTTCCATATTCGAGTTATTTCCAAAAATCAAAATATTGATACTTTGTTTGATAGTGGCTCACAAGTAAATTTGATTTCTGAAGCAATTGTAAAGAAATTGGGATTAACAACTTCACCTCACAAGAAACCATACCCATTAGGATGGATGAATGATAAAGCACAACTACAAGTGACTAGACAGTGCAAACTCAAGTTTTCTTTTGGGTCAACATTTGTAGATGAGGTTGAGTTAGACATAATTCCTTTGGATATGTGAGGAATTGTTTTAGGGAGTCCTTACTTGTATGCTAGAAAGGCTATTTTATATAGAGCTGAGAACAAGTATCTACTTGTTAAAGATGGAATTGAATACTTTGTAAGAGCTCATAAGCTCAAGAATAATTATACTCTCATAAACTCAGGACAAATGAAAATAATGATAAATCCATGCAAACAATTCTTACTGATGGTTGTAAAGGAAAAGAAACCTGATAAAACCAATGTATTTGAAGCCTGTAATGTTGAACAATAAGCTAATATAGAAAAGGTTGTTTCAGAGTATGATGTCTTATTTCAGGAACCTAAAGGTCTGCCACCCAAAAAGGGAATAGTACATGATATTATTTTGCAGTAAGATGTTCCATTGCCTTTGGGATGTACAGGTTGTCTGCTTTAGAGGATGTTGAAATCAAGAAGCAGGTGCAGGAGTTGCTCAAGAAGGGCTTGATCAGGCCTAGCACATCACCATGTGGGTCACCAATCGTTTTGGTGAGAAAGAAAGATGGCTCGTGGAGAATGTGCATTGATTACCGAGCACTGAATAAGATAACAATAAAAAATCGTTATCCCCTTCCTTGCATAGATGATCTTTTAGATCAATTGAAGGAAGCTGTTTATTTCACCAAGCTGGATTTGCACAGTGGATACCATTAGGTCAGAGTTGCAGAGCAAGATGCATGGAAGACTGCTTTCAAAACAAAGCAGGGATTGTATGAATGGCTGGTTATGCCTTTTGGCTTAACTAATACTCCTGCTACTTTCATGAGATTAATGAATGATGTACTCAGACCATTTCTTGATGATTTTGTTATTGTGTATCTGGATGACATTCTGATTTTTAGTAAAACGTGGGAAGAACATTTAAAGCATGTTAAACAGACATTAGATGTTTTGAAAAGAGAAAAACTTTATGTTAAACTCTCAAAATGCGAATTTGGAAAAACATCTCTAAACTACTTGGGTCATATAGTAGGGGGAAGTGAAATGAAAATAGATCCCTCTAAAGTGGCAGTCATTGTGAACTGGCCTAAACCCAGGTCTGCTACAGAAGTGAGAAGCTTCTTAGGAGCAAAACAGTATTGGAGGAAGTTCATTTCTAACTCCTCCTCGATTGTAGCTCCCTTACATGCTTTAACATGATTGAATAAGGGTGTTTCAGTGGGGAGGCAAACATCAGAAAGCCTTCGACACCTTGAAAGAGAAAATTAGTACAACACCTGTATTAGCACTGCCAGATCTACAAGACCATTTGAGATCCAAACTGATGTCAATGACTATGCCATGGGAGCAGTGTTGACACAACACGGTAAACCCATACGTTATCATTTTGAGACTTTTAATCTTGCAGTCGTTAACTATCTTACATATGACAAAGAATTGTATGCATTAGTTCAGAGTGTGAAAAAGTGGAAACATTACTTAATGGGCAAAAAGACAATACTATATACTGATCATCAGCCACTTCAATATCTACACTCCCAAACTAAGTTGCAGCAATCAAGACATTACAGATGGATCTGTTTTCTACAATAGTTTCATTTAGTCATTAGATATAAAATGGGCATACATAACAAGGTTGCAGACATGTTATCTAGACCCATTATAAATGCATCTACCATAATTAAGCATAATTCTGTGCTACATGAAAGCTACATAGAACAATATGCTCAGGATATGGACTTTAAGGATGTATATGCAACTTTGAGTCAAGGCAAAAGAGTAGAAGAATTGGACTATCATGTGAAGGACCGACTCTTATACCATTGTGGGAAACTCTACATTCCACAAACTGAGAGGATAAAGATAATTAGGGAAGCACATACTTCTCTGATATCAGGTCACTTTGGGGTAAGTAAAACATTTGCACAGCTGCAAAGATTCTGCTATTGGCCGAAAATGAATGAGACAGTTTCTAGATATGTAAGAGGGTGTGCCATGTGTGCTAAGAGCAAGCCCAGTAATAGGAAACTAGGCTTGTACACTCCACTACCAGTTCCTTCTCACCCTTGGGAAAGTGTTTCCATGGATTTTGTTGGAGGACTGCCTAAATCTAGGAAAGGTCATGATTATCTATATGTTGTTTTGGATAGGTTCAACAAAATGTGTATTTTAATACCTTGTAGTAAATAGGTCACAGCTGAACAGACTGCAAAATTGTTCTTTGAACATGTATGGGTTCAATTTGGATTACCCACTTCCATTGTATCTGATCGAGACACTCGCTTTGTGGGGAAGTTTTGGTCTAGTCTGTGGGAACTGATGGACACCAAATTGAAGAAAAGCACAACTTTTCATCCAAAAACAGATGGCCAGACAGAAGTAGTAAACAGGACAGTGGTCCAGTTACTGAGAGGTTATTGCAGCAAACATCCTAAGCTTTGGGATGAAAACTTATGTTATGTGTAGCATGCTTACAACAGAGCCAAACACTCTTCTACACAGAGATCTCCTTTTGAGACCTGCTTTGGTTTCACAACAAGGTGTCCTTTGGATTTTGTCTTTGGTAAAGATATCATGGTTGATGGACACAGTGATGTGGACAAGGAAACTAGGTTCATTGAACAGATCCAGGAGATCCACCAGACAGTACAAGAACAGCTAGAAAAGAGCCAGGCCAAGTACAAGGAGGCATGATAAGCATCAGATGGAGCATAGTTTTCAAGTTGGAGACAAAGTCTGGCTGTATATCAGCAAGGACAAGATGCAAGGTGAAGGTAAAAAGTTAAAGCCTATAAGGTATGGACCTTTTAGGATACTTGAAAAGATTGGTGAGAACACTTTTCGCCTTGATCTACCAGCTTACATGCACATCTACTCAGTCGTAAATGCAGATTGCTTGAGATTGTTTGAACCTTCAATGATTGAGGACCCTGAAGAGCAAAGTCAATTGCCTTCTATTGCTGACCTGCTACTTGAATACCTCAATGAGTTGCAGGAAGACACAGTGCTGGATAGGAAGGTAAGGAAAACGTGCAAGGCAGATGTTGAGTACCTCAGGATTGGGCTCAAAGGTTCAAAGTCGAGCAGTGAAAAGTGGATTGAGATTGGACAAGTAAGAAAACATTATCCTCACTTAGTCGATGCTTGAAAACCAACTTTTGGTGGTCCAAAAGCTTTTTCAGTGGGAAGGCTGTGATCCGAATTGGATCCATAGAAGACTGTCAAAGAACCATGACTGTATCAGGTTGAATAAATCTCTAAAGAAATCCAAAACATCGATCAAAAACACCCCTGAACCAGTGGAAATGGCAGCCAACGTGGAACGACGAGGACCTCGGTTAAAGCACACTGACCGAGGCCCATGGAGATCGTGCAGGAGGTTAAAGTAGCCCCTGGGAGCCCCGGATCGGGAAACGAAGGTGGTTTTTGATGCGCGATTAGCGCTAATCGCGCATCGCTGGGCGAACAGGGTCGTGAAGGAAAAGCCCGAGCACTCGGTTGCGTGGGGGAACCAGAGGACCGCGGGCGGAAAAGGCAAAGCACTAAACGTACAAAGGTGGGACCGCGCTCTGGAAATCAGCGGTTTTGATCGGGGCGGCTTAAATGGTAAGAGGTTTTGGACAAGAGCCGAGAGATTCCATACATCGATCGACGGCTGGTAGGCGGAGGTGAGAGAAAACCACCGTTGATCGTGTGGTATTGGTCGAGCAAGTCAACCACGCAAAACGTGCATATGGTGATGGATGTGGGGGACTCAGATCGGACATTTGAGATCACGCCCGATGGGGGAAGCAAAATCGACAGGGAATTAAGCCGCATTTTAGAAGGGATTTGGAATCCGTTTGATTGCCACGGTGGAGGAAGAACGCATCCATGACATAATTGAAGAAACAAACCGACGAAGTAGGCTGGCGCCGTTTAGAGGAGGACAAGTGGCCACTCCCTGAGCGTTCATGATGACACCGAACAAGGAACTACAAGCGCAACTGCAAAAGGTGAATCGACAAAGGCGGAAGAGGAACCGAACATGCATAGGGATCAAATGGCTAAAAGCCATGAACATAGACAGTCGAATGAGTAAGGAAGAGATAGAAGTCGAGAGACAAAGAAGTGGAACAGTGAACCCAAAGAGGAGGACTGAACACAGAGAACAGTAAAGCAAAGCAGAAGAGATAGAGGACCGAGCTGACTAGAGGCAGCATCGAGCACTAGAGAGCTTGAAGATTCAAGCCATCCCATAGAGGAATCTGTCCGGACTAAACATCACATTTGGCTCTTTCCACTGTAGGCCAGAAGGTCATAGAGCTGGTAGGAAGAAGAAGAGTCTGTGTACTCCAGTGGCTTGGGGAATCCAAGAAACCACCCTGCCAAGCAAAAATCTGCTTCAGGAGAACTCACATTGAGTCCCTATATTGTAATTCTTTGCTCAAAGGCACAATAAAACAAGGCCACTGCTGAAAGCTGGACCGGAGACATAGCCCAGGAGAATAGGGTGAACTCCTTATTAAAATTTCTTGTGTTGTTGTGTTTGCTTACTGTCTTTAGCTGCTGCCTTTCCATTTTATTGTCTATGTATTGGCAATCTGATCAATCCGTTGCTTCAATAACACAAAACAC
This sequence comes from Pinus tabuliformis, assembly GCA_031772625.1. Taxonomy (NCBI): domain Eukaryota; kingdom Viridiplantae; phylum Streptophyta; class Pinopsida; order Pinales; family Pinaceae; genus Pinus; species Pinus tabuliformis. The sequence continues at coordinate 1,230,716,472 of CM062805.1, read as the reverse complement.
ACACTAGCACACAAGTCTGTAATACCTTAGTTTAATAAATCTTTAACTGATGTCAGTCATAGGGTGAATATCAGATCAGAGAGATTTTACACTGGAAACCCAAACCTAGAAAACCAGAAAGAATTTTCAATATATTATGTCTCTACAAAGTTCTAGTACAATATGAATATCTCGTGGCATCCATAAACCCCAAATCTACTAAACCTGTATCAAAATACAACTGTAGTTCCTTAATTGAAATTACAAAACGATAGGACAAACCATCATGTGCGACAAAATTGTTAACAACAAAAACCACGTGTTGAAACCACCAAAACCAGACACAAAACACTATAGTCATACAAAGAAGATAACACATACCCAATAAGTTCAACATGTTTTTTGATCATATGGTCATCTTGAATATGCCTATAATTTTAGACTTGTTAACCTTAATAAGGTCTTTAATATGAAGTAAACTTTTGGTTTGTCATCATGATTAAGGTAAATTAATAAAGTAATGAATTTATTGGGGGAGATTTATTTTAAAAATATATGGAGGGTGTGTTAGATCATAAGGTCAAAAAATTGTACAATGTATTATATTAATGCAATATCAATCTAGTGTTAATATGTGTTGTGTATTGTGGGTTTCATATCACCCCCACCCTGCAAAAAAAATAAAAAGAGTTTATAAATACTCGAAAAATATATTTTTGTGAATTAATCTTTTAATTTCAAGACGAAATTTTCTCTTTTGTATTTAATATTAATAGGACATGATGGCAACGAAGATGATCATTATAATTCATTAAGATCAATTTTGATCTATCGAACCTTAAGAGAAATGATAATCAATTCATTAGTTTAGTTTAACATTTTGTTAGCATGATTGAAAAGTTTGGAGATAAGTTTCCATAAATTTTCATAGTTTTGATGAGTTAACAATTTGTAAAGATTAGTAATGTTGAAAATATTCTAAAATTGAGATTTAATGTGGGAATGCACAAGACATTATAAGATAAAATGGGTTTCATCCTCCACCTTCTTAGTATCACAAAGGTAACAAATACTTTCATCCCACAACATTTTTATACGACACCCTATATCTTGTTTTCCCCAAATGATACCCTATATCACTGTGGAACTCTTAAGAGTTTTTTCTTATTATGTCACTGTAGTGACATATACTATCCATGCGATGGTATTATTTGTGTTTGTACCAAAAATTTTATAAAAAAAAATTGTCGTTTGCAATTTTAAACTTTATTTTATGGGTTCCCTAAGTGGTTGACGTATTGGTGCCACCTGCACCAGGGCTACATAACCCAAGAAAATACGTTAGTTGACCAACCATTTCATAATTTTTATGTCAGTTTTTGTTGGACTCTGCATCAAAGGCATGGTTTTTTGTGAATCCAATATATCTTTGCTATATATTTCTAGCAGGTAAATCCTATCATCGATAATGGCAGAGAAGAGAAATGTGGAGGAGGCGCTTTCTTTGAACTAGTATGGAAATGGATCTAATAATTCCCACATATCATATTTCAAATCAAGCATCTCAACACATAACAAATCAATCTCTTCTCCTTCAAAATGAGGGACTCCCCCAACAAAAAAGATATGATTATAAGTAGGACCTCCAAGGTAGTAGATTACTGGATGTTGATGTCTCTAACAAATCATGGGAGGGCTCTCCTCCCATTTACATTTTGGATTTAGAAAAATCAAACTGTAGTAAATATAATACCCTGAGAGGTAAAATAGAATCCCATTCCCTTCCTCAACATTCATCATAATGTTACGCACCTCATGAGTCTCTTCAAATTTCCTGGAGTGGATTAATGTAGGCACACTGATACGATTCCACCTCTAGGCTAGTGGATCAAATCCTATTACTCGATTTTTGGAAAATAAGGGGCTCCTTAGAAAAAATAGCTAGGGCTTGGATACACAAATGGAATCAAACATGACATGTAGCAAAGCACTAGAACCAATGATGGAGAGTCATTCCTTACAAATGAGGGTGACATTCAAAACATTTGTGATGGGAAGAGAAGATAGGATTCTCTCAATCACCTCATCCGGTAGCTCTGAAATACATGGTGACGATGCCTCAAAATTGTCCATCGAAATTCACTACTAAACTCTATCGTGAACTAGGTGCCTTGGATTACAATATGATATAAATACTTTTTGGATGACAATATGGAGGCATTTGAACCGTGACACACAAAGTTTTTTCACATTCACCAACATTAAAAAGATGTTGAGAGTGGTGGGTGGGTAGGAAAAAAACCGTACATGGGCACTCGTCGATTCATCTGGAGTTGTGAAATTCTATTTATGCCAAGTGGATACCAAAAAAGGACACACATAGATTCTACAATATGGTTTCCTTTGAATGCCATCAAATAAGATTAAATGAAGTTGAATCCAATATAGAAATGTGACACTTGACTTATGTGCAACCACTATGCCACAAAAAGGAAACTTTCCTTTCTACAACACTATATGTACCTACTTATAAGAAAATGTTATTTTTGTTTTGAAATAGGATAATATACCTACTTTAAACAAGATAGTCTACCAACTTGAAATAAAATCAGACTTGTTAGCTATAAAAAATAACTAATTTAATTTTATTATATTTTAAATTTTTTTACCAGCTATAAATAAATTTTAACTTTATCTTACTCTACTTCAAATAAAATTAAAATCTAATGTATGTTAAATAATATTCATTATATATACAATTATATCACTAATTTCATATATATATAAGAATGAGGATCATGATATTATAATATCAAAAATAAAATGGAAAAAATATTTTAATTAAAACTACTCTAATTCATTGTTTTTTTAATATTTAATAAATAACAAATCAAAATAAATTTTACATAAAGATTAATTTAAACACAATATTTTTTTGAATAAGTTTATATTGTATTAATTTATAAATTCATTAAAAATGCTAATAATTAGCATAATTCTTTTTAATTTTATTATAATATAATAATTATATAAAAATATTTTAAATATTTTAAACTTTATCTCTTATATATTGATGTGGGCTTTAGTTATATTTATAGTTTTGAGGTGTGAGTATTCAACGCACAATTATGTAAGCCACCAAGATTTAAAGTTTTCAAGGTAGCTCATTTTAACTTTGAAATGATTTATTGATTATTTAGTATAATAAGAGCTATTTGGTGGCAATATCATCCTCTTTATAGTTTTTGCATGTAGCTTACATGCATAAAATACATCTATTCAAAAAAGAAAAAATAACGACATTGCCACCATATGGTTCTTGTTTTAGAAATGTTCCTTTGATTTAAGTTAATTATGACAAAAATATACTTTTGGTCTTATAGATTGGGGTGAATTTACTTTATATATTACCTTAGCTTTCTTTTATTCTGTATTTATTTGTTACACCTAAATTTCCCCAATTTAGATGTGATGGTTTTTTTAATGTCATCAATATTTTATAGAGTGACCTCCATTTTTGTTCTCCAAATATTTAGCAAATAATTAGCAGCTTTGGGGCACCATCTCTTAAGTTGTGAGTTTAGCAAGTTTCCTTGCACTTAGACTTAGGACCCACCACTTGAAGGTCAGGTAAAGTATGACTTTCATTATGACTATGGTGTTAACCTGGGCCTTACTGGGACAAGAGGGGTACAAAGGATTAGAAACATTGTAGGACTCAATCCCTAAGCATCCTATTCAGTGTTATGAAGCCAATAATGCTTTCTTTAAGGAAAAAATAACTTATTTATTTATATAGGAATTAACCAAACCAATCTAAGATACAAGTTAGCCAATGTGATATGCATTTTCAATCATACAACCAAAATCAATAGAATTTCAAATTTAAAAAGTGTGAAATGGAAATGGTGTACCAAGAATATTTTGTAAATATAACAAAAACCCACTATGATTGATGTTAGTTAATTCAATTGCACTAGCATTCCATTACATTTAATTCATCAATCTAGGTTAATAAGCTTTTGAAGTGTAAGGCACAAGGCTTTGCTTAAGTAGGTTACATAGGGTTTTTATGCTTGTGATTCAACCGAGCTAATATATTCTAACAAATTGATCATAAAATTAAAACAAATGCCACAGGGTATTCAGGGTTTTGCATAAGAAAATAACACAAGGTTATTTATTTGTATTCAATTAAGTAATCAATTCAAAGGTAATTGAGGAGTGTTATACGCCATTTTGTCACATCTGGTCAACAAGCTTGCAAAATGGATCAATCAACATCCGTAAACATGTTGTCATCATCCCCTCACAAAGCCCTAGGCATTGCCTTTCCAAAAAGTATGAGTTTCTAGGATTAATTGCTCAAAATTAATGTTTTTAGCCCCAGTGCACCCTGTATGTTTAGCCACCTGCATTCAGCGATGGTTTCTCCCTTTTGTACAAGCATTGGTCAACACTTGTTGCTCCCTTTTACAAGTGCGCTAATTCTAGAAATTTGGGAAAAGTAAAAAATATTTCAAAGCTTCCTTTTCCAGAAGCTTCCAAGGGTTGTTTTAACTATTTACCATGGATAAGAGCTTGAATCCTATCTGATCCTACCTTTGAGACTTCACCTCTTATCCCTTGATCTCATCCTCTCATCATATGTGGATCTCAAGCCCATAATGGTAAATCCTAAGCTACCATCCATCTCCTATAAATTTACAGCCATGCATAACATCAGGGTTAACTTTTGGAGATTGATTGTGCCCTTATGTTGTTTCCTTGAACCTAAAGGAGTCATCATATTCATGCATTAGGGTTGATATTGAGGTGTGCTTTGTGACAAGGAAGGACAAGTCAACTTGGGGAGACTTCTACAAGATCAACTACTATTTATGGTTGTAAACTGTCTCCTATTTCTATTAATACAAAGAGTAATTTGTTTTCCTGTATGTTTTGTATTATGTTTCCATTCATGTATTTCAATGCCTTTCTAATTCATTGAATAGAGATGTTAGATTATGCTACTTGGTTGTTGTAGATCCTTTGCTTGTTTCAGTTGTGTGTGCAGGTTCTAATTATAACACTTTGAGCTACAATTGGAGCTTACAAGCAAGGAGGAACAAGAAGCCTGCTACAGATTCGAGGTAGGATTCTTTCCCATTCTCTAACTTCTCTAAGGAAAACTCTATATTCTTTATCTTCAGTTGTTCTAGACCATTCCATTAGGTCTAGGGAATTAACCTTTGTTCGCAAGCGTAAATTCCGCATAACAAATTAGCGACTCCGCTGGGGAACGAACCTAGAATCTATGGTTTCGCAGACTAACGCTTTATTGGTGACCATAATGGGGATCAATTTCTTCCCTTAGTGGTTTCCTTGACCTTAGCACCTTTTTCACCTCTTAAACTGATCTTGAATTATTCACTTAGACCTTGATTGACCCTAGGGAAAACCTTCTATGAGCTTGATTTGATTTTTTGTGTCATATTTTGGCTGGATCTTCCTCAGCGCGCCCCTTGGTTTGGAGTCAAAGTGCTTCACCACATCCTCTCCTTCTTTGTATCTATGTTGTAGAGCACTGGTGCTTGTTCTGCACCTGCACTGATCCCTGTAAGATGCAAAAAATTGATTTTCTTGCCTTTCTCTCTGATTTGCTTTGGTCCATCTTATTTTCATGTTGTCTCTGAGTGTTTCCTTATCTATGAAAAGCCTTCACTTAGTTTGATTTTGGTTTTGATAGCCTTTGATAAGAATTTGTTTGGGTTTTGCTTTGTTCTTTTAGGTTAGGTCATTGGAAAAAAATTTCTTGATCAATGATTGTTTGAAGAAATTGATATTACAATCATCATTATGTGTGGTTTCTCTCATCAGTGATTTAGCAAGAGTTGTAGTTTTCATTTTGTTAGGAAATTAAGAGGATTGAAAAGAAAAATCTCATCATTTTGCATTTTGCATTGCATTTAGTGTTTTGTGTGTGAAATTGGAAATTAGAACATTTGCATTAGGGAAATCTACTTAACAAATTTTGTTTGTTGCATTACTCTTTGTTTCTTCCCTCCTGTACATAGATTTTCATTGAAAAGAAAAGATTTCATTTTATCATGCTAGATTGCATCTTTAGGATATTTAGGTGAAATTTGTGGTGAGCCTTGAAAACTGAAACTTAATTCAAGATAAACTTTAAAATTTATTGAATCAATCTTAAGGAGCATTTGAAACATTAACACAAACATCTAGACGCCTAGGTTAGAGACGTGTTCCAATATCTATAAACATAGGAGTTGTTGTCTTTTGCCAACGTTGCATTCCAGGGGGTGATATCTCGTTCCATGTATGTAAATGTATTAGACTGTTCTCCACGTACCTTTAGGTATATTGGATGACACTCCATGAATGAAAAGTATATGGAAACACTCATCGTATAATTATGCATTATACAACACTAACACAGACCATGCTTCCACGTACCTTCAGGTATATTTTGGAAGTCCACATTAGGTTGCTATCCTCACCTTAGGTATCCGAGTCAACCGTCTTGTACATGGTGATACACCAAACACAAGATTTGGGGAGATTGCTTGCTCGTACGTAGATCCTTAGTTCTCCAAGGTTGTATATTGTAGTTCATAGCTACTCGGTAAACCCTTTTTTCCTAATTACCCCTTTTTAATTTATTTTTTATGTTAATTTTTAAAATTTATTAAACCAACATGGAAGAACAACCCCCTCAACCTCGTCGTTCATGTAGGATGCAAAGATTTCCTCCTCTTCCACCTAAGGCAACTCCTGGATGTTGTCAAAAGAACAAAAAGACACAGACTATAGAATCAGGTACTTCGGGAACTACCCCTTCTGGTCCTCCATCTAAAATTGATCCACCAGAATCTTCTTTCCCTGTGAGTACTAAAGCTAAGATTACTTCTCTGATAGTTGGAGTTTGACACAATCGAAATAGAAGCACCTGAGATTTTACCACCTAAGGTTATTGAACCTGTGTATCTTGAATCAGAAACATTATGAAGTAATGTTATACAACCTGAGGCATCTCAGTTAACTACAACTGTTACTTCAATCACTTCCTCTTCTTTTCCTCTGTCTCAAACCTAACCTCAATCTACATATCTTGGACCCGACGGTGAATCTCTTCCACCTAGTCTTGTGAGCATTGAGGAGATTCCTTAAGAAGAGTCTTGACCCTCCTCTCCTATCCATTTGAGAGGGACCCATATTTATCATGCCCTTCCCTTTCCTTATGCTCTCACTTTGTTACAAGCTCCTTTATTTGATTCATCTTTTTTCAACTCATCCTCGAGTTCCCTCGACAATCCTTTTTATGAAATTTGATCATGACTTGTCTTCTATGGTTTCTTAGTTCGTATATGCTACTATGACCGAGACAACCAATGTTGTGGCTTCTTCTATGTTTGCAACATCACTATAGACGCATTTATATGGTGGTCCATTTGTCCCAGTTGGTTACCAATCGTTATCTGGTACCTTTTCTGGTGGAGTATCCATGATCTAGGTGGATATTGGTGGCCACCTGCCTATTCCACTTGGACCCCCAACACTGCCTCTTTCAGTTTTTTGGTTTCCTTAATTGTAGCACAGTTCACTATTTTTGGCGGTTTTTTGGGTCCTGAACTTCCAGAGCCATTTTGAGGCCCTAAATAGAGTTTTTAGGGAAAATGGAGAGACCGGAAATGTCCCAAACCGACTTGCTTCTTTTTGTTTGACCTTCTTTTCGAGATCTTCAAAACGAGGTTTTATGATAGCCAAACGGAGATCGTATGCCAAAGTTACGACCTCGGGAAGTTGATGTACCAATTTACCCAAACGGGGCCCACAATTTTGACGCTTCATCTCCCAGGGTTAGGTTTTTGGATGTTTAGGGTTTTTCGTTGTTTCTCAATAATAAATAGGCTTTTGAGCCTCATTGTAACATAGTTCAGAGGCATGTAGTCGCCACATCTCTTCTCAGAGATAAGCTACCATCGCCCGAGCTAGCCTTATTTTCCATTATGTTTGTAAGCATATTTCAATCTTTGATATTAATGAAATGAAGTGTTATTTCTACTGCATCTTTGTATTTATGGTTATATCTGTAATTTGTTGCGTTCCCGTTTAAATTCGGATAAGCCGTATTAGAGCGGTTTGCTGTTTCTCTGTTTTTCTTTGCATGTCCCCAATGAGGTCGGGATATAAGGAGTTAGGGCTTGAACTGGTCAAACCTTTGCAAGACCAACCTCGCAAATTTCGACGGCCTCCCATAGCAGATGAAATGAAAAGAAATACGAGGGGGTAGGAGATCCTATCAAAGTCTTGCTCGAAGAAGCCCTCGAGCAACAAAGGAACGTGATGATGGACAACTTTGTCCAAATCCTTCAGAGGCTACCCAAGGGCAACGCATCTACTTCGGGCAACTACACTACAAGCACCACACCATTTAAGGTACAAGTTAACTTTGACATTCCCATATTTGAGGGTCAGATAGATCCAGACATTGTAGATAAATGGTTAAATATGCTAGAAGGATATTTCTCTGTTCATGATTTTTCCAGCTGGATCAATTTTTCACTTCTCAAAGCATCCCCCCATGTCAAGGGCTGGTGGGAAACCTACTGTGAGCAGAAGGATGAAAGTGCGAACTCATTGTTTTTAGCCGCACCCACTTGAAACTCGTTCCGGGATGCCATCAAGGAGCAGTACAATCTTGTCGGGAGCTATGAGGATAAATACATGAAGTGGACAACGCTGCGATAGGGAAGGGACCGAGATGTACCATAGTTTACCAATCTTTTTCATACCCTTCACACGAAGTTGGGTATCAAGGATTCTGAGAACCATTTGGTTCTCAAGTACCTTGGTTGCCTACATAGGTACATCCAGGATGAGATGGAGTTCCTAAACACCTCCTTGCTCAACACGACATACCGATATGTCGTCAAGATTGAGCAAAGGTTTAAACAGAAGAAGCAAAACTTTGGATCTGCGAATCCGAAGCAAAGGAAAGGTACCCCCAAACTGCAAAACAAAGGACAAAGCCAAGGCGGGGTGGCCCAAGACAACCCGGAAAAACCACAAGCAAAGAAAAACATCGCGAAGTCGAAGAAGGACACGGAAAGTGGTGTGAGTTCCATAAGAGATCCACTCACAACACAAGTGAGTGTCAGGCCAAGCAGTCACTGGTGGCCGAGCTAAAGGCTTCAGAATCAGATGCATGTTCTGACTTTGAGTCAGAACCCGACAAGGGGAATGACAAAGGGAAGCAGATTATCATTGCGGAGCCCAACACCACCATTGCCACCACAAAGATCTAGAATGAGGAACCCAAAGATCCAGAGGAGGAGGAGTGCCTCTTCTACTCCCAGATGTGGGTAAAGGGTTCCGTGCTACAATTCATTGTCGACAGCGGTAGCCAAAAGAACCTCATTTCCGCAAAGGTCATGAAGTGGTTGGGCTTACCAACCACATCACATCTACAACCGTACAACATCGGGTGGCTTCACCAAGGACGAGATCTTCGCGTGAGCCAGCAGTGTCGCCTTCCATATAACATCAACCCCTTCACGGATGAGGTATTATGTGATGATGCTCCCCTTGATGTTTTTGATGGATTATTAGGTCAACCATACTTATGGAAGCGACATGCTGTGTATGAGTCAAGGCCTCGTGTTGTTATTGTCACTTTGGGAAATAAGGTGTACATGATACCGGAGGTAGCACTGCCTACCACCATCTCTTTGGTCACTGAAAAACAATGCAGTAACCTCATTTTCAAAACTGGGAAATTTGTTTTCATGATGATATGCCCTTAGGGAAAGAAGAAGACGGTGGCCACGACCTCTAGATAGGGCCCCTTCGCATGACAACAACGGATGGACAAGGTCGTGGAGGAGTACGATGACATCTTCACCTCCCCCGCAGGGGTGCCTATGCACTATTAAGTCAAGCACTCCATCGATCTGACCCCAGGTGCGCTGATGCCCAATCGAACAATCTATCAGTGCTCTGTTATGGAGAATGACGAAATCAAGAGGCAGATTTAGGAGCTGCTGCAGAAAGGTCACATCCGGCCGAGTCGATTGCCCTGTGGGAGCCTGATCATGTTGGTATAGAAGAAGGATGGGACTTGGAGACTCTGTATTGACTATCGGGTGCTGAAAAAGATCACTGTCCGGAATAGGTACTCGATCCCACGGATTGATGACTTTCTGGACCAACTGAAGGGGGCAAAATATTTCAGCAAGATTGACTTGAAGTCAGGATATCACCAGGTACCAATCAAACCCTCCGATGTGTGGAACATTGCCTTCAAAGCTAAGGAGGGCCTTTTCGAATGGTTTGTTATGCCTTTTGGGTTGAAAAATGCTCCTGCAACATTCATGAGGCTGATGGATGACATCTTGCGACGATTCACGAACTCATTTGTAGTGGTATACTTGGATGACATCCTGATCTTCATCCAGAGTTGGGAAGAGCACCTCCACCACATCCAACAGGTTCTCCAAACACTACGGCAACACAAGCTATGTGCCAATTTGGAGAAACGCACTTTTGGCATGACCAAGATTCAGTATCTAGCATACATTATTGATGAACGGGGGGTGCATGTCGATCCAACCATGATCCAAGCCATCTAGGATTGTCCAGCTCCAACCACTTTGATATAGCTCCACAACTTTCTGGGTCGTGCCATTTTCTACCACAGGTTCATGTTGGGATTCTCTCATATCACTTGGCCCTTGAGTCAAGTCACCAAGGGAGGAGAGAAAGCAAATTTTTTTTGGTCTGAATCTCAACAGAAGGATTTCATAGAGTTGAAACATCGCCTCTACTCTTCACTAGTTCTCACATTACCAGACCTGCAACAATCATTTGAGATCAAGACAGATGCCTCTGATTATGCTATTGGGGCAGTCCTTACTCAACAGGGGCATCCAGTGGCATATCACATTGAGACACTTTCAGACACAGTCAGGAAGTATCCCACTTATGAAAAAGAGATGTATTCCATTGTGCAGGCCTACCGACAATGGAAGCGTTACATTTTGGGGAAGGAAACGATCATCCACACAGACCACTGGCCCCTGCAGTTCATACAGATGCAAGGGAAGTTGCAGAATGATCACCATAAGAAGCGGTCCACATACCTGCAACAGTTCCATTTGGATATCAAGTATAATAAGGGCAACAACAATACTGTTGCAGATTGCCTCAGCCAACCACCGATCATGGCATTAACCACCGTGCTCAACTCTTGTGGGCACGAGACTTCTGATTGGCCACTTCTCTACAAAAGCGACTTAGAATTCGGCCACACATACTAGATGCTCTTGGAGGGTCAGCAAGTTCCAAATTTTCACCTCCAAGATGCCCTATTATGCCACCTGGGACACCTTTGTGTTCCTCCAAGAGAGCGTGCCAAGATGATTTGGGAAGCACACTATAGTCGGGCCGTTGGGCATTTCAGGGTCGAGAAAACGGTGGCAGTACTGTAGAAGTATTTCTATTAGCCGAATCTTCGATAGGATGTCGGGAAATACATCAGATCCTGCACTGTCTGTGTCATTGCCAAACTGACCATCAAGAAGCAAGGCCTCTATACTCCGTTGCCTACCCCTAGTTGACCTTGGGAATGCATCTCTATGGATTACATGTCAGACCTTCCTTCTACTAAGCATGACAATGATTGTGTTTTTGTAGTCGTCGACAGATTCTCGAAGATGGCCATTATGGTGACCTGCAAGAAGAATATCATAGTGGAAGCCACTACTAAACTCTTCTTTGAATGAGTGTGGGTACACTTTGCGATCCCACAATATATCATCTCAAATCGGGACAACGAGTTCCTTAGTACATTTTGGTCCAGTCTCTAGTCGATGTTGGACACCAAGCTCACTAAGTCGACAACTTTCCATACCCAAACTGATGGCCAGACAGAGGTCGCCAACAGGATGATCGTAAACATTTTGTTCATGTGCAACTCAAAACATCCATGCACATGGGATGAGAGCCTCCCCTATGTCCAACACAACTATAACTGGGCTCTACACAACTCGACTGGCCATAACCCTTTTAAGGTGGGCTTGGGATTCCAGCCACTATGTCCGATTGGTGTGGCCATGCCATTTGCAGCTACACATGCAGATTCAGCTCATGTCCAATCCAAAACCGATAAGGCAAATAGCTTCATTGAGCACATCCAACATATCCGCTAGCAGGTTTGTGACATTTTGGAGAAATCAAATGCGAAGTACAAGCAACGAGATGATCAACATTAGGTGCCACACATGCTTTAGGTGGGCGACAAAGTCTTGTTGCATTTGCAAAAGGAACGCCTTACCGGAGCCTATGAGAAACTTAGACCACTCTCATATGGTCCTTACACCATTACCAAGGCGGTGGGAGACAATGCATTTGAGCTCAACATTCCCCCATTCCTTAGCCTGCACCCAGTGTTCAATGTGGACCGACTTCGACCATACTTCCCACCATTGCTAGACACAGCAGACATTGCAGAACAACTCACACCTGCAGAGTTAAATCCAGATTCCATGGAACAAGCCACAACTGATCAGATCATGGACACGCAGATCAAGAACACTCGACAGCAAAGGATCTAACTATATCGAGTTGTCAAAGCAAGCCAACTCCTTCGCCAGGGCAAGTGGCTCACCAGGGACCAACTTCAGCAGAAGTTTCCTCATCTCATGGAGGAACTCAATGCAATGGGGACCATTGCTTCCTAAGGGGGGAGGAATGATCCAGGTGGATATTGGTGGCCACTTTCCTATTCCACTTGGACCCCCAACACCGCCTTTTTCAGTTTTTCGGTTTCCTTAATTATAGCACAGTTCACTATTTTTGGCGGTTTTTCGGGTCCTGAACTTCCAGAGTCGTTTTGAGGTCATAAACGACGTTTTTAGGGAAAACTGAGAGACCAAAAACATCCCAAACCAAATTGATTATTTACACATGGCCTTCTCTTTGAGATCTTCGAAACGAGGTGTTATGATAGCCAAACATAGATCGTATGCCAAAGTTACGACCCCGGGAAGTTGATGTACCAATTTACCTAAACGGGGCCCACAGTTTTGGCGCTTCATCTCCTAGGGTTAGGTTTTTGGATATTTAGGGTTTTCCATTGTTTCTCAATAATAAATAGGCTTTTGAGCCTCATTGTAACACAGTTCGGAGGCATGTAGCCGCCACATCTCTTCTCAGAGATAAGCTACCATCGCCCAAGCTAGCGTTATTTTCCATTCTGTTTGTAAGCATATTTTAGTGTTTGATATTAATGAAATGAAGTGTTATTTCTACTGCATCTTTGTATTTATGGTTATATCTGTAATTTGTTGCGTTCCTATTTAAATCCGGATCAATCGTAATAGAGCGGTCTGCTCTTTCTCTGTTTTTCTTTGCATGTCCCCAATGAGGTCGAGATATAAGGAGTTAGGGCTTGAACTGGTTGAACCTTTGCAAGATCAGCCTCGCAAATCCCAATGGCCTCCCATAGCAGATGAAAAGAAAGATGAGGGGGTAGGAGATCCTATCAAATTCTTGCACGAAGAAGCCCTTGAGCGACAAAGGAACGCGATGATGGACAACTTTGTCTAGATCCTTCAGCGGCTACCCAAGGGCAACACATCTACTTTAGGCAGCTACTCTGGAAGCGCCACACCCTTTAGGGTACAAGTTAACTTTGACATTCCCATATTTGAGGGTGAGATAGATCCAAATGCTGTAGATAAATAGTTAAATCTGCTAAAAGGATATTTCTCCGTTCATGATTTTTCCAGGCGGGAAAAGATCACTTTTCACTTCTTAAAGCATCCCCCCACGTCAAGGACTGGTGGGAAACCTATTGTGAGCAGAAGGATGAAAGTGCGAACTCATTGTTTTCAGCCGCACCCACTTGGAACTCATTCGGGATGCCATCAAGGAGCAGTACTACCCTATTGAGAGCTATGAGGATAAATACATAAAGTGGACGATGCTGCGACATGGAAGGGACCAAGATGTACCAGAGTTTACCAATGTTTTTCATACCCTTCGCACAAAGTTGGGTATCAAGGATTCTAAGAGCAATTTGGTTCTCAAGTACCGTGGCTGCCTACATAGGCACATCCAGGATGAGATGGAGTTCCTGAACATCTCCTCTCTCAACACGACATTCCGATATGCCGTCAAGATCGAGCAAAAGTTTAAACAGAAGAAGTGAGACTTTGGATATGTGAATCTGAATCAAGGGAAACGTACCCCCAAACCACAAAACAAAGGAAAAAGCCAAGGCGGGGTGGCCTAGGACAACCCGCCAAAGCCGCAAGAAAATAACAACTCTGCGAAGCCAAAGAAGGATACGGGAAAGTGGTGTGAGTTCCATAACAACTCCACTCACAACACAAGTGACTGTCAGGCCAAGCAGTCACTAATGGCTGAGATAAAGGCTTCGAAATCAGATGCATTTTCTGACTCTGAGTCAGAACCTGACAAGGGAAATGACAAAGGGAAGCAGATTATCGATGCGGAGCCCAATGCCACCATTGCTACCATGAAGATCTAGAAGGAGGAACCCAAAGATCCAGAGGAGGAGGAGTGCCTCTTCCACTCCCATATGTGGGTAAAGGGTACCCCACTACAGGTTATTGTCCAGAGCGGGAGCCAAAAGAACCTCATTTCGAGAGAGGTTGTGAAGCGGCTGGGCTTATCGACCATAGCACATCCACAACCGTACACCGTCGGGTGGCTTCACCAAGGACGAGATCTTCGCGTGAGCCAGCAGTGTTGCCTTCCATACAACATCAAGCCCTTCATGGATGAGGTATTATGTGACGTTGCTCCCCTTGATGTTTGTGATGTGTTAATAGGCCAACCATACTTATGGAAGCAACATGTTGTGTATGAATCAAGGCCTCGTGTTGTTATTATTACTTTGGGAAATAAATTGTATAGGATACCGGAGGTAGCACCGCCTACCGCCATCTCTTTGGTTATTGCAAAACAATGTAGTAAGATCATTTCCAAAACCGGGAAATTTGTTTTCCTGATGATATGCCCTCACGGAAAGAAGAAGACGGTGGCCATGACCTCCAGACAAGGCCCCTCTGCATGAAAACAATAGATGGACAAGGTTGTGGAGGAGTACGATGACATCTTCACCTCCCCCGCAGGGATGCCTCTGCATTGTTAGGTCAAGCACTCCATTGATTTGACCCTAGGTGCGCGCTGCCCAATGGACCAATCTATCGACGCTTCATTATGGAGAACAACGAAATCAAGAGGTAGATTAAGAAGTTGTTGTAGAAAGGTCACATCTAGCCGAGTTCATCGCCTTGTGGGAGCCCAATCGTGTTGGTATAGAAGAAGGATGGGACTTGGAGACTCTGTATTGACTATCGGGCGTTGAACAAGATCACTTTCCAGAATAGGTACTTGATCCCATGGATTGATGACCTTCTGGACCAACTGAATGGGGCAAAATATTTCAGCAATATCGACTTGAAGTCAGGATATCACCAGGTACCAATCGAACCCTCCGATATGTGGAAGACTACCTTCAAAGCCAAGGAGGGCCTTTTTGAATGGTTGGTTATGCCTTTCGGGTTGATGAATGCTCCTGTAACCTTCATGATGCTGATGAACGACATCTTGCAGCCATTCACCAACTCATTTGTAGTGGTATACCTGGATGACATCCTGATCTTCAGCCAGAGTTGGGAAGAGCACCTCCACCACATCCGACAGGTTCTCCAAACACTGCGACAACATAAGCTATGAGCCAATTTGGAGAAACACACTTTTGGCATGACCCACGTTCAGTATCTGGCATACATTATTGATGAACGAGGGGTGCATGTCGATCCAGCCAAGATCCAAGCCAACCGGGATTAGCCAGCTCCAACCACTTTGACAAAGCTTCGCAACTTTCTCGGTCTTGCTAATTACTGCAGGTTCGTGTTGGGATTCTCTCATATCACTTGGCCCTTGAGTCAAGTCACCAAGGGAGGAACGAAAGCAAAATTATTTTGGTCTGAATCTCAACAGAATGCATTCATAGAGTTGAAACATTGCCTTTGCTCTGCACCAGTGCTCACATTACCAGACTTGAAACAATCAATTGAGATCAAGACAATTGCCTCTGACTATGCTATTGGGGCAGTCCTTACTCAACAGGGGCATCCAATGGCATATCACAATGAGACAATTTCAGAAACAGTCTGGAAGTATCCCAATTATGACAAAGAGATGTATTCCATTGTGCGGGCCTGCCGACAATGGAAGCGTTACATTTTGGGGAAGGAATGTTAGGGTCCCACCCTAACCCCCTTATTTATGTCATGGGATCACGTCATAGTCAAGAGTCAATAAAGCCCATATTAATATTTGTAAGTGGTTAACCCGCAATTAATGACGGGACCACAGTTAGTTGCAAATGGGCTGTAGTATTAGATAGATGGTATTAATAAAACCCACGGTATTGGCCCGTGGTATTGCATGTATGAGTCATATATAAAGGATAGAGACTCCCTGCGAGGAGCATCGTGTCTTATTTTGTAATCGAGCTCTGCTCTATTGGAGGTTGCCCCCTCGAAGAGGCATGTGAACATTGCTCTTTGAATAATAAAATCATTGCTATTCTGTGTTCTGGGTATCTTTTCTTCACATATTCTGTATCTGGGTATTATTTTGCAGGTTAAGAGCATAGCAAGTGGTATCAGAGCACTTTCTAGGGCTCTGTGGGATCTCCAATTTTTAGCAATTTTTTTTTTTGATAGAGACGTGTTCCGGCGTCTTTAAACCACGGGATCTGTCGTTGAGCGCATAAACCTGCGGATTTGGGGAGGCATGCATGCAGGAAATACAAGAGGTGGTCACGTCTGTTGGACTCCCTTGTAACCCCTCTGGGTACCCCTTCGAGTAGTAGCGCATTAGACAGACCCGCGCATAGACTGTCTTCCACGTACCCTCTGGGTATATAGGAAGCCCCCTAGGCTCCCTTGAAACCTCGCCATAGATAAACCTTCGGCCTTCTTGTGGCTACAGTACACTGAGAACAACACTTGGAGAGATTACTTGCTCGTACGATAGGGTAGTCTGGTTGTACGGCTAAGGGTACGGTCAATCCTCCTTAGTTAGAGCCCTGAAACATTGGGCCGAGTACTACTGTCAGACCCTTATGTATATTGCGATCTGTAGCACCTGACACTCCTCAAGACCATAGTTCCCTTTTCTATCGGGGGATCACTCATCATCTATTCCAGATCTGCGTGTGCAAAGAAGTGCCGCAGCAGCAGACATCAGTCCCGCCGCTCCGTCAGATCTGCAGCAGCGGTTGTTCCACCATTCAGATCTCTCAGATCCACCAGATCGGAGTTGTTGTGAAGGGTTCCTGTACCGAGGTATACTTTTCGCAGGACTTTTGGCAGCATTGACATTTTGAGGATTTGGCGACTGCAGTGTCTGAGATCTTCTGAGGCGCTTATTGGTGATCTAGCCCATCAGCATCAGGATGACGAGCTGAGCAAGGTGGTACCATTCAATTTATTAGAAAAAAAAATAATTTTTTGGCGGTCCCAATTTTTCATCAAGTTGGTGTATGGTAGAAACTAGAGCTCAAGCGATGGCCAATGAAAGGCTAGACAAAATTGAAGAAGATCTGAACTCCCTCAATCGTCTAATTGGCGAACTAAGTATCCAGGTACAGAAAGTACTCGAGAAGGGCAAGGAGCCAGCCCAAGAGGAGGCGTCTAATGGCCATGAATACCATGAGGGTGAGTCTAGCCATTCTCCTCATGTCTGGCACACCCATCCACCACCTAGTCAGCGAACTCCCAAGTTGGATATGCATAAATTTGACAGTTCTCACACGTCCGCATGGCTAGCACAAATGGAGCAGTATTTCAAATTGAATCGTATCCTAGATGATGGGACTAAGCTTATGGTGGGAACCATGTACTTGGACAATGAACGATGGCAATGGGGGGAATGGCATCAACGTTGCAATGGACCTTTTCAGAATTGGGCCCAATTTACCAAAGCTCTTCGAGATCGCTTTGAACATGAAGACTCTTTTTTGGGGCGTCTCACTAAGCTCCGACAGACGGGTACAGTGGATGAATATATTACCGCTTTTGAAGCCTTAGCCTTCCGCACTAAGGGTCTCACAGATGAGTTCTACACGGAATGTTTTATCAGCGGTCTTAAAGAAGCCATCAAAGCTCAAGTTCTACTCCACCACCCTCCCACGTGGACGGAGGCTTGCCAGGTAGCTCGTAAGGTGGAATGTGCAATGGTAGCCCAATACAGACGCCCCAATTTCCCCGCTAAAGGTCGTTCCCTACAAGCTCACAACACGAGTCAGACACTTAAGATCCAAAAGGTGTCGCCTGCGGAAATGGCCGAAAGAAGGAAGCAAGGACTATGTTACTACTGTGATGAAAAATATTCCCCGGGTCATAAATGCAAGGAGCCTAAGTTTTTTCAAATAGATGCCACTGACTACAGCTCAACCGAGGAAGATCCACCACTTGAGGAACCTGAGGCGATAGAAGAGGACAACCAAAAGGAGATTGTATCTGACGAACCCGTTATTTCGCTAAATGCGTTGGCAGGAATTTCTTCCCTTCAAACTCTCAAAATTAGGGGTTTTCTTAAACATCGCCCAGTAGTAGTCTTGATTGATAGTGGAAGTACCCATAACTTCATCCATCAAAAAGTCGCAGACGCAGTGCATTGTTTTGTACATGCAGTTTCTAACTTCCAAGTCCAAATCACGGATGGGGGCACCATGAAATGTGAAGGCCGCTGTGAAAATGTCAAACTTCAAATGGGGGATTATCAGTTGAAAACACACATGTTTGCCATCCACATGGGGGGACGCGACATTGTCCTCGGTGCAGAATGGCTCCGCACTCTTGGGCCAATCACAATGGATTTCCAGGAGTTATATATGAGTTTTAAACAAAACAACTGCACACATACCCTTTGTGGACTCCAGGCGGGAGCCCCCTTGATCATCAGCTCGCATAGGATGGAAAAATTGTTAAAAAAGGGCAATCATGGAGTGGTAGCTCAATTTAATGCTATCCAGGTCGTTGAAACCCAGTCCCCGCAAATTCATCCTGAGATGCAACAAATTTTAAATAAACATCGGTAGGTCTTTGACAAGCCTAAGGAGCTCCCACCCTCGCGAGGGGAACATGATCATAGCATCACATTGGTTCCAGGGGCCCAACCCCCAAATGTGCGGCCATACAGATATCCATTCACCCAAAAGAATGAAATAGAAAATATAATCAAGGAACTTTTGGAAGCAGGTGTCATTCGTCCCAGCATTAGTCCTTATTCATCCCCAGTCGTCATGGTGCTCAAGAAAGACGGAGAGTGGCGGATGTGTCCCGACTTCAAGGCCCTCAATAAGTTGACAGTCAAAGATAAATTTCCCATCCCGGTGGTTGACGATTTGCTGGACGAACTCAATGGGGCTCAATTCTTCACTAAGCTGGATCTTCATTCAGGCTACCACCAAATTCGCATGAAGGAAGTCGACATTCCCAAGACTGCTTTCCGAACTCATGAAGGCCATTATGAGTTCCTGGTCATGCCATTTGGTCTTTGTAATGCCCCTTCTACTTTTCAGAGCCTTATGAATCACATTCTTAAACCATATCTCAGAAAATTTGTCCTGGTCTTCTTCGATGACATCCTCATCTATAGTGGCACTTGGGCTGCACATCTTCAACATGTAGATCTACTCTTGCAGCTGCTCCACCAACATAAATTATTTGTCAAGATGTCCAAGTGTTCATTTGGCATGGAAGAAGTTGAGTATTTGGGCCACATTGTGGGGTGGGAAGGTGTCAAGGTGGACCCCAAAAAGATCCAGGCAATGCAAGAATGGCCTCAACCTAAGACCTTGAAGAGCTTGAGAGGATTTTTGGGACTCACCGGCTATTATCGTAAATTTGTCCGCAACTATGGCCGCTTAGCGAAGCCCCTCACTCAACTCCTAAAGAAAAATTCCTTCTTCTGGAATGAGGAAGCCCAACAGGCATTTACAGCTCTCAAAAATGCCATGTGTTCCACTCCAGTCTTAGCACTACCTAACTTCACCAAATCTTTTGTCATTGAATGTGATGCTTCAGGGACAGGTATTGGGGCAGTCTTATTACAGGAAGGGCAACCCTTGGCCTTCACAAGCCAACAACTAAGTGGGAGGAATATGGGCCAATCTACCTATGAAAAAGAAATGATGGCCATCTTACATGCAGTCGACACCTGGCGACCTTACTTATTGGGGCGACGTTTCGAAATCCGCACAGATCATCACAGTCTTAAATATTTTCTGGAGCAACGCCTATCTTCCCCACAACAAAATAAATGGCTCACCAAAATGCTGGGATATGATTATGAGATCATTTACAAGAAAGGGAAAGACAATAGAGTAGCAGATGCATTATCTCGCCAATTTGAGGAAGAAAGTACTCTGCTAGCAATTTACCTCCCCATTCCAGAATGGATTGAAGAAGCTCGCAGAGAATGGTTTTCACACCCAGGGCTATCCCAACTCATTTCTCAATTGTAGGTAGATCCAAATTCCATCAAGGGCTACTCCTGGCAGGATGATATTCTTCGCTACAAGGATAGAGTCGTAATATCACCAACATCAACGCTCAAAAGTCGCATATTGGCCGAATTGCACTCATCTACCATTGCAGGACATTCGGGCTTTCAGAAAACTTATGCTTGCACCAGAAGATCATTTTTTTGGACCAGAATGAAAAAGGACATCCTTACTTTTGTAGCAGAATGTGATGTCTGTCAACGCCACAAAGGGGAAACGGTCAACACACCAGGAACATTACAACCATTGCCCATTCCGACATCAATTTGGACGGAGATTTCTATGGATTTCATTACAGGTCTTCCAAAATCAGGGAACAAGTCAGTCATCATGGTGGTGGTGGACCGCCTGTCGAAGTATGCTCATTTTTGTGCCCTACCCCACCCGTTCACATCAACTTTGGTTGCTCAATCTTTCATGGATCAGATATTTAAACTGCATGGCATGCCCACTTCTATTGTGTCTGATCGCGACCCGATCTTCACCAGTAATTTTTGGCAGGAACTCTTCAGAATACAAGGCACTCAACTCAAACTCAGTACTTCATATCATCCGCAAACAGATGGTCAAACCGAAGCCGTCAACAAATGTCTAGAAACTTACCTTAGGTGTTTCACCTCAGAAAAGCAACACCTTTGGGTACAGTGGTTACCTCTGGCTGAATGGTGGTATAACACCAACTATCATGCCACCACCAAAATGACTCCCTATGAAGCCGTATATGGTCAACTTCCGCCTTCCCCTACTTCTTATCTCAAGGGGTGCTCCAAAGTACAAGCAGTGGATCAACTCCTACAACACCGCGCAACCATGCTCGCCCATCTTAGAGAGAATCTTCATCAAGCTCAGAACCGCATGAAGCAACAGGCCGACCAACATCGCTCAGAGCGCCAATTTCAAGAAGGGGATCAGGTCTTTTTGAAGCTGCAACCATATAAGCAAACATCACTCAAAGACAAGGGTTGTCAAAAGCTCTCTCCAAAATTCTACGGACCATACCAAGTACTTCAGCGCATTGGAGAAGTGGCTTACAAGCTGGCTTTGCCACCGATGACAAAAATCCATCCAGTTTTCCATGTATCGTGCCTCAAGAAAGTGAATGGGAACAATTGCCGAGTTCAAACCAATCTACTTGAATTGGACGAAGAAGGGTCAATCTGGCTTCAACCTGAACAGGTTCTAGACACACGAGACAAGCACCTGCGCGGCCGCATGATTAAGGAAGTCCTCGTCAAATGGAAAGACACCTCTCCGGAAGATGCAACTTGGGAACCAGCCACTATTCTTCAGCAGTTTCCGCAACTTCAGCCTTGAGGACAAGGCTAGTCTTAAGGGGGAGGGCATGTTAGGGTCCCACCCTAACCCCCTTATTTATGTCATGGGATCACGTCATAGTCAAGAGTCAATAAAGCCCATATTAATATTTGTAAGTGGTTAACCCGCAATTAATGACGGGACCACAGTTAGTTGCAAATGGGCCGTAGTATTAGATAGATGGTATTAATAAAACCCACGGTATTGGCCCGTGGTATTGCATGTATGAGTCATATATAAAGGATAGAGACTCCCTGCGAAGAGCATCGTGTCTTATTTTGTAATCGAGCTCTGCTCTATTGGAGGTTGCCCCCTCGAAGAGGCATGTGAACATTGCTCTTTGAATAATAAAATCATTGCTATTCTGTGTTCTGGGTATCTTTTCTTCGCATATTCTGTATCTGGGTATTATTTTGCAGGTTAAGAGCATAACAAGGAAACAATCATCCACATAGACCACCAGCCCTTGCAGTTCATACAGACACAAGGGAAGTTGTAGAATGATCACCATTAGAAGTGGTCCACATACCTACAATAGTTCCATTTGAATATCAAGTATAAGAAGGGAAGCAACAATAATGTTGCAGATTGCCTCAGCCGACCACCGATCGTGGCGTTAACCACCGTGCTTAACTCTTGTGGGCACGAGACTTTTGATTGGCCACTTCTCTACAAAAGTGACCTAGAATTCGACCACACATACCAGACGCTCTTGGAGGGTCAGCAAGTTCCAGATTTTCACCTCCAGGATGCCCTATTATGCCACTTGGGACACCTTTGTGTTCCTTCAAGAGAGCGTGCAAAGATGATTTGGGAAGCACACTACAGTCGGGCCGCTGGGCATTTTGGGGTCAAGAAAACAGTGGCAGTACTGCAGAAGTATTTCTATTGGCCGAATCTTCGATAGGATGTCGGGAAGTACATCAGATATTGCACTGCTTGTGCCATTGCCAAACCAACCATCAAGAAGCAAGGCCTCTATACTCCACTGCCTACCTCTAGTCGACCTTGGGAATCCATCTCCATGCATTACATTTCGGGCCTTCCTTCTACTAAGCATGGCAACAATTGTGTTTTTGTAGTCGTCGACAGATTCTCGAAGATGGCCATTATGGTGGCCTGCAAGAAGAATATCACAGCGGAAGCCACTGCTAAACTCTTCTTTGAACGAGTGTGGGTACACTTTGGGATCCCATAATCTGTCATCTTAGATTGGGATAACAGATTCCTCAGTACATTTTGGTCCAGTCTTTGGTCGATGCTAGACACCAAGCTCACTAAGCCCACAACTTTCCATCCCCAAACTGATGGCCAGAGAGAGGTCGTCAACAGGATGATCGTACACATTCTGCGCATGTATAACTCAAAGCATCCATGCACATGCGATGAAGGCCTCCCCTATGTCCAACACAACTATAACTGGGCTATCCACAACTCGACTGGTCACAACCCTTTTCAGGTGGGTTTGGGATTCCAGACACTATGTCCCATTGATGTGGTCATGCCATTTGCAACTACTCATGCAGATTTAGCTCATGTCCAGTCCCAAACCGATAAGGCAAACAACTTCATTGAGCACATGCAGCATATCTGCCATCAGGTCCATGACATTCTGGAGAAATCAAATGTCAAGTACAAGCAATGACATGATCAACATCAGGTGCCACACATGCTTCAGGTGGGTGACAAAGTCTGGTTGCATTTGCAAAAGGAATGCCTTACCGGAGCCTATCGGAAACTCAAACCACTCCAATATGGTCCTTACACCATTACAAAGGTGGTGGGAGACAATGCATTTGAGCTCAGCATTCCCCCATTCCTTAGCCTGCACCCAATGTTCAATGTGGACCGCTTTCGACCATACTTCCCACCATTGTTAGACACATCAAACATAACAGAACAACTCACACCTACATAGTTAAATCCAGATTCTGTGGAACAAGCCACCACTGATCGGATCATGGAAACGCAGATCAAGAACACTCGACAACAAAGGATCCAACTGTATCAATTTGTTAAAGCAGGCCAACTCCTTCACTAGGGCAACTAGCTCACCAGGGACCAAGTTCAACAGAAGTTTCCTCATCTCATGGAGGAACTCAATGCAATGGGGACCATTGCTTCCTAAGGGGGGAGGAATGATCTAGGTGGATATTGGTGGCCACCTGCCTATTCCACTTGGACCCCCAACACTTCCTCTTTTAGTTTTTCAGTTTCCTTAATTGTAGCACAGTGCACTATTTTTGGCGGTTTTTCGGGTCCTGAACTTTCGGAGCTGTTTTGAGGCCCTAAACGGTATTTTTAGGGAAAACGGAGAGACCAGAAACGTCCCAAACTACCTTCCCTATTTACATATGGCCCTCTCTTCGAGATCTTTGAAACAAGGTGTTATGATAGCCAAACGAAGATCGTATGCCAAAGTTACGACCCCAGGAAGTTGATGTACCAATTTACCCAAACGGGGCCCACAGTTTTGGCGCTTCATCTCCTAGGGTTAGGTTTTTGGATGTTTAGGGTTTTCCATTGTTTCTCAATAATAAATAGGCTTTTGAGCCTCATTGTAACACAGTTCGGAGGCATGTAGCCGCCACCTCTCTTCTCAGAGATAAGCTACCATCGCCCAAGCTAGTCTTATTTTCCATTATGTTTGTAAGCATATTTCAGTCTTTGATATTAATGAAATGAAGTGTTATTTCTACTACATGTTTGTATTTATGGTTATATCTATAATTTATTGCATTCCTGTTTAAATCCGGACCAGTGGTATCAGAGCGGTCTGCTCTTTCTCTATTTTTCTTTGCATGTCCCCAACGAGGTCAGGATATAAGGAGTTAGGGCTTGAACTCGTCGAACATTTGCAAGACCAGCCTCACAAATCCCGATAGCCTTCCATGGCGGATGAAAAGAAAGACGAGGGGGCAAGAGATCCTATCAAAGTCTTGCTCGAGTGACAAAGGAACGCGATGATGGAAAACTTTGTTCAGATCCTTCAGCGACTACCCAAGGGCGACACATCTACTTCGGGCAGCTACTCTGGAAGCGCCACACCCTTTAAGGTATAAGTTAACTTTGACATTCCCATATTTGAGAGTCAAATAGATCTAGACACTGTAAATAAATGGTTAAATCTGCTAGAAGGATATTTCTTCGTTCATGATTTTTCCAGCCGAGAAAAGATCACTTTTTCACTTCTCAAAGCAGCTCCCCACGTCAAGCACTGGTAGGAAACCTACTTTGAGCAGAAGGATGAAAGAACAAACTCATTATTTTCAGTTGCACCCACTTGGAACTCATTCTGGGATGCCATTAAGGAGCAGTACTACCCTGTCTGGAGCTATGAGGATAAATACATAAAGTGGACAACGCTGTGATAGGGAAGGGACCAAGATGTACTAGATTTTACCAATGTTTTTCATACCCTTCGCATGAAGTTGGGTATCAAGGATTTTGAGAACCATTTGGTTCTCAAGTACCGTGGTTGCCTACACAGGTACATCCAGGATGAGATGGAGTTCCTGAACATCTCGCCGCTCAGCACGTCATACCGATATGCCGTCAAGATCAAGCAAAAGTTTAAATGGAAGAAGCGAGAGTTTGGATATGTGAATCTGAAGCAAGGGAAAGGTACCCCCAAACCGCAGAACAAAGGACAAAGCCAAGGCAGGGCGACCTAGGACAACCTAAAAAAACCGCAATCAAACAACACCGTGAAGTCGATGAAGGACACGGGAAAGTGGTGTGAATTCCATAAGAGCTCCACTCACAACACAAGTGAGTGTTGGGCCAAGCGATCACTGGTGGCCGAGCTAAAGGCTTTGAAATCAGATGCATGTTCCGACTCTGAGTCAGAACCCAACAAGGGGAATGAAAAAGGGAAGCAGATTAACGATGTTGAGCCCAACGCCACCTTTGCCACCACAAAGATCCAGAAGGAGGAACCTGAAGATCCAGAGGAGGAGGAGCGCCTCTTCCACTCCCAGATGTGGGTAAAGGGTTCCCCGCTACAATTCATTGTCGAGAGCGGGAGCCAAAAGAACTTCATTTCGGCAGAGGTCGTGAAGCAGCTAGGCTTACCGACCACAACACATCCACAATCGTACACCATCAGGTGGCTTCACTAAGGACGAGATCTTCGCATGAGCTAGCAGTGCCGCCTTCCATACAACATCAAGCCTTTCACAGATGAGGTATTATGTGACGTTGCTCCCCTTGATGTTTGTGATGTATTATTAGGCCAACCATACTTATGGAAGCGGCATGCTGTGTATGAGTCAAGGCCATGAGCTGTTATTGTTACTTTGGGAAATAAGTTGTATAGAATATTAGAGGTAGCACCGCCTACCGCAATCTCTTTGGTTACCACAAAACAATGTAGTAAGTTCATTTCCAAAACTAGGAATTTTTTTCCTGATGATATGACCTTAGCGAAAGAAGAAGACGGTGGCCACAACCTCCAGTCAGGGTCCCTCCGCATGGTAAAATACTGAATGCTCTTTGATCTTCAAATATTGTTCCACAACCTCCTGGTAAAGAATCACATGTCGCTGATGGAGTGATTAGTTCTGCTAGCCATCAGTTAGTGAGTAAAACATTTGGTTCAATTCTTGTTATGGTTGCCCAAAACCTATACTCTACCACTCATGCAGTTTCTACTTCCACGAAAGACAAATCTTAGCAACCAGGAAGTAAGAAGAAAGGAAAAGGTAAAAGGAAGAAAGAAAATCCTTGGCAGGACAAACAAAATAACAAATCTTCTGAAGAAAATCGTTAATGAGGAGCATTTCACTCGCGACTGTCCACATCGAGCGGAAGTATATCAATTCCTTAAATCATCTACCACACTTGTTATGTTGACAAATCCCTTTCCTAATCATGAGACTAACATGGTTGCTCAAGATCTCGCTTCCTTTTCTTTGTTTATGATGCTTTCCTTGACAAAGCCAAAATATGAAGTTATGGTGGCAACGAGGAATACAGATTATAGTAATTTGAATCCCTCGACTTGTCAAGCTATTGATCAAACTGTCAGTTCTACCTCATCTGCTTTGGATCTAGTTCCTACTGAATTAACAATCAAACCTCCTCATATGCTTTGGATCATTCTGCAAATCTGGGTCTTACTGAATCAACAATTAAACCTCCTAAGGGCATTATTCATAAATCCATGTTCAACCTTTGTGCGAGAGCTTCAAAAAATTATAACATAGTTGAGGATCTGGCTCAAGCTCCTTCAAGTATGTTGACTCTCAAGGTGTTGCAAAATTATCCTGCCTAGAAGAAGGTTTTACTAGTCGCAATTGGAGTTGTTGATCCTTCAAATTCTAACCTCATAGTTTTTAATCATGAAACTAATACACCCAGACTTCTAGTGCAATTAACTTTCATGATTTAGGTTATTGTGCGAAGTGAGACCATTTATCAAACCATTATGGACGAAAGAGCTTCTACCTGCATCATGTCACTTTCTTGTTGGAAGGCCATTGGCTCTCCTCAACTCAATCAGTCACCAACTACTCTAAAGGCCTTTGATGGAAGAGGCTTCAAGCCTTATGGAATTTTGAGTTTATTACAAATTGAATTAGGTGGCAAGATGGTGTCAGTAGAAGTTGAAGTTATTGACAGACCGTTATATTATAGCCTTCTACTGGGTCAAGCATGGGTTTATGCTATGGCTATTGTTGTTTCGACTTATTTCAGAATGATAACTTTCCCTCACCAAAGGGGCATAATGGCCATTGATCAACTCGCCTTCTTTGCCAATAATTCTCAAGTTACTAGAAGCATCCCTCTTGAGGAAGAAACCCCACATCCATATCAACATGTCAGTGTGGGATTGCTTTAAGATTCTTCTCTTATGGGAACCTTTTTGTTCCTCCCTCCCCTCCCTTTTCCCCTTCCTGATAGCTCAAAACCGATTGCCTACATGTTGATGCCTCGAAAATCGTTGCATCAACATCGAGGAAAACCACCCGGACCGGACCTTAAAAGCAGCTCCTCTTCCGTTTGGTGTGGTGGCTCCGACTGCATATAATGGGACTAGTTTCCCAATGATTTATAAATGGGATGGATAAGTGATAGATTTTCTAATATCTAATGGAATGATGGATGATTTATTCTAAAATGCAACAATATAAATAACTAATCTATCCCGGGAAGTCTTTCTCTTAGTGAAATTTTTGATGGTTCTTATTGACAAGTAGGCATGTAGATGACTCTACTTATAAACAAAAATGTTCATTCATATGATAATTACTTTGTTCAAGTAGTTGAATAAATTAATAATTAAAATGTTATCACACTAATTTTTATATATTACTGATACACATACATATGAAAAATAACAACTCTTAAACATTCAATAGTGATAAGTGAAAGAATTACTATAAGAGCATATACATATATCAATAATAGAAAAATTAAATAAATGCTGATTCACATAAAAGCATGAAACAAAAAACATAGATAGTAGTACCATATGTATTTGAGTCTCCTCCAATATGAATTGCATTCAGATCCCGCCTTTCAACTTGGAAATACTTTTACAAGAAGCAATAGTGCATATCACATAAAAGTATTCTTCATCAAAACTCAGAATTCAGGTTCAGTTTTTATAAAAATAAATATATCGGAAGCACAATAGTGCAACTTCCGATCCAAGTCTTAATACAAAAATTTGAGGACCCTTTCTAAAAACATGAAAGGGTCTATAAATACTATTTAAACTAAAAAACTATGAAATAAATATTCTATGCGCTAGTATAACCAAATCAAAAATATGTGAAAATCTTCTCGAAATAGGCATGCTGCAGTCGGTCAGAATGGTTCATTGTATTGGCTGCTTATCTTGTGACTTGAGCTGACAAATGGCAAGCATCGGTTGAAGTTCTGGTGGATGACTCATGCGTGAGTGTAACTGAGCAGTGTATGTGGCATCAATAAGTTCGGGAATCATATGGCCGATTGCATCGGTGAGGCATTTCATCGCTGTTCGCTGACTATATGGTTTAACAAGGAAAAACCAAAAGGTTTCCCATGTTAAAGTTTGAATACCTGCAATCAATCTTTCCCTCTGTTACAACCCTGTTTCCATGTCTGTTCTAATGCTTTTACTGATGGAATTTTCCCTGGAGAACACTGTAATTAAATTTGATAAATAAAGAGTATCATTAATCAATTCAACCAGATTATTTGTTTCCAATCTACATCTTGATGTTTCTCTCTGCCTCCATTAGTTGAGATTGCCATTCAGCGAATAGGATTTCTTTATGCGATTCTAGAATTTGTGGTAAATTAGCAGATTTTCCTTCTTTGGTTTCTTGCCAAGAGAGAAAAATTGTTAATCTTTCATCTGCTTGCTCCGAGTTTAGTCTTGCATCAGCTGATTTATCAACCATAAATGATGAAATTTCACCCAGAGTAAGAGCGAGTGAGATATTATGACACAATAGGCTCAACTGACTAGACAATGCCTTGGTAATTTGTAGAGCCTCCGATCTAAATTCTCCCACTTGGGGATATTATTTGAATCTTTCTATTTGGAGTGATAGTTGAGTGATCTATTCTTCCTTTGATTTAGTCAACTGTTCATTTAATAATTTCAACTTGCTCAATGCTTGGGATAATTCCTATTGCTTCTGAATTGCATGTTGATCAATCCTTTGTTTTTCTTTGAGCAATTGCTCGTTCAATTGGTCATTTAACTGCCTCTAGACTGCTAACTGTTGTTCCAACTGCTCTATCTTTTGTTGTTTCTCTTGTGCCTATGTTTCCAGCAAAATGATTGCTTGGTCTTTTTCTTTGAGCAAGTTACTGACCTCCGATGCTTTGTCCATTGTGGCCGCTGTGTATGCTCTAGCATACTGAGAAAGTTTAGTGAGATCTTCAGAAGGATTAACTTCTTCTCTCCATACCACGTTTGTTATCTCCATTTGTGAAGTCAAAAGAGGAGATTGATCAACTTTCCTCTTTTTCCTTTGTCTTTTGATTACAGCCCTATGCTTAGGGCTGTAGAAGACATCTAGTGGTGGTATTTCTTCTACATGCAAAACAATTTCATTGGAGGGATTTTCGGGGATTATTTCTACATCCTTGTGAGTTATGGGTGGGCCGCTAGTTCCTTCAGTTGGAACTGTATTGATTACTGATTTCTGACCAGTTGTCACCTCAGGTGTGCTGAATCCTTGAAGGCTCTCAGTATTACTAATGATGGAATCAAATTGTTGCCATTCCTTGATCAGTTTAGGATCAACATAAATGCTTGAATCAATGAGTTCACTACTTTTTCCTTGTCCCTGCTCCTGCTCTGGAAATTTTTCTTTTTCGGGAATCTTCTCCACTACAGGAGTCTTGTCGGCAGTTTTCTGTTCACTTTGACTCTATGGCCGATCTATCGGGGTTGTAGCTAATAGGTCCAAAGGCAGAGTTTGCAACCTCTGGGCTCTGAGCCTATTGAATGTTTCTAACCCCTCTTCTCCATACCTAATCCTAGCCAATCCTTTAACCTGAAAAAATATTTCAGCTGAAGCAAATAAATCATCAAAGTCATCTGCTTCATGATCGAATTTGGAAAGTTTAGCTTGAGCGGTAACATTATAGGCAACCTTCCTTGGGTCATATTGCCTATTCGGAATGGTGGCAAGATTCAACATCTGAATCTTCTCTGCCTCTTTCTCTGCATGCTTGTAATCATGTAAGGTAAAAATGCCACATCGTAGGGGGAATATAGGCCACATATGTTTCTTGGAATCCTTAAGGGTTCTTGATGTTCCTTCAACTGTTATCTAATATGCCAATTCTCGGGCTAACAATTTATCAAGAACATATAGAGGAAGAACATGGGGTTTAGTGAGACTGCCAAAAAGCCTCACATAGGTAAATTTCTCCTCTCTGAACTAGCTACCTACTGCTGTCAGGTCAATTGCTGCTTCCTAAGATATCTTGGGGGCAGGCTTATTGAAAATAGAATAATATATAGGGAAAACAAAACTATTGCAAATTCTGTACAGGTAATTTTTATAGGGTGATTTCCACAACTGTTTGTGATAGATATGAATAGGGTTAGGATCTTGGGAAGTCCACTTCCATCCGAGTACCGGGTATTCAAAATTAAAACAAATAATATCTAGAATATATGCACTGTAGTAGAAAGGAGGAATGATCCGGGAAGTTGTATATGCTTTCTTTTTGTATTCTAATATCTTAGTGGCTAGTCTATTAGATAAAATATTTGCCCAATCCATAACATAACCATTAATCGTAGCTTCCATTAACGGGACCATATCTATAGAAAATTTTGCAGAATCATGTTGTCCCCACAGTTTACACATCATAGCTCCAGCATAGCAATAAGGAGAAGCTAATGAGTCTACAAAATATTTACTTGATGACTCGTGCTTATGTTTTTCCGGGAAATGCCTCTAGTGCTTGATCGGGTCCGATTCCAAGTCGTTTTCCTTTGCAAATGCTTCTAGGAATGCCTTGTTATAGCGCTTCTCAGGCGGAGGTAGATGGTACATTTTCCTGAGATCTTCAGGTTTGAATGACCCGAATATCCTTCCATCAGCTGTGGAAAATGTTCTATCTAAAGTTGGGATTTTCTCGACAACCCATCTAACCACATCAGTGTATGGCAAAATTTTGGCCCGCGCTGCTATCCTGTGAAGGTATGAACAGGCCAATTCTTTGAGAGTTCCCTCTGACTTGTTGGTTGAATCGGCTGTGGCTTCCTCTTCTAATTCTTCGGGCTCCTCTGCTTCTATCAAATTATAAATGCTTTCCCAGCTAGCATTTCCCAGACCGAGACATGTTGTATCTAATATTAATCCCTTCTTGCTTGGTCCTGGTTCTTTGGCTACAAGAGTTGCTTTGGCCTTCTTAGATTTCTTCCCCATCTTCTCTGGATTCATGAGTTCTGAGAAACTTTGCACAGGAAATTTCAAACCGTAATATAGGGATATGCCACTGAAAGCTAATATGAAAATGAACAGAATTAGGGTGATTGTCATATGATAAATCGGATGTAGTTAAGAATTACCATGAATGAAATCTATTGAAGGATGTACTCTTAACTGTAAAATTTAATAGCCGTTCGAGCCACCAATCGTGATGAATAAATACTCGTCTCGTCGATCATATATCTCAAGCGTGTCTTCGGATTTCCTCGATCGACGATGAACGATAAATCACAAATCGCGATCAGAAGTTTCAAAGGGAGAGGCTTTATTACTTGCAACGAATATCTCGGATTGCCGAAAAGTGATATTATAATAAAGCGAAGTATTATGCATGCAAACCTTTTAGGGTATGTTTTCCACTTGAGATGCACGCTCTATTAATTGATCGCAATCGGGGTTTGGCTGGTGCTTTTATCCCTTTGTCATATGATATCTCCGATTGCCGATTGTGATTTTATTCATCGAATCGGAGGATTTGTTGAGGTCATATTTGTGTGTGTCCCTTTGTCATTTGATATCTTCGATTGCTGATTGCGATTTCTTTCATCGGATCAGAGGATTTGTTGATGCCTTATTTTTGTATGTCCCTTTGTCATTACGATATGTGATCTCCGATCGCTTTATCGCAATGTAGAATTATTTATAATACTTTTAAAGGAACACTTTGTTCTTTTCAAAAGGCTTTATAAAATGAATTATTTACATCGGGCCTTTTGATAAAGATTTTTATTGTAAAGAGGTCAATACCAGTTTTGTTTATCAACTCACAAATCTAAATAAATTTATTTAAAAAGGGACCCATTTCTTATTAAAAATTTTGTGTAAAAGTTTTTATAGAAATGGGGGGTTGTTGTACAACACAACACTACATCAACATTATATTTTCTTGTACTATTCCATCTGATCATTGAATAGTACCGAATGCATCTAATATTGACACCTTTGGTGACCGCATGTCGCTCAGTCCTATTGAGCTCAAATACAAAGCCATCTTTTTGGCTTGTTTGACACACTACGATTCTTTCTCTTCGATCAATTAGGTCGATAATTCCTCAAATTATGGTACATCTTCTGATCCTTTCTTTGGTACATTCTCTACTGATGGAAGCATCATGGAGGTCATGAAGTCAAATGATGTGTCGTGGCATGAGAATCATCATCATTCCTCTTTTCTTCCAAGGATAATCTTAGTGATATCTATTCACTCAATGTTGTTGAGACATCTGTGGATTTTGTATCTATCCATGATATCGATTCTAAGAAGAATTTGTCGAATATTTAAGGGAATATCCCTCTCGATATTTTTATCAAGCCTGAAATTGTCGAGAATGTACACATTGGTGCGTCTTGCTCTCCCGATGAGATCAAGGCCTATAAAGCCCTTTTCCAAGAATTTCGAGACATTTTCACTTGGTCATACGAATAGATGTCAGGTATAGATCCAAACATTGTTGTACATGAAATCAAAACATATATCGATGTTGAGCTAGTTCGGAAACGCCTACGTCCAGTCCAACGTAAGAAGGTTCTTGCTATTAAGGCTGAAGTTGAAAAAATTCTCTGTGTCGGTTTCATCTACCTAGTACCTCTAATTGATTGGGTGTCAAACATTTTTCCTATCATGAAGAAACAAGGAACAAAACATGTGTGTGTCGATTACCAGGACATCAATCGTACTTGTCCTAAGGACAATTACCCTACTCCGTTTATTGACTAGATTGTTGATGATTGTACTGGTAGTGAAATATTTTCGTTTATGGATGGTTTTTGCGGCCATAATCAGATCATCATTATCCCATCATACCAACATAAAACCACATTTATTTTTCCATGGGGCACATTTTAATATTGAAAGCTCCCTTTCAAATTGAAAAATGTTGGGGAAACTTTTTAGATGGCAATAAATTATGCCTTCCATGACATTAAACACATTGTACAACCATATTTAGATGACTTACCCGCCCATTCGAAACATCGCGCAGATCGCCCCATGGATCTCAGGGCTATATATCTACGTTCTCGACATTATAACATTAGGCTCAATCCACATAAGTGCGTGTTTTGTGTGTAATCCATACGACTTCTTGGCTCCATTGTGTCGAAGTAAGAAATTCGTATTAGTCCATTTAAAGTCCAGGCTATCCTATATCTTCTTGCTCCTTCCTCTCTTTTTCTGTTACAACGAATCCAAGGGAACGCTAACTTTTTATGGAGACTTGTTCCCAGTTATGTTGAATTGACCAAAGTATTTACTCCATTTTTTAAGAAAGGGGTTCCCTTTCATTGGGATGACACTGCCAAAAAGGTGTTTGATGCTTTGAAAGATGTTTTGGTCCGGGCATCATTGTTGTATCCCCTAGATTATTAACGTGATTACTTCTTGTATCTTGCCTCTGCAGTTACTACCATTGCCATGATATTGGTCCAAGAGGATGATGTAGGTGATGAATATCCCATTTATTATTTGACTCAGAACTTAAATGAGATGAGATAAAATATACTCACGTTGAAAAGTTAGATTTGGTGGTTATCCAAGTTGTCCAAAGGTTTTGCCGCTATATCCTACTTCGCAAGACTATGGTTGTTTCTTATTGCAACCCCATGACATACATATTGTCATGAAAATTGTTGGGGGAAAAGTATTCCAAATGGATTTCCATCCTGTTGTGGTCACCAACAACCCCCCTCTTTGTTTGGTATTAGCAATAACATCAAGCAAAGGGGGACCCTTAACAAAAAATCCCAAAAATATTTTTTATCAAAATTTTTGTATTTAACACCCTAAAAGCTATATCGCATCGCAAAGAGAGAGTGAAGCGTTTTCCTATGCGCATAAATAAGCTGCAAAGAAGCGATGCGACATTCATCGCATCGCACATGTTGGAAGTGCTCTTAAATAGAAAGCATAAGGAATCGCTGATGGCCGATATGCGACGTCGCATAAGTAGTGCACAGTGATCAAATGAAAATTGCGATCTGCGATCTTACGAAATGCGATCTTGCGATTTGCGATGAATGAGACTATTAATTGCTGCGATGCGAATCGCAGAAACCACTCATCGCAAAGTTTCTTCGGCATGATCTGTAAACCCAAAATTGAGCGCGCACCTTAAGGGAAATTAATGATTGCACGCCTGAGTATCCAAGGATGATCGCGTTGCGTTTTTCGAAGAGTCAAGTCATTATGAGTGTCGTGATTATGCATTCATTAGAACTTAAAGCTTTCATGTCAATCTTTTCGTCATTTCTCTTTTCCTTTGCGTAAACTGCAAGGCAGCAACTAATATAAATCTATATGCAGGAAACATCTAAGGAAAAGGGGAAAGCGCCAATACTTGAAGAACAGAGAGGAGATGCCTTCGCAAATGGATGCCGCATGCAGCAGAGCCGCGGATTCAAGAGTATCACTCAACAGACACTGATGAAAATAGACTATCCAAGACTCAGAGTCAAAGGCGCACAAAAGCAGCATGTTTGCAAAAGATCCTGGAGCTCAGACTGGGTAAAGCAAAAAGAAAAACGCTAAAGAGGGAGGACGCTCCAGAAAAGCCTGGAACAAAGGACGGAAGCAATTTTCAATACGGAGAATTGTTCAGGCAACGAAATCCCTAACTCATTGAGTCATTCGCACAGCCGGAAACCGAAATAGCAACAACACAATCAGTTTGAAAGAAAATTGGGTTATACTAAGTATACACACAGCAAATACACCCAGCCAGAGGAAGATTTTCAAAAAATATCTTCTAGTTTGTCAGAAAGAGGTGCCAGCTTTTGTTATTTCTACTTTTATCGCTTGAGCAAAAAAAAAGACAACCAGCCGACTCTTTCCAGGCGAACCTTGCATTGCTTACAGCACTAAGGAGAAGATACAGAAACGGTTAGAAATTAGATTCAATTTTTAGAAATAAATTTGTTTTAGTAAAAGGGCGGTCATTTGAAGCCGTTTCCTAAATTTGTGTAATTAAGATTAGTTAGTTAGTAGTATTTAACCCTTCTCATGGCATTTGGAGAAGGGTCCGGAAATTTGTCCAAAAAACTTGTCCTCAGAACATGCACTTTTGCACCCTCGGAGGGGGTTTTTGATGAATGGATGGATCGAGATTTATTTATGTTTGCATTTTAATGTCTGCTACTGATGTTGCACTTCTGTACTCTTAGTAGATGTTAGAAGTAAGTAGAGATAAATCGTTATTGCTTGAAGTTTGTGAGTGAAATCAGTCATAAATGGTACTTTTATCTCTTGATTAATTTCTGCTTATATTCTTAGAGTGATATACAACTGAGTTGTTTATATGTTAATGTATGAATGTGTGGGTTACCATTTGGCACTTTTGTACGGTGGAGTCATTTATTTGTGCTTGACATATGAATAAACTATTATGCGATATGCTGTTCACAACTGTTTTGCCTAACTTCTTATGCAAAATGGTTTATCTTAATTGATTTATATTCTTATGATAGCTGAATGATCTTTATTACGAGTTATTGTATGAAATCTTTTTAGATCGCATAATGAAAGAATTCTACCCCGGGTTAGTATAGATTAGATGTGCTTTTTTTTTAGATTACAATAGCATAGAGTCAGTTTAGAGTTTAGAATTAAATTAGCTTAAAATTACCTCTAAATTAGCATCATCAAAATCTACACACACACACATCCTTTGGATTGGGAAGTTGGTCCCATTATCCCCAGTCGGACCCGCTACACCAAACGGGCAAGGAGCCGCCAACCAGGTTCCGGACCGGGTGGGTATCCCCCTTGTTGTTGACCCGATTTCGGGGCCCTCAACATATTTGGCGCTAGAAGGAGGGCACGAACTATGAATGGAAACTAAGTCAAAATCTAAATGCCATTCTGAGAGTAAATCACCCTCATCAACTCCCCCGACTTCTCCAGTATGGTTAAACCCGGAGTTAGAAGTCGCTCGAGTATCCACCGCTGCTACCTACTCTAATATATCAGACCAACTCATCATTGAACCCCCTGAAATTCAAACTTTGATTCGTAAACTCCAGGGATTCTCTATTTTTTCTCATAGGTCTGATAAATCTAACAGCAGCGTGACTTCGCAGTACAATCCTGCTCATCCCCTGACCAGATTGAAGAGTGAAAAAATTCGGTATTCAACCAAGTGAACTCCCTCTCCCTACTAGGAAAAGAGCAAGGAAAACACCACCAGAGTGTGACTGTGAGACTCTTTCATCTACTTCGTCCATTTCAACCCCCTCACCGCGAAGTCAACCACCCACATCCTCATCCCAAATCACTCATCCATCTTCCACAACCCTTCCTCTTCAATCATCAAAGATCATAATATCTTCATCTTCTCAGCATCAGGGACTATCTTCTGCACTTTCATTAACTAGCAGCTCAACGATGGCCCAGTCTCCATGGAACAATCCTGGGGCGGTTTTAATGCCTCCACCCCTGAGCCCAATACCGGCCCATCCTGAGAAATGGCTACCTAAATTCAATCCAGAAACAGGCATGCTAGCTGAAGAGCATATCAATAATTTCATGCTTTCTGTTAATCTCAACGGAGTTACTAACGAAGATGCTGTCGTCCGACTTTTTCCTTATACAATGCAAGGAACAGCCGGGTCATGGTACTTTTCGTTACCTTCCGGGTCCATCACAAGTTGGGACATTTTTCAAAGTCAATTCCTCACCAAGTTTGGCGATGACAGATCAACAACGACATTGATCAATGACCTATCTAATCTTAAAGCTGAGGCTAGAGAACCCATTAAAGATTTCAATTTACGGTTCAATAAGATCCTCAACAAAATTCCCGCTGCTTCTCAACCCAGCGAGGAAGTAAGATGTGAATGGTACATCACGACCTTACCATCAAACTTGGCTATCTTCGTAGATAGGGCAAACAAGACGACCTTAGTTGAAAACTTAACTGAGGCGTTAGCAGTAGAAAAACGCGTAGTTGCCCTAGAAAAGAGATCTGCAATAGAAGAACGCAAATCTAAGAAAATCTCTTTCAAAGAAGACACCAAGAAGAAGCAAACGAAAGATCCTTTCGATATGGAAGGATTACAAAAGGTGTTAAAGGCCATGTCCAATGAGATGATTGACATAAGAAAACAAGTAGCAGAAACTTCTTCAAAAAAGCCCTACAGATCTTTTAAAAGAAATCCTCCCATGGAGGTGAAACCACCCAATGCTGTCTCAAACGTCGAATCTGAAGAAGAAGAAGAAGAGAATACCACTGAAGGGCAGACCGATGATGAGGAAGTTGTGGAACTACAAGGAATGTGGGATTTCATCCTCCCACAAGAAGAGGATCAAGAAGCATTTCCGGTTAGCACACGAAGCAAAAATCAACTTGATCCTCCCCAAACTACCCCTAAACAGAAGGGCGCAAGCCCTGCAACAAAAGATAAGGTCGCAACAAAGAAAACAACTGCTAGAGCGACCCAATTTAGCCCTGTCCAATCAGATCAAGCACCTCCATCAAGAACACTGATAGTGTCGGATGAAATGGAGTATAACATTATCGATGACATGAAAAAGACTAGAGATAATATCACTCTTTACGAATTGAGCAAATTGAAACATCAACAGAAAATAATGATGAAAGAATTACATGCCGTGCCTACTACATCTTTACCTACAGCTGTAGCTTCCCACAACATGGGAAGACCTCCAACCAACATGATCAATAAGATTGATCCGAATGACATTGCCTTGATTCGAGGAAGGTCAAGATCCCATACTCCTCCTTTTCTTCTCACTTATGAAATTTTCAATAAAAACGTGCACAATTGCTTGGTCGATTCTTGTGCTTCAACGAATATTTTACCCAGATCAATATGTGCCAAATTGAATGTTCAGCCACAGAAATCCGCAGTGCGCATAGTTCAACTTGATCGATCTCAAGTCGAAGTGATTGGTGAACTTAACCAGGTGACCATAAGATTGTCGTCTAACCCGAAAGTATGTCAGGTTATCGACATTATAGTAGCTGATATCCCTGAATTCTATGGTTTAATTCTTAGCAGGGATTGGTCTGAAAAACTCCACGGATATTTCTCAACCGACTGGTCGCACATGTGGTTACCCTACAACGGTAAACCCAATCAAATAAAGGTTGAACGAGAGTTGCACCAAAAGTACATAGTGACTGAATTGGAAGGAGAGAATGAAGCAATAGCATACAACAGCAGTATCATAGGCAATTACTCGGTAGATTCTTTCCTCGGCAATTTCAATGCTCACACCTCACCTTACTTAGAAAATTCAGTTTTGTCCGAAGTTGAAAATTTTTCCCAAACTGATGATTCAAAGTGTTTTAATTTTTTAGATAACTCTGTAAATACATCTTTATTTTGGAAATTATATTTTGATGGCTCTAAATCTAACAAGGGAGCAGGAGCAGGATGCGTTCTGATTAGCCCAGACGGAAACAAGATCATGCTTACATGCAGACTTGAGTTCGATTTCAAAAACAATACAGCGGAGTACGAAGCCTTGGTGCAAGGCCTATACAAAGCAATCGGGTTGAATGTTAAGTATCTTCAAGTCTTTGGAGATTCTGAAATTGTCGTCAAACAGGTACGTAACACCATACACTGCCTGTCAAGTCATTTAAAGCACTATCAATCTTTAGTACAAGATTTGACTTCACATTTCATAGCATTCAATATTTCGTCAATCTCAAGACTCCAAAATGCGAGCGCAGACCTGTTAGCTAACGTAGCCTCTAGACTTATTCCCTCTGAAGATTTTAGCCCCGATAGGTTCTCAATAGAATTAATCTTTAGACCATCCATCCCTGACAACATCACCAACTGGAGAGTATTCAACGATGATCCTGACATTGTAAATTTCCTCACTTCTGAAGGATCCTACTCAAATCAAATAATTGACGAAGACCATCATGATCACCAAATTCAGCAAAATAGCACCGATAATGCTATACCTAAATCGGTGGTTAAGTTAGAAGATTTATATGATTTGAAAAGTCGTTTTAAAAGGTCTGCCAATTCTAAACTCTACAGTTCAACTCTGAATTATGAATTAGTGAACCTAGGAACCGATCAGAAGCCGCAAAACGTTAATCTGGGCCACGACCTAGCCCCTGAAGAAAAATCAGCATATATCCGTCTTCTGAGACAATACAAAAACGTTTTTGCATGGAATTACGATGAGCTGAAGACATACAACACTTCTATCATTCAACACACTATCCCTATGA
This sequence comes from Pinus tabuliformis, assembly GCA_031772625.1. Taxonomy (NCBI): domain Eukaryota; kingdom Viridiplantae; phylum Streptophyta; class Pinopsida; order Pinales; family Pinaceae; genus Pinus; species Pinus tabuliformis. Next base: position 1,230,676,402 of record CM062805.1, on the reverse strand, counting down.
TTGACAATGAAAAACCTGTCCAGCAGAAGCTCAGAAAAATCCACCCCAACTTAGAAAATCAGATAAAGACTGAGCTAAATAAATTGTTGAGAGCCAGAATAATTTTCCTCGTCAGACACTCCAAATGGGTATCCAATATGGTGCCCGTTAGAAAGAAAAACGGAGATATTAGAATCTGTATTGATTTCTGGAATCTCAACAAAGCCTTTTAGAAAGATAATTTTCCCCTCCCACCTATGGAGCAAATACTACAGGCAGTAGCGGGCTCAGAATTAATGTCTTTCCTGGATGGATTTTCAGGATACAATCAAGTGCTGGTACATCCCGATGATCAGTTGAAAACCACATTCCGAACCAAATGGGGCACATACGCATATCGGAAGATGCCATTTGGTCTGATCAATGCCGGCGCTACCTTTCAGAGAGCCATGGACATCGCGTTTAAAGGTTTAGTGAATAAATCGGTAGTGATTTACTTGGATGATATAACAGTGTACTCCAAGAAGCGAAGCGACCATCTCAAAGATTTGAAACAAATCTTTCAAAGATGCTTAAGGTATGGGATTTCACTTAACCCAAAGAAATCTTTTTTCGCATTAAGTGAAGGGAAATTGCTTGGATTCATATTGTCGAAATCTAGTATTCACATTGAACCTGACAGAATCAAAGAAATTTCCGAAATATCCATGCCCCATAACAAAAAGGCCATGCAATCTTTCCTTGGACAAATCAATTTTGTGAAAAGGTTTGTCCCGAATTTTTCACGTATTATTTCTCCTTTACAAAATATGATTAAAAAAATTCAAATTTTAAATGAGGTCAAGATGAGCACGAAGCATTCAACTTGATCAAACAAGCTATCATCAACGCTCCATCTTTAGCTACCCCAAATTTTTCAGAATCTTTTATCTTATACACTTTTGCCTCAGAGAAATCTTATGCTGCGATTTTAACTCAAACAAATCAAGAGAATGCGGAAGCTCCAATCACATTCTTTAGCTCGAACTTACAAGGTGCTGAGCTCAATTATTCAGACGTGGAGAAACAGGCATATGCTGTTTTCAAAGCGATCAAATATTTCAGACCTTTCTGACTTAAGGCCCATACCAAAGTCGTAGTACCGTTTCCAGCGGTAAGAAACCTGTTGGTACAGAAGGATGTGGGCGAAAAGAGAGCAAATTGGATTACCGCTTTACAAGAATACGATCTTGAGATCAAGCCAACAAACATCGTAAGAGGTCAAGGCTTCTGCAAGATGTTAGCTGGAGCATCGCAAATTCCTGAGAACTCATCTGAAGAGGTACACACGTATGAGGTAAGCCTAAACGACGTAGAATCATTATATGCGGACACCATTTATTATCTTAAGAACGGGTATGCTCCATCACATCTGGATCACACCAAGAAAAGAGCTCTGAGATTGAAAGCTAAACAATACCAGCTCATAAATGATGTTCTGTTTAAAAGGAATTACGATTCTGTACTTCTTAGGTGTCTTGAGAAAACTGAAGCCAAAAAGGTTTTGCAGGAACTCCACGATGGACCAGCAGGTGGACACTATGCTGGAGAAGCTACTGCGCATAAGATCTTACGTGCAGGATATTATTGGCCCACGCTGTTCAAAGACTCATACAATTACGTAAGGAAATGCCAAATCTGCCAAACTGCTGCAGGGAAACAAAAGAAATCGTCCATGCCACTACAGCCGGTTAACATCGAGCAACCATTCAGCCAATGGGGCTTGGACATAATAGGTGAGATCATTCCTCACTCTTCTAAGCAGCATAGGTATATCCTCACGGCAACAGATTATTTTACTAAATGGGTAGAAGCAGTTCCTCTCAAGACAGTTAATTCTGAAAACATTATTGAATTCATAGATCAATTTATCATCACTAGGTTTGGATTGCCAATGGCCTTAATGTTTGATAATGCATCATACTTTTATGGAAATACAATGACTGAGTTTGCACTTAAAAGAGGGTTCAAACTGAAGTATTCAACCAACTACTATCCGCAAGGTAATGGGTTAGCTGAATCAACAAACAAAAACCTAATCAGGATTATCAAAAGAACAGTCGACCAAAACCAAAAGAATTGGCACAAAGCGCTGGTAAATGCTTTATGGGCAGATAGAATCACGAAGAAAGCTTCAATCGACACTTCTCCCTTTAATTTAGTTTATGGGAAAGAAGTGGTTCTTCCAACTCACTTAGTCATTCCCTCTTTGTCTTTAGTACAACACATCGATGAAGTATCTACTTCCTCTTTACAATTGAGACAAATGGAGATAATCAAACTAGAAGAACAACGAGAACAAGCTAAGAAAACCCATGCTCACCACCAAGCGCTAATAAAATCCTCTTTTGACTCAAGCATAATGACCAGAAAAACCTTTCAGATGGGAGATTTAGTTTTGAAATGGGATAAGGCTCATGAAGAAAAGGGCAAACATACGAAATTTCAGAAGCTGTGGCTTGGTCCTTTTCAGATTGTAGAAGTTATAGGCCCATCGACGTTTGTGTTGCAGGATTTGGCAGGTAGAAGAGATTCTTTGCCTGTGAATGGACAGATTCTTAAGATGTATTTTCCATAGAAGATCATTCTTCTATTTTTGTAGGATAGTTTTAGTTTCTTTTATTTTGTTTTTCTCTTTCTTATAAATAAAACCGGTTGTAAATGATCATTGAAAAGGATTCATGAAAGAGCACACCAACTCTCTATCAGATTTTGATTTCACTTGTACAAATAGCAAAAATTTTCGAAAAATCTGACTTTTATTATTGACAAATAGAGTTAACTTTAACCTGGATTTGATATTAGTTTCAACCTCTCAAAAAACTTTGATGAAAACAACCTTTGGTAAAAAATTGTTTTATGTCAGCACAATGAAAGGTATCATCAATAATAAAATAAATATTCTCTGTAAAGCTGTTGTTTTCAAACTCTATTATTGTCGTCCAGAGCTTTCTTAAGGAAAAACAATGACTTCCTCCCTGCTAAAGGAAACCGCAGCATTCAGAGAAACAATCCGAGAAAACACTATATCTCAAAGAATAAGAGGTCTCATCACGAGCCGGCTTATCATGATCACAGATATTATAACTTGCTGACTTTGACAATACTGTCTATCAAAACAGGGCAACGACTCAAAGATTGTTGCAATCAAAAGACAAGGGGTCTCATCACGAGCCAACTTGTTCAGCAAAAGTGTAAATCAAGTGAATGACTGTGTCATAATTTGGCCACCAAACCAAGACATTGTTCTTTAGAGAATAAAAAAGGAAAAAGTGTCAAAAAGGATTTTTCTCTGAAATGTTGTAAATAACCTCAAGCAGGAAAAAGGATCATTGCTGGATAACATGGTAACCCTGTTGAGGCTATGGACGCTTGCGGGCAGCAGAGGCTCTACCTACGACAAATGAGCATATTTTAAAGCCAGTACGCAGAGAAGACTTTATTTTATCTTTAAAAAGGACCGAGTAATGTCTGGTATGAATGCAAGAACTAAGCCTAAGGAAGCGGACAATTGGAATAAAAGAAAGGTTGAGACAAAGTATCATTGACAGGATAAGGGGTAATCTACTCTATCTGTCCATAACAAAATTTAGACATATGAAAATTTTTTCTGTTTCGGAAGTGGAAATGTCAATAGAAAAGCAGAGATAACTGGTTCTTCACAGTGAATCGCCATTGTTGTGGTCACCAACAACCCCCCTCTTTGTTTGGTATTAGAAATAACATCAAGCAAAGGGGGACCCTTAACAAAAAATCCCAAAAATATTTTTTATCAAAATTTTTGTATTTAACTCCCTAAAAGCTATATCGCATCGCAAAGAGAGAGTGAAGTGTTTTCCTATGCGCATAAATAAGCTGCAAAGAAGCGATGCGACATTCATCGCATCGCACATGTTGGAAGTGCTCTTAAATAGAAAGCATAAGGAATCGCTGATGGCCGATATGCGACGTCGCATAAGCAGTGCACAGTGATCAAATGAAAATTGCGATCTGCGATCTTACAAAATGCGATCTTGCGATTTGCGATCTGCGATGAATGAGACTACTAATTGCTATGATGTGAATCGCAGAAACCACTCATCGCAAAGTTTCTTCGGCATGATCTGTAAACCCAAAATTGAGCGCGCACCTTAAGGGAAATTAATGATTGCACGCTTGAGTATCCAAGGATGATCGCGGTGCGTTTTTCGAAGAGTGAAGTCATTATGAGTGTCGTGATTATGCATTCATTAGAAATTAAAGCTTTCATGTCAATCTTTTCGTCATTTCTCTTTTCCTTTGCGTAAACTGCAAGGCAGCAACTAATATAAATCTATATGCAGGAAACATCTAAGGAAAAGGGGAAAGCGCCAATACTTGAAGAACAGAGAGGAGATGCCTTCGCAAATGGATGCCGCATGCAGCAGAGCCGCGGATTCCAGAGTATCAATCAATAGACACTGATGAAAATAGACTATCCAAGACTCAGAGTCAAAGGCGCACAAAAGTAGCATGTTTGCAAAAGATCCTGGAGCTCAGACTGGGTAAAGCAAAAAGAAAAACGCTAAAGAGGGAGGACGCTCCAGAAAAGCCTGGAACAAAGGACGGAAGAATTTTCAATACGGAGAATTGTTCAGGCAACGAAATCCCTAACTCATTGAGTCATTCGCACGGCCGGAAACCGAAATAGCAACAACACAATCAGTTTGAAAGAAAATTGGGTTATACTAAGTATACACACAGCAAATACACCCAGCCAGAGGAAGATTTTCAAAAAATATCTTCTAGTTTGTCAGAAAGAGGTGCCAGCTTTTGTTATTTCTACTTTTATCGCTCGAGCAAAAAAAAAGACAACCAACCGACTCTTTCCAGGCGAACCTTGCATTGCTTACAGCACTAAGGAGAAGATACAGAAACGGTTAGAAATTAGATTCAATTTTTAGAAATAAATTTGTTTTAGTAAAAGGGCGGTCATTTGAAGCCGTTTCCTAAATTTGTGTAATTAAGATTAGTTAGTTAGTAGTATTTAACCCTTCTCATGGCATCTGGAGAAGGGTCCGGAAATTTGTCAAAAACCTTGTCCTCAGAACATGCACTTTTGCACCCTCGGAGGGGGTTTTTGATGAATGGATGGATCGAGATTTATTTATGTTTGCATTTTAATGTCTGCTACTGATGTTGCACTTCTGTACTCTTAGTAGATGTTAGAAGTAAGTAGAGATAAATCGTTATTGCTTGAAGTTTGTGAGTGAAATCAGTCATAAATGGTACTTTTATCTCTTGATTAATTTCTGCTTATATTCTTAGAGTGATATACAGCTGAGTTGTTTATATGTTAATGTATGAATGTGTGGGTTACCATTTGGCACTTTTGTACGGTGGAGTCATTTATTTGTGCTTGACATATGAATAAACTATTATGCGATATGTTGTTCACAACTGTTTTGCCTAACTTCTTATGCAGAATGGTTTATCTTAATTGATTTATATTCTTATGATAGCTGAATGATCTTTATTACCAGTTATTGTATGAAATCTTTTTAGATCGCGTAATGAAAGACTTCTACCCCGGGTTAGTATAGATTAGATGTGCTTTTTTTTTAGATTACAATAGCATAGAGTCAGTTTAGAGTTTAGAATTAAATTAGCTTAAAATTACCTCTAAATTAGCATCATCAAAATCTACACACACACACATCCTTTGGATTGGGAAGCTGGTCCCATTATCCCCAGTCGGACCCGCTACACCAAACGGGCAAGGAGCCGCCAACCAGGTTCCGGACCGGGTGGGTATCCCCCTTATTGTTGACCCGATTTCGGGGCCCTCAACACATCCTCAAGGAGTTAGGTTTTGATTTCATTAAATCCAAATCCAAGAAATCCTTAGTCTTTGCTAAACTAATCTACGACCTTCCCGCTTCCGAAATTGAAACGACATCTGACAATTCTACTCCGGACGATTCATTGTTCTTGAGAGATTCATCTGCCCATGGTATGGAGGCATCATCATATATCTCTAGACCCAGACTTTTCGACTCGATACCTCTCGCTCTGACCAACGACGTATCCGATACCAGGCCAAAAAATATATTATAATTGGTGACACCCTTTATCGTTGTGGTATCGATACAATTTTTTGACAGTGCCTCACTCATGAGGAGGTCGAGAAAGCTCTAAATGAATGCCATGCTAGGGCATGTGGTGGACATATGTCTGGTTATGCCACCGCACAAAATATTTTGCATGCTGGATACTTTTGGCCTACTATGTTTCACGATTGTATCCTTGTGGTCCAAAAGTGTCATGCCTGCTATATATATGATTGTAAAACCCAATCTACACCATCTCCTTTACACCTTGTTATCACCATTGGACCTTTCGTGAAATGGGGATTGAATTTATGACATGTAACCCTCACTCAGGTTGGGGGCATGGCTATATCATTATGGCAGTAGACTATTTTTCCAAGTGGGTTGAGGTAATGCTTACATATAATAACACTAGTGAAACAACTTCTCTCTTGCTCTTTAATCACGTCATTGCAAGGTTTGGTGTACCACACACTATAATTACAGAGCATGGGAAGCATTTCCGTAATCACATGATATCTATGTTGACTTCCAAGTTGGGCCTTCGCCATGAGAGCTCAACTCCCTTCTACCTACAGGTGAATGCGAAAGTTGAAGCAATCGACAAAGTCTTGAAAATGATGCTTCAACGCAAGATAGGGATACACAAATCGGATTGGCATCGTATCCTTTATGCAGCCTAGTGTGCATATCGAACCTATGTTCATACTACTACAAGATTCACGCCTTTTCAATTGGTGTATGTCCTGAAAGGAATCCTTCCTATCGAGTGCGTAATTCCATCTCTGAAACTTGTTGTCAAACTCCTTCCTGCCACTTCTGCAAAAGAAGAGTGTCTCTTACATTTGACACATTTAGATGAAACCCAACAGGATGTCGTGATAGCCAATGAGGCCCATAAGAAACACATTAAGGTGCAATATGATAATAATGTTAAGCCTCGTGCCTTCTCAGAAGGTGACCTTGTCCTGTTGTATGATCAAGAGTCTAATAAGTTAGGGTCTAGGAAGTTCAAGCCAATGTGGCTAGGCTCATACATTGTTAAACGTGTTCTTGCTAAAGGGGCCTACGAGCTTATTGATTTTGATGGAGTTCTGTTGGCGCAACCCAAAAATGGGTTGTACCTAAAAAAATACTATGCTTAAGTAACTTTTTCATAGTTCACTGTGTACATACTATCTATAGGCATGTTGAGTGTGTTTGCGGTGTGTTCCCTTTGGCGTTTCCTACCATTTCTATTAATCTTGCTTTACATTTGGTTTGCAGATGTCAACGTCCCTTAAATCATATGTTGGTTATGCTAATGGTGTTAGTCATAGTACTCAGAATCTTTCCTCTACAACATGGGCTACATATGCTCCAAGTGGCGAGTTAGTGAGTTTAAAAGGGATTTGTATCGGTCGCTCTACCAATAACATCGTTGAGTATAATACAATGATCGAGCTATTGTCTGATGCTATTTCTCATGGTATCCATTGTATAGTTGTCAAACTTGACTCACAACTTGTAGTACTACACTTGAATAATGTTTATTTAGTTAGAAGCCCAACTATGCTTCGTATGTTTTTAAGGGTTAGTCTGGCTTTACAAAAGATGTGCCCGAGACAAATATGACCACATGACCTATCATATCAAAAATACATGTAGTCAAGATATGTCTCTATAGACTCCTAGTAGACTAATCCTAATGGTGCTCATGGTAACAAACAAGTGCATGAGCTACTTTGCACAATAGTTGACTAATACATTTAGGTACCTCGATACTATGGCGTTGTAGTCTCATAGGGATCTGATTGACCCTAGTCTCTAGTATGCCCTGGGTCGATCCCTCGACATGTCGCTCGAACTCTACAAGAGTCTCAGTGACATTGAGATCTTGTAACACCTCTTGTGGCCCTGCAACAACCTGTACTCCAATCCGTGCCTTTTGTGGGTCTCCAACACACTGAAGATATGATAAACCCACTAGTTGAATGGGTCTAATGTCTACATGTAAAAATAAATAGGTAGTCTTGGATATGAAAATACCAAAAAAAAACGTGTAAAAAAAATGATCTTGTTTTACCTATTCCACTCCATTGCTTACCTTCAGGTAGCATCAGCTCTATATCTCCATGGTAGTCCATCCTGACATATGGATAATATTCAACCACAATGAGCTACATATGCAGCCATTAAAATAAGACAAGAGTGAAACTCATGGAAGATAGACTAGCATGTCTAGACCTGAGGTCTACCGATCGCCTCATCTATAGAACTCTAGGATCCAAAAGCTCAAGCGAGATATGTTGTGGACGGAGTAATGGAATCCTCTCCAAAGTGAATGATATCAAAATGGAACCATACCCAATTTTTTCAGTCACCCATCTTTTGCCTTGGTGAGTTGTTCCTTCATCTTTGTTAATACCCCCTCGCTCTAGTTAAACATTGTCAACTCTATGCACTCTAATGCGTATTGCATTTTAGGCCCGTTAGTCAAATGAAAGGTAACACTTCCGACCAATCTAGAAATTATGAAAAGGATTGTCCGACAGGTAAACAAACCACAAAATTTATCTCAATTTTCCCATCTTCTGTTGGTTGGGATCGAGGTCTACAATGTGCAACAATATAGTCCTTGACAGTCTCTCCACCCCTTCTTGAACCATATAGCGAGATAGGAGCACCTCTCCTCTGTAAACCTATCAAGAAGTAGATGTCTTCCACCTGTATCTTGAGCATATGTGCTCCAAGACTAAAGGATTGTGCCTGCACATCCCATGCCCTGACAAGATACTACAATAGTTCCATCTGTTGTCTCATCCCAGGAAGCCAAAAGAACTTGAGATGCCCATAGTTTATCAATGCCTGGATGGTTCTTGGATCATTGGAAACTTCCATGTCTTGGACTTCATGTTCCCTTTCTCACCAAATTAAATCCATTTCGTTCCTGATGGATATTGGAAACATGAAAAGAGAAATCATTTTGGAGTGAAGAGAGAAAAACATTTTTTTCAAATGCGGCCAATGCACCCTACTAAAACAAGACAGTGCAGTTCAACGCTCTCCACATTAAATTTTTATTGACCTAGTGCATTTTTCGACATTGTTGGGGTGCATTGGAGCTAGGGCACAAAATTAAAGCCCTAAATCACTCAAAACTTGAAAAAAATTGCATGAAATGGAAAACCAGAATCGTAAAAAGAAAGAGGAAGGCAAGATCTCCTTCTTGGAAGTGATGACACCAAAAATGATCCGTCCGATTGGCCGCAATAAGTTACTGAAGATTGGGGGAAAAATTCACTCAGAGCTCACTCACCAAGAGGTAAAATGTGAAATGGTAAAAACGAAATTACTTTTCACCTATTTATGGTCATTTTTATGAATATTTAATTATGTTTTATTATTTTGATCTAAAATTGACCTAATTTTACTATGCATTAGGTATTTTTAATCATTTGGTGATGTTCTAAGTAGGTTAACAACTATTTGAAGGAAATAATGACATCTTGAGTTTAAACAAATCATTTTGAGTATAGAGAATACTTTTATTACTTTTTTCAGGCTCTGTAAACTCACGAAAAAAGGAACCCCTTGGAGTCCTCTTTCAACGATTTTTAGACTCCCTAAACATGAAAATATTGTCGGCGCTTGTCTTTTTGAACTTGTTAAATTAAATGAAAAGACATCTGCCTAGTATAAGTTTAACCCTTTTCCAAACTGGGATAAACTATTTACGAAAAAATGAATACCTTAGTTGAACATGGCTAAGAGGTTCTCCTGAGTATCATTTTCTTCCTTTTCAGACTCAAGAGACTATTTACGAAAAGGAACCTTTGGAGTTTTATTTTTCGCCTCTTTTTCAAACTCTCTAAACATGAAAAAGAAGACCAATTACATTTTTGTTGGACTCGTAAAATCGCCAAACAACGTTGGACTCGTCGAACATGACGAGATCGAACCAATCCTTCTCAGGGTTTGCTAAAAATACTAAGAGGGATTCATCCGAAGGATGAACTTATAGATCAAGCATATGTTATCCTCCTTAAGCTTGTAAAAAATAAATAGGTACTGACTAGAAATGGTTGGGGAAATTGGGAAAACAGGGTATCTAACCTATTAATGGCAGCGAGTCGCTCTTGAACATGACACTCTCTCATTATATCTCCATGACTGTTGGTTGGGAAATCTGCTTGTCTTTTGGTTCATCACACCATATTAAAGCCTTCATATTTGGTTTTGGGTCAATGTTGCCAACTCCATTCAGTGTCACTGATACATTCAAGAGAATTCCTTTAGTTGATATCTACTACGATACTCCTAAGCCTTTATTCATGTCTGTCGTTCCTGAACTAGTTCCACATAAACATCATTTTGTCTCCAAATCTTGATACCCGTTTCATGTCGTTGATGGGGGATACATCAAGGCCCTCATGCAATGGGTTGCTTCCTGTTAACATCACCTCATTATCCAGGAAGTTGACTTAAAAACTCCCTTTGGTACCTTGGGGCTTGCATACATCAATGGCAAGTTTCCTCGCTCGCGGCGACATGTTTTCATCATTGGCCTTCACTAAAAGATTCTTGTTTAAGAGAAATTCTTTGGCGTAAATCACAAGATAAAACATTTGTCGACGCGTTTCGAACCAACTAGTGTGGTTCATCGTCAGGACAAGTTGAAGAGACAGATCCAGCTTAGCATGTTAAATAGTTTGAGCAGAGCCTCCAACGACTATCACGACTAACGGCTACTTTTGACTAAAGGACCAGAGTCAAAATTAGTTATATTAGGTGACCAATAAAAATATATAAATTAATTTAAATGGTGTTTAAGGTTAGTTAAAAAGGGGTATAGTTTGTTAATTAAAAATTACCAATTAGCTAGAAAAAGGGGGATAAGTTGTATAATTATAAATAACATATAAAAGTTAGTTAGAGTTAATAAAAATAATGGATCGAAAAATAATAAATAAATAAATAAATAAATATTTAAAAAATAAATAAATAAATAAATAAATAAAAAATAAAAAATAAATAAAAATAAAAAAAAATAAAAAAATAAAAAATGAAAATAAATAAATAAATAAATCAATAATAAAAAAAAATAAAAAATAAAATAAATAAATAAATATATATATAAATATAAATAAATAAATAAATAAATAAAAATAAATAAAAACAAAACAATTAATAAATAATTAAATAAATAAATAAATAAATAAAAATAAAGTAAAATAATAAAATAAACAAATAAATAATAAAAATAGAAATAATTTTATTAATTAATTAATTTTTTAAATAAATAAATAAATAAATGAAAAATTAATAAATTAATAATAATAATGAATAAATAAACAAACAAATAAATCAAAATGAATAAATACAAAATAAATAAAAATAAAAATAAAAGTAAAAAATAAAGATAATAGCAATAAAATTAAAATTAAAAATTAATAAGAATAAATATAAATATATATACATATATATATATATATATATATATATATCAACAGGGTCAGAAGATCCCTTAATCTAGTTTCTAGATCTCTTTTAAGTTTGCATCTGGAGCTTGCGAACATGTTTTCGCCCTCCCTTTGGGCAAGATTAAATGCCTGTTCAGCCTTGAAGTCCCTTCGGATTGAGGATAATCGGAAGCAGAAGCAGTTATCTAAATTTCAAAGATTAGCTGGGAATTCAGCTTGTTCTGGAAGAGCCGTGGTTGGTGTTTCTCAATGCCGTATCTCTTCTGCTCAAATTTTGCGATTAAGGATTGGTTGTCTGGTAACTCGGAAGGTGGGCTTGATGCCCTCGCACCCTGCAGGTCGAAGCTTCCTTCCGCCAGCCCAGATCAAGCGTTGAACAGTCGGTCTTCTCTCTGCTCCGAGAGCTATTGTTCACCTGCTCTACCGTCCTCTCACATGAGCATTGATCGGTCTCCTCCACTCTGCGCAGAAAGGGATCTCGGTGTTATATCGCCTGGCGATTTGGAGCATGCCAGCGATTGTCCTGGTCGTACCCTCGCAGAGAGCGATCTCGCTGGCTGTACCTCGTCTCAACCTGTCAACAAGTTTGCAGATCATGAAGCTATCTCGTGTGGGCAGCCGCTGTTTGACAGAGCCGTGGGCAGATCTAGCTGTATGCGGAAGGTAGGTTTTCCTGTTCCAGATCCACGTGCCCGTCCAGCAGTAATCGGTCCTCCACTGAAGCTCCCAGGGTTATCGAATGAAGATAGTACCTCTTCCTCTTTGCGTGTTGGCGGCTTGAAGACCTCCGCTCGCCCTCTGAGCCCGTTATCTGGTATGCATTCTGTTAGCAATATGTCGTGCAAGGGTTTTATGATTAAGAATGGTATTGACAGCGATTGTTATAATAAAAATATTAAGTTATTTAACCTTGATAATAATAATATTAAGAATAATTTGTTTAATATTAATAGCAATGATCTTGATAACATAAATAATAATTTATTTAACCGTCACAATAATATTAATAATAATAATGTTTCTAATACTTATAATAGTCTTATTAAGAATATTAGTAATATCAATTATGATTGTAATAACATTCGTAAGATTAATAATATTAATAATGGTAATAATAATTATAACAATAATAATAATTTATTTAATGACATTAATGATACTTTGTTTAATGGCTATGTTATTAATAGTAGCAGTACTAATAGGATTAGTAATAATAATTGCATTAATATTCCTAGTAATAATAGTAATAGTGATAATAATAATAGTAGTGTAGTCGGAATTAGTAAGGAAGATAATGATAATATTAAGGGTACTTTGTTTATATCCTTGTTCTAGTAAAGTTCCCCCTCCTTCTCTTGTTAATAATAAGGTTATTAACCTTTCTAGTTTCTTTTTCCCCCCTTCCGTTTTTAAAGTGTTGGGTAAAGGATTGAATTTTGCCTTAGCCCCGAAGAAGATTCCTGTTGATGATATCATCTGTGATGTTGAGTTTGGGATCCGGGGTTTACCTGATAAGATCAAGGACACTATCAGGCAAGATTGTGCGGTTATCTTGAGAAAGGCTAAACCCCCTCGGAAGAACATCAGCAAGGAGGAGTTCATTGCCCTTAAGTCCTTAAACCAGAACAATGATATCGTCGTGCTGAAGGCTGACAAAGGTGGGGCTACGGTTATCCTTAACAAGGATGATTACCGCAAGAAGATGTTAGATCATCTTTACAATAGTGGCAGTTATAAAAAATTGCCCAAGAACCCTCTTAAGAAAATCTCTAGGAAGGTGGCTCTCGCCATCAAGTCCAGCAGCTCGGCGAGTTCCCTTTACCATAAGCTCATTGAGAGCAATCCTGTTACCCCTAGGATTTATGGGCTGCCTAAGATTCACAAAGAAGGGCCCCCCTGAGACCTATCGTCAACACCATTGGTAGTCCGACCTACCTTCTTGCAAAGTTCCTTGCCATTAAGCTCAAACCCCTGGTTGGCCGTACAGAGTCCTTCGTAAAAGACTCTGCTTCCTTCGTTAAAGAGCTTAAGGACATAAAGCTTAGCCCTGAGGACATTCTAGTCAGCTTTGATGTGGTCTCCCTTTATACTTGTATCCCTATAAAGGAAGCCATGGAAGTGATCTATCGCCTAACGGATCCTGACACCGCACATCTGGTTGATATCTGTCTCACTTCCACTTTCTTCTGTTTCGAGGGTGAGTTCTTTGAGCAGACCTGTGGTGTTGCCATGGGCTCACCCCTATCCCCTATTGTTGCGAATCTTTTTATGGAAGATTTCGAAGCCAAAGCTTTAGCCTCGGCTCGTCTCCTTCCCAAGCTGTGGAAAAGGTATGTGGATGACACTAATGTCATCTGGTCCCATGGCCTAGAAGAGTTGGATATCTTCTTCAACCACCTCAACTGTCAGTCCTCGGCCATTAAGTTCACCATGGAAAAAGAGGTCAATGGCTGCCTCCCTTTCTTGGATATTCTTATATCGAGGAATATAGATGGTTCTCTCTCCCACTCAGTATTCCGGAAGAAAACGCATACTGAGCAGTATCTTCATGCCGATTCCCATCATTTCCCCACTCAAAAGTTGGGTGTTCTTAACACCCTCGCCACTCGTGCCCTTAGGATTTCTGATAGGGAGAGTTTCGAGAAGGAGAAATCCCATCTCCTTAATGTCTTTGTGGAGAATGGCTATAGTAGGCGCCTAGGTCAGAAGGCTTTCCTCAAAGCCTCTAAAAACGCGTTAATCGATAAAGAACCTAAAGAGCGTCGGCTAGGTGTCCATCTTCCCTATGTCCAAGGAACCACGGACAGGATTGCTCGGATCCTTAAGAAGTATGATATTCCCTCAACCTTCAGGCCCCTCAACACTATTCGCAAATCCCTCCGATCGGTGAAAGATCCCATTGATCCTAAAGATATGAAGGGTGTCTACTTGATCCCTTGTTCCTGTGGGACACCCTATATCGGGGAAACAGGGCGCTCCATTCAGCAAAGGATCAGTGAACATGCAGCTGACCTAAGACATGGCAGAACCAAGTCTTCAGCGTTAGCAGAGCATGCGGAAAAGACCAAGCATCAGGTGTGTATTGAGGAGGCCAAAGTTATTGCCAAGGTTGCGCAGTTCCATCACCGTAAATTCAGGGAAGCTATTGAAATTGAAAAAAGGCCGAACAATCTCAATAGAGATGACGGCTGGAAGATCAGTAGCTGCTGGATCCCTGCCCTTTCTTCCTAGTCTTGTTTTTTCTAGCTTTCGATGTTCTCTCTTTATTTCGCGGATCTTTTTCCTTGATGCCTTGTCTTCATCCTAGAGTTTCTCCTTTTGACTCGGTATAATTATTTATTCATTTATTTTTTAAGTTAATAGTATTCTATTATTATTAGTATTATTTATTTATTATTATTTATTGATTTTTATTTTTTAATACCGTTTAGAACATCTTAATTTAAAATATATATATATATATATATATATATTTATTCTTATTAATTTTATTGCTATTATCTTTATTTTTTATTTTTATTTATTCATTTTGATTTATTTGTTTGTTTATTTATTTATTATTATTATTAATTAATTTATTTAAAAAATAAATAAATTAATAAATAAAATTATTTCTATTTTTATTATTTATCTGTTTATTTTATTATTTTACTTTATTTTATTTTTATTTATTTATTTATTAATTGTTTTGTTTTTATTTATTTATATTTATATATATATATATATATTTATTTATTTATTTTATTTATTTATTTTTATTTATTTATTATTTATTTATTTATTTATTTTTTACTTATTTATTTATTATTTTTCGATCCATTATTTTTATTAACTCTAACTAACTTTTATATGTTATTTATAATTATACAACTTATCCCCCTTTTTTCTAGCTAATTGGTAATTTTTAATTAACAAACTATACCCCTTTTTAACTAACCTTAAACACCATTTAAATTAATTTATATATTTTTATTGGTCACCTAATATTACTAATTTTGACTCTGGTCCTTTAGTCAAAAGTAGCCGTTAGTCGTGATAGTCGTTGGAGGCTCTGCTCAAACTATTTAACATGCTAAGCTGGATCTGTCTCTTCAACTTGTCCTGACGATGAACCACACTAGTTGGTTCGAAACACGTCGAAAAATGTTTTATCTTGTGATTTACGCCGAAGAATTTCTCTTAAACTTGATATGGATCACAGAAACCTCAATTCAACAATTAAAAGATTCTTATGTGGTGTTCAACTTCATTCCATTCATTCACACCATACAAATTTTACTATGATTCCTTGAGAACCATTACCATCATTGGTGGTTTATCTCACATTTGTTAATGACTTACATCATTGGACGGTAATCAGATTGTGTCTACCATGTTCGACTCCAACTCCTTTATCACATGGTTAGACTCATATGTTGGACGATTGAGTGAATGAGATAGAAGACCCCTCATCTAGTTACATCCATCCAGGCTGTGATTTTAGGATTAATGCAAGATTACAAGGCATGATGGCCATGATCATACATAAATTCATCCAAGCATGGGTCCACTCTTTGTTATCAGTGGATGAAACTCCTTGATCATTACACATGTAATGTTAGCTTATGCACTGAGAATGGGTATGCCTCCCTCAGCAGTGACATCATGATGAAAATGTATCATAATAAATGATGATCTTGACCAATTTTTTTATTATCCAAAATTATCACAAGGTAAAGCACTTCAGTCGTTATTTGTTGTTTCAAACTTTTCACTTTAGTGGGAAATCTGTTATAGGCCATTTTGTCACATCTGGTCAATAGGCCTGCAAACCAGATCAATCAACATCCATGAACATGTTGTCATCATCCCCTCACAAAGCCCTAAGCATGACCTTTCCAAAAAGTATGAGTTTCTGGGATTAATTGCTCAAAATCAATGTTTTTAGCCCCAACGTACCCTGTCCCTTTAACCACCCGTGTTCAATATTGGTTGCTTCCTTTTGCACTAGCGCTTGTCAATACTCATTGCACCCTTTTGCAAGTGAGCTGATTCTAGAAATTTGGGAAAATTAAAAAATATTCTTAAGCTTCCTTTTCTAGAAGCTTCCAAGGGTTGTTCTAAATATTTACCATGGATAATATCTCAAATACCATATGATCCTACCTTGGATGATTCACCTCTTATCCCTTGAGATTATCTTGCTATCATATGTGGATCTCAAGCCCATAATGGTAAATCCTAAACTACTATCCTTCTCCTATAAATTTACAGCCATCCATAACATCAATGTTGGATTTTGGAGATTTATTGTGTCGTTATGTTGCTTCTTTGAACCTAAAGGTGTCATCATCTTTATGCATTAGGGTTTATATTGAGGTGTGCTTTATGACAAGGAAGGACAAGTCAACTTGGGTAGACTTATACAAGATCAACTACTATTTATGGTTGTAAACTGTCTCATATTTCTATTAATACAAAGAGTATCTCGTTTTCTTGTATGTGTTGTATTATGTTTACATTCATGTGTTTTTGATCCGAATTGGATCCATGAAGAAAAGTTATCAGCAAACCATGACTATATCAGGCTGGGACAGGCTTCAAAGAATTAAGAGTAGCGATCCAAAACACCTCTAAACAGTGGCAGTTAGCAGCCAGCCTGGAACGATGAGGACCTCGGTCAAAGCGTGCTGACCGAGGCCCATGGAGACTTCGTAGGAGGCGAAACTAGCCCCTGGGAGACCCAGATCGGGCATCATTGGGAAAAACCCCTCGAGAAGGAGAGGCCTCGAGCGCTCGGTCGCATGGGAGTCGGGAAAACCATGGGGAAAAGGCTAAAGGTTAAGGCGGGACCCGCACTCCAAAAACCAATGGTATTTATCGGGGGCACCCTTGGGGGGTAAGCAGTTTTGGCAAAAACGGAGCGATTCCACTCAGCAGCAGACGCGTGGCAAGCGGAGGAGAGAGAAAACCACCGCTCATCATGTGCTAATGGTCGAGCAAGTCAACCGTGCGAAATGTGCGAATGGCGTTGGATTTGGAGGCCCTAGATCTAATGGCTGAGATTGCACTCGATGGGAAAGCCGAAATCGACAAGGGATTAAGCCATGATATATAAAAATTTGATGTTCGATTTGACCGCCAAGGTGGCAGATGAATCATTCCACAACATAACGGAAAAACTGAACCGACGAATCCAACTGGCGCAGTTATAGGAGGACAAGTGGCCACTCCCTGTGAGCCTAATGATGACACCGAATCAGGGAGCTCCAAGTGAAGCTGTAGCAGGTGATCCAACAGAAGTGGAAGGGGAATCGAATAGCCATGGGATTGAATGGCTTTAAAGCCATGAACAGACGAAGCAGAAGACACTGAACACCGAGAGGGAGATGAAGAGGAAAAGGAAGAAGACAGAGAAAACGAAGAAAGACAGAGAAGCAAAAGAAACAGAAAGAAGACAGAGGGCCGAGCTGATCAAAGGTAGTGTCGAGCACCAGAGAGCTTGGGAGATTCAAGCCATCCTTGAGAGGATCTGTTAGGACTGAGCACCACACTAGGCTCTTTCCATCAAAGACCAGAGAGGTCAACGAGCTGGTGAGGAAAAGAGTCTGTGCACTCTAGTGGCTTGGGGAATCCAAGAGCCACCCTGCCAAGCAAATTCTGTTTCAGGAGACTCATATTGAGCTCCTTCATTGTAATTCTCTACTTTAAGAAACAATAAAAGAAGGTCACCACTGAGAGCTGGACCGGAGATGTAGCCCTGGAGGATAGGGTGAACTCTTTATTAAATTCTTGTGTTCTTATATTTGCTTACTGTATTTCTCTGCTGTTTTCCATTTCAAATGTCTGTGTATTCGCAATCTGATTGATCCGTTGCCTAAATAACATAGACACACACCAACACAGGAGTATGTAATACCTTCATGTAATAAATCTTAATTGAGATCACTGATAGGGTGATTATCAGATCAAGTGGTATCAGAGCTTTAAGCTATAAAGGTTAGACAAGCTTGTGTTGGTTTAGTTGTGAACGCTCACTAGATCAAAGCTCAAATTAGGAGAAGGAGAGTTGGTGGAAACTAATCTTGAGATTGGGAGAGTCTATCCTCGGAAGACAATGTTAGAGGAAGTTTCTGTGGGGCCAGAACCTCAATTCATAGAAAGTTTCCTAGCTATAAAGTCCATGGTAGAATAAATGTATAGGGACTTTAGAAAACATAAGGATGAAGACTCATCAAGCTCTAAACAAGATAAAGAAGAAGATGAGTCTCACTTCCATGACCACTCCAAAGGAAAAGGGAAAGAGGAAAGCTTTCTCACACCTCCTAATAGCCCTGTGCATAACAAGAAAGCATCCTTAATCAAACTAGATGTTAAATTTGATTTGCCTATATATGATGGAGAGTTAAATGCAGAAAAGTTGGACAATTGGATTAGACAAATTGATGTTTATTGCAGAGTACAGAACATCGACTCAGACAAGAGCAAGATTCAGCTGGCAAGCCTACGCCTAGGAGGCACTGCCTTGGTTTGGTGGGAAGGTAGAACCCAAGCTGATATGAAAAGACATGGTAAGACTATCTCTGTCTGGAATGAATTTGTTTCTGCAATAAAAAAGCAGTTCTACCCATTGGCCTACATGCAACAAGCCATGATGAGTTGGCAAACTCTTCGGCAGTTGAAAGGGCAAAGTGTGCAAGGGTACACTCAAGAATTTAGAAAGAGAGCATTGATTCTAGGAATTTCATTAGACTCACCAGAAACTCTGTTGAAGTACATTGGTGGTCTACACAGCTACATGAGGCATACCATCCTCATGTTTAATCCCACTAGTATAGATGAGGTATCTTTACAAGCTACTCATCTAGAAGCTAGAGGAAAGAATGGAAATCCAGAAGTTGGGGGACCATCCCAACCGAGTACAAGCAAGAGTAAGGAGAAAAGAAAGCAGAAGTGGAAAGCAAGGAAGGCTAACACTGCACAGAAAAGCAAAGCTTCATGCACTCACTGTAAAAAGGATGGGCATGATGATGAGCATTGTTGGATTCTGCATCCAGAGCTGAGGCCTAAGAAGTTCGAGGGCAAGAAGAAGAAGACTGCTACAACTATTCAGAAAGATTTGGGGTCAGACTCGGGAGATGAAATAACCATTGCAGCCACAGGTATCAAAGGTTGTCAGCTTTAAAGAATGCTGAAATCAAGAAGCAGGTGCAGGAGTTGCTCGAGAATGGGGTCATCAGGCTTAGCACATCACCATGTGGGTCACCAATCGTTTTGGTGAGAAAGAAAGATGGCTCGTGGAGAATGTGCATTGACTACCAAGCACTGAATAAGATAACAATAAAAAATCGTTATCCCCTTCCACGCATAGATGATCTTTTAGATCAATTGAAGGAAGCTGTTTATTTGACCAAGCTAGACTTGCACAGTGGATACCATCAGGTCAGAGTTGCTGAACAAGATGCAAGGAAGACTGCTTTCAAAACAAAGCAGGGATTGTATGAGTGGCTAGTTATGCCTTCTGGATTAACTAATGCTCCTGCTACTTTCATGAGATTAATGAATGATGTACTCAGACCTTTTCTTGATGATTTTGTTATTGTGTATCTGGATGACATTCTGATTTTTAGTAAAACGTGGGAAGAACATTTAAAGCATGTTAAGCAGACACTAGATGTTTTGAAAAGAGAAAAACTTTATGTTAAACTCTCAAAATGTGAATTTGGCAAAACATCTCTAAATTACTTGGGTCATATAGTAGGGGGTGGTGAATTGAAGATAGATCCCTCTAAAGTGGCAGTCATTGTAAACTGGCCTAAGCCCAAGTCTGCTACAAAAGTGAGAAGCTTCTTAGGAGCAACACAATATTGGAGGAAGTTCATTTCTAACTTTTCCTCAATTGCAACTCCCTTACATGCTTTAACAGGATTGAACAAGGTGTTTCAGTGGGGAGGCAAACATCAGAAAGCCTTCGACACCTTGAAAGAAAATATTAGTAAAAAACCTGTACTAGCACTGCTTGATCTGCAAAGACCATTTGAGATCCAAACTGATGCCAGTGACTATGCCATGGGAGCAGTGTTGACACAGCATGGTAAACCCATATGTTATAATTCCGAGACTTTTAATCCTGCAGTAGTTAACTATCCTACATATGATAAAGAATTGTATGCATTAGTTTAGAGTGTGAAAAAGTGGAAACATTACTTAATGGGCAAAGAGATAGTAATACATACTGATCATCAACCACTTCAATATCTACACTCCCAAACTAAGTTGCAACAATCAAGACACTACAGATGGATGGGTTTTCTACAATAGTTTCATTTAGTTGTCAGATATAAAAAGGGCATACATAACAAAGTTGCAGACATGTTATCTAGACCCATTATAAATGCATCTACTATACTTAAGCATAATTCTGTGCTACATGAAAACTACATTGAACAATATGCTCAAGATATAGAATTTAAAGATGTATATGCAACTTTGAGTCAAGGCAAAAGAGTAGAAGAATTGGATTATCACGTAAAAGACCGACTCTTATACCATTGTGGGAAACTTTGCATTCCACAAACTGAGAGAGTAAAGATAATTAGAGAAGCACACACTTCCCTGATATCAGGTCACTTTGGGGTAAGTAAAACGGTTGTACAACTACAAAGATTTTGTTATTG
Source organism: Pinus tabuliformis (assembly GCA_031772625.1). NCBI lineage: Eukaryota > Viridiplantae > Streptophyta > Pinopsida > Pinales > Pinaceae > Pinus > Pinus tabuliformis. The sequence goes on along the minus strand of CM062805.1, from coordinate 1,230,655,198 downwards.
GCCAAAAATGAATGAGACAATTTCTAGATATGTAGGAGGGTGTACTATGTGCGCTAAAAGCAAGCCAACAACATAAAACTAGGCTTGTACACTCCATTACCAGTACCTTCTCACCCTTGGGAAAGTGTTTCCATGGATTTCATTAGGGGACTGTCTAAATCTAGAAAAGGTCATGATTATCTATATGTTTTTGTGGATAGGTTCAACAAAATGTGTATTTTGATACCTTGTAATAAACAGATTACAGCTAAACAAACTGCCAAACTGTTCTTTGAACATGTATGGGTTCATTTTGGATTACCCACTTCAATTGTATCTAATCGAGACACCCAATTTGTGGGGAAGTTTTGGTCAAGTCTATGGGAACTGATGGACACAAAACTAAAGAAAAGCACAACTTTTCATCCACAAATTGATGGCCAGACAGAAGTAGTTAACAGGACAGTGATCCAGTTACTTAGAGGATATTGCAACAAACATCCTAAACTTTGGGATGAACATTTGTGTTATGTGCAACATGCTTACAACAGAGCAAAACATTCTTCTACACATCGATCTCCTTTTGAGACCTGTTTTGGTTTCACACCAAGGTCTCCTTTGGATTCTGTCTTGGGTAAAGATACCACAGTTGATGGACACAACAATGTGGATAAGGCAACTAGGTTCATTGAACAAATCCAGGAGATCCACCAGGTATTACAGGAACAACTCGAAAAGAGCCAAGCCAAATATAAGGCTAGGCATGACAAGCATCGGATGGAGCATAGTTTTCAAGTTGGTGAACAGGTCTGGCTGTATATCAGCAAGGATAGGATGCAAGGTGAAGGTAAGAAGCTAAAACCTATTAGGTATGGACCTTTTCAAATACTCGAGAAGACTGGTGAGAATGCTTTTCACCTTGATCTACCAGCTTACATGTACATCTACTCAGTCGTAAATGTAGATTGCTTGAGATTGTTTGAACTCTCACTGATTGAGGATCCTGAAGAGAAAATTTAGTTGCCTTCTATTGATGACCTGCTATCTAAATATCTTAATGAATTGTAGGAAGACACAATGCTGGACAGGAAGGTGAGGACGATGCGCAGAGGAGATGTTGAGTACCTCAGAGTAGGGCTCAAAGGTTCAAAGCCGAGCGGTGCAAAGTGGATTGAGATTGGATAAGTGAGAAAACAGTACCCTCACTTAGTCAATGCTTGAAAACCAACTTTTGGTGGTCCAAAAGCTTTTTAGTGGGAAGGCCGTGATCCGAATTGGATCCATGAAGAAAAGTTATCAACAAACCATGACTGTATCAAGTCGGGACAGGCTTCAAAGAATTAATAGCAGCGATCAAAAACACCTCTAAACAGTGGTAGTTAGCAGCCAGCGTGGAACGACAAGGACCTCGGTCAAAGCATGCTGACCGAGGCCCATGGAGACTGCGCAGGAGGCGAAACTAGCCCCTAGGAGGCCTGGATCGGGAAAAGGAGGCTGTTTTTTATGCACGATTAGCGCTTAGCGCTAATTGCGCATCACTGGGCAAAACCCCTCGAGAAGGAGAGGCCTCGAGCACTCGGTCACATGGGATCTGGGAAAACTGTGGGGAAAAGGCTAAAGGCTAAGGCGGGACCCGCGCTCCAAAAAATGGCGGTATTATTGGGGATGCCCTTGGGCGGTAAGCAGTTTTGGCGAAAATGGAGCGATTCCACTCAGCGGCCCACGCGTGGCAAGCAGAGGAGAGAGAAACCACCGCTCATCGTGCGTTGACGTTGAGCAAGTCAACTGTGTGAATGGCATCGGATCTGGAGGCCCAGATCTAATAGCTGAGATTGTGCCCGATGGGAAAGCCGGAATTGACAGGGGATTAAGCCACGATCTATAAGAATTTGACGTCTGATTTGACTACCAAGGTGGCAGATGACTCATTCCACAACGTAACGGAAAAACTGAACTGACGAAGCAAGCTGGCACAGTTGCAGGAGGACAAGTGGCCACTCCCTGTGAGCCTGATGATGACGCCGAAGCAGGGAGCTCCAAGCCAAGCTGTAGCAGGCGATTCAACAGAAGTGGAAGGGGAATCGAACAGACATGGGATCGAATGGCTTTAAAGCCATGAACAAATGAAGCAGAAGACACCGAACACCGAGAGGGAGACAGAGAGGAAAATGAAGAAGACAAAGAAAACGAAGAAAGACAGTGAAGTAAAAGAAACAGAAAGAAGACAGAGGGCCTAGCTGATGAAAGGCAGCATCGAGCACCAAAGAGCTTGGGAGATTCAAGCCATCCCTGAGAGGATCTGTCAGGACTGAGCACCACACTGGGCTCTTTCCATCAAAGATTGGAGAGATCAATGAACTGGTGAGGAAAAGAGTCTGTGCACTCTAGTGGCTTGGGGAATCCAAGAGCCACCCTACCAAGCAAATTATGTTTCAGGAGACTCATATTGAGCTCCTTCATTGTAATTCTATGCTTTAAGACACAATAAAAGAAGGCCACCACTGAGAGCTGGACTGGAGATGTAGCCCTGGAGGATAGGGTGAAATCCTTATTAAATTCTTGTGTTCTTATATTTTCTTACTGTATTTCTCTGCTATTTTCCATTTCAAGTGTTTGTGTATTTGCAATCTGATTGATCCGTTGCCTAAATAACATAGACACACACCATCACATGAGTTTGTAATACCTTCATGTAATAAATATTAACTAAGATCACTCATAGGGTGATTATCAGATCAGTTTCAATGCCTTGTTGATTCATTGAATAGAAATGTCACATTATGCTACTTGGTTGTTGTAGATCCTTTGCTTGTTTTAGTTGTGTCTGCAAGTTCTAATTAAAACACTTGGAGCTATAATTAGAGGTTACAAGTGAGGAGGAGCAAGAATCCTGCTACAGATTTGAGGTAGGCTTCTTTCCCATTCTCTAACTTCTCTAAGGAAAACTCTATATTCTTTGTGTTTTGTTGTTCTAGACCAGTCCACTAGGTCTAGGGAATTCACTTTTGTCCACAATCGCAAATTCTGCATAACAAGGAGTAACTATTTTAATTTAAAACAAAGCTACTTGAAAACATAGACAATCGTTGCAAAACACGAACAATTGTAATAATGATATATTAAATTGTAACCTATTCTACCTTGTTCATGAAAATGAAATGAAACATAAATTAACCATTTAAAGAAAATAATGGCAACTTGCATCCTCATAAGGGGCCATCTTGTTGGGTTTGAGCGTTGCTTAATTGGAACTCAGAGTGAATAAAACATGTTTGAACGGGATCACAAAGGGTGCATCATAAGTACAAAACAAGTGAACTATATTAAACATCGAATTGTTGAGAAATCCAGGGGCGGATAGATTAGGTGATTTCTCTTACTTTGATAATTGCTTGTGATGTATTTTTACTTAACTTTATTAACTTCTTCTTTCACTTTATTATTATTAATGTTCTCTACGATAAAAAAACTACCAAAAAATTAATATCAATGATACAATAGGACTCAAGATATAAGTTATCAACTAGGGAAAAAACCTCTCCTCTTGAGAAGAAAACCCACAAGAATTCTTCTCTTCTTATAGAACTTCAAATGAATAATTCCAAGACCTATGACCCTTGTGAAAGTCCCCTCCAAGACCAAGACCAAGTCAATCCTTCCTCCTTGATGAGATTTCCTTTCAGTAAGTTTGACCTCAACAAGTTCTACAACTTAGACCCCCAATATTTTCTTCTGCAACTTCGACCCCTAGTAGTTTCTTCTGCAAAAGCCCTAATTCTTCCATGTGTGGAGAAAATGGTGATTTCTTCCTCTTTTATTCTTCAATTGCTTTGATTCTTTCTTCTAGGAAATTCAGCTTCAAAGTATGCCACTTGGAACCCTAACTTGAATTTTGCAATTCGGCCTTTAGCTACTGCAATAAATGCCCTAATTATCTCACACAAGTGAAAGATATTAGCCCAAAGATAATCCCAAAACTTTTTTTTTTCCTTCTCCTTCTTTGTTAGGTATTCAACTCCCTTTTTCGTCCTCTTCTCCTCTTAGATCGAACTTCTTGAGAGTTGATTGGATTATATTCAAATGAGGTCAAAGTCTTCTTATGTATAGGCATATTTCTAGGTCAAATTAATGCCTTTAGGTTGAATTGTCCACTCATGAAGGCTGACTTGATATTTTGATGATGAAAAGGTCTTGGAGGGTCTATTGGACATTTTTGACTTTCCATAAATTTTCTTTACAAGAAGTAACACGCACAAAAGGGTCTTCCATACACAACAAGACTCAATTGACTTGTAGACTCAATGACAGGCCTAGAAGCACTCAATGGATGCTTGAACTACAGATAAATTTTCATTGAGCATGAAACCCATGCCTCAAGAATGAAAATAATAAATTTAATTTTCTGTTTACATTAAATACATAAAATCATGATTATGTCATTATGAAGACCAAACCTAGTTACGTATTTCAAAACTCCCTCTAAACTAGGGAGGTATTCATAATCTATACATGGTACTTGGACATTCTTATACTGAATAATTATCATAATAAGAGTCAAATTGGTAATCCACCTCATAAGCTATCTTATCAGCTTATACTAGAGCATCTCATCATACCAATCAACATTGTCATATAGAAAGTCCTTGACTAACAACTCTATCTCTCCACAATATCATAGAACAATTTTGGTGAGACCAATGACTAATAGAAACCATCATCATTATATCTCAAGGCACATATCGCACCCAGGTGTTCACAGGGCATGTCCTTTTAGGACAATTCCTATCTTGGAATAACACATCTTCAAGGAATTTCCTCTTCGACTACTCTTACATATTGGATGCCCTACCACATCCTCAAAGAGTATCATTATCAATCTCACATGCTTACCAAATCCTCCATTATTTCTTGACAACATGCAAAAAAGAATGATGTGTCTATATCCCCCTCTCAACTAGGGAAGATATACTCATACCTATAAAAGGATTATACCCAGACTCCCTCTTACCTAGGGACTTGTTGATCAAAATTTAAACAGGAACGCAACAAATTACAGATATAACCATAAACAAATAGGTGTAGCAGAAATAAAACTTCATTTCATGAATATCAAAAAAATGAAATATGCTTACATACAAAATGGAAATAAACTAGCTCGGGCGATGGTTGCTTATCTCTGAGAAGAGATGTGGTGGGTACATGCCTCTGGACCATGTTACAATGAGGATTGAGGGCCTATTTATTATTGAGAAGCAATGGAAAACCCCAAACATCCAAAACCTAACCCTAGGAGATGGAGCACCAAACTATGGGCCCCATTGGGGTAAATTGGCACATCAACTTCCCCAGGTTGTAACTTTGGCATACGATCTCTGTTTGATGCATATGATATCTTGTTAGAAATGTCTATCCGAGGAATACAATTGATAACAATGAATACTAAGATGGAAACTTGTATTCCTCAATTATTTTCCCAAAAGACGTCGTTTAGGGCCTCAAAATGGCTTCGAAAGTTCAGAACCTGAAAAATTGCCAAAAATAGTAAATTGTGCTACAATTAAGGAAATTGAAAAAATGAAAGAAACAATGGTGGAGGGCCAAGTGGAATAGGTGGGTGGCCACCAATATCCACCTAGATCATTCTACCCTCCTTAGGAAGCAATGGTCCCCATTGTGTTGAGTTCCTCCATGAGATGAGGAAACTTCTACTGAACTTGGTCCCTGGTGAAGGAGTTGGTGTGCTTTGACAACTCGATATAGTTGGATCCTTTGTTGTTGGGTGTTATTGATCTATGTGTCCATGATCTAATAGTTGTGGTTTATTCCATGCAGTTTGGATTTAACTCTGTAGGTGTGAGTTGTTTTGCAGTGTCTAATGTGTCCAACAATGGTGGGAAGTATGGTCGAAGGTGGTCCACATTGAACGCTGGGTGCAGACCAAGAAATGGGGGAATGCTGAGCTCAAATGCATTGTCTCCCACAACCTTGGTAATGGTGTAAGGACCATATCAGAGTGGTATGAGTTTCTAATAGGCTCCGGTAAGGTGCTCCTTCTGCAAATGCAACTAGACTTTATCACCCACCTGAAACTTGTGTGGCACTCAATGTTGATCATGTTGCTACTTGTACTTGGAATTTGATTTCTCCATAATGACGTGGATCTGTTGGAGGATGTGCTGAATGTGCTCAATGAAGTTTTGCCTTGTCGACTTCAGACTAGACATGAGCCAAATCTGTTTGATTAGTTGCAAATGGTATGGCCACATGAATGGGACATAGTGGCTGGAATCCCAAGCCCACTTGAAAAGGGTTGTGGCCAGTTGAGCTGTGGAGAGCCCGGTTATAGCTATGATGGACATAGGGGAGGCTCTCATCCCATGTGCGTGGATGCTTTGAGTTGTACATGCACATAATGTGTACGATCATCCTGTTGACGACCTCTGTCTCGCCATCAGTTTGGGGATGGAATGCTGTGGACTTAGCTAGCTTGGTGTTGAGCATCAACCAGAGACTCGACCAAAATGTACTGAGGAACCTGCTATCTCGATCTGAGATGATAAATTGTGGGATCCCAAAGTGTACCCACACTTGTTCAAAGAAGAGTTTAGCAGTGGCTTCAGTTGTGATATTCTTCTTGCAGGCCACCATAATGGCCACCTTCAAGAATCTGTTGATGGCCACAAAAACATAGTTGTTGCCATGATTAGTAGAAGGAAGGCCCAACATGTAATCCATGGAGATGGATTCCCAAGGTCGACTATGGGTAGGCAGGGGAGTATAGAGGCCTTGTTTCTTGATGGTCGGTTTGGAAATGGTGCAGGCAATGCAGGATTTGATGTACTTCTTGGCATCCTTGTGAAGATTTGAGCAATTGAAATACTTATGCAGTAGTGCCACTGTTTTCTCAACCCCGAAATGCCCAGTGACCCGATTGTAGTGCGCTTCCCAAATCATCTTGGCATAATCGCTTGAAGGAACACAAAGGTGTCCCAAGTGGCATGACAATGCATCTTGGAGGTGAAAACCTGGAACTTTTTGACCCTCCAAGAGCGTCTGGTATGTGTGGCCAAATTCTGGGTCACTTTTGTAGAGAAGTGGCCAATTAGAAGTCTCATGCCCACAAGATTTGAGCACAATGGTTAACACCATGGTAGGTGGTCATCTAAGGCAGTTTGCAACATTATTGGTGCTACCCTTATTGTACTTGATATTCAAATGGAACTGTTGCAGGTATGCGGACCACTTCTGATGGTGATCATTTTGCAACTTCCCTTGCGTTTGTATGAATTGTAGGGGTTGGTGGTCTATATGGTTGACCATTTCCTTCCCCAAAATGTAATGATTCCATTGTCGGTAGGCCTGCACAATGGAATACATCTCTTTGTCATAAGTGTGATACTTCCAGGCTGTGTCTGAAAGTGTCTCACTGTGATATGCCACTGGATTCCCCTCTTGAGTAAGGATTACCCCAATAGCATAGTTAGAGGCATCTGTCTCCATCTTAAATGGTTGTTGAGTTCCAAGTCTGGTAATGTGAACACTGATGAAGAGTAGAGGCGATGTTTCAACTTTGAGAATGCCTTCTGTTGAGATTCAGACCAAACTAATTTTGCTTTTGCTCCTCCCTTGGTGACTTGACTTAAGGTCCAAGTGATATGAGAGAACCCCAACATGAACCTGCGGTAGAAATTGGCAAGACCTAGAAAGCTATGGAGCTCTGTCAGAGTGGTTGGGGTTGGCCAATCCCGAATGCCTTTGATCTTGGCTGGATCTACATGCACCCCCATTCACCAATAATGTATCCCAGATACTGAACTTGGGTCATGAAAAAAGTGCATCTCTCCAAATTGGCACACAACTTGTGTTGTCGTAGTGTTTGGAGAACCTATCGAATGTGGTGGAGGTGCTCTTCCCAACTCTAGCTGAAGACGAGGATGTCATCCAATTATACCACTACAAATGAGTTGGTGAATGGCCGCAAGATGTCATCCATAAGCCTCATGAAGGTTGTAGGAGCATTTGAAGATAGTTTTCCACACATCGGAGGGTTCGATTAGTACCTGGTGATATCCGAACATCAAGTCAATCTTGTTGAAATATTCCTCCCCTTTAGTTGGTTCGATTCATCAATCCATGGGATTGGGTGCCTATTCTAGACAATGATCTTGTTCAATGCCCGATAGTCAATATAGAGTCTCCAAGTCCCATCCTTCTTCTATACCAACATGATTGGGCTCCCACAGGGTGATGAACTCGGCCGAATGTGACCTTTCTATATCAGCTCCTGAATCTTCCTCTTGATTTTGTTGTTCTCCATAAGAGAAATGACACACCTGGGGTCATATCGATAGAGTGCTTGATATGAGAGTGTAGAGACACCCCTGCGGGGGAGGTGAAGATGTCCCCGTACTCCTCCACGACCTTGTCCATCTTTCGCTGTTGTGTGGAGGGGCCCTGCCTGGAGGTCATGGCCACCATATTCTTCTTTCCCTAATGTTGTATCATCAGGAAAACAAATTTCCTGGTTTTGGAAATGAGCTTAATGCGTTGTTTTGCAGTAACTAAAGATATAGTGGTAGGCGGTGCTATCTCCAGTATCTTGTACAACTTATTTCCCAAGGTAACAATAACAATGCAAGGCCTTGACTCATATACATCATGTCGCTTCCACAAGTATGGTTGGCCTAATAATACATCACAAACATCAAGAGGAGCAACGTCACATAATACCTCATCCGTGAAGGGCTAGATGCTTTATGGAAGGCGACACTGCTGGATGACGCGAAGATCTCGTCCTTGGTGAAGCCACTCGATGGTGTACGGTTGTGAGTGTGATGTGGTTGGTAAACCCAGCCACTTCATGACCTCTCTTGAAATGAGGTTCTTTTAGCTCCCACCGTTGATAAATAACTGTAGTAGGGAACCATTTACCCACATATGGGAGTGGAATAGGTGCTCCTACTCCTCTGGATCTTTGGGTTCCTCCTTTTGGATATTCGTGGTGGCAACAGTGGTGTTGGGCTTCGCATCGATAATCTGCTTCCCTTTTCCATTCCCCTTTTCGGTTTTGACTCAGAATCAGAACATGCATCTGATTCAGAAGCCTTCAACTCAGCCACTAGTGAATGCTTGGTCTGACACTCGCTTGTTTTGTGAGTGGAGCTCTTATGGAACTCACACCACTTTCCCATGTTTTTCTTCGTCTTTGCAGTATTATTCTTTTATTACGGCTTTGGTAGGTTGCCCCAAGCCACCCCACCTTGGCTTTGTGATTTATTTTGCAGTTTGGGGGCACCTTTCCCTTGCTTTGGATTCACAGATCCAAAGTCTCGTTTTTTGTGTTTAAGCTTCTGCTCGATCTTGACAGCGTATCAGTATGCTGTGCCGAGCGAGGATATGTCCAAGAACTCCATTTGATCCTCGATGTACCTATGTAGGTAGCCGTGGTACTTGAGTACCAAATGTTTCTCAGAATCCTTGATACCCAACTTTGTCCAAAGGGTATGAAAAAAATTGGTAAACTCCAGCACGTCTTGGTCCCTTCCCTGCCGCAGTGTGGTCCACTTTATGGTTTTTTCCTCATAGCTCCCTACAGGGTAGTACTACTCCTTGATGGCATCGTAGAATGAATTCCAAGTGGGTGCAGATGGAAATAGTGAGGGTGTACTTTCATCCTTCTAATCACAGTAGGTTTCCCACCAGTCCTCGACGTAGGGGGAATCTTTGAGAAGAGAAAAAGTAATCTTTTCCCGACTAGAAAAATCATGAACAAAAAAATATCCTTCTAGCAGATTTAACCATTTATCTACTGCGTCTACATCTATTTGGCCATCAAATAGGGGAATGCAAAAGTTTACTTGTACGTTAAAAGGAGTGGCGCCTCCAGAGTGGCTGCTGGATGTGGATGCGCCATCGGTGGGCACCTGTTGAAGGATCTGGGCAAAGTTATCCATCATCAACTTCCTTTGTTTCTCGAGGGCCTCCTCGAGCAATATTTTGATAGGATATCCTACTCCCTCATCTTCCTTTTCTTCCCCCATGGGCAGTCGTCGGGGTTTGTGAGGTTGATCTTGCAAAGGTTCAACTAGATCGATCCCTAACTCCTTATACCCCGACCTCGTTGGGGACATGCAAAGAAGGGTTGAGAAAGAGCAGACTGCTTTGATACCACTGATCCAAATTTAAACAACAATGTGATAATTTACAATGATCATAAACATAGAGGTGTAACAGAAATATAAATTCATTTCATGAATATCAAAGAACTTAAATATGATTAGATATAGAATGGAAATAGACTAGCTCGGGCGATGGTAGCTTATCTCTGAGAAGAGATGTGGCATCTACATGCCTCTGGACCGTGTTACAATGAGGCTTGAGGGCCTATTTATTATTAAAAAGCAAAGGAAAACCCCTAAACATCCAAAAACCTAATCCTAGGAGATGAAACGCCAAACACAAGGGGCTTCACTCAATGAACGTTTAACATATCACGTGTGTTCATGGAATACTAAAGAATACCCCTAATTTGACGACATATTGGAAAATACCTCTAAAAATCACATTATTTAACCCTCTACCAGTATGAACCCAATACACCTCCCCATTTTAAAAATCCCCTAATTTCACTAGATATTGTAGGTATCCATTTTTTCATTAACATTTTTTATACCCCTTTATATTTTTTCATTAACTTTGAGCTCCATTTTTTACACCTGCCAATATAAAAACCCTTTACCCCCTATATATCCTCCAATATATTAAGTCAATTTTTCCTCGATATATATCCCTCAATATGAACCCACGCGATATGGTATTTCTCCCCTAGTGAAGCCCCTGTGACACCAAACTATGGGCCCCGTTGGGGTAAATTGGTACATCAACTTCTCGGGGTCGTAACTTTGGCATACGATCTTCGTTTGGCGCATACAATACCTCGTTAGAAACATCTATCCGAGGAATACAACTGTTGATAGTGAATATCATGTTCAAAATCTATATACAACAGTGATTTTCCCAGAAAAACATCGTTTAGGGCCTCAAAACGACTCCGGAAGTTAAAGACCTGAAAACTTCCAAAAATAGTAAACTGTGCTATAATTAAGGAAACTAAAAAACTGAAAGAAATAATGGTGACGGTCCAAGTGGAATAGGATGGTGGCCAACAATATCCACTTGGATCATTCCTCCCCCCTTAGGAAGTAATGGTCCCCATTGCATTGACTTCCTCCATAAGATGAGGAAACTTCTATTGTACTTGGTCCCTAGTGAGCAACTTGCCCTGGTGAAGGAGTTGGCCTGCTTTGGTAACTCAATATTGTTGGATCCTTTGTTGTTGGGTGTTCTTGATCTATGTGTCCATGATCTGATCAGTTGTGGCTTGTTCCATGCAGTTTGTATTTAACTCTGTAGGTGTGAGCTGTGCTGCAATGTCTGTTATGTCCAACAATGGTGGTAAGTATGGTAGAAGGCGGTTCACATTGAACACTAGGTGCAAGCCAATGAATGAGGGAATGGTGAGCTTAAATGCATTATCTCCCATAGCCTTGGTAATGGTGTGAGGACCATATCGGAGTGGTCTGAGTTTCCGATAGGCTCAGGTAAGGTGTTCCTTCTGCGAATGCAGCCAGACTTTATCGTCCACCTGAAACTTGTGTGGCACCTGATGTTGATCATGTCGTTGCTTATACTTGGAATTTTATTTCTCTAGAATGTCGTGGACCTGTTGGCAGATGTGCTGAATGTGCTCAATGAAGTTGTTTTCCTTGTCGTCTTCCAACTGGACATGAGACGAATCTGTATGAGTAGCTGCAAATGGTATGGCCACATCAATGGGACATAGTGGCTGGAATCCCAATCCCACCTAAAAAGGGTTTTGGCTAGTCAAGCTGTGGAGAGCTCGGTTATAGATGTGCTGGACATAGGGGAGACTCTCATCCCATGTGCATGGATTATTTGAGTTGTACATGTGCAGAATGTGTACGATAATCCTGTTGACGACCTCTGTCTGGCCATTAGTTTGGGGATGGAAGGTTGTGGACTTAGTGAGCTTGGTGTCGAGCATCGAATAAAGATTGGACCAAAATGTACTGAGGAACATGCTATCCCAATCTAAGATGATAGACTGTGGGATCCCAAGGTGTACCCACAATTGTTCAAAGAAGATTTTAGCAGTGGCTCTTGCTGTGATATTCTTCTTGCAAGCCGCCATAATGGCCATCTTCGAGAATCTGTTGACAACCACAAAAACATAGTCATTTCAATGCTTAGTAGAAGGAAGGCCCGACATGAAATCCATGGAGATGGATTCCCAAGGTCGACTAAGGGTAGGTAGTGGCATATAGAGGCCTTGCTTCTTGACGATTAGTTTGGCAATGGCGCATGCAGTGCAGGATTTTATGTACTTCCCAACATCCTGTCGAAGATTCACCCAATAGAAATACTTCTGCAGTACTGCCACTATTTTCTCGACCCTGAAATACCTAGTGACCCGACTGTAGTGTGCTTATCAAATCATCTTGGCACGCTCGCTTGAAGGAACACAAAGGTGTCCCAAGTGGGTGCATCCTGAAGGTGAAAATCTGGAACTCGCTGAACCTCCAAGAGCGTCTCATATGTGTGGCCAAATTCTAGGTCACTTTTATAGAGAAGTGGCCAATCATAAGTCTCGTGCCCACAAGAGTTGAGCACGGTAGTTAACGCCACGATTGGTGGTCGGTTGAGGTAGTCTGCAACATTATTGGTGTTGCCCTTCTTGTACTTGATATTCAAGTGGAACTGTTGCAGTTATGTGGAAAACTTTTGATGGTGATCATTTTTCAACTTCCCTTGTGTCAGTATGAACTATAGGAGTCAGTGGTTTATGTGGATGACTGTTTCCTTCTCCAAAATGTAATGCTTCCATTGTCAACAGGCCTACACAATGGAATACATCTCTTTGTCATAAGTGGGATACTTCTGGATTATGTCTTAAAGTGTCTCACTATGATATGCCACTTGATGCCCGTGTTGAGTAAGGACTACCCCAATAGCATAGTCAGAGGCATCTGTCTCAATCTCAAATGGTTGTTGCAAGTCTGGTAATGTGAGCACTGGTGTAGAGCAGAGGCGATGTTTCAACTCTGCAAATGCCTTCTGTTGAGATTCATACCAAAATAATTTTGATTTCACTCCTCCCTTGGTGTCTTGACTCAAGGGCTAAGTGATATGAGAGAACCCCAACAAGAATCTATGGTAGAAATTGGAAAGACCCAGAAAGTTGTGGAGCTCTGTTAGCGTGGTTGGGGATGGCCAATCTCGAATGACTTGGATCTTCGTTGGATCCACATGCAACCCTCGTTCATCAATAATGTATCCTAGATATTGAACCTGGGTCATGAAAAAAGTGCATTTCTCCAAATTGGCACACAGATTGTGTTGCCTCAATGTTTGGAGAACCTGTTAGATGTGGCGGACGTGCTCTTCCCAACTCTGGCTGAAGATCAGGATGTCATCCAAGTATACCATTACAAATGATTTGGTGAATGGCCACAAGATGTCATCCATTAGCCTCATGAAGGTTGCAGGAGAATTCGTCAACCCGAAAGGTATAACCAGCCATTCAAAAAGGCCCTCCATGTCTTTGAAGGCAGTCTTCCACACATCGGAGGGTTTGATTTGTACCTAGTGATATTCAGACTTCAAGTCGATCTTGCTAAAATATTTTTCTCCCTTGAGTTGGTCCAGAAGGTCATCAATCCATGGGATCGGGTACCTATTCTAGACAGTGATCTTGTTCAACGCCCGATAGTCAATATAGAGTCTCCAAGTCCCATCCTTCTTCTATACCAACACGATCGGGCCCCCACAGGGCGATGAAATAACATGGATGCGACCTTTCTGCAGCAGCTCCTGAATCTGCATCTTGATTTCGTCATTCTCCAGAACAAAGTGTCGATAGATTGGTCCATTGGAGCAACAACGCACCCGGGGTCAGATCGATGGAGTGCTTGACCTGACAGTGCAGAGGCACCCCTGCGAAGGAGGTGAAGATGTCCTTGTACTCCACCACGACCTTTTCCATCTGTTGTTGTCATGTGGAGGGGCCCTATCTAGAGGTCATGGCTACTGTCTTCTTCCTTCCCTTAGGGCGTATCATTAGGAAAACAAATTTCTTGGTTTTGGAAATGAGCTTATTGCATTGTTTTGCAGTAACCAAAGAGATGGTAGTAGGCGGTGCTACCTCTGGTATCCTATAAAACTTATTTCCCAAGGTAAAAATAATAGTGTGAGGCCTTGACTCATACACAACATGTCACTTCCACAAGTATGGTTGGCCTAATAATACATCACAAACATCAAGAGGAGCAACGTCACATAATACCTCATCCGTGAAGGGCTTTATGCTGTATGGAAGGTGACGCTGCTAGTTGATGCGAAGATCTCGTCCTCGGTGAAGCCACCTGATGGTGTAAGATTGTGGGTGTACTGCGGTTGGTAAGCCTAGTCGCTTCATGACCTCTACTAAAATGAGGTTCCTTTGGCTCTTGCTGTCGACAATGAACTATAGCGAGGAACCCTTTACCCACATTTGGGAGTGGAAGAGGCACTCCTCCTCCTCTGGATCTTTGGGTTCCTCTTTTTGGATCTTAGTGGTGGCAATGGTGGTGTTGGGCTCCGCATCGATAATCTGCTTCCCTTTGTCATTCCCCTTGTCAGGTTTTGACTCAAAGTCGAACCATGCATCTTATTCGGAAGCCTTCAGCTCGGCCACCAGTGACTGTTTGGCCCAAAACTCACTTGTGTTGTGAGTGGAGCTCTTATGGAACTCACACCACTTTTCGGTGTCCTTCTCCGGCTTTGCGGTGTTGTTCTTTTCTTGCGGCTTTGACGGGTTGTCCTAGGTTTCCCCGCCTTGGCTTTGTTCTTTGTTCTGCAGTTTGGGGGTACCTTTCTCTTGCTTCAGATTCGCAGATCCAAAGTCTCGCTTTTTTCTGTTTAAGCTTTTTCTCGATCTTGAAAGCGTATCAGTATGTCATGCCAAGTGAGGAGATGTCTAGGAACTCCATCTCATCTTAGATGTACCTATGTAGGCAGTCGTGGTACTTGAGTACCAAATGTTTCTCAGAATTCTTGATACCCAACTTCGTGCGAAGGGTATGAAAAACATTGGTAAACTTCGGAATGTCTTAGTGCCTTCCCTACTGCAGCATGGTCCACTTTATGGTTTTATCCTCATAGCTCCCTACAGGGTAGTACTACTCCTTGATGGTGTCCCAGAACGAATTCCAAGTGGGTGCGGCTAAAAACAGTGAGGGTGTACTTTCATCCTTATGCTCATAGTAGGATTCCCTCTAGTCCTTAACGTGGGGGGTGACTTTGAGAAGAGAAAAAGTAATCTTTTCCTGGCTGGAAAAATCATGAACATAAAAATATCCTTCTAGTAGATTTAACCATTTAACTACTGTGTCTTCATCTATTTGGCCCTAAAAAATGGCAAGGTCAAATTTTACTTGTACCTTAAAAGGAGTGGCGCCTCCAAAGTAGCTGCTGGATGTGGATGCACCGCCGGTGGGCAACCATTGAAGGATCTGGGAAAAATTATCCATCATCTCATTCCTTTGTTTCTCGAGGGCCTCCTCAAGAAATATTTTGATAGGATATCCTGCTCCCTCATATTTCTTTTCTCCCCCCATGGGTGGCCGTCGGGGTTTGCGAGGCTGATCTTGCAGAGGTTCAACCAGATCGATCCCTAACTCCTTATACCCCGACCTCGTTGGGGACATGAAAATAAGGATCGAGAAAGAGAAAACCACTCTGATACCATTGATTCAAATTTAAATAGGAACGCAACAAATTACAGATATAAACATAAACACAAAGGTGTATCAGAAATAAAACTTCATTTCATGAATATTAGAGAACTGAAATATGCTTAGATACAGAATGTAAATAAACTAGCTTGGGTGATGGTAGCTTGTCTCTAAGAAGAGATGCAGCAGCTACATGCCTCTGGACCATGTTACAATGAGGCTTGTGGGCCTGTTCACTATTGAGAAGCAACGGAAAACCCCAAAATCCAAAAACCTAACCCTAGGAGATGAAACGCCAAATTATGGGCCCAGTTGGGGTAAATTGGTACATCAACTTCCCGAGGTCGTAACTTTGGCATATGATCTTCGCTTGACACATACAATACCTCATTAGAAAGATATATCCGAGGATTACAACTGCTGACACAAATAGGAAGATTATATTGTAACCGCCAGTGATTTTCCCAAAAAAGGTCGTTTAGGGCCTCAAAATGGCTCCGGAAGCTCAGGACCCGAAAAACTACGAAAAATAGTAAATTGTGCTACAATTAAGGAAACTAAAAAACTAAAAGAAACAATGACAGGGGTCCAAGTGGAATAGGCAGGTTGCCACCAATACCCACCTCGATCATTCCTACCCTCGTAGGAAGCAATGGTCCCCATTGCGTTTTGTTCCTCCATGAGATGAGGAAACTTTTGCTGAACTTGGTCTCTTGTGAGCCACTTGCCTTGGTGAAGGAGTTGGTCTGCTTTGACAACTCGATATAATTGGATCCTTTGCTGTCAGTCATTCTTGATCTGTGTGTCCATGATCCGATCAATTGTGGCTTGTTCCATGTAGTCAGGATTTAAATCTATAGGTGTGAGATGTTCTATAATGTCTGATGTGTCCAACCATGGTGGGAAGTATGGTCGAAGGCGGTCCACATTGAACATTGGGTGCTGTTGTGGCCATCAACAACCCCCCTCCTTATTTAGTATTAGCAATAACAATATGTAAGTGGGGACCCTTAGGTAAAAAATTAAAAAAATCAATTAAGGCTCATGTATGTTATTCCTTAAGAAACATCGCATCGCGCAAAGAATGATGGGGTATTTTATTATGAGTCAAAATGGTAAAATGCGAGATCGCGATGCGAACTCCATCGTATCGCATGCATTAAGAAAATCTCACGTTAGAAAACCTTAAGAAAACGCCGATATGCGAAAACGCCGATATGCGATATCGCATATCGCATCTCGCAAAATTGCATGAAAGACACATAACGATTTAACGATTAAGCGATCATGCGATACTGCGATCTGCGATCATGCGAGAATACGATCTGTGATCTTGCGATAGCGTGATCAAGCAATCTTGCGATAGCACAGCACGACGAAATTGTGATAATTCGACCTTGCAAAATGTGATACTGCGATGCAAATCGCAGAAACATTCCATCGCAGATTTTCCTGGCTCAATATTCAAGAAATTTTTTCCATAAACCAAGAACTGGATACGCACTTTAATGATAATTAATGAATTATATGCCAGTTGTTAATAAAATATGGTTTTGTGTTGTTCGAAGAGCCAATTTACGTCAGGTGGCATGTTTTTGCATATCCGTAGCATTTAAAGCTTTCCTGTCAATTTTTATTATCATTACTCTCTCGTCACTTGTGAACCGTAGGAACAAAAAACAAAAGTTACATAAAGCAATGTGCAGGAAGCTATGAGGAAAAAGGGTAAAACTCCAATGTTCAAAGACAGAGAAAAGATGCCCGCATGCAACAGAGCTGCAGATTCACAGAACGCTGCTGAGCCATCCATTACAGATCTTTCAGTTATAGCCATGGTTGAATGAGTATTGAACGATGTTGATATCAATAGGCAGTTTAATGCTCAAGGTCAAGAGCTCACGAAAGCATTATTTTTACAAATTTTGAAGCTTTATACCCGGTGAAGAAAAAGGCGCAAAAGGAAAAAAAAATGCATCAGAGAAGCCCGGATCAAAGAACGGAGGCAGTTTCCGATGCGCGATTAGTGCCTAGCGCTAATCGCACATCGTTGAGAAAATTGCTCAAAAAGAAAAGCCTCTAACTGCTCAGTCACTTGTAAGCCTGAAAAATGCAAGAAAAAAATGGTAAAGAACAAACTGGAAACAGAAAGCTAAAGAAAAGGCAGAAGCGATTCAAGGGTTAACCAAGTTGAACTTGGATTATTACTGGGCATATGCGCTGAAGCCACATAGTCAGAAGATGACTCTCGAGTATATCATCGATTTTGGCTGAAAAGATGGTGCCAGCTCTTACCATTTCTGTTTGCTTAGCTTAATCAAAAGCGGAAGACAGTCAGCCGACTCTACCCAGGCAAATACTGAATGCCTGCAACATTAAGGAGCAAATGCAGAAATAGTTAGATATTAGATTTAATTTTTAGAAATAGTTTTGCTTAGAAAAGGGCGGTCATTTAAACCGTATCCTGAATCTCTGTAATTAATTATTTAGTTAGTAGTATTTAAACCCTTCTCATGCATTTAGAGAAGGGTCCAGAAATTTATCAAAAACTTGTCCTCAGAACATGCACTTTTGCACCCTCAGAGGAGGTTTTGGTGAATGAATGGATCATGATTTGTTGATGTTTGCATTTGATATCTGCTACTGATGTTGCACTTCTATACTCTTAGTGGATGTTAGAGCAAGGAGAGATAAATCATTGTTGCTTGAAGCTTATGAGTAGGACTAGTCATAAATGGTACTTTTATCTCTTGACCATTTATGCTTATATGTTAAAGTGATATACAGTTTTAGTTGTTTATGTATTATTGCATGAATGCCTGAGTTATCATTTGGCACTTTTGTACGGTGATAGCTATTTATTTATGCTTAATGTATGAATAGCTCATTATGCGATATGTTTTTCACAACTGTTTCGTCTAACTTTTTATGCGAAGTGGTTCATCTTTATTGATTTCCTTTCTTATAATCGCTGAATGATCTTTATTACCAGTTGTTATTTGAAATCTCTTTAGATCGCATAATAGAAGAATTACATCCCGGGTTAGTATAGACTTAGATGTGCTGTTTATTAGATTACAATAGCATAGAATTAGATTAAAGTTAGAATTAGAATATCTTAAATAGGAACTGTTAGATCAGCAACATCAAATTCTACACACACACACTCATAGATTGGGAAACTGGTCCCATTATCCCCAGTCAGACCCGCTATACCAAACGGATAAGGAGCTGCCAACCAAGGTCCGGACCGGGCGGGTATCCCCCTTGTTGTCGACCCGATTTTCGGGGCTTCAACATATTTGGCGCTAGAAGGAGGGCCTGAACTATGAATGGCAAGTAAATCTAAATCTGAATACCATTCTGAGAGTAAATCGCCCTCACCATCTCCCCCGACTTCTCCATTACACTTAAATCTAGAGTTAGAAGTTGCTCGAGTATTAACCGCTGCTACACACCCTGACATTTCAGAACAATATACCGTTGAACTTCCTGAAGTTGAATCTCTGATTCACAAACTTCAGCGATTTTCCATTTCTCCTTAAAGGTCTGATAAATCTCAAGGCAGCTGACTTCGCAATATAGTCCTGCTCACCCCCTGACCAGGCTAAAGAGTGAAAAGTTTGGCGTTCAGCCAACCGAATTACCTCTTCCCACTAGCAAAAGAGCAAGGAAATCACCTAAAGAGTCTGATAGTGAGACTCTTTCGTCAACATCGTCCATCTCAACTTCTTCACCGCGAAGTCAACCATCCACTCCACCACTCCAGATCATCGTCCATCCATCTACTGGAACCCCCACAACTCTTCCTCAGTCATCTACAATCGTAGTATCCTCATCTTCCCAGCCACAGGGATCATCTTTTGCACTTTCCACTATTAGCAGTTCAGCAATGGCCGAGTCTCCATGGAATAACCCTGGGGCAATCTTAATGCCTGCACCCTTGAGTCAAATACTGGCCCATCCTGAGAAATGGCTGCCTAAATTTAATCCCAAGGCAGGCATGCTGGCAAAAGAGCACATAAAAAACTTTATGCTATCCATTAATCTCAATGGGGTTACTAATGAAGATGCTGTTGTTCAGCTTCTTCCTTATACTCTGCAAGGAACAGCTGGATCTTGGTATTTTTCATAACCCTATCGAGGCTATAAATTCCTGCTGGCAGCAGAGGCTCTACCTACGACAAATGAGCATATTCAAAACTGGTTTACAGAGGAGACTTTGTTTTATCTTTACAAGCCCAAGTAATGACTGATGTAAATACAAGGACTAGCCTGAGGAAGCTAATAATCAAAGTGGAAAATAGTTGAAACAAAATATCATTGATGGGTTAGAGCATAATGTACTTTATCTTTCCATAATAAAGTTTAATTTTCTGAAAAATTTTCTGTTTTGGAAGTTTAGAAAATTCAATAGAATAACAGAGATAACTGGTTCTTCCAAGTGAATCGCCAATTGTTGTGGCCATTTACAACCCCCCTCCTTATTTAGTATTAGCAATAACAATATGTAAGTGGGGACCCTTAGGTAAAAAATTCAAAAAATCAATTAAGGCTCATGTATGTTACTCCGTAAGAAACATCGCATCGCGCAAAGAATGATAGGGTATTTTCTTATGAGTTAAAATGGTAAAATGCGAGATCGCGATGCGAACTCTATCGCATCGCATGCATTAAGAAAGGTCACATTAGAAAACCTTAAGAAAACGCTGATATGCGATATCGCATATCGCATCTCGCAAAATTGCATGAAAGACACATAATGATTTAACGATTAAGCGATCATGCGATACTGCGATCTGCGATCATGCGAGACTGCGATTTGTGATCTTGCGATAGCGCGATCAAGCAATCTTGCGATAGCACAGCACGATGAAATTGTGATAATTCGACCCTGCAAAATGCAATACTGCGATGCAAATCGCAGAAACATTCCATCGCAGATTTTCCTGGCTCAATATTCAAGAAAAGTTTTCCATAAACCAAGAACTAGATACGTGCTTTAATGATAATTAATGAATTATATTCCAGTTGTTAATAAAATATGGTTTTGCGTTGTTCAAAGAGCCAGTTTACGTCAGGTGGCATGTTTTTGCATATCCGTAGCATTTAAAGCTTTCCCGTTTATTTTTATTATCATTACTCTCTCCTCACTTGTGAACTGCAGGAACGAAAAACAAAAGTTACACAAAGCAATGTGCAGGAAGCTATGAGGAAAAAGGGTAAAACTCCAATGTTCAAAGACAGAGAAAAGATGCCCGCATGCAACAGAGCCGCAGATTCACAGAACGCTACTGAGCCATCCATTACAGATATTTCATTTACAGCCATGGTTGAATGAGTATTGAACGATGCTGATATCAATAGGTAGTTTAATGACCAAGGTCAAGAGCTCACGAAAGCATTATTTTTACAAATTTTGAAGCTTTATACCCAGTGAAGAAAAAGGCGCAAAAGGAAAAAAACGCATCAGAGAAGCCCAGATCAAAGAACGGAGGCAGTTTCCGATGCGCGATTATCGCCTAGCGCTAATCGCGCATCGCTGAGAAAATTGCTCAAAAAGCAAATCCTCTAACTGCTCAGTCACTTGTAAGCCCGAAAAATTCAAGAAAGCAATGGTAAAGAACAAATTGGAAACAGAAAGCTAAAGAAAAGGCAGAAGATATTCAAGGGTTAACCAAGTTGAACTTGGATTATTACTGGGATACGCGCTGAAGCCACATAGTCAGAAGATGACTCTCGAGTATATCATCAATTTTGGCTGAAAAGATGGTTCCAGCTCTTACCATTTCTGTTTGCTTAGCTCAATCAAAAGCGGAAGACAGTCAGCTGACTCTACCCAGGAAAATACTGAATGCTTGCAACATTAAGGAGCAAATGCAGAAATAGTTAGATATTAGATTTAATTTTTAGAAATAGTTTTTCTTAGAAAAAGGGCAGTCATTTAAAACGTATCCTGATTCTCTGTAATTAAGTTATTTAGTTAGTAGTATTTAAACCCTTCTCATGCATTTAGAGAAGGGTCCAGAAATTTATCAAAAACTTGTCCTCAGAACATGCAATTTTGCACCCTCAGAGGAGGTTTTGGTGAATGAATGGATCAAGATTTGTTGATGTTTGCATTTGATATCTGCTACTGATGTTGCACTTCTGTACTCTTAGTGGATGTTAGAGCAAGGAGAGATAAATCATTGTCGCTTGAAGCTTATGAGTAGGACTAGTCATAAATGGTACTTTTATCTCTTGACAATTTCTGCTTATATGTTAAAGTGATATACAGTTTTAGTTGTTTATGTATTATTGCATGAATGCCTAAGTTATCATTTGGCACTTTTGTACGGTGATAACTATTTATTTATGCTTAATGTATGAATAGCTCATTACGCGATATGTTTTTCACAACTGTTTCGTCTAACTTTTTATTTGAAGTGGTTCATCTTTATTGATTTCCTTTCTTATAATCGCTAAATGAGCTTTATTACCATTTGTTATTTGAAATCTCTTTAGATCGCATAATAAAAGAATTACATCCCGGGTTAGTATAGACTTAGATGTGTTGTTTATTATATTACAATAGCATAGAATTAGATTAAAGTTAGAATTAGAATATCTTAAATAGGAACTGTTAGATCAGTAACATCAAATTCTACACACACACACTCATAGATTGGGAAACTGGTCCCATTATCCCCAGTCAGACCTGCTATACCAAACGGATAAGGAGCTGCCAACCAAGGTCCGGACTGGGCGGGTATCCCCCTTGTTGTCGACCCGATTTTTGGGGCTTCAACAGGTGCATGCAAAGGAATGGTGGAATGCTGAGCACAAATGAATTGTGTCCCACAACCTTGGTAATGGTGTAAGGACCATATCAAAGTGGTCTGAGGACTTTATCGCCCACCTAAAACTTGTGTGGCACCCGATGTTGATCATGTCGCTACTTGTACTTGGCATTTGATTTCTCCATAATGTTGTGGAACTGTTGGCAGATTGCTGAATGTGCTCAATGAAGTGGTTTGCCTTGTCAGATTCAGACTGGACATGAGTCGAATATGTCTGTGTAGCTTCAAATGGTATGGCCACATCAATGGGACATAGTGGCTGGAATTCCAAGCCCACCTTAAAAGGGTTGTGGCTAGTTAAGCTGTGGAGAGCCCGATTATAGCTGTGATGGACATAGGGGAGGCTCTCATCCTATATGCGTGGATGCTTTGAATTGTACATGAATAGAATGTGTATGATCATCTTGTGGACGACCTCTGTCTGGCCATCAGTTTGGGGATGGAAAGTTGTGGACTTAGTGAGCTTGGTGTCCAACGTCGACTAGAGACTGGACCAAAATGTACTGAGGAACATGCTATCCCGCTCTGAGATGATAGACCATGGGATCCCAAGGTGTACCCACACTCGTTCAAAGAAGAATTTAGCAGTGGCTTCTGCCATGATATTCTTCTTGCAGGCAACCACAATGGCCATCTTTGAGAATCTGTCGACGACCAAAAAACACAGTTTTTTCCACGATTAGTAGAGGGAAGGCCCGCCATGTAATCCATGGAGATGGATTCTCAAAGTTGACTATGGGTAGGCAGCGGAGTATAGAGGCCTTGTTTCTTGATGGTCGGTTTGGCAAAGGTGCAGATAGTGTAGGATCTGATGTACTTCCTGGCATCTTGTCAAAGATTCGGCCAATAGAAATAATTCTACAGTACTGCAACTATTTTCTCAACCCCGAAATGCCCATCGACTTGACTGTAGTGTTCTTCCCAAATCATCTTAGCATGCTCGCTTGAAGGAACACAAAGGTGTCCCAGGCAGCATAACAATGCATCCTGGAGGTGAAAATCTGGAACTTGCTGACCCTCCAAGAGCATCTGGTATGTGTAGGTGAATTGTGGGTCCCTTTTGTAGAGAAGTGGCCAATCAGAAGTCTCATGCCCACAAGAGTTGAGCACGGTTTTTAATGCCATGATCAATGGTCGGTTGAGGCAGTATGCAACATTATTGGTGCTTCCCTTCTTGTACTTGATATTCAAATGGAACTGTTGCACATATGTGGACCACTTCTAATTGTGATCATTTTGCAACTTCCCTTGCATTTGTATGAACTACAGGGGTCGGTGTTTTGTGTGGATGACTATTTCCTTCCCCAAAATATAATGCTTCCATTGTTGGCAGGCCTGCGCAATGGAATGCATTTCTTTGTCTTAAGTGGGATACTTCCGGATTTTGTCTGAAAGTTTCTCACTATGATATGCCACTGGATGCCCCTGTTGAGTAAGGACTGCCCCAATAACATAGTTAAAGGCATCTGTCTCGATCTCAAATGGTTGTTGCAAGTCTGGTTATGTGAGCACTGGTGCAGAGAAAAGGAGATGCTTCAACTCCGCGAATGCCTTCTGTTGAGATTCAGACCGAAAGAATTTTGCTTTCTCTCCTCCCTTGGTGACTTGACTTAAGGGCCAAGTGATATGACAGAACCCCAACACGAACCTGTGGTAGAAATTTACAAGACCCAGAAAAATGTGGATCTCTGTCAGAGTGGTTGGGGCTGACCAATCCTGAATGACTTATATCTTGGTTGGATCCACATGCACCCCCCATTCATTAATAATTTTTCCTAGATACTGAATCTGGGTCACCCCAAAAGTGAATTTCTCCAAATTGGCACACAAATCGTGTTGCCGCAGTGTTTGTAGAACTTGTCAGATATGGTGGAGGTGCTCTTCCCTACTCTGGCTAAAGATCAAGATGTCATCCAAGTATACTAATACAATGAGTTGGTGAATGGCCGTAAGATGTCATCCATAATCCTCATGAAGGTTGCAGGAGAATTTGTCAACCCGAAAGGTATAACCAGCCATTCAAAAATGCCTTCCTTGGCTTTGAAGGCAATCTCCACACTTCAGAGGGTTTGATTGGTTCCTGGTGATATCCGGACTTCAAGACGATATTGCTAAAATATTTTTCCCCTTTAATTTTTTTCCAGAAGTTCATCAATCCATGGGATTGGGTACCTATTTCGGAAAATGATCTTGTTGAGCGCCCGATAGTTAATACAGTCTCCAAGTCCCATCCTTCTTCTGTACCAACATGATTGGGCTCCCACATGGTGATAAACTTGGCCGAATCTGACCTTTTTGTAATAGCTCCTGAATCTACCTCTTGATTTCATCATTCTCTAGAACAGAGCATCGATAGATTGGTCCATTGGGCAACGACACATCTGGGGTCAGATCGATGGAGTGCTTGTCCTAATAGTACATAGGCACCCCTATGAAGGAGGTGAATATGTCCTTGTACTCCTCCACGACCTTGTCCATCTGCTGTTGTCGTGTGGAGGGGCTCTGTCTGGAGGTCATGGCCACCTTCTTCTTCTTTCCCTAAGGGCATATCATCATGAATTTTTTTTCCTTATTTTGGAAATGAGCTTACTACATTGTTTTATAGTAACCAAAGAGATGGCGGTAGGCAGTGCTACCTTTGGTATCTTGTAAAACTTATTTACCAAGGTAACAATAACAACGCGAGGCCTTGACTCATACACAACATGTCACTTCCACAAGAATGGTTGGCCTAATAATATATCACGAACATCAAGAGGAGAAACGTCACATAATACCTCATCCATGAAGGGCTTGATGTTGTATGGAAGAAAACACTGCTGACTGACGCGAAGATCCTGTCCTTGGTGAAGCCACCCGATGGTGTATGGTTGTGGGTGTGCTGCGTTGGTAAGCCTAGTTGCTTCACGACCTTTGCTGAAATGAGGTTCTTTTGGTTCCCGCTATCGACAATGAACTGTAGCGGGGAACCCTTTACCCACATCTAGGAGTGGAAGAGGCACTCGTCCTCCTCTGGATCTTTGGGTTCCTCCTTATGGATCTTCGTGGTGGCAACGTTGGCATTGGGCTCCATATCGATAATCTCCTTCCCTTTGTCATTACCCTTGTCGGGTTCTGACTCAAAGTCGGAACATGCATCTGATTCAGAAGCCTTCAACTCGACCACTAGTGACTGCTTGGCCCGACACTCACTTGTGTTGTGAGAGGAGCTCTTATGGAACTCACACCACTTTCCCGTGTCCTTCTTTGGCTTCACAATGTTGTTCATTGCTTGCAACTTTGGTGGGTTGTCCTAGGCCACCCTGCCTTGGCTTTGTCCTTTGTTCTACGGTTTGGGGGCACTTTTCCCTTGCTTTGGATTCGCAGTTCCAAAGTCTCACTTTTTATATTTAAGCTTTTGCTCGATCTTGACAGCATATCGGTACGTCGTGCCAAGCGAAGAGATGTACATGAACTCCTTCTCATCCTGGATATACCTGTGTAGGCAACCACGGTACTTGAGTACTAAATGTTTCTCAGAATCATTGATAACCAAATTCGTGCGAAGGGTATGAAAAACATTTGTAAACTCGGCATGTCTTGGTCCCTTCCCCGCTGCAACGTGGTCCACTTTATGCATTTATCCTCATAGATCTCTACAGGGTTGTATTTCTCCTTGATGGCATCTCGGAATGAATTCCAAGTGGCTGCAGCTAAAAAGAGTGAGGGCATACTTTCATCCTTATACTCACAGTAGGTTTTTCACCATTCCTAGACGTGGGGGGCTTCTTTGAGAAGAGAAAAAGTAATATTTTTTGGGTTGGAAAAATCATGAACAAAAAATATTTTTTTAGCAGATTTAGCCATTTATCTACTGCGTCTGCATCTATTTGGCTCTCAAATATGGGAAGGTCAAAGTTTACTTGTACCTTAAAAGGAGTGGCGCCTCCAGAGTGGCTGCTGGATGTGGATGCGCTGCAGGTGGGCAACTGTTGAAGTATATGGGCAAGTTATCCATCATCACGTTCCTTTGTTTCTCGAGGGCCTCCTCGAGCAATATTTTGATAGGATCTCCTGCTCCCTCATCTTTCTTTTCTACTCCCATGGGCGGTTGTTGGGGTTTACGAGGCTGATCTTTCAAAGGTTCAACCAGATCGAGCCCTAATTCCTTATACCTCGACCTCGTTGGGGACATACAAAGACAGAACAAGAAAGAGCAGACCACTTTGATATCACTGATCCTAATTTAAACAGGAATGCAACAAATTGTAGATATAACCATAAACGCAGAGGCGTAGCAGAAATAAAACTTCATTTCATGAATATCAAAGAACTGAGATATGCTTACATACATAATGGAAATAAACTAGATCAGGCGATGTTCGCTTATCTATGAGAAGAGATGTGGTGGCTACATGCCTTTGGACAGTGTTACAATGAGGCTTGAGGGTTTTTTATTATCGTGAAGTAATGGAAAACCCCAACCATCCAAAAACCTAACCCTAGGATATGAAACGCCAAAATATGGGCCCCGTTAGGCTACAACTGCTGATATAAAATAATGAGTGGAAAACTCATAGTCGTTGGTGATTTTCCCAAAAAATGTCGTTTAAGGCCTCAAAACGGCTCCAGAAGTTTAGGACCCAAAAAAATTCCAAAAATAGTAAATTGTGCTCTAATTAAGGAAAGTAAAAAACTGAAAGAAACAATGGCGGGGGTGCAAGTGGAATAGGCAAATGGACACTGATATCCACTTGGATCACTTGTCCAAGCTCCCTCTTAACTAGGGACTTGTTACTAACAACAGTTATCTGCTCTTTGGTGGAGATCATGGTACTATGAACTTCTTGTAAGGCTCCTGCCTTCGATGTCATGAACTTCATCTTCTTCATTATGGAGCCTTAATTTTCCAGATTCTCTTCGTAGGGTATCAATGATCCATGAATTTCCTTTCAATGAACCATAGTGTTGAACCAATAGTCATGTCATCCTTGTTTGCATTGAAAAGTGATCTTCTAGTCCACATATTGATTTTATTCACATAGCTACCTCTTCCAAGTCATGTTTCTTTCAGGATATTCCATCCATTCCATGAGTACTAGTTGTAGGTGACATTTACAACTCTCTTTCGGTAGCCCTGTTTCAACCAGATGTTGTTAAAAAAAAATGAACATCAAATCAAAGTTTCCTTTTATGATGGCCTTTCATCATGAAATCTGCTTCTTGCAACATCAACATCCTTCAAATTCAAAAACACATCTCCAATACTTTCAATGTCAAGGTTATCCTTCCTTTACATACTTTATCAAAGTCTTCATATCTTCTCTATGGAGTTGCCATAGCTAATGTTGATCACTTATCTTATCTTATGTGACTATAGTTGCATCTTTTACGAACTCTTATTCCTTTCTTCACAGAGTGCTCCCCATAAACTTCTATACATATTTCCTTAATCTTTTCAACCACCTCATATTCCATATGAGGACACATTATGTTGATTTCATCTTATCAATATGTGAATGAGTCTAAGGCATATTATCTTCATGCATTTATGCATCTTCTTAAAGGAAGAGATCCTTCTTCTTCGATCATGGTCATGAGATAAAGCATTCACTCATTCTAACTGCAACCGTATGATGACATGACTTTATCTATCTATTTCGAAATATATACATACCTCTTCCTTCATGTGGTCATCTAGAATTCCTTCAACAACTTCCTTTCCTTTGAATACTAAAGTACTTCAACCAACTTGACATGTTTCAAATCTTCATCATCATACCTAGACTGTGGATCCCACACAAGGTGGACCGTTGACTATCAACGAGACACTTGCTTCTTCCAAGTAGAGGTGAACCTTCTAATGAAGATTCCAATGGAAGATCTTGGTTATTCTCATCTTGCAAATGTTCCTTCCTAATGACTATGGTGTATGATGATTTTTTTATCTTCTATAATGCTAGATGGATTTCTTTCAACCATACATAGTACTGCTATGGTTATCCTTGAATGCTTCTAATGGATATGCTATGGATTACTTTATTTTTATCGTGGTGACTGCTACAACCATGTACTCCAACTATGGTTCCATGCATTTTATGATGAAGTCATCTCTATTTAAGCTCAAATGCATCCTATCATCCTTGTGATGCTTCCTATCATGATAGTTATCTTTTACAATTGAAAATAACTAAGTAAAGGATATTATTTTGGTCATAGTAGAGATCTTTCACTTCCTCCTTTGATTTCGTATTTTTAGGTTCTTCCATTTCTTCGGTGACATGGGATTCGTTCCTTTCTTTCCTTTTTTTGTTATCCTTCTTAAGTTTAGGACAATCTCTCTTGAAATGCCCATATTCATGACATCCATAACATTAGATATTCGACACATCGATCTTCGTCTTTTTCTGAGGACCAAACTTTCCAAACTTTCCTTTTCTCCTAGCCATGGCAACAAATACTTGAACTTGTTCATTTGATCCTAGATTGATTTTTTCTTTCCGCCTAGTTTCTTCAATCTTACATAATGATCAAAGTTCATTTAATGGGGTGGCTTCCTTCTTTCCATAGATACTTGATACAAAGTTTCCCCATTCATTAGGTAGTGCCTTAAGCACCATGATGGTCATTTCTTTGTTGAACATTATTTCCCCTAACTCTTGTAGTTGGTCTCTTATTTGTGACACCCTCATAAGATATGAGGCTATCCCTTCTTCCTTTGTTACCTTCATTTTGTATAGCTCGGTTCTCAAAGATATAACTTCTCCTATAGTGCTTAAGGAGAACAATTCTACTAACTTATCATAGATTTCTTTTGAATTTTCCAACTTTTCCACATAAGGTATGGGGGGATCCTTGATTGATTCCATAAGGATTCTTTGAGCCCTTATTCCCCTTTCATATATTTCGATAGAGCTTAAGCTTCTTCTTTAGGTGGTTTGAAGGTTGAACCCTTAACATGTATAATCAATTCATTTTTTATGAGGATCAAATCCGTTCTCTTCTTTCATGCAAGGAAATTAGATGACCCAACCAATTTGTTGCTCTCTTTGCAGAATGGAGTCATTTTAATAGTAGATTTAGACATAGATATAAAGGTACTTACTTATTAAGTGAAGGTGCTTCTTTGATGATGATATATTCAACTTGATGCCTTATTTGATTTTGATGATAGTTGATGATGATAACTTCCCTTAATATGACACTTTTATTTTTCTCGAGGTATCTTTCTTCAATTATGCTTGGAATGTGATCCTTGCTTCAATGAGAGGGAGATCACCTTGATGATGGAAATGCTTCTTCTTGCTTCCTTGGATGAGAGTGTAGAATGTGGAGGTTCCCCAAGGTGCTTCAAATATAGAGTCCTTCTTTGATTGAGTGGAGGTAGGGTCCTTTGTAAAAGCAAGGTCTTTGAGCTCTTCTCCTTTATGTTTCTTCTAGATTGTATGATCCTTATGATTCTCCTTAGACCCTTTCTTCAATACGATGTGTAGAGTAATCATTTTCGATAGATTGATGTCCTCTTTAATGTCTTGACTTCCTTGATGTTGGGTTGTGTTATATTCTTTCCATGACTACCCCACGAGCAGGGGTGTCATAGGGGGGTGGTAGCTCCCCTATACGGGGTTTGGGGTAGTGCCCTAGGAATTTTATTTGGACCCTATATTAGGTGGGCGGACTTACCTATGGATTTGTGCATGGATTTCTCACATGGGTTTGGGCATGATGGTTTTCTGTCCATGGTATTTTGTAGATCTAGTCAAGGGAACTACGGTTATGTTCTAGTCTAGGGTTAATGGATTAGGGTTTATGGATGCTTCAACATGTATATATATATATATATATATATGTATTGTAACATTGAAAGGAACGTAATGAAAAATCAATCTGGTAGTCCTGTTTTTGGGATCCAGGGAAAAAATTCTGTGTATATATGTTTTTTTTCCAAGAAAAAAGCGTAATTTTCATTAAGTTTTTAAGAAAATTACATGTTGTATGCCAACATTGTGTTATGCTTTCACTATTTTCAGGTGGTGGAGAGGTTCTTGTTTCTGCTTAAATATTTACAAAATCCTTCATTAAACTTGAAGGTACAAAAAATATATACATTACTATTTTAAGCACTGTTCTGTAGGAAAAAAAAACAAAAAGCAAGCTGACAAAGAAAACATGGTCAAGATTGATCCTGTTGATCAATCCTGTGAATGTGCCACTGCATCGATGTATGGCCTGTGGTAGATCTGAAAAAAGTCTTTGTCCTTGTATTCCTGGATTATCCACTGTCCTTGGTTCAGTTGCATGGCCTCTTTGGAAAGAAGATCAGCGACTTCATTCCTTTCCATGTCAATATGAGAGCAGACAAAGGACTCAAACTATGATTTTAAACCAATAGCTTCATCGAGCATGTCTCTGAGTGTGTGCATGTGACATTTATAAGTCCCATTAAGCCAATTTATGATGAGCTGAGAGTCCCCAAAAATTTGTATAAAATGGCATTGTTTTTCCTTGGCAAAGAGGAGTAAATGTCTGAGGCTGTTTAGTTCGGCAAAGTTGTTTGTGCCTCTCCCTAGACCCACTTTTATTTTGTAATTCACTGTCTCCAATAGGTGAAGGACTGCTCCACCGCCACATCCCTCAGGTTGGGCTGAGCCATCGAAGTATGCCCAAGGCTGGCCCTTGTCTATTTTTTCTGGGATTATTATCCGGGGGGGCAGGGATCTTTGTCTTCGGGGATAGAATTGTATATGGCTAGGATATTGTTGCAAAAAGCCACTCCCAGAATGTTCTTGTCCTGAAAAATTCTGTGGTTCCTGATAATCCAGATGCCCCAGCACATAATGGGAGGCAGATTTTTTTGTTTTTGGTTGGTAGTTTTGGACCACCAGGACTCCCATGCCTCTTTGATATTGTTGCCGATCCATCGACAAGGGATATTTAGTCCAGTGGTGATTGTATTCCAGATCTCTGCCGAGACAGGGCATAGGAGAAATAAGTGGTCAGTATCCTCTATTACCGAGTTGCAAAGACTGCATCTTGAAGGCCCATGTATACTCTGTTTTGTTAGGTTGTGGTCAGTGGGAATTTTGTTTGAGAGGATAGACCAGAGGAGGAGTCGCGTTTTGTGGGGAGCTTTCATCTTCCATAAGGATCTCCACCACCAGCATTGTGGACCTAGTGCACGAGCTTCCATGATGGAAGCAAAACCGGCTTTAGGGGTGTAGTTGTCGTTGGGTGCCTTTGCCCAGATTAGCCTGTCTTCTCTGGCTGTGATCTTTATATTTGCCTCCTCCAGGCCTCCCACAAAGCGAGACCAGTCCATGTTCCATCTGTCTCTGATGCCCAGGGTTTCAAACCCCCGTCATTGTCTGTGGGGAGCCTCAACCCGCCCTTTCTATTTGATGTGAGTAATGTTGGGTTGTGTTATATTCTTTCCACGTAGTTAATAGGGGGTTTGAAGGGCACTCGTAACCCCACTTTATGGGTTTTGGACCCTATGGTAGGTTGGGCGGACCCACCTATGGTTTTGTGCATTATTTTCGCACATGTTTTTTGGACGCGATGGTTTTCGGTCCATGGTATTGGATGCTTCGGCATGTATAAATATGTATTGTAACATTGAAAGGAATATAATGAAAAATCAAGATAGTAGTCCTGATTTTGGGATCCAGTGGGAAAATCTCTGTTATATGTGTTTTATGTGTTATGCTCTCGCATTGTTTATTTTTCCGTGTTTTAGAATTCGTATGCAGGTAATTTCTGTATGGGGTTAAAAACTACATTTGGTATCAGAGTTGTTTTGGCTTCAAGGGGACGCCTTTGTTGCTGAGGGGTTTCGCTCGGGCCTGTGGTAGACCCTGTTCAGTGGGATATCTGCGAGATCGATTCTAGTGGTGAAAGAAGATGGTGAGCAGTGGAAATATAGAGATCGAGAAATTTAATGGTCGGAGTTTTGAGTTGTGGAAACTCAAGATGGAGGATCTGTTGGTGGATAAAGATCAGTTGATCGTGATAGATCCAGGTACTAAACCAACGGGAGTATCTGATGAAGAATGGAAGAAGTTGGATCGGAAGGAAAAAAACACAATACGATTATGTGTCTTACATTCAGTATCGCTGAATGTATTAGGGGAAGCTACGGCGAAGGCTTTGTGGGACAAGTTAGGGACTTTGTACTAATATACGTCTTTGGTGAATAAACTGTTCTTGCGGAAAAAGTTGTATAACCTTAGGATGAAAGATGGAGACTCGGTGACAAAGCATATGAATGCATTTAATACTGTGGTAAGTCAGTTAGCATCTATTGATATTAAAATTTCAGATGAAGATAAGTGCATCAGTTTGTTGTGTTCTATACCAGATTCGTGAGATAGTCTAGTTATTGCAATAGGTAGCAATGCAATTTCCTTATAGTTTGATAAAATAGTCTCAGCCTTGCTGACAGAGGAGATGAGACGGAAAAATATGGAGAGCCAGAATGGTGATGCCTTGTCTGTATGAGGACGGTCCCAGAACAAAAACAAAAACAAGTCATCAAGTGGGAGATCTAAATCTAGAGGGAGATCTAAATCTCCAGGAAAACCTATAAAGGTGGTGTGATGGAAATGCGGAAAGGAAGGGCACTTCAAAAGGGATTGTAAATCTAAAGCTATTGATAAAGGAAAGGGATCTAATGACACTCCTTCTGCAGAGGCGAAAACCACCTTAGATGAAGGTGGGGATGTGTACTTGGCTTCTTCAAGTACACATGTAGATCATGAGGCATGGTTGATTGACTCAGGTGCATCTTTTCACTTCACTCCCCATAGAGAGTGGTTCTGCGAGTATGAGAAATACGATGGCGGTGATGTCTTCTTGGGGGATGACAGGAAGGCTAGAATCATTGGTTGAGGAACAGTAAAGTTGAAGCTGCAAGGTGGAAGTGTTAGAACACTTCCAGGTGTTCTACATATTCCTGCATTAGCCAGAAATCTGATTTCTGTAAGCAAGCTGGATGATGCAGGTGTAAAAACAGTGTTTGAGAAGGATACCTGCAAGATGGTTCAGGGAGCACTGGTGATGCGGGGAGTTCAAATTGGAACTCTGTACAAGCCGCAAGGTAGCACTGTTATTGATGGGTGCAACAGTTCTGTGGTTCTTGAAAGTGGAGCAGAAAATCTAATGGTCTCTGGAGAGAAGACCATGTTGTGGCATCAAAGGCTTGGACATATTAGAGAGAAGGGCCTTCGAATACTTCAAGGTAAAGGTATGGTAGAAGGTATGAGTAATAGCTCTCTGGATTTTGATTTCTGTGAAAATTGTGTATATGAGAAGCAGAATCGGGCGAGTTTCCCCTCTGGTAGTAAGAGGGTGAAACATATATTAGAACTTGTGCACAGTGATGTGTTTGGACCTGTGAAGGTTCCATCACTGGGTAAGTCTGTGTACTATGTATCATTTATAGACGACTTCTCAAGGAATATATGGATATATTTCCTTAAGAAGAAATCTTAAGTCTTTGACAGGTTTAAAGAATTTAAGGCTCTAGTGGAAAACAAGACAGAGAAGAAGATAAAGGTGCTGAGGACAGATAACGGTGGAGAGTTTTACAGTAAGGAATTTGAAGAATTCTGTGTAGAAATTTTGAATAATATAACACTTATTCACAGAGATTATCCTGATTATACACTATTTGTGGAATGCATGCATAATACATAACCTCCTCTACGTTGATCATCAATTTTGCAGAATTAAGAAACAATTGCATGCGCACATTGAAACATCAATCACACATATCAACAAAATATGTACTGGGGAAAGCATATAGCTGAAAACCCCCAACTATCTGTATATTATAATGATAGAGAACATGTAACAATACATAGTATCATACTCCTCACAAGTACTCAATACTATCTCCACCTGCTACACACAAACTAGCTCAGATCTAAATCAAGTCACAGGTTCAAATCTCCTCCACTGTTTCCCTGCCTCTACTATGCAATCCAATGTGAGAATAGGAATGATCCAAGCTCGTTTTCACTTTTTGGTTGTACTGCGCAATCCTCATTGGGAATCTCAATCAATGATTGTGCAAATCTCATGCACAACTATAGTCACAACTGATAGTAGACTCACCCTTTCACCCACCTCTAACACTTGTCTCCACTGAACTGTCCATGCACTGAGTTAACTGATGTATTCTTTAGTTGATTTATGAGTTAATAATTAGTGAATTAATTAATAATTAATTCACATCACTCATCACTAGTGTATTTGGCAGTTAGACTAAATACAACTAGTTCAACTAAGTCAAACTGAACACAACTCCATCAACTCCTCAATCAACTCCACCAAACTCAATCACTTGAGTTCTAACTGAAGTCCATCATGCAATAGCTCAACTAACCCATAAGAAAAGCGTATTTCCTTCTGGCAGTTGCATGTGCCACATCCGTAGCCTGAACTGAAGTGCTCCAAGAGGATAAGATAATGTTTATAGTCCAAATATTATTAAGAGCTAATAATATTCGACTGTTCTATTTTTAGACTGGCAGTCTAAAAATACACTCCGCCCATATGTCTAAAAATAGAAGTCCATCTATTTTTACCAACATGACCAATCATCCATAAATAGCATCCTGCAACTCATAGACCATGATCCATATGTCTAAAAATAGACATAGTCTAAAAAGAGACTTTGCGCCAAAAATAGCCTGCGGGCCCACTTAGTGAAGGCGACTTCTTTTCACTAAGCTCCATCATCTCGTTGCATTTTCAACACTCCCTATCAACAAGATATGGATTATTTGCAACCCCTATCTTGCAACTCTGGAATGTTCTGCATGCAACACATTTGCCCGGTCCACTTGCTCCAACAACACTTGGAACAAAGACACTCCCAACTGACCACTCTGTTGGGCTAGGAACATACTCTGATGCTGAAGCTCTACTTGCTGCTGAAAAGTGCTCCCTCTCTGACATTTGTGCTACTGCAACATCTCCATGCCTCTCGCACCATTGCACACTTCTCTGTGCCACCTAGCACTATGCAAAACACTTGTGCCTCTCGCATTGCTATAGCCTGCTAGCTATGCGCTGTCCTGGGATTCCCTACACTGTCGCTTTCTCTGCTGCTCCATCCGCATCTGTCTCTACCCAATCAGTCAATTCCTACTACTCCACATTGGGGCTCCCGTAGCAAGGTCTCATCCAAGAGGTTGGGTACCTCAAGGATCCTGCCCCTCCTCCTTGGGACGATCACTCTATATCGCCCCACCTCCTACCTGGAGGTATGGCTGCATGTGATCCCTCAGCCCACCTGGCTTGAAGTTTCCCCTTAATGGAGGTCTCTGCATGAGTAGATGTCTCTATTTGATCTCCTCTCAGCTTCCCTTGTTGTGGTTGCTCCACAACCTCCTGAAGCTGCTGCACCAATCGTGGCTCCTCCACAGTTGTCTGAGACTTCTTCTGGCTCTGCATGTTGAGAGGTATTATACGCTCCCTCTGAACCACCCAGTCTCCATCAGTTGCCTCGCTGCTCAAGGCTTTGCATGCATCTTGAACCTCAAGAGCATACAGGTTCTTGACCCGTGAACCAATCTGCTTCACCTGTCTAGTGATGATGTGTCCAAGGAAAACCTTTCCCTTACTAAAGACTACATCATAGCCTCTGTCTTCCAGCATCGTGATCGACACCAAGTTTCTCTTCAGTCCTGGTACATACTTGACATCGGTCAAGGTAAGGCAAGCTCCATGCTCCCTCTGAAAAATAACCGTGCCTACACCTGAGACACTATACTTCTCATCATTACCCATCACTATGAGTATCTGGAGATATTTCTCCTCCAAAGTACTGAACAAACTCTTATCACCGGTCATGTGGAAAGAAGCTCCACTATCAAGAAACCAACGACTTCCCACCATGGATGAAACCATGCATGCAAAGAGTGTGAAATCCAACTCAAACTGTGAAGCAAGTGCCTCACTGTCAGATCCTTCCCCAGATCCCTTCTTGGATTTCCTCCATGGACAATTTGTAGCATTATGGCCCACCTCATGACAATGAAAGCATCACACTTTCAATTTGTCAACCTTCTTCCCATCATTGGAAGAACTAGATTCAGAAAGAGAACCCTTCTCCTTCCCCTTCTTTTCTTTGGCATCCAAAGTGCAATTTTCTTCATCAGATGCCTTTGATGAAGATCCGTCGCTGGTATTCTGCTTGATCTCCTCTTGCACAAGATCCGACCAAAGTCTCTCCCATCCTGGCAATTTCTCCCAACCATTGACAGAGTCCTGATAGGAATGCCAACTCTTCGGAAGACCAAGGAGAGCCAAGCTCACCAAGTCCTCATCATCGACAGTCACCCCCACACTTCCCAGCTCATCTCGGCATTGGGTGAAATTCGTGAGATACTTGGGCATACTGTCTCCATTCTCACACTTAATGTTTCTGAGTTTATCCTTGAGCGCCAACTTCCTCTGGTTGCTCTTGCTTTGGAATAAATCTATCAACGCTTTCCACATCAAGTATGGAGAAGCCTTTCCATGCAGGCTGGATACAATGTGATCCTTCACACCCTCCAACAGAATCCTTCGACACTTTGATGTCTTCTTTTGCCAAGCCTCAACGTGAGCAGCATTAGTAGGCTTTGGGACCTCAGCCTCTATGAACTCCTTCAACCCATTTTCATCTAACACCACCTCCATCTTGTCTTTCCATGCAATACAATTCGAGCTACCTTCAAGGGCATACTCCAATCGCAATCCATTGAAAGACATTTCAACTTCGACACCAAGAAAACACTGCTGCAAATTCGAATTCCACCAGCTCAAAACTCAACTGCTTCTGATCTAAAATTTGTGAGAACAAAGTATTTCTCGTATAGAGATTGACTGTATGGGCATTCATCAGATATCTCACCTTCCAAAAGAAGGATGAATCCAGAGGCTAGCTAGCCCGATTACAGACTCTGCCTGAAGAAATAAAATGTGATCACTTTCTGAATAATAGATCTGATGATCAACTTCACTCCAATACCATGTAGAAATTTTGAATAATATAACACTTATTCATAGAGATTATCCCGATTATACACTATTTGTGGAATGCATGCATAATACATAACCTCCTCTACGTTGATCATCAATTTTGCAGAATTAAGAAACAATTGCATGCGCACATTGAAACATCAATCACACATATCAACACAGTATGTACTGGGGAAAGAATACAGCTGAAAACCCCAACTATCTGTATATTATAATGATAGAGAACATGTAACAATACATAGTACAATACTCCTCATAAGTACTCAGTACTATCTCCACCTGCTACACACAAACTAGCTCAGATCTGAATCAAGTCATAGGTTCAAATCTCCTCCACTGTTTGCCTGCCTCTACTGCGCAATCCAATGTGAGAATAGGAACGATCCAAGCTCGTTTTCCATTTTTGGTTGTACTACGCAATCCTCATTGGAAATCTCAATCAATGATTGTGCAAATCTCATGCACAACTATAGTCACAACTGATAGTAGACTCACCCTTTCACCCACCTCTAACACTTGTCTCCACTGAACTGTCCATGCACTGAGTTAACTGATGTATTCTTTAGTTGATTTATGAGTTAATGATTAGTGAATTAATTAATAATTAATTCACATCACTCATCACTAGTGTATTTGGCAGTTAGACTAAATACAACTAGTTTAACTAAGTCAAACTGAACACAACTCCATCAACTCCTCAATCAACTCCACCAAACTCAATTACTTGAGTTCTAACTGAAGTCCATCATGCAATAGCTCAACTAACCCATAAGAAAAGCATATTTCCTTCTGGTAGTTGCATGTGCCATATCCGTAGCTCGAATTGAAGTGCTCCAAGAGGATAAGATAATGTTTATAGTCCAAATATTATTAAGAGCTAATAATATTCGATTGTTCTATTTTTAGACTGGCAGTCTAAAATAGACTCCGCCCATATGTATAAAAATAGAAGTCCATCTATTTTTACCAACATGACCAAGCATCCATAAATAACATCCTGCAACTCATAGACCATGATCCACATGTCTAAAAATAGACATAGTCTAAAATTAGACTTTGCGCCAAAAATAGCCTGCGGGCCCACTTAGTGAAGGGGAATTCTTTTCACTAAGCTCCATCATCTTGTTGCATTTTCAACATTCTGCAAGAAGCGTGGTATAGCACGGCAGAAGACTACTCCATATACACCTTAGCAAAATGGAGTTGCAGAAAGAATGAACAAGACATTGATGGAAAGGGCAAGAAGCATGCTCAGTGGTGCTGGGTTAGGACATGAATTCTGGGTAGAGGCGGTGGATACTACATGTTACCTGGTCAACATGTCACCTTCATCAGTGTTGGAGGATAAGACTCCACAAGAGGTATGGACTGGTAAGAAACCCTCTCTTTCACATTTGAGGGTATTTGGATGTGATGCATATGTACATGTTCCAAAGGAAAAATGAACCAAGTTGGATAGCAAATCTGAAAAATGCATCTTTATTGGGTATAAGGATGGTTTAAAGGGTAATAAGCTTTGTAACCTAGTAACAAGGAAGGTTGTGTATAGCCGAGATGTGGTTTTCAGAGAGTTGAAAGATGTTATTAAACATGAAGTCCAACCAAAGGAACCTGAGAAGATAGAGTTTGAGCTAAAGGAGGAAGAACCAGATTCTACAACAGAGGAGGAATTAGAAGATGAAGAGCCACAAACTCCGGCTGTGAGAAGATCAGTTCGAGAAAGAAGGCAACCAGAAATGTATAGTCCATCTTCTTTCTCTTCAAAATTTGTTTTGTTTGTTATTGATGATGATCCCAGAACTGTGAAGGAAGTAGTAGATTCAGAGGATGGAAAACTCTGGAAAGAGGCCATGGTTGATGAAATGGCCTCTTTGCACAAAAATGAGGCTTGGGATCTAGTGGAGTTGTTGGCTGGAAGGAAACCCATTAGCAGCAAATGGGTGTTCAAGAAGAAGACAAATGCAGAAGGAAAGGTGGAAAAATACAAAGCTTGGTTGGTAGCAAAATGTTATTCCCATGTGCCGGGAATTGATTTTGGTGATATTTTTTCCCCTGTTTCCAAGATAACTTCTATTAGATTACTTTTATTTGTTGCTGCTGCTTTTGATTTTGAGGTAGAACAGATGGATGTGAAGACAACATTTCTTCACAGGGATCTAGAAGAGGAAATCTACATGAAGCAACCTGAAGGCTTTGCGGTGAAGGGTAAGAAAGAACTGGTATGCAAGTTAAAAAAGTCTTTGTATGGGTTAAAACAATCACCAAGGATTTGGTATTAGAATTTTGATACATTTATACGGGGACTTGGCTTCACTAGAAGCAAAGCAGATCACTGTGTATATTTTAAATTAACTGGTGACCGTGTTATTTATCTGGTCTTGTATGTGGATGATATGTTGCTGGTTGGAAATGACAAAGAAATTATCCAAGATTTGAAGACCCAATTGTCCTCCAAATTTGACATGAAAGATATTGGTGCTGCAAACTATATTTTAGGCATGGAAATTAAAAGAAATCGGACAAAGAGGAAGCTTTGGTTAAACTAGAGGAAGTATGTTGAGACAATATTGCAGAGGTTTAATATTCAGGATAGTAAACCAGTGAAGGTTCCTATTCCTGTAGGTGTGAGGTTATCTGCTGAACAGTGTCCCAAGACACAAGAAGAGGAAGAGGACATGTCCCGTGTTCCATATGCAAGTGCAGTCGGTAGCCTGATGTATGCAATGGTCTGTACTAGACCAGACATTGCACATGCAGTGGGAGTATTAAGCAGGTTTATGTCAAAACCAGGGAAGGAGCATTGGACAGCAGTGAAGCGGGTTTTCAGGTATTTGCGTGGCACTAGTAATTATGGTTTGTGCTACCAAGGAAGACTAGGATTGGACAGAGTTTTGGATATCCATGGCTTTGTTGATGCAGACTGGGCTAGATATTTGGATCAGAGAAGATCTACAAGTGGGTATGTGTTTAGCCTATTTGGAGGTGCAGTCAGTTGGATGAGTAAGAAACAACCTATAGTGGCACTATCAACTACAGAGGCAGAATACATGGCAGCCACTCATGCAAGAAAGGAAGCAGTTTGGTTGCAGAGATTGTGTTCAAGTATGGGGTTAGTACAAGAAGCTATAAGGATAGACTGTGACAGCTAAAGTGCAATCTTCTTGGCAAAGAACCCTGCATATCATTCAAAGACAGAGCACATTGATGTTCAGTATCATTTTGTGAGGGATATGATAGAAGACAAAAAGGTGTTGCTGGTAAAGGTGGACACTTTGAAGAATACTGCAGATGCATTGACAAAATCTGTGAGCTCTGAGAAGTTCTCTTGGTGTAGAGAGACGATGGGAATTTTAGGGCTGGAAAAATGACTAAGCTCTCTTGTGGCCCCCTGTGGAAAGAAAACAACAAGTGGGATAATGTTGGGTTGTGTTATATTCTTTCCACGTAATTAACAGGGGGTTTGAAGGGCACCCGTAACCCCACTTTATGGGTTTTAGACCCTATGTTAGGTTGGGCGGACCCACCTATGGTTTTGTGCATTATTTTTGCACATGTTTTTTGGACGCGATGGTTTTCGGTCCATGGTATTGGATGCTTCCGCATGTATAAATATGTATTGTAACATTGAAAGGAATATAATGAAAAATCAAGCCGGTAGTCCCGGTTTTGGGATCCAGTGGGAAAATATCTGTGTATATGTGTTTTATGTGTTATGCTCTCGCATTGTTTATTTTTCTGTGTTTTAGAATTCGTATGCAGGTAATTTCTGTATGGGGTTAAAAACTACAAGTAAGGAGAGTGTATCCAGCCTCGCTGAGCTCTTGTCTCATGTCTTGTGGTAGGATGTGGGTATTCCCATTACCTTCCCAAGCATCAGCCCCAATTCTGATTTGTGTGCCATTCCCCACCTTTTAGGCTAGTCCTGATTTTATGATATTGATAGATTGTATGACTTCCTTCCAGATGTTTGAGGCCCCCACGTAGTGGTGCTGTGTGCTACGAAGCCAATCTGTGGTTGACTGAGGATAGATGTACTTGTTGTAGATCACTTCTGTCCAGAGAATGTTAGTGGTGATGATTTTCCAGGCCAATTTTTCTCCCAAAGCCTTGGAAAAATCTTGGGGTTCCTTTAATCCCCAGCCTCTCCATTTCTTTGGTTTTTCTATCCTCTCCATTTTAACTAGGCGAAGGCTTTGCCATCTATTAGTCCCTACCATAGGAATCTGTAGCAGATCTATTTGATTCTACGGTGGATGCCTTTTGGGATCCAAGCCAGAGACATCTAGTATACCGATATTGCCTCAAGGACTGATTTGATAAGGGTGAGTCTCCCAGCCCTGGAGAGCCACCACTGCTGCCAGATGTTTATACAGGATTAAATCTTTGCTATCATCCATGCCCAGTCTGCAATGTGGTATCTGTTTGGCTTGAGGCGAAACCCCAGGTATCTAAGGCCATCTTCCAATTCTTGTCTCACAAAGCCGAAATGTTGGGAGGTGAAATTTTGCTCATTTTGTAGGCAGGAGCTGAAAATGATTGTTGATTTTGTATAGTTCGGCTCCATTCCTGTAGCTTTACAAAAGAGAGTTAGCCTTGAAACTAGAGGTATCCCTATAGGAACCATTTAGAAAAATTAGAATATCATCAACAAAGAGAAGGTGAGAAATGGTGGTCCTGTCGTTGATTTCCAC
Source organism: Pinus tabuliformis (assembly GCA_031772625.1). Taxonomy (NCBI): domain Eukaryota; kingdom Viridiplantae; phylum Streptophyta; class Pinopsida; order Pinales; family Pinaceae; genus Pinus; species Pinus tabuliformis. The sequence continues at coordinate 1,230,612,889 of CM062805.1, read as the reverse complement.
ACCCCTCAGAGTGCCATTGTTCCTTGCTGATGTTATTAGTCTGCTAAGGCCTTCCATTATCAGTAGGAACAGAAGTGGGGATAGAGGGCAGCCTTGTCGGAGACCCCTTTCTGCATGAAAAAAGTTTGAAGCTGCACCATTTATCAGGACACTGAATGAAACTGCTGTGAAGCAGCATCTCACCCACTTGATGAATTGGTGGGGGAAACCTATGTGAGTGAGCATGCGTTGTAGATAGGTCTAGTTGACTCCGTTGAAAGCATTGGAAAGGTTGATTTTGAGGATGGATGCTTTTTTTGAATTGGATTTTATGGAATGGAGCATTTCCTGTGCAGTTCGAATAGCCTCCTGGATGTGGCGGTGCTTAAGGAACGGTAATTGTTCCTTAGAGATCATCCTAGAAAGAATGGGTTTGATGCGGAGGACGATGATTTCAGAGAAGATCTTGTAGATGCAATTACATAGGGAAATAGGTCTGTAGTCATCAAAGGTTTGAGGATTGTCCACTTTGGGAATAAGGGCGATGAAGGTGGAGTTGAAAGCTTCGGACATTTTCCCAGAGGTTCGACTTTCTTCAGCAGCTAGCAGCAGGTCTTGGCCGATGAGCTCAAAAAAAGTGATATAGAATTCTATGGGCTAGCCATCCCACCCCGGACTCTTGTCCTTGCCCATACTCTTGAGGGTGGCCTCCAGCTCTTCCAAGGTGATGGGCGCATTCAGTAGCTCCTTTTCATCTTCTTCAACAAAGAGAGGGACCGCCTCGACAACCCGAAGTATTTCAGCTATGTTTGCTACTCTTGGGCTCTTGTAGATATTTGAGTAATGTCTGACCCTAAGGTCCGCCAGTTGAGCAAAAGTGTTGGCTACTCTTCCATTTTGTTCCATTAGGGCCCATATGGTGTTGATATTTCGCCTACCTCTGGCATACTGTTGGAAGAACTTTGTATTTTCAGCTCCAACTTTTAACCAAGTAGCTATGCTCTTTAGCCTCCATGTCTCTTCAACTCGTTGTAGTAGTTTAATTTTTTCCTTTTCAAGCTTGACTAGCTGATCCCTTGAGTTGAGAGTGGAGTAGCTCATTAGCCCCCGGGAGTCGAGGTGGGCCAGTTCTGCCTCGATCTTGACCAACTCCTCATCTTCCTTTTATTTTCTGGTCTTAACCTAGGCAATAGTTTCCTGTTTAAGACGGTTTAAGTTTTTAGTTATGGCAGAACCCGACGACAACCCCTCCTCTCTATTAAAATGGGTCCAATTCCTTTTTACTAGCTCTTGGAACCCTTCTTCCTCTATCCATGCTGCGTTGAATTTGAAGGGGTTCCTGACTTCCTGGCCTCATATTCAAGTTCTAAAAAGATAGGGGATTGGTCTGAGCTTCCTCCTGAGTGACCCAATGTCTGATATGGCCCAGCCTATTTAGGAGAGGGGGTCTGATGAGGAAATGATCTAATCATCAGGCCAGGGCATGTTCCTCGACTCGGTGATTCCTATAGGTAGGAATTATACGGGTTGAGTCGATGCTCAGGAGGTCATAGTCATCCAATATTTTCTCAAAATATCCAGTAAGGGCATCTGATTGAGCCCTGTGCCCCCAAGATTTAGCCAGCCCCAGGGATAAATTTAGATCTCTCCCAATGATAATGTTTTCTGTCTGCATGAAATCCTGCTGTAGTAAGCTATCCCAGAAAGTCTCTCTGTGGTGACACGGCCCATAGATGTTGATAATTCTCAGTGTAAGGAGGGGGGAATTGGAAATGATGTCTGCTCCCAAGAAACCCTGCCCTCCCCAAGCATTAATTATTTTGATTGAGGAGCTGTTAAAACCCAGTGCTAAGCTGCCCGAGCGACCTCTAACATCCAGGAAAAAGAACTCCCAGTTGGGAAGGAAGGTTTTAAGAGTATTGTGGATCAGTGGGCCATCGCCAAGAGTTTCTTGAAGCATTAAGAAATCCAATTTTTCAGATTGATAGAGCCTTTTTAGAGCCAGATTTTTGTCGGGGCTGGCTAACCCCCTACAGTTGAAGGAGAGGCCTTTCATGGGTTCACAGGGGTAGGGTTCCCCTTTTCTCTAAGGACCTAGTCAATGGGAGTTTGAATGCCTGAAGCCACCTCCAGGCTGGCTCTTTTAATGGCTTTGGAGATGCGGGATTGTCTGCCCCGAGGGACTTTAGGGGGAAGGGGAGGTATAGGGTCATCCTCCAATCTGAAGGCATGGAGGGGAGGGGGGATGGAGCGCAGGTTATAGCGATGGGAGGAGCTAGAGGTCGAAGCCCCAGGGGCCTCGCTGAGAGGGGTGTGGCTAGTGGTGCAGGGGGAGGGTTGGGTTGGGGGAGGGCAGGAGTCACCGAACAACAGATTTGGCTCAACTGGGGAGGGAGGGGATATATTCAAATTTAACTGTAATGAACTAGAAACAACATAGTTACAATCAGTCAGAGAAAAAGAGTTAGGGGAAGAGGAGGTACCCGTGAAACCCGCGCCATCTCTGGAGTGTGCCCTAGTGCTCGGTGCCTCAGGGTTCAAGATTGCCGATCCCGGGAGACCAGGTGGATCAGGGGGTTGTCTTCCTAGGCCATTAGACTATCTAGATTGCATATCAGAGAGCTCTGCCATTCCCAAGCCCGTCTGTGTGTTGACCACTGGATACCTTCTTGGGGAGAGGGTCTTTTTCCTGTGACTATGGGGCAGGTTTTATAGAGATGGCCAACTTCATGGCATCTCCTCCATCTGAATGGGATGCCCTCATAGTCCAGTTCCTACAGTGGGTTGTAGCTCCCATGTGGAACTGATAACTTTCCACCAATCCATCTCTGGTGTCCAGATAAACTAGTATTCGAGCCATCGCCAGGATGCCAGTGTCCATATACGTTCTGCCATGGTCTAGATAGGTGTTGAGGTTGTCCCCAATGGTCCTGAAAATGTCCTCTGACCAGAACTGCGGTGGGAGGCTTGGTAGACGTACCCAGATGGGCCCTGCTCCCAGGCTCTCCTTCTCTGGATCAAATAATGAAGACAATCTCTTAAGAAGCACTAGGGTCTTCTGTATGTGCCATAAATGGGTAAGAATCTAGTTGACGTCTTCTAGCTCATCAAAGATTAGGGCAAACTAGCCCCGAGACATAGCCAACACCGCTGGAAGTTGCGGCAGGACATTCCCCCATACCTCCATGGTCCATCGTTTTAATCATCCTGGCGAGCAGTTTCTACCACACACTCTCCCGACTAGAACCATGCTCTCTATTAGGGTAGCTTTGTCCATTCCTATGCCTTCACCAAAGACCAATTTTCTGCCCCTTTCTCTTGTCTTGGATAGCTTGGATTGTTTGGCCTTCTTTGGCTTGAGGGTCAGTTGTTCGGGCTGGTTGCTTTCTTTTCTAACCGAGCTATTCTCAGGGTCTGAGTCCCTTATCTCTTCCCTGTCTGGCACATTGTTTACTAAACCCTCGAAGTAGCCTGAGGGCTGAACCTTGCTCCTTAGGTCGGGCGAAGGTATAAAATCCTGTGAGTGCTCGGGCCTGTTGGGCGCATTGTTTATTGCACCGTGGCCTGTATTCAGCTCGATGGTGCCTAGGACTAGGTCTTCCAGGTTCCCTGTCAAGAGACCCTCGCTTCCTTGTAGAACTTCTGGGAGCTGTGGCTGTCCGCACCAACCTAAGAAGTCTGACGGGGATGGAATGGAGAGAAATGGGGAGTTTGAGCCCTCGATAAGGTTTGTGAAACCCTTGGTGACCGCCACTCTCGGTTGGGAGATTTACAACCCTATTAAGGAAGTTTCCATGTCTGCCAACCCACAGGTGCCCTAATTAACCTACTCTTTCGGTGCGTTTTCAGTGGCTGGTCCAACCCTTGCTTGTGCTAACGGATGGGAGGCCACAAAAATCTCAGATTCTGGGAAGTTATCCGAGGTGTAGTCAATGAGCTCCTCCTCATAACCCTCTTCCATTACCGCTGTTAAGTTGCTGGTGGGGTTGGGACACAGGGTCACAGAGAAGCTGGCCCTAGGAGCAAGTGGGTTCAGTTATGAAACTGCGCGGCAAACACACCCTCAAAACCTTAACCGCAGTGGGTTATCTTCCAGAACTTGTTTCTTAAGGCAGGGCTCCCAAGACTACAAACCTGTCCCCGACGGTGGAGAGAAACGTGGTTAACCGGGAGACTGTGCATCGAAAAATGAGCCAGGCCGACAGACCAAAGGAGAGTTTGCTGACACCTGTTGAGCGCCCTCGTGACTATT